>CAWUFW010000043.1:0-677500 GCA_963921515.1 Calotriton arnoldi
GCCCGGGCGGGGGAGAGGGGGTGTGGGAGGGAGGAGGGAGTGCCATAGATGTGTTCAGTTCACATGTTTCTATTTTGTTTTTTACCAGTCTATAATCTCTTGAGTGACCAAATGAAAGAGCACCACACCAGGTATATATTCAAAATATATGTATTTATTACTAAACACACCCCTCTAGTCTCTTTATGAGGCTAGAGTTCGAAATACATAGGTTATAAGATCTTAAATCACAGTAATAGCACAAATACACGTTTGGGCCCTAGGGGCGTACCAAACCATATACCAATAAAGTGGTATGCGAACCACGACTGAACTAGACACTAGGCCTAGAGCCTCTAGAAGTGCTTGGACCACAAGGAACCACCCAAGGTAGTGACACAGGGGACCCACGGGAGACGCGTGCAGTGTAAATACACAACCGCGATACGCCGTTAACTTCTATGGAGAAAGTCGGGATCGGGAAAATAGAGGAAAGGGACACTTAAAAGAGGACTAGGACAAAACCCTTTGAGATCTAGGACTTTGAAGAGTCTCTACCCACGGGAGCACCGGTGTACTCGTGTTACCTCACCCAGGGAAGCCGGGTGCATAGGTGCCTTTCGGGGTCGGGTTTCGTCGTCGATTCGAATGGCGATCTGCTGCAAAGTGCTGCTGGCGGCCAAGAGAAAAGTGTCCGGGTGGATCCAAGAGTGGATCGGAGTTCTGGTGAACCTGAAAGCAGAGGGGACAGAGTCTGGGTCACTAGCCAGTGACCAGGAAGGCGATGGACAGATGCCCACCGATGTCGAGTGCTTCAGGTGCATTGACAGTCGTCTTGACTCTTCAGCCACGATGTCCGGGAGGTGCTGTCGGCAACCAGGAGCAGGATTCGGGCTGGTGCTTGATGTTTGTCGAGTTCTGAGGTGTCGGCGACCGGATTGGACCCAACAAGCCTTGGCAACGGCAAGTCTTGAGTAAGATGTTGATCGTCGATGGTGCAGACCAGCAAGGTCTGTGGAACTCACCCAGCGAGGATAAGTGAGGGCAGGCCTGGAGCAACCAGGATGCCAAGTAAGGAAAATATTGGCCTTCGTTAAGGGCTACTAGCCAACGGGCTAGCGACTGCAAAGGAGCCTCGTGATGCTGCACGTGGAGCTGGCTTACAGGACACTCGTGGAGTGGGGGACAGTAATCTTCGGTGCAGGTGGTGCTGGAGGCTAGGGATACTGGGAGCCCAAAGCACAACTTCTTGGGAGACCTAGAAGATGGTTCACTTGCAAATGTGCTCGGTGTCCAGGGGTCACGGTCTCAAGTCACCCACGATAGCCACGGGCCTCAGCTTTGCTGGGGACTCAGGGTAGCCTCGGGGAAGTCTGAGAATCCACTTCTGGTGATGCGTTGACTTCGGTGTCCGACGGGAGCTTCAGTAATGCGAACCAGACAGATGCTTCTTTGGTGCCTGCCAAGCAGGGGAGTCACTCCTTGACCCCAAGGGAGATTCTTCAGTCCTCTAATCGTGAGTAGAGCGTCGAAGGTCCAGGATTCAGTTTCAGAGTTTCGTCCAGGTATAATCTAAAGTCCTAAGGACTGGGTTCCTACCTTTATTCTAAAAATAGGGGTTGGACTACTCTGTGGCCCCACCTATGGGTGGGTCAGGGCAGAGGGGTGGCTACACCCCTTTCCCTTTGTCCAGTTCGCGCCAAAGCAGGGGCTGCAAGCCCCTGATCCGGTTTGAACTGGGGTATGCACAGGGACACCAAATGTGCCCCCTGTGCAGGACTTCAAAGCACCCGAAAGTGCTCCCGCCCAGCCCCAATACACATTATCCTGTCTGGGGAGGTGGTCACACCTCCCTGGGACAGGAAACCTATTGTCCAGGCCTCCCCTGCCGGAGTTTCGTCCAGCAGCAGGAGGCCAGACTCGTGTCTGTGGCAGCAGCATCCATTTTGTGATGCCAGGGCTCTGGAAAGAAGTTACCGGACTAGTCAGAGTTAACATGTCTTTCCCTCTAGAAGGGTGGAATGCTACCCCCGCCGCCAGGATTGGCGGGGAGGTAGTATTCCAAGATGTTTGACACCAAACACGACATGTTTAGGTGCAGCCATTCCAAAGTTAGCATTTTACCGCGAGGATATAATGCGCTTAAGAGTATATGGTCAGGCTGCACTACAAACAGCATCAGAGAGGGTCTCCGAACGCTGCAGAGGGGCCCTGCTCATGCAGGGGCACCCTCTCACATAGGAACCATGCACTCTGCCTTTAGGATTGATAAGGCCTGCCTTAGGAGTGACTTATAGGTTTATATGTGTGTATGTAGTTCGTGATATAGGTAACCTATATCACAGTAAGGGTGCATGCACCACCTTACCCAGGCTGCAGTAGCAGACCTGTGGTGTCAGTTTGGATGGCCTTCCAGGGGTGGCATAATACATGCTGCAGCCCCTGGCAGGCCTCTGAGGTACCTATGCCCTTGGTACATAGTATACCATATACTAGGGACTTATAAGGGCACTCCAGATCCCAATCAGAGATGTGCCTAAGGCACATGGAAACCATTTTAGAGAGGAAGCAGCTAGGCTGGGGTTCTGATTAGCAGGTTAAAGACAACCTTATTGAAAGCTATCCTAGTGGTAGCTATGGAGAGCAGCCTTCAGGCTAAGTCTTGAAGGAATGTAAAGCAGCTTGTTTTACCAGTCTATAATCTCTTGAGTGACCAAATGAAAGAGCACCACACCAGGTATATATTCAAATATATGTATTTATTACTAAACACACCCCTCTAGTCTCTTTATGAGGCTAGAGTTCGAAGTACATAGGTTATAAGATCTTAAATCACAGTAATAGCACAAATACACGTTTGGGCCCTAGGGGCGTACCAAACCATATACCAATAAAGTGGTATGCGAACCACGACTGAACTAGACACTAGGCCTAGAGCCTCTAGAAGTGCTTGGACCACAAGTAACCACCCAAGGTAGTGACACAGGGGACCCACGGGAGACGCGTGCAGTGTAAATACACAACCGCGATACGCCGTTAACTTCTATGGAGAAAGTCGGGATCGGGAAAATAGAGGAAAGGGACACTTAAAAGAGGACTAGGACAAAACCCTTTGAGATCTAGGACTTTGAAGAGTCTCTACCCACGGGAGCACCGGAGTACTCGTGTTACCTCACCCAGGGAAGCCGGGTGCATAGGTGCCTTTCGGGGTCGGGTTTCGTCGTCGATTCGAATGGCGATCTGCTGCAAAGTGCTGCTGGCGGCCAAGAGAAAAGTGTCTGGGTGGATCCAAGAGTGGATCAGAGTTCTGGTGAACCTGAAAGCAGAGGGGACAGAGTCTGGGTCACTAGCCAGTGACCAGGAAGGCGATGGACAGATGCCCACCGATGTCGAGTGCTTCAGGTGCATTGACAGTCGTCTTGACTCTTCAGCCACGATGTCCGGGAGGCGTTGTTGGCGACCAGGAGCAGGATTCGGGCTGGTGCTCGATGTCTGTCGAGTGCTGAGGTGTCGGCGACCGGATTGGACCCCAACAAGCCTTGGCAACGGCAAGTCTCGAGTAAGATGTAGATTGTCGATGGTGCAGACCAGCAAGGTCTGTGGAACTCACCCAGCGAGGGTAAGTGAGGGCAGGCCTGGAGCAACTAGGATGCCAAGTAAAGAAAAGATTGGCTTTCGTTAAGGGCTACTAGCCAACGGGCTAGCGACCGCAAAGGAGCCTTGTGACGCCGCACGTGGAGCTGGCTTACAGGACACTCGTAGAGTGGGGGCCAGTGATCTTCGGTGCAGATGGTGCTGGAGGCTAGGGCTACTAGGAGCCCAAAGCACAATTTCTTGGGAGACCTAGAAGATGGTGTACTTGCAAATGTGCTCGGTGTCCAGGGGTCACGGTCTCAAGTCACCCACGATAGCCACGGGCCTCAGCTTTGCTGGGGACTCAGGGTAGCCTCGGGGAAGTCTGAGAATCCACCTCTGGTGATGCGATGACTTTGGCATCCGACGGGAGCTTCAGTAATGCGAACCGGACAGATGCTTCTTTGGTGCCTGCCAAGCAGGGGAGTCACTCCTTGACCCCAAGGGAGATTCTTCAGTCCTCTAATCGTGAGTAGAACGTCGAAGGTCCAGGTTCAGTTTCAGAGTTTCGTCCAGGTATAATCTAAAGTCCTAAGGACTGGGTTCCTACCTTTATTCTAAAAATAGGGGTTGGACTACTCTGTGGCCCCACCTATGGGTGGGTCAGGGCAGAGGGGTGGCTACACCCCTTTCCCTTTGTCCAGTTCGCGCCAAAGCAGGGGCTGCAAGCCCCTGATCCGGTTTGAACTGGGGTATGCACAGGGACACCAAATGTGCCCCCAGTGCAGGACTTCAAAGCACCCGAAAGTGCTCCCGCCCAGCCCCAATACACATTATCCTGTCTGGGGAGGTGGTCACACCTCCCTGGGACAGGAAACCTATTGTCCAGGCCTCCCCTGCCGGAGTTTCGTCCAGCAGCAGGAGGCCAGACTCGTGTCTGTGGCAGCAGCATCCATTTTGTGATGCCAGGGCTCTGGAAAGAAGTTACCGGACTAGTCAGAGTTAACATGTCTTTCCCTCTAGAAGGGTGGAATGCTACCCCCGCCGCCAGAATTGGCGAGGGGGTAGTATTCCAAGATGTTTGACACCAAACACGACATGTTTAGGTGCAGCCATTCCAAAGTTAGCATTTTACCGCGAGGATATAATGCGCTTAAGAGTATATGGTCAGGCTGCACTACAAACAGCATCAGAGAGGGTCTCCGAACGCTGCAGAGGGGCCCTGCTCATGCAGGGGCACCCTCTCACATAGGAACCATGCACTCTGCCTTTAGGATTGATAAGGCCTGCCTTAGGAGTGACTTATAGGTTTATATGTGTGTATGTAGTTCGTGATATAGGTAACCTATATCACAGTAAGGGGTGCATGCACCACCTTACCCAGGCTGCAGTAGCAGACCTGTGGTGTCAGTTTGGATGGCCTTCCAGGGGTGGCATAATACATGCTGCAGCCCCTGGCAGGCCTCTGAGGTACCTATGCCCTTGGTACATAGTATACCATATACTAGGGACTTATAAGGGCACTCCAGATCCCAATCAGAGATGTGCCTAAGGCACATGGAAACCATTTTAGAGAGGAAGCAGCTAGGCTGGGGTTCTGATTAGCAGGGCCCCAGCCAGACTAATGTCGAAAAACAGTGAAGCATCAGCAAAAAGTGGGGGTACCCATGTGAAGCAGATCCTACTCTCCTACACAACCCCCCCAAACGTAGGGACATTAAACTAACCTTGCCCAGTTAAGTCTTCATGTTCTAAGTGGAAATACCTAGAGAGTCCATCTGCATTCGCATGGTTACTCCCAGGCCTATGTTCCACTGTAAAGTCCATCCCCTGTAGGGAAATGGACCACCTAAGCAGTTTGGGGTTTTCACCCTTCATTTGTTTTAGCCATAAGAGGGGCTTATGGTCTGTCTGAACCAGGAAGTGTGTACCAAACAAGTATGGCCTCAACTTCTTCAGAGCCCAGACCACAGCAAAGGCCTCCCTCTCTATGGCTGACCAACGTTTCTCTCTAGGGGTCAGCCTTCTGCTAATAAAAGCTACTGGCTGATCCTGACCTTCTTCATTCAATTGTGACAGTACAGCCCCTACCCCCAATTCAGATGCATCAGTTTGAACAATGAACTTCTTGGAGTAATCAGGACTCTGCAGAATTGGAGCAGTGCACATGGCCTGCTTGAGGTCATCAAATGCCTTTTGACAGCTAACTGTCCACTGAACCTTTTTGGGCATTTTCTTAGAAGTTAAGTCATTCAAGGGTGTCACTATTGATCCATACCCCTTGACAAATCTCCTATAGTACCCAGTCAGGCCTAAGAAGGCTCTCACCTGAGTCTGGGTAGTGGGAGCAGTCCAGTCCATGATGGTCTGGATCTTGCTCTGCAAAGGTTGAACCTGGCCTCCACCCACAAGGTGGCCCAGGTACACAACCTGACTCTGCCCTATCTGGCACTTAGTGGCCTTGATAGTCAGGCCTGCCTTTTGCAGGGCCTGTAAAACATTCCTGAGGTGGACCAGGTGATCCTCCCAGGTGGAGCTAAAGACAGCAATATCATCTAGATAAGCTGCACTATAGGCTTCCAGTCCTGTGAGAACTGTGTTCACCAACCTCTGGAAAGTGGCAGGTGCATTCTTCAGACCAAAGGGCATTACCACAAATTGATAATGCCCACTAGGGGTTGAGAATGCTGTCTTGGGCTTTGCAGTATCAGCTAGTCTGATCTGCCAGTAGCCAGCTGTTAGGTCAAATGTGCTGAGATATTTGGCAGAGGCCAAAGTATCTATGAGCTCATCTGCCCTGGGTATTGGATGGGCATCAGTCCTAGTGACTGCATTGAGACCCCTGTAGTCTACACAAAACCTCATCTCTCTTTTCCCACCACTGGTGTGAGGTTTCGGTACTAGGACTACTGGACTAGCCCAAGGGCTATCTGAGGGTTCAATTACTCCCAATTCCAACATTTTCTGGACTTCAGTCCTGATACAGTCCCTGACATGGTCAGGTTGCCTATAAATCTTGTTTTTAATAGGCAGACTGTCCCCAGTGTCCACTTCATGAGTGCACCAGGTGGTCTGACTGGGTGTCAGTGAAAACATATGTCTAAACTGATTGAGGACTTGCCTGCAATCAGTTTGTTGCTGGGTAGTGAGGCTGCCTGCCAAGGCTACACCATCAACTGACCCATCGTCAGGGTTCTGTGAGACAGGTCAGGGAGTGGGTCACTCTCTTCCTCCTGCCCTTCATCAGTAGCCATGAGCAAGCCCATGTCTGCCCTGTCCACATATGGTTTTAACCTGTTGACATGGAGAACCCTGTGGGGACTCCTGGGTGTTCCTAGGTCCACTAAATAAGTGACCTCACCCTTCTGCTCAACAATAGTGTGGGGTCCACTCCATTTATCTTGGAGAGCTGCTGGGGCCACTGGCTCCAACACCCACACCTTCTGTCCTGGCTGGTAAACAGTCAGAACAGCCTTTTGGTCATGCCAGGCCTTCTGAAGTTCCTGGCTAGCCTCAAGGTTTTTGGTTGCCTTTTTCATGTACTCAGCCATCCTGGAGCGGAGACCAAGTACATAGTCCACTATATCTTGCTTTGGGGGCTTGAGAGGTAACTCCCATCCTTCCTTCACCAAGCACAGTGGACCCCTCACAGGGTGGCCAAACAGAAGTTCAAAAGGGCTGTAACCAACCCCCTTCTGAGGCACCTCCCTATATGCGAATAAAAGGCAGGGCAAGAGTATGTCCCATCTACGCCTAAGCTTTTCTGGGAGCCCTTTAATCATGCCCTTCAAGGTTTTGTTGAATCTCTCAACTAAACCATTGCATTGTGGGTGATAGGGTGTGGTGAACTTATAAGTCACTCCACACTCCTTCCACATTGCTTTTAAGTACCCAGACATGAAGTTAGCACCCCTGTCTGATACTACCTCCTTAGGAAAGCCCACTCTTGAGAAGATTCCCAGGAGGGCCCTTGCCACCACAGGTGCTGTATTGGTCCTAAGGGGAATAGACTCTGGGTACCTGGTGGCATGATCCACTACCACCAGGATAAACCTGTGCCCAGAGGCTGTTTGGGGATCCATGGGACCAACAATGTCAATCCCTACCCTCTCAAAGGGCACCCCCACCACAGGTAGTGGTATCAGGGGGGCCTTTGTAGTGCCACCTGCTTTGCCACTGGCTTGGCAGGTTACACAGGAGCGACAAAACTCCTTACTGTCTTCAGACATGTGGGGCCAGTGAAAGTGAGGGACAATTCTGTCCCACGTCTTGTTCTGGCCCAGGTGTCCTGCTAAGGGAATATCATGGGCTAGGGTCAATAGGAAGCCCCTGAACTTCAAAGGTATTACCAACCTCCTGGTAGCACCAGGCTTGGGGTCTCTAATCTCTGAGTACAGGAGTCCATCATCCCAATACACTGTATGGGGACCACTAGCTTTCCCAGCAGCCTCAGCAGCAGCTTGCTGTCTGAGGGGTTCAAGGGAGGGGCAGCTCTGCTGGCTCAGATCTGCCCTAGAAGGTCCCCCTGTCCCCAAGAACTCAACCTGGTCAGGTTCAAGTTCCTCTGGGACAGTTCCTTCTTCAGGGCTGAGATCATCCCCCTCAAGGGACTGATCTTCCTCCTGAGCCAAGGGGGAAGGCACTGCCTTAACCCTACTCCTCCTCCTCTTGGAAGGCACTTGGTCCATTCTTCCAGAATCCAAGGCCTGTTCAGTGCTAGACATTTTGGCTTGTGACCTGGTCACAGCAAACACATCTGCAGGGATCCCCAGCATTTCTGCATGGGTCCTGAGCTCCACTTCTGCCCAAGCAGAAGTCTCTAAGTCATTGCCAAGCAAGCATTCGACTGGTAGGTTTGCACTTACCACAACCTTCTTAAGGCCAGTTACCCCTCCCCAGGAGAAGTTAACAACTGCCAGAGTATGGTCTGTTCTGACATTGCTAGCATTGATCACTTGGTACATCTCACCAAGCATAACTTGCCCAGGCAGCACAAGGTCTTGTGTCACCATTGTGACACTTGCCCCTGTGTCCCTAAATGCCAAAGCCTCACGTCCATTAATTAAAGGATGTTGTCTGTACTTGCCCAGATTACTGGGACTCACAGTGGAGGTCACATCCATGCCCCCATCACAGACTAACACAGCCTGAGTCAGTTCCCTGACTAAGTCAGAGCCCAACTCAGTTCCCAGGGTGAACCCTACTAAACCCTTTGCTGGAGCACTTCCACCAACTGTACTAGGGGGAACAGGTGCCTTAGGGGCATTGGTGGGTGCTGGACTGGAGTCTTTGGACTTGGTGCAATCACTTGTCCAGTGGGTCTTTTGCTTACAGACCTTGCACCATGGTTTTCTTTGGCCTTTACCCTTGGTAGACTGGGAATCCCCACCAGAATTAGATTTTTGGGGGCCTGATGAAGACTTTTGATCTTTACCCTTCTCCCCACCCTTGTCAGAGTTCTTAGCATCTTGCTTCTTGGTTTCCCCACCTTGGTTCTGTACCTTCTGCTTCACCCTGGTTCTGACCCATTTGTCTGCCTTCTTTCCCAATTCTTGGGGAGAGGTCAGATCAGAGTCAACCAGGTATTGATGCAACAGCTGATTTTGACAGTTATTAAGAATCTGCTCCCTCATTATCAGATTATACAATCCTGAGAAGTCACACACCTTACTGCCCATCAACCAGCCTTCCAGAGCCTTGGCAGAACAATCCACATAGTCTACCCAGTCTTGAGTCTGTGCTTTTTGGGTGTCTCTGAACTTCAACCTGTACTGTTCAGTGGTTAGGCCAAACCCATCAATAAGAGCACTCTTCAAGACCTTGTAATTGTCAGCATCCTCCTCTCTAACAGTGAGGAGCTTGTCTCTACCTTTGTCAGCAAAGGAGAGCCACAAGATTGCTGCCCACTGCTCCTGAGGGACCTTCTGTACTTTACAGGCCCTCTCTAAAGCAGTTATCCATTTGTGGATATCATCCCCACTCTGGTAGGGAGGGACAATCTTGCTCAGGTTCCTATGGTCATAGGACCTTTCCCTATCTCTAGGGACATGGCTGCCACCATGGGACTCTAGTCCCAACTTTCTTCTCTCTCTAAGGAGATCTAGGGATTCTCTATCTAAAGCTAATTGCTTTTTTCTGAGTTCCAGCTGAGTTTCCTCATACTGGACTAGCCTCTTTCTTCTCTCATGAGAGGATTCTCTCCTATGAGATGAGACAGAGCTCCCTATAGAGGTGCCAGAGTGGTTAGACTCCTGAGAAGGAGACCTAGACCTTCTGGGCACACTCTTAATCCTTCCTGGGGGACAAAGAGGGCATCATTTTGATCATCCTCATCATCATCCACAGGAGGGATTGGGTTTTCCAGGTCAGGGTCATTATCACCCTCCTGGCCAGTTTCAGAGGGGGGCTGGGGGTACTGGTACCCCTAGCGTCCTCCTCTTCTTCTGCCCCACCCTCAGCTCCTACCCCTTCAGTCCCTACAGGCTTACTAAGGTCATAAGCCACCAACAACTCCTTGAGGTGTTGGGTGGTGGGGCTTTGGCCTGTCCTTATTTTTCTCAAGTTACATAAAGCTCTCAATTCCAAGAATGGGAGTGTATCATACTTGGAGGGTGGAAGCTCAATGGCTTCCTGCAAGGATTCTTTGGATCCTGCCCTTAAAGACATTACTAGTGTGGTGTGGTGTATGCACTACCTACTCTAGTGTGGCCTACTAAACTCTCTTGAGTTGTAGAAAGGGTTGTGCTATCCCTTAACACACAACTCTAAGTTCAGTAGAACTTACTGTTATTCTAAGCTTAAATTATATGTACCTTAGGTACCTTTAGTGGTTTTCAGTTGATCAATTCAATTGAGATTATCTGGTAAAACAATAGCAAGCTGGAATCCCACACGCTGCACACCAATGTGAGAAGTTGGCCTGGCATATGCTGTCCACTAATTATAGTGGGCACCTTGCACCAGTCCAAATCGACTCTTATGGTAGATAGGTTAAAGACAACCTTATTGAAAGCTATCCTAGTGGTAGCTATGGAGAGCAGCCTTCAGGCTAAGTCTTGAAGGAATGTAAAGCAGCTTGTTTTACCAGTCTATAATCTCTTGAGTGACCAAATGAAAGAGCACCACACCAGGTATATATTCAAAATATATGTATTTATTACTAAACACACCCCTCTAGTCTCTTTATGAGGCTAGAGTTCGAAATACATAGGTTATAAGATCTTAAATCACAGTAATAGCACAAATACACGTTTGGGCCCTAGGGGCGTACCAAACCATATACCAATAAAGTGGTATGCGAACCACGACTGAACTAGACACTAGGCCTAGAGCCTCTAGAAGTGCTTGGACCACAAGGAACCACCCAAGGTAGTGACACAGGGGACCCACGGGAGACGCGTGCAGTGTAAATACACAACCGCGATACGCCGTTAACTTCTATGGAGAAAGTCGGGATCGGGAAAATAGAGGAAAGGGACACTTAAAAGAGGACTAGGACAAAACCCTTTGAGATCTAGGACTTTGAAGAGTCTCTACCCACGGGAGCACCGGTGTACTCGTGTTACCTCACCCAGGGAAGCCGGGTGCATAGGTGCCTTTCGGGGTCGGGTTTCGTCGTCGATTCGAATGGCGATCTGCTGCAAAGTGCTGCTGGCGGCCAAGAGAAAAGTGTCCGGGTGGATCCAAGAGTGGATCGGAGTTCTGGTGAACCTGAAAGCAGAGGGGACAGAGTCTGGGTCACTAGCCAGTGACCAGGAAGGCGATGGACAGATGCCCACCGATGTCGAGTGCTTCAGGTGCATTGACAGTCGTCTTGACTCTTCAGCCACGATGTCCGGGAAGTGCTGTCGGCAACCAGGAGCAGGATTCAGGCTGGTGCTCGATGTCTGTCGAGTTCTGAGGTGTCGGCGACCGGATTGGACCCAACAAGCCTTGGCAACGGCAAGTCTTGAGTAAGATGTAGATCGTCGATGGTGCAGACCAGCAAGGTCTGTGGAACTCACCCAGCGAGGGTAAGTGAGGGCAGGCATGGAGCAACCAGGATGCCAAGTAAGGAAAAGATTGGCCTTCGTTAAGGGCTACTAGCCAACGGGCTAGCGACCGCAAAGGAGCCTCGTGACGCTGCACGTGGAGCTGGCTTACAGGACACTCGTGGAGTGGGGGACAGTGATCTTCGGTGCAGGTGGTGCTGGAGGTTAGGGCTACTCGGAGCCCAAAGCACAACTTCTTGGGAGACCTAGAAGATGGTTCACTTGCAAATGTGCTCGGTGTCCAGGGGTCACGGTCTCAAGTCACCCACGATAGCCACGGGCCTCAGCTTTGCTGGGGACTCAGGGTAGCCTCGGGAAAGTCTGAGAATCCACTTCTGGTGATGCGATGACTTCGGCGTCCGACGGGAGCTTCAGTAATGCGAACCAGACAGATGCTTCTTTGGTGCCTGCCAGGCAGGGGAGTCACTCCTTGACCCCAAGGGAGATTCTTCAGTCCTCTAATCGTGAGTAGAGCGTCGAAGGTCCAGGATTCAGTTTCAGAGTTTCGTCCAGGTATAATCTAAAGTCCTAAGGACTGGGTTCCTACCTTTATTCTAAAAATAGGGGTTGGACTACTCTGTGGCCCCACCTATGGGTGGGTCAGGGCAGAGGGGTGGCTACACCCCTTTCCCTTTGTCCAGTTCGCGCCAAAGCAGGGGCTGCAAGCCCCTGATCCGGTTTGAACTGGGGTATGCACAGGGACACCAAATGTGCCCCCAGTGCAGGACTTCAAAGCACCCGAAAGTGCTCCCGCCCAGCCCCAATACACATTATCCTGTCTGGGGAGGTGGTCACACCTCCCTGGGACAGGAAACCTATTGTCCAGGCCTCCCCTGCCGGAGTTTCGTCCAGCAGCAGGAGGCCAGACTCGTGTCTGTGGCAGCAGCATCCATTTTGTGATGCCAGGGCTCTGGAAAGAAGTTACCGGACTAGTCAGAGTTAACATGTCTTTCCCTCTAGAAGGGTGGAATGCTACCCCCGCCGCCAGGATTGGCGGGGAGGTAGTATTCCAAGATGTTTGACACCAAACACGACATGTTTAGGTGCAGCCATTCCAAAGTTAGCATTTTACCGCGAGGATATAATGCGCTTAAGAGTATATGGTCAGGCTGCACTACAAACAGCATCAGAGAGGGTCTCCGAACGCTGCAGGGGGCCCTGCTCATGCAGGGGCACCCTCTCACATAGGAACCATGCACTCTGCCTTTAGGATTGATAAGGCCTGCCTTAGGAGTGACTTATAGGTTTATATGTGTGTATGTAGTTTGTGATATAGGTAACCTATATCACAGTAAGGGGTGCATGCACCACCTTACCCAGGCTGCAGTAGCAGACCTGTGGTGTCAGTTTGGATGGCCTTCCAGGGGTGGCATAATACATGCTGCAGCCCCTGGCAGGCCTCTGAGGTACCTATGCCCTTGGTACATAGTATACCATATACTAGGGACTTATAAGGGCACTCCAGATCCCAATCAGAGATGTGCCTAAGGCACATGGAAACCATTTTAGAGAGGAAGCAGCTAGGCTGGGGTTCTGATTAGCAGGGCCCCAGCCAGACTAATGTCGAAAAACAGTGAAGCATCAGCAAAAAGTGGGGGTACCCATGTGAAGAAGATCCTACTCTCCTACATCTTGCATGTTTCTGCACTTCTCTTGCCTATTTCTGCACCTCTATTTCTTCTTTCTGCACTACTCTTGCCTCTTTCTGCACCTCTGTTTCTTTTTTCTGCACTTCTCTTGCATCTTTCTACATTTCTGTTGCTTCTTTCTGCACTTCTCTGGTCTCTTTCTGCATCCCTCTTCCCTCTTTCTGCACTTCTCTTGCCTCTTTCTGTACCTCTCCTGCCTCTATCTGCAGTTCTCTTGCCTCCTTCTGCACCTCTGTTGCTTCTTTCATTACTTCTCTTGCCTCATTCTGCACTTCTCTTGCCTATTTCTGCACCTCTCTTGTCTTTTTCTGCATCCCTGTTCCCTCTTCCTGCACCTCTCTTGCCTTTTTCTGTACCCCTGTTCCCTCTTTCTGCACCTCTCTTCCCTGTTTCTGCACCTATCTTGCCTATTTCTGCACTTCACTTTCATCTTTTTGCACCTCTGTTGCTTTTGTCTGCACTTCTCTTGCCTCTTTTGACATTTCTGTTGCTTCTTTCTGCACTTCTCTTGCCTGTTTCTGTACCCCTTGTGCCTCTTTCTGCACTTCTCTTGCCTCTTTCTGTAACTCTGTTGGTTCTTTCTGCACTTCTCTTGCTTCTTTCTGCACCTCTATTGCTTCTTTCTGCTCCCCTCTTGCCTCTATCTGCACCCCTCTTCCCTCTTTCTGCACCTCTCTTGCCTGTTTTTGCACCTCTCTTGCATGTTTCTGCACTTCTCTTGCCTCTTTCTGCACCTCTATTTCTTCTTTCTGCACTACTCTTGCCTCTTTCTGCACCTCTGTTTCTTTTTTCTGCACTTCTCTTGCGTATTTCTACATTTCTGTTGCTTCTTTCTGCACTTCTCTTACGTCTTTCTACATTTCTGTTGCTTCTTTCTGCACTTCTCTTGTCTCTTTCTGCCCCCTCTTGCCTCTTTCTGCACCCCTCTTCCCTATTCCTACACTTCTCTTCCCTGGTGCTGCACCTCTCTTGCCTCTTTCTGCACTTCTCTTGCATCTTTATGCACCTCTGTTGCTGTTTTTTTAAACTTCCCTTGCCTCTTTCTGCTTTTCTGATACCTCTTTCTGCACTTCTCCTGCATCTTTCTGCACCCCTCTGGCCTCTTTCTGCACTTCTCTTGCCTCTTTCTGCAACTCTGTTGCTTCTTTCTGAACTTCTCTTACTACTATCTGCACCTCTCTTGCATTTTCCTGCATCCCTCTTGTCTCTTTCTGCACCCTTCTTCCCTCTTTCTGCACCTCTCTTGCCTCTATCTGCACCCCTGTTCCCTATTGCTGCATCTCTCTTGCCTCTTTCTGCACCCCTAGTTCCTCTTTCTGCACTTCTTTTGTCTTTTTCTGCAACTCTGTTGCTTCTTTCTGCACTTCTCTTGCTTCTTTCTGCACCTCTCTTGCTTCTTTCTGCATCCCTCTTGCCTCTTTCTGCACCCCTCTTCCCTCTTTCTGCACCTCTCTTGCCTCTGTCTGCACCCCTGTCCCCTCTTTCTGTACCTCTCTTGCCTGTTTCTGCACCTCTCTTGTCTCTTTCTATACCTCTCTTGCCTCTTTCTGCAATCTGTTGATTCTTTCTGCACTTCTCTAGCCTCGTTCTGCATTTCTGTTGCTTCTTTCTCAACTTCTCTTGTCCTTTCTGCACCCCTCTTGCCTCTTTCTGCACCACTCTTCCCTATTTCTACACTTCTCTTGCCTCTTTCTGTACCTCTCCTGCCTTTATCTGCAGTTCTCTTGCCTCCTTCTGCACCTCTGTTGCTTCTTTCAGCACTTCCCTTGCCTCATTCTGCACCTCTCTTCCCTGTTTCTGCACCTATCTTGCCTATTCCTGCTCTTTACTTTCATCTTTCTGCACCTCTGTTGCTTTTGTCTGCACTTCTCTTGCCTCTTTTGACATTTCTATTGCTTCTTTCTGCACTTCTGTTGCCTGTTTCTGTGTCACTCGTGCCTCTTTCTGCACTTCTCTTGCCCCTTTCTGTAACTCTGTTGGTTCTTTCTTTACTTCTCTTGCATCTGTCTGCACCTCTCTTGCTTCTTTCTGCTCCCTTCTTGTGTCTTTCTGCACCCCTCTTCCCTCTTTCTGCACCTCTCTTGCCTCTGTCTGCACCCCTGTTCCCTCTTTCTGCTCCTCTCTTGCCTGTTTTTGCACCTCTCTTGCATGTTTCTGCCCTTCTCTTCCCTCTTTCTGCACCTCTTTTTCTTCTTTCTGTACTTCTCCTGCCTCTTTCTGCACCTCTGTTGCTTTTTTCTGCACTTCTCTTGCGTATTTCTATATTTCTGTTGCTTCTTTCTGCACTTCTCTTGCGTCTTTCTACATTTCTGTTGCTTCTTTCTGCATTTCTCTTCCCTATTCCTACACTTCTCTTGCCTCTTTCTGCACCTCACCTGCCTCTTTCTGCAGTTCTCCTGCCTCCTTCTGCAACTCTGCTGCTTCCTTCAGCACTTCTCTTGCCTCTTTCTGCACTCCTCTTGCCTCTTTCTGTACCTCTCTTCCCTGTTTCTGTACCTCTCTTGCCTCCTTTTGCACTTCTCTTGCATCTTTATGCACCTCTGTTGCTTTTTCTGCACTTCTCTTGCCACTTTCTGCTTTTCTGTTGCTTCTTTCTGCACTTATCTTGCCTCTTTCTGCACCCCTCTGGACTCTTACTGCACTTCTCTTGCTTCTTTCTGCAACTCTGTTGCTTCTTCTGCACTTCTCTTGGTTCTATCTGCAACTCTCTTGCTTCTTTCTGCATCTCTCTTGCCTCTTTCTGCACCCCTAGTTCCTCTTTCCGCACTTCTTTTGCCTTTCTCTGCAACTCTGTTGCTTCTTTATGCACTTCTCTTGCTTCTTTCTGCACCTCTCTTGCATCTTTCTGCATCTCTCTTGCCTTTTTCTGCACCCCTCTTCCCTCTTTCTGCACCTCTCTTGCCTCTGTCTGCACCCCTGTCCCCTTTTTCTGTATCTCTCTTGCCTGTTTTTGCAACTCTCTTGCATCTTTCTACACTTCTCTTGCCTCTTTCTGCAGCTCTGTTGCTTCTTTCTGCATTTCTCTTGCTTCTTTCTGCATTTCTGTTGCTTCTTTCTGCACTTTTATAGCCTTTCTCAGCATTTCTCTTGCTTCTTTCTGCACTTCTCTTGTCCTTTCTGCACCCCTCTTGCCTCTTTCTGCACCCTTTTCCCTATTTCTGCACTTCTCGTGCCTCTTTCTGTACCTCTCCTGCCTCTATATGCAGTTCTCTTGCCTCCTTCTGCACCTATGTTGCTTCTTTCAGCTCTTCTCTTGCCTCATTCTGCACTTCTCTTGCCTGTTTCTGCACCTCTCTTGTCTTTTTTTGCACCCCTGTTCCCTCATTCTGCACCTTTCTTACCTTTTTCTGCACCCCTGTTCCCTCTGCACCTTTCTTGCCTAGTTCTGAACTTTACTTTCATCTTTCTGCACTTCTGTTGCTTTTGTCTGCACTTCTCTTGCCTCTTTCGACATTTCTGTTGCTTCTTTCTGCACTTCTCTTGCCTGTTTCTGTACCCCTCGTGCCTTTTTCTGCACTTCTCTTGCCTCTTTCTGTAACTCTGTTGGTTCTTTCTGCACTTCTCTTGCTTTTTTCTGCACCTCTCTTGCTTCTTTCTGCTCCCCTCTTGCCTCTTTCTGCACCCCTCTTCCCTCTTTCTGCACCTCTCTTGCCTCTGTCTGCACCCCTGTTCCCTCCTTCTGCACCTCTCTTGCCTGTTTTTGCACCTCTCCTGCATGTTTCTGCACTTCTCTTGCCTCTTTCTGTACCTCTATTTCTTCTTTCTGCACTTCTCTTGCCTCTTTCTGCACCTCTGTTGCTTTTTTCTGCACTGCTCTTGTGTATTTCAACATTTCTGTTGCTTTTTTCTGCTCTTCTTTTGCGTCTTTCTACATTTCTGCTGCTTTTTTCTGCACTTCTCTTGTCTCTTTCTGCCCGCACTTGCCTCTTTCTGCACCCCTCTACCCTATTCCTATACTTCTCTTGCCTCTTTCTGCACCTCTCCTGCCTCTTTCTGCTCTTCTCCTGCCTCCTTCTGCACCTCTGTTGCTTCCTTCAGCACTTCTCTTGCTGCACTCCTCTTCCCTGTTTCTGTACCTCTCTTGCCTCTTTTTGCACTTCTCTTGCATCTTTATGCACCTCTGTTGCTTTTTTCTGCACTTCTCTTGCCTCTTTCTGCTTTTCTGTTGCTTCTTTCTGCATTTCTCTTGCCTCTTTCTGCACCCCTCTTGCCTCTTACTGCACTTCTCTTGCCTCTTTCTGTAACTCTGTTGCTTCTTCTGCACTTCTCTTGGTTCTATCTGCACATCCCTCTTGCCTCTTTCTGCACCCTTACTCCCGCATTCTGCACTTCTCTTGCCTCTGTCTGCACCTGTTCCCTCTTTCTGCACATCTCTTGCCTCTTTCTGCAGCCCTTCTGCCTCTTTCTACACTTTTTGTTGCCTCTTTCTGCAACTCTGTTGCTTTTTTCTGCACCTTTCTTGCTTCTTTCTGAATCCCTCTTGCCTCTTTCTGCATGCCTCTTCCTTCTTTCCTCTTTCTGCACCTTTCTTGCCTCTGTCTGCACCCCTGTCCCCCTCTTTCTATACCTTTCTTGCCTGTTTCTGTACCTCTCTTGCATATTTCTACATTTCTCCTGCCTCTTTCTGCACCTCTATTGCTTCTTTCCGGATTTCTCTTGCCTCTTTCTGCATTTCTGTTGCTTCTTTCTGCACTTCTCTAGCCTCTTTCTGCATTTCTGTTGCTTCTTTCTGCACTTCTCTTCTCTCTTTCAGCACCCATTAACCCCTCTTTCTACACCTCTTTTCCCTGTTTTTGCACCTATCGTGCCTATTTCTGCTCTTCTCTTTCACCTTTCTGCACCTCTGTTGCTTTTGTCTGCACTTCTCTTACCTCTTTTGACATTTTTGTTGCTTCTTTCTGCACGTCTCTTGCCTGTTTCTGTACCACTCTTGCCTTTTTCTGCACTTCTCTTGCCTCTTTCTCCAACTCTTTTACTTCTTTCAGCACTTCTCTTGCTTCTTTCTGCACCTCTCTTGCATCTTCCTGCACCCCTCTTCCCTCTTCCCACACTTCTTTTGCCTCTTTCTGCACTTCTCTTCCCTCTTTATGTACCTCTCCTGACTCTATCTGCAGTTCTCTTGCCTCCTTCTGCACCTCTGTTGGTTCTTTCACCACTTCTCTTACCTCTTACTGCACTTCTCTTCCCTGTTTCTGCACCTCTCTTGCCTCTTTCTGTATTTCTGTTGCCTCTTTCTATACCTCACTTGCTTCTATCTGCTCCCCTCCTGCCTCTTCCTGCACTTCTCTTGCCAGTTTCTGCACCTCTCTTGCCTCTTTCTGCATTTTTGTTGCCTCTTTCTGCACCTCACTTGCTTCTTTCTGCACCCCTCTTGCCTCTTCCTACACCCCTCTTCCCTCTTTTTGCACTTCCCTTGCCTTTTTTTGCACCCCTCTTCCTCTTTCTGTAACTCTCTTCCCTGTTTCTACACCTCTCTTGCCTCTTTCTGCACTTCTCTTGCCTCTTTCTGCTTTTCTGTTGCTTCTTTCTGCACTTCTCTTGCCTGTTTCTGCACCCTCTGGCCTCTTTCTGCACTTCTCTTGCCTCTTTCTGCAACCCTGTTGCTTCTTTCTGCACTTCTCTTGCTTCTTTCTGCACCTCTCTTGCTTCTTTCTGCTTCCCTCTTGCCTCTTTCTGCACCCTTACTCCCGCTTTCTGCACCTCTCTTGCCTCTGTCTGCACCCGTTCCCTCTTTCTGCACTTCTCCTGCCTTTTTCTGCACCCCTCTTCCCTCTTTCTGCACCTCTCTCCCCTGTTTCTGCACCTCTCTTGCCTCTTTCTGCACTTCTCTTGCATCTTTATGCACCTCTGTTGCTTTTTTCTGCACTTCTCTTGCCTCTTTCTGATTTTCTGTTGCTTCTTTCTGCACTTCTCTTGCCTCTTTCTGCACCCCTCTGGCCTCTTTCTGCACTTCTCTTGCCTCTTCCTGCAACTCTGTTGCTTCTTATCGCACTTCTCTTGGTTCTATCTGTACCTCTCTTGCTTCTTTCTGCATCCCTCTTGCCTCTTTCTGCACCCTTACTCCCTCTTTCTGCACCTATCTTGCCTCTCTCTGCACCAGTTCCCTCTTTCAGCACCTCTCTTGCCTCTTTCTGCGCACCTCCTGCCTCTTTCTGCAAATTTTTGCCTCTTTCTACAACTCTTTAGCTTCTTTCTGCACTTCTCTTGCTTCTTTCTGCACCTCTCCTGCTTCTTTTGCATCCCTCTTGTATCTTTCTGCACGCCTCTTCCCTCTTTTTGCACCTCTCTTGCCTCTGTCTGCACCCCTGTCACCTCTTTCTATACCTCTCTTGCCTGTTTCTGCACCTCTCTTGCTTCTTTCTGCATTTCTCTTGCCTCTTTCTGCATTTCTGTTGCTTCTGTCTGCACTTCTCTTGTCTCTTTCTGCACCCCTCTTGCCTCTTTCTGCACCTCTCTTCCCTCTTTCTACACTTCTCTTGCTGCTTTCTGGACCTCTCCTGTCTCTTTCTGCAGTTCTCTTGCCTCCTTCTGCACCTCTGTTGCTTCTTTCAGCACTTCTCTTGCCTGTTTCTGCACTTCTTTTGCCTGTTTCTGTACCTCTCTTGCCTTTTTTTGCACCCCTGTTCCCTCTTTCTACACTTCTTTTCCCTGTATCTGCACCTATCTTGCCTATTTATGCTCTTCCCTTTCACCTTTCTGCACCTCTTCTGCTTTTGTCTGCACCTCTCTTACCTCTTTTGAAATTTCTGTTGCTTCTTTATGCACTTCTCTTGCTTGTTTCTGTACCACTCTTGCCTCTTTCTGCACTTCTGTCGCCTCTTTCTGCAGTTCTCTTGCCTCTTTCAGTACCTCTCCTGACTCGTTATGCAGTTCTCTTCCCTCCTTCTGCACCTCTGTTGCTTCCTTCACCACTTCTCTTGCCTCTTACTGCACTTCTCTTGCCTGTTTCTGCACCTTCCTTGCCTCTTTCTAGATTTCTGTTGCTTCTTTCTGCACCTCACTTGCTTCTATCTGCACCCCTCTTGCCTCCTCCTGCACTTCTCTTGCCTGTTTCTGCACCTCTCTTGCCTCTTTATGCTTTTCTGTTGCTTCTTTCTCCACTTCTCTTGCCTCTTTCTGTACCCCTCTGGCCTCTTTCTGCACTTCTCTTGCCTCTTTCTGCAACTCTTTTGCTTCTTTCTGCACTTCTCTTGCTTCTTTCTGCACCTCTCTTACTTCTTTCTGCATCCCTCTTGCCTCTTTCTGCACCCTTACTCCCTCTTTCTGCACCTCTCTTTTCTCTGTCTGCACCCATTACCTCTTTCTGCACTTCTCTTGCCTTTTTCTGCACCCCTCTCCCCTCTTTCTGCACCTCTCTCCCCTGTTTCTGCACCTCTCTTGCCTCTTTCTGCACTTATCTTGCATCTTTCTGCAACCCTGTTGATTCTTTCTGCACTTCTCTTGCTTCTTTCTGTACCTCTCTTGCTTCTTTCTGCTTCCCTCTTGCCTCTTTCTGCACCCTTACTCCCGCTTTCTGCACCTCTCTTGCCTCTGTCTGCACCCGTTCCCTCTTTCTGCACTTCTCCTGCCTTTTTCTGCATCCCTCTTGCCTCTTTCTGCACCCTTCTTCCCTCTTTCTGCACCTCTATTGCCTGTTTCTGCACCTCTCTTGTCTCTTTCTACACCTCTCTTGCCTCTTTCTGCAATCTGTTGATTCTTTCTGCACTTCTCTAGCCTCGTTCTGCATTTCTGTTGCTTCTTTCTCAACTTCTCTTGTCCTTTCTGCACCCCTCTTGCCTCTTTCTGCACCACTCTTCCCTATTTCTACACTTTTCTTGCCTCTTTCTGTACCTCTCCTGCCTCTATCTGCAGTTCTCTTGCCTCCTTCTGCACCTCTGTTGCTTCTTTCAGCACTTCCCTTGCCTCATTCTGCACTTCTCTTACCTGTTTCTGCACCTCTCTTGTCTTTTTCTGCACCCCTGTTCCCTCTGTCTGCCCCTCTCTTGCCTTTTTCTGTACCCCTGTTCCCTCTTTCTGCACCTCTCTTCCCTGTTTCTGCACCTATCTTGCCTATTCCTGCTCTTTACTTTCATCTTTCTGCACCTCTGTTGCTTTTGTCTGCACTTCTCTTGCCTCTTTTGACATTTCTATTGCTTCTTTCTGCACTTCTGTTGCCTGTTTCTGTGCCCCTCGTGCCTCTTTCTGCACTTCTCTTGCCCCTTTCTGTAACTCTGTTGGTTCTTTCTGTGCTTCTCTTGCATCTGTCTGCACCTCTCTTGCTTCTTTCTGCTCCCTTCTTGTGTCTTTCTGCACCCCTCTTCCCTCTTTCTGCACCTCTCTTGCCTCTGTCTGCACCCCTGTTCCCTCTTTCTGCTCCTCTCTTGCCTGTTTTTGCACCTCTCTTGCATGTTTCTGCCCTTCTCTTCCCTCTTTCTGCACCTCTATTTCTTCTTTCTGTACTTCTCCTGCCTCTTTCTGCACCTCTGTTGCTTTTTTCTGCACTTCTCTTGTGTATTTCTATATTTCTGTTGCTTCTTTCTGCACTTCTCTTGCGTCTTTCTACATTTCTGTTGCTTTTTTCTGCATTTCTCTTCCCTATTCCTACACTTCTCTTGCCTCTTTCTGCACCTCACCTGCCTCTTTCTGCAGTTCTCCTGCCTCCTTCTGCAACTCTGCTGCTTCCTTCAGCACTTCTCTTGCCTCTTTCTGCACTCCTCTTGCCTCTTTCTGTACCTCTCTTCCCTGTTTCTGTACCTCTCTTGCCTCCTTTTGCACTTCTCTTGCATCTTTATGCACCTCTGTTGCTTTTTTCTGCACTTCTCTTGCCACTTTCTGCTTTTCTGTTGCTTCTTTCTGCACTTATCTTGCCTCTTTCTGCACCCCTCTGGACTCTTACTGCACTTCTCTTGCTTCTTTCTGCAACTCTGTTGCTTCTTCTGCACTTCTCTTGGTTCTATCTGCAACTCTCTTGCTTCTTTCTGCATATCTCTTGCCTCTTTCTGCACCCCTAGTTCCTCTTTCCGCACTTCTTTTGCCTTTCTCTGCAACTCTGTTGCTTCTTTATGCACTTCTCTTGCTTCTTTCTGCACCTCTCTTGCATCTTTCTGCACCTCTCTTGCCTCTGTCTGCACCCCTGTCCCCTCTTTCTGTACCTCTCTTGCCTGTTTCTGCAACTCTCTTGCATCTTTCTACACTTCTCTTGCCTCTTTCTGCACCTCTGTTGCTTCTTTCTGCATTTCTCTTGCTTCTTTCTGCATTTCTGTTGCTTCTTTCTGCACTTCTATAGCCTTTCTCAGCATTTCTCTTGCTTCTTTCTGCACTTCTCTTGTCCTTTCTGCACCCCTCTTGCCTCTTTCTGCACCCTTTTCCCTATTTCTGCACTTCTCGTGCCTCTTTCTGTACCTCTCCTGCCTCTATATGCAGTTCTCTTGCCTCCTTCTGCACCTCTGTTGCTTCTTTCAGCTCTTCTCTTGCCTCATTCTGCACTTCTCTTGCCTGTTTCTGCACCTCTCTTGTCTTTTTTTGCACCCCTGTTCCCTCATTCTGCACCTTTCTTGCCTTTTTCTCCACCCCTGTTCCTTCTTTCTGTACCACTCTTCCCTGTTTCTGCACCTATCTTGCCTAGTTCTGCACTTTACTTTCATCTTTCTGCACTTCTGTTGCTTTTGTCTGCACTTCTCTTGCCTCTTTCGACATTTCTGTTGCTTCTTTCTGCACTTCTCTTGCCTGTTTCTGTACCCCTCGTGCCTCTTTCTGCACTTCTCTTGCCTCTTTCTGTAACTCTGTTGGTTCTTTCTGCACTTCTCTTGCTTTTTTCTGCACCTCTCTTGCTTCTTTCTGCTCCCCTCTTGCCTCTTTCTGCACCCCTCTTCCCTCTTTCTGCACCTCTCTTGCCTCTGTCTGCACCCCTGTTCCCTCCTTCTGCACCTCTCTTGCCTGTTTTTGCACCTCTCCTGCATGTTTCTGCACTTCTCTTGCCTCTTTCTGTACCTCTATTTCTTCTTTCCGCACTTCTCTTGCCTCTTTCTGCACCTCTGTTGCTTTGTTCTGCACTGCTCTTGTGTATTTCAACATTTCTGTTGCTTTTTTCTGCTCTTCTTTTGCGTCTTTCTACATTTCTGTTGCTTCTTTCTGCCTTTCTCTTGTCTCTTTCTGCCCGCACTTGCCTCTTTCTGCACCCCTCTACCCTATTCCTACACTTCTCTTGCCTCTTTCTGCACCTCTCCTGCCTCTTTCTGCTCTTCTCCTGCCTCCTTCTGCACCTCTGTTGCTTCCTTCAGCACTTCTCTTGCCTCTTGCTGCACTCCTCTTCCCTGTTTCTGTACCTCTCTTGCCTCTTTTTGCACTTCTCTTGCATCTTTATGCACCTCTATTGCTTTTTTCTGCACTTCTCTTGCCTCTTTCTGCTTTTCTGTTGCTTCTTTCTGCATTTCTCTTGCCTCTTTCTGCACCCCTCTTGCCTCTTTCTGTAACTCTGTTGCTTCTTCTGCACTTCTCTTGGTTCTATCTGCACATCCCTCTTGCCTCTTTCTGCACCCTTACTCCCGCATTCTGCACTTCTCTTGCCTCTGTCTGCACCTGTTCCCTCTTTCTGCACATCTCTTGCCTCTTTCTGCAGCCCTTCTGCCTCTTTCTACACATTTTTTTGCCTCTTTCTGCAACTCTGTTGCTTTTTTCTGCACCTTTCTTGCTTCTTTCTGAATCCCTCTTGCCTCTTTCTGCATGCCTCTTCCTTCTTTCCTCTTTCTGCACCTTTCTTGCCTCTGTCTGCACCCCTGTCCCCCTCTTTCTATACCTCTCTTGCCTGTTTCTGTACCTCTCTTGCGTATTTCTACATTTCTCCTGCCTCTTTCTGCACCTCTATTGCTTCTTTCCGGATTTCTCTTGCCTCTTTCTGCATTTTTGTTGCTTCTTTCTGCACTTCTCTAGCCTCTTTCTGCATTTCTGTTGCTTCTTTCTGCACTTCTCTTCTCTCTTTCAGCACCCCTGACCCCTCTTTCTACACCTCATTTCCCTGTTTTTGCACCTATCGTGCCTATTTCTGCTCTTCTCTTTCACCTTTCTGCACCTCTGTTGCTTTTGTCTGCACTTCTCTTACCTCTTTTGACATTTTTGTTGCTTCTTTCTGCACTTCTCTTGCCTGTTTCTGTACCACTCTTGCCTTTTTCTGCATTTCTCTTGCCTCTTTCTCCAACTCTTTTACTTCTTTCAGCACTTCTCTTGCTTCTTTCTGCACCTCTCTTGCTTCTTCCTGCATCCCTCTTGCATCTTCCTGCACCCCTCTTCCCTCTTCCTACACTTCTCTTGCCTCTTTCTGCACTTCTCTTCCCTCTTTATGTACCTCTCCTGACTCTATCTGCAGTTCTCTTGCCTCCTTCTGCACCTCTGTTGGTTCTTTCACCACTTCTCTTACCTCTTACTGCACTTCTCTTCCCTGTTTCTGCACCTCTCTTGCCTCTTTCTGTATTTCTGTTGCCTCTTTCTATACCTCACTTGCTACTATCTGCTCCCCTCTTGCCTCTTCCTGCACTTCTCTTGCCAGTTTCTGCACCTCTCTTGCCTCTTTCTGCATTTTTGTTGCCTCTTTCTGTACCTCACTTGCTTCTTTCTGCACCCCTCTTGCCTCTTCCTACACCCCTCTTCCCTCTTTTTGCACTTCCCTTGCATTTTTTTGCACCCCTCTTCCTCTTTCTGTAACTCTCTTCCCTGTTTCTACACCTCTCTTGCCTCTTTCTGCACTTCTCTTGCCTCTTTCTGCTTTTCTGTTGCTTCTTTCTGCACTTCTCTTGCCTGTTTCTGCACCCCTCTGGCCTCTTTCTGCACTTCTCTTGCCTCTTTCTGCAACCCTGTTGCTTCTTTCTGCACTTCTCTTGCTTCTTTCTGCACCTCTCTTGCTTCTTTCTGCTTCCCTCTTGCCTCTTTCTGTACCCTTACTCCCGCTTTCTGCATCTCTCTTGCCTCTGTCTGCACCCGTTCCCTCTTTCTGCACTTCTCCTGCCTTTTTCTGCACCCCTCTTCCCTCTTTCTGCACCTCTCTCCCCTGTTTCTGCAACTCTGTTGCTTCTTTCTGCACTTCTCTTGGTTCTACCTGCACCTCTCCTGCTTCTTTCTGCATCCCTCTTGCCTCTTTCTACACACTTACTTCCTCTTTCTGCACCTCTCTTGCCTCTCTCTGCACCCGTTGCCCTTTTTCTGCACCTCTCTGGCCTCTTTCTGCACCCCTCCTGACTCTTTCTGCACTTTTTTTGCCTCTTTCTACAACTCTGTTGCTTCTTTCTGCACTTCTCTTGCTTCTTTCTGCACCTCTCTTGCTTCTTTCGCATCCATCTTGCCTCTTTCTGCACACATCTGCCCTCTTTCTGCACATCTCTTGCCTTTGTCTGCACCCCTGTCCCCTCTTTCTATACCTCTCTTGTCTGTTTCTGCACCTCTATTGCTTCTTTCTGCATTTCTCTTGCCTCTTTCTGCATTTCTGTTGCTTCTTTCTGCACCCCTCTTGCCTCTATCTGCACCCCTCTTCCCTCTTTCTACACTTCTCTTGCTGCTTTCTGGACCTCTCCTGCCTATTTCTGCAGTTCTCTTGCCTTCTTCTGCACCTCTGTGGCTTATTTCAGCACTTCTCTTGCCTGTTTCTGCACTTCACTTGCCTGTTTCTGCACCACTCTTGCCTTTTTCTGCACCCCTGTTCCCTCTTTCTACACCTCTTTTCCCTGTTTCTGCACCTATCTAGCCTATTTCTGCTCTTCCCTTTCACCTTTCTGCACCTCTGTTGCTTTTGTCTGCACCTCTCTTGCCTCTTTTGACATTTCTGTTGCTTCTTTATGCTCTTCTCTTACCTGTTTCTGTACCACTCTTGCCTCTTTCTGCACTTCTCTTGCCTCTTTCTGCACTTCTCTTGCCTCTTTCAGTACCTCTCCTGACTCTTCCTGCAGTTATCTTCCCTCCTTCTGCACCTCTGTTGCTTCTTTCACCACTTCTCTTGCCTCTTACTGCACTTCTCTTGCCTGTTTCTGCACCTCTCTTGCCTCTTTCTGAATTTCTGTTGCTTCTTTCTGCACCTCACTTGCTTTTATCTGCACCCCTCTTGCCTCTTCCTGCACTCCTCTTGCCTGTTTCTGCACCTCACTTGCTTCTTTCCGCACCCCTCTTGCCTCTTCCTGCACACCTCTTTGCTCTTCTTGCACTTCTCTTCCATTTTTCTGCACCTCTCTTGCCTCTTTCTGCATTTCTCTTGCATCTTTATGCACATCTGTTGCATTTTTCTGCACTTCTCTTGCCTCTTTCTACTTTTCTGTTGCTTCTTTCTGCACTCCTCTTGCCTCTTTTTGCAACTCTGTTGATTCTTTCTGCACTTCTCTTGCTTCTTTCTGCACCTCTCTTGCTTCTTTCTGCATCCCTCTTGCCTCTTTCTATACCATTACTCACTCTTTCAGCACCTCTCTTGCCTCTGTCTGCACCCGTTCCCTCTTTCTGCACTTCTCTTGCCTTTTTCTGCACCCCTCTTCCCTCTTTCTGCACCTCTCTCCCCTGTTTTTGCACCTCCCTTGCCTCTTTCTGCACTTCTCTTGCATCTTTATGCACCTCTGTTGCTTTGTTCTGCACTTCTCTTGCCTCTTTCTGCCTTTCTGTTGCTTCTTTCTGCACTTCTCTTGCCTCTGTCTGCACCCCTCTGGCCTCTTTCTGCACTTCTCTTGCCTCTTTCTGCAACTCTGTTGCTTCTTTCTGCACTTCTCTTGGTTCTATCTGTACCTCTCTTGCTTCTTTCTGCATCCCTCTTGCCTCTTTGTTCACCTTACTCCCTCTTTCTGCACCTCTCTTGCCTCTCTCTGCACTCGTTCCCTCTTTCTGCACCTCTCTTGCCTCTTTCTGCACCCCTCCTGCCTCTTTCTGCACTTTTTTGTCTCTTTCTACAACTCTGTTGCCTCTTTCTGAACTTCTCTTGCTTCTTTCTGCACCTCTCTTGCCTCTGTCTGCACCCCTGTCGCTTCTTTCTACACCTCTCTTGCTGCTTTCTGGACCTCTCCTGCCTCTTTCTGCAGTTCTCCTGCCTCCTTCTGCACCTCTGTTTCTTCTTTATGCACTTCTCTTGCCTGTTTCTGCACTTCTCTTGCCTGTTTCTGTACCTCTCTTGCCTTTTTCTGCCTCCCTGTACCCTCTTTCTACACCTCTTTTCCCAGTTTCTGCACCTATCTTGCCTATTTCTGCTCTTCCCTTTCACCTTTCTGCACCTCTCTTGCCTCTTTTGAAATTTCTGTTGCTTCTTTATGCACTTCTCTTGCCTGTTGCTGTACCACTCTTGCCTCTTTCTGCACTACTCTTGCCTCTTTCTGCACTTCTCTTGCCTCTTTCTGCACTTCTCTTGCCTTTTTTAGTACCTCTCCTGACTCTTTCTGCAGTTCTCTTCCCTCCTTCTGTACCTCTGTTGCTTCTTTCACCACTTCTCTTGCCTCTTACTGCACTTCTCTTGCCTGTTTCTGCACCTCTCTTGACTCTTTCTGGATCTATGTTGCTTCTTTCTGCACCTCACTTGCTTCTATCTGCACCTCACTTGCTTCTATCTGCACCCCTCTTGCCTCTTCCTGTACTTTTCCTACCTGTTTCTGTACCTCTCTTGCCTCTTTCTGTATTTCTGTTGCCTCTTTCTGCACCTCACTTGCTTCTTTCCGCACCCCTCTTGCCTCTTCCTACACACCTCTTCGCTCTTTTGCACTTCTCTTCCTTGTTTATGCACCTCTCTTGCCTCTTTCTGCACTTCTCTTGCATCTTAATGCACATCTGTTGCTTTTTCCTGCACTTCTCTTGCCTCTTTCTACTTTATTGTTGCTTCTTTCTGCAATTCTCTTGACTCTTTCTGCACCCCTCTGGCCTCTTTCAGCACATCTCTTGCCTCTTTCTGCAACTTTGTTGCTAATTTCTGCACTTCTCTTGGTTCTATCTGCACCTCTCTTGCTTCTTTCTGCATCCCTCTTGCCTCTTTCTGCACCCTTCCTCCCTCTTTCTGCACCTCTCTTGCCTCTGCCTGCACCTGTTCCCTCTTTCTGCACTTCTCTTGCCTCTTTCTGCACCCCTCCTGCCTCTTTCTGCACTTCTCTTGCCTCTTTCTGCAACTCTGTTGCTTCTTTCTGCACTTCTCTTGCTTCTTTCTGCACCTCTCTTGCTTCTTTCTGCATCCCTCTTCCCGCACCTATCTTGCCTCTGTCTTCACCCCTGTCCCCTCTTTCTGTACCTCTCTTGCCTGTTTCTGCACATCTCTTGCCTCTTTCTACACTTCTCCTGCCTCTATCTGCACCTCTATTGCTTCTTTCTGCATTTCTCTTGCCTCTTTCTGCATTTTTGTTGCTTCTTTCTGCACTTTTTTAGCCTCTTTCTGCATTTCTGTTGTTTCTTTCTGCACTTCTCTTATCTCTATCTGGACCCCTCTTGCCTGTTTCTGCACTTCTCTTACCTGTTTCTGCACCTCTATTGCCTTTCTCTGCACCCCTGTTCCCTCTTTCTGCACCTCTTGTCCCTGTTTCTGCACCTATCTTGCCTATTTCTGATCTTCTCTTTCATCTTTCAGCACTTCTCTTGCTTTTTTCTGCACTTCTCTTGCCTCTTTTGACACATCTGTTGCTTCTTTCTGCACTTCTCTTGCCTGTTTCTGTACCTCTCTTGCCTCTTTCTGCACTTCTCTTGCCTCATTCTGCAACTCTGTTGCTTCTTTCTGCACTTCTCTTGCTTCTTTCTCCACCTCTCTTGCTTCTTTCTGCATCACTCTTGCCTCTTTCTGCACCCCTCTTCTCTCTTTCTGTACCTCTCTTGCCTCTTTCTGCACCCCTGTTCCCTCTTTCTGCACCTCTCTTACCTGTTTCTGCACTTCTCTTGCCTCTTTCTGCACTTCTCTTGCCTCTGTATGTATCTCTCCTGACTCTTTCTGCCGTTCTCTTGCCTCCTTCTGCATCTCTGTTGCTTCTTTCATCACTTCTCTTGCCTCTTACTGCAATTCTCTTGCCTCTTTCTGCACCTCACTTGCTTCATTCTGTACCCCTCTTGCCTCTTCCTGCACCCCTCTTCCCTCTTTCTGCACTTCTCTTGCCTTTTTCTGCACCCCTCTTCCCTCTTTCTGCACCTCTCTTCCCTGTTTCTGCACCTCTCTTGTCTCTTTCTGCACTTCTCTTGCATCTTTATGCACCTCTGTTGCTTTTTTCTGCACTTTTCCTGCCTCTTCCAGCTTTTCTGTTGCTTCTTTCTGCACTTCTCTTGCATCTTTATGCACCCCTCCAGCCTCTTTCTGCACTTCTCTTGCCTCTTTCTGCAACTCTGTTGCTTCTTTCTGCATCCCTCTTGACTCTTTCTGTACCCTTCCTCCCTTTACTGCACCTCTCTTGCCTCTGTTTGTACCTGTTCCCTCTTTCTGCACCTCTCTTGCCTCTTTCTGCACCCCTCCTGCCTCTTTATGCACTTCTTTTGCCTCTTTCTGTACCTCTGTTGCTTCTTTCTGCACTTCTCTTGCAACTTTCTTCACCT
Source organism: Calotriton arnoldi (assembly GCA_963921515.1). Taxonomy (NCBI): domain Eukaryota; kingdom Metazoa; phylum Chordata; class Amphibia; order Caudata; family Salamandridae; genus Calotriton; species Calotriton arnoldi. The sequence goes on from CAWUFW010000043.1 coordinate 29,717, forward strand.
CTCTTGCTTCTTTCTGCATCCCTCTTGCCTCTTTCTGCACGCCTCTTCCCACTTTCTGTACCTCTCTTGCCACTGTCTGCACCCCTGTCCCCTCTTTCTGTACCTCTCTTACCTGTTTCTGCACCTCTCTTGACACTTTCAACACTTCTCTTGCCTCTTTCTGCACCTCTATTGCTTCTTTCTGCACTTTTCTTGCCTTTTTCTGCATTTCTGTTGCTTCTTTCAGCACTACTCTAGCCTCTTTCTGCATTTCTGTTGCTTCTTTCTGCATTTCTGTTGCTTCTTTCTGCACTTCTCTTGCCTCTTTCTGCACCCCTCTTGCCTCTTTCTGCACCCCTCATCCCTCTTTCTACACTTCTCTTACCTGTTTCTGCACCTCTCCTGCATTTTTCTGCACCCCTGTTCCCTCTTTCTGCATCTCTTTTCCCTGTTTGTGCACCTATATTGCCTATTTCTACACTTCTCTTTCATCGTTCTGCACCTCTATTGCTTTTGTCTGCACTTCTCTTGCCTCTCTTGACATCTCTGTTGCCTCTTTCTGCACTTCTCTTGCCTCATTCTGCAACTCTGTTGGTTCTTTCTGTATTTCTCTTGCATCTTTCTGCACCTCTCTTGCTTCTTTCTGTACCCCTCTTGCCTCTCTCTGTACTTCTTTTGCCTCTTTCTGCACTTCTCTTGCCTCTTTCTGCATTTCTGTGGCTTCTTTCTGCACTTCTCTAGCCTCTTTCTACACCCTCTTGCCTATTTCTGCACCCTCTTGCCTCTTTAAGCACATCTCTTGCCTCTTTCTGCACCTCTATTGCTCCTATCTCAAGTTCTCTTGCCTCTTTCTGCACCTGTGTTGCTTCTTTCTGCACTTCTCTATCCTCTTTCTGCATTTCTGTGCCTTCTTTCTGCACTTCTCTTACCTCTTTCTACATTTCTGTTGCTGCTTTCTGCACTTCTCTTGCCTCTTTCTGTCCCCCTCTTCCAACACCTCTCTTGCCTCTTTCTGTATCCCTCTTCACTCTTTCTGGAGTTCTCTTGCCTCTTTCTGCACCTCTATTGCTTCTTTCTGCACTTCTCTTGCCTCTTCCTGTACCCCTCTTGCCTCTTTCTGTACCTCTGTGTGTTCTTTCTGCACCTCTCTTGCCTTTTTCTGCATCCCTTTTCCCTCTTCTTGCATGTCTCTTGCCTGTTTCTGCCGCGCTCTTGCCTGTTTCTACACTTCTCTTGCCTCTTTCTGCACCTCTATTGCTTCTTTCTGCATTTCTCTTGCCTTTTTCTGCATTTCTGTTGCTTCTTTCTGTACTTCTCTAGCCTCTTTCTGCATTTCTGTTGCCTCTTTCTGCGCTTCTCTTGCCTGTTTCTGCACCTCTCTTGCCATTTTCTGCACCCCTATTCCCTCTTTCTGCATCTCTTTTCCCTGTTTATGCACGTATCGTGCCTATTTCTGGACTTCTCTTTCATCTTTCTGCACCTCTGTTGCTTTTGTCTGCACTTCTCTTGCCTCTCTTGACATTTCTGTTGCTTCTTTCTGCACTTTTCTTGCCTCTTTCTACATTTCTGTTGCTTCTTTCTGCATTTCTCTTGCCTCTTTCTGCACCCCTCTTGCCTCTTTCTGCATTTCTCTTGCCTCTTTCTGCAACTCTGTTACTTCTTTCTTCACTTCTCTTGCTTCTTTCTGCACCTCTCTTGCTTCTTTCTGCATCCCTCTAGCCTCTTTCTAGATCCCACTTCCCTCTTTCTGCACCTCTCTTGCCTCTGTCTGCACCCCTGTTTCCTCTTTCTGCACCTCTCTTGTATGTTTCTGCATCTCTCTTGCCTATTTCTGTACTTGTCTTGCCTCTTTTTTACACCATTATTTCTTCTTTCAGCAATTTTTCTGCTTTTTCTGCATTTCTGTTGCTTCTTTCTGCACTTCTCTGGCCTCTTTCCGCATTTCTGTTGCCACTTTCAGCACTCATCTTGCCTCTTTCTCCACTTCTCTTGCCTGTTTCTGCACCTCTCTTGCCTTTTTCTGCACCCCTGTTCACTTTTTCTGCACCTCTCCTCCCTGTTTCTGCACCTATCTTGCCTCTTTCTGCACTTCTCTTGCCTCTTTTTGCACCTCTTTTGCTTTCTTTCTGCACTTGTCTTGCCTCTTGCCTCTTTCTGCACTTCTCTCGCCTATTTCTGCAACTCTGTTGGTTTTTTCTGCACTTCTCTTGCTTCTTTCTGCACCTCTCTTGCTTCTTTCTGCATCCCTATTGCCTCTTTCTGCACTTCTTTTGCCTCTTTCTGTACTTCTCTTGCCTCTTTCTGCATTTTTGTTGCTTCTTTCTGCACTTTCCTAGCCTCTTTCTGCACCCTCTTGTTTCTTTCTGCACCCTCTTGCCTCTTTATGCACGTCTCTTGCCTCTTTCTGCACCTCTGTTGCTCCTTTCTCAAGTTCTCTTGCCTCTTTCTGCACCTCTGTTGCTTCTTTCTGAACTTCTCTAGCCTCTTTCTACATTTCTGTGCCTTCTTTCTGCACTTCTTACCTCTTTCTACATTTCTGTTGCTGCTTTCTGCACTTCTCTTGCCTCTTTCTGTACCCCTATTCACTCTTTCTGCCTCTCTTGCCTCCTGCTGAAGATCTCTTGCCTCTTTCTGTACCCCTCTTGCCTCTTTCTGCTTCTCTGTGTGTTCTTTCTGCACCCTCTTCCCTCTTTCTGCACCTCTATTGCACTTTTCTGCATCCCTTTTCCCTCTTTTTGCATGTCTCTTGCCTGTTTCTGCATCGTTCTTGCCTCTTTCTGCACTTCTGTTGCCTCTTTCTGCATTTCTGCTGCCTCTTTCTGTACTTCTCTAGCCTCTTTCTGCATTTCTGTTGCTTTTTTCTGCACTTCTCTTGCTTCTATCTACATTTCTCTTGCTTCTTATTGTACTTCTATTTCCTCCATCTGCATCGCTCTTGCCTCTTTCAGCACCTCTGTTGCTTCTTTCTGCACTTCTCTTTCTTCTTTCTGCACTTCTCTTGCGTCTTTCTGCACCTCTCCTTCCTCTTTCTGCAGTTCTCTTGCCTCCTTCTGTTGCTTCTTTCAGCACTTCTCTTGCCTCTTTCTGCACTTCTCTTGCCTGTTTTTGCACCTCCCTTGCCTCTATCTTCATTTCTGTTGCCTCTTTCTGCACCTTACTTCCTTCTTTCTGTACCCCTCTTGCCTCTTCCTGCACCCCTCTTCTCTCTTTCTGTACTTCTCTTGCCTTTTTCTGCACCCTCTCCCTTCTTTCTGCAACACTCTTCCCTGGTTCTTCACCTCTCTTGCCTCTTTCTGTACTTCTCCTGCATCTTTCTGCACCTCTCTTGCTTTTTTCTGCACTTCTCTTGCTTCTTTCTGCTTTTCTGTTGCTTCTTTCTACACTTCTCTTGCCTCTTTCTGCACCCCTCTTGCCTCTTTCTGCATTTCTCTCGCCTCTTTCTGCAGCTCTGTTGCTTCTTGAAGCACGTCTCTTGCCTCTTTCTGCACCTCTGTTGCTCCTTTCTCAAGTTCTCTTGCCTCTTTCTGCACCTCTGTTGCTTCTATCTGCACTTCTCTCACCTCTTTCTGCATTTCTGTGCCTTCTTTCTGCACTTCTCTTACCTCTTTCTACATTTTTGTTGCTGCTTTCTGCACTTCTCTTGCCTCTTTCTGTACCCCTCTTGCCTCTTTCTGCTTCTCTGTGTGTTCTTTCTGCACCCTCTTTCCTCTTTATGCACCTCTCTTGCACTTTTCTGCATCACTTTTCCCTCTTTTTGCATGTCTCTTGCCTGTTCCTGCATCGTTCTTGCCTCTTTCTGCACTTCTGTTGCCTCTTTCTGTATTTCTGCTGCTTCTTTCTGTACTTCTCTTGCCTCTTTCTGCATTTCTGTTGCTCCTTTCTGCACTTCTTTTGCTTCTATCTACATTTCTCTTGCTTCTTTTTGCACTTCTATTTCCTCCATCTGCATCCCTCTTGCCTCTTTCAGCACCTCTGTGACTTCTTTCTGCACTTCTCTTTATTCTTTCTGCACTTCTCTTGCCTTTTTCTGCATCTCTCCTTCCTCTTTCTGCAGTTCTCTCGCCTCCTTCTGCACCTCTGTTGCTTCTTTCAGCACTTCTGTTGCCTCTTTCTGCACTTCTCTTGCCTGTTTTTGCACCTCTCTTCCCTCTATCTGCATTTCTGTTGCCTCTTTCTCCACCTTACTGACTTCTTTCTGCACCCCTCTTGCCTCTTCCTGCACCCCTCTTCCCTCTTTCTGCTCTTCTCTTGCCTTTTTCTGCACCTTCTTCCCTCTTTCTGCACCTCTCTTCCCTGTTTCTTCACCTCTCTTGCCTCTTTCTGTACTTCTCCTGCATCTTTCTGCACCTCTCTTGCTTTTTTCTGCACTTCTCTTGCTTCTTTCTGCTTTTCTGTTGCTTCTTTCTACACTTCTCTTGCCTCTTTCTACATTTCTGTTGCTTCTTTCTGCACTTCTCTTGCCTCTTTCTGCACCCCTCTTGCCTCTTTCTGCATTTCTCTTGCCTCTTTCTGCAACTCTGATGCTTCTTTCTGCACTTCTCTTGCTTTTTTCTGCACCTCTCTTGCTTTTTTCTGCATCCCTCTTGCCTCTTTATGCATCCCTCTACCCTCTTTCTGTACCTCCCTTGCCTCTGTCTGCACCCCTGTTTCCTCTTTCTGCACCTCTCTTGCATGTTTCTGCACCTCTCTTGCCTATTTCTGTACTTGCCTTGCCTCTTTCTATACCTTTATTGCTTCTTTCAGCAATTCTCCTGCTTTTTCTGCATTTCTGTTGCTTCTTTCTGTACTTCTCTGACCTCTTTCTGCATTTCTGTTGCCACTTTCAGCACTTATCTTGCCTCTTTCTCCACTTCTCTTGCCTGTTTCTGCACCTCCCTTGCCTTTTTATGCACCCCTGTTCACTTTTTCTGCACCTCTCTTCCCTGTTTCTGCACCTATCTTGCCTCTTTCTGCACTTCTCTTGCCTCTTCTTTTTGCACCTCTGTTGCTTTCTTTCTGCACTTCTCTTGCCTCTTGCCTCTTTCTGCAAATCTGTTGTTTCTTTCTGCACTTCTCTTGCCTCTTTCTACATTTCTGTTGCTTCTTTCTGCACTTCTCTTGCCTGCTTCTGTACCTGTCTTGTTTCTTTCTGCACTTCTCTTGCCTCTTTCTGCAACTCTGTTGGTTCTTGCTGCACTTTTCTCCCTTCTTGCTGCACCTCTCTTGCTTCTTTCTGCACACATCTTGCCTCTTTCTGCATCCCTTTTCCCTCTTTTTGTACCTCTCTTGCCTCTGTCTGCACCCCTGTTCACTCTTTTTACACCTCTCTTGCCTGTTTCTGCACCTCTCTTGCCTCTATCTGCACTTCTCTTGCCTCTTTCTGCATCTCTATTGCTTTTTTCTGCACTTCTCTTGCCTCTTTCTTCATTTCTGTTGCTTCTTTCTGCACTTCTATTACCTCTTTCTACTTTTCTGTTGCTTCTCTCTGCACTTCTCTTGCTTCTTTCTGCACCTCTCTTGCTTCTTACTGTACCCCTCTTGCCTCTTTCTGTACTGTTTTTCACTTTTTCTGCACCTCTCTTGCCTCTTTCTGTACCTCCCTTGCCTCTTTCTGCAGTTCTCTTGCCTCTTTCTGCACCTCTTTTGCTTCTTTCTGCACTACTCTTGGCTCTTTCTGCACTCCTCTTGCCTCTTTCTGCACTTCTCGCACTTCTCTTGCCTCTTTCTGCATATTTGTTACTCTTTCTGCACCTCTCTTGTTTTTTCTGCCTTTCTCTTGCTTCTTTCTGTACTTCTCTTGCCTCTTTCTGTCTCGCCTCTTTCAAATAGGAATTGCAAGCTGTCAAGTTTAAAGGTCTGCATGTTCTCGTGACTGAGGTATATGTCTACTTGTATATGTATTCTCACATGTGTTATGCTTCTAAAGATGATAGCTTAAAAAGCAGGTAGCTTTTCCTATAGGTGGTTAAATGTTCTCAGTTCTGCTCTGCCATTCGGTTGCACAGGCATACATGTCCATAATTGTTATAGAGCCCCTAAAATATACCATTGAATACCCATGTGCCCTGTAATTTGAGGAGAAAGAAATACACATGTAACAAAGAGAGAGCGAGGAAGGACAATGGGGTGCGTCCCTTTCCCCTGATTAACAATAACCTAGAACATTGACGGACCCACTAATGAATCCTCATACCGGGACAACTCAGTATCATACACTGGCATACAAGAAACCAAATAGATTTGTAAGAAGAACCCTCACCCACCAACCTAGTTGGTGGCATGCTTCATCATTGGGTTCCCAGCTGGGCTGCCGAATGCAAACCAGCTGTGCTTCGATGCCTGAATTATAGCGCAGCGTGTTTTGGTTTTTCAATGTGATGTGTGCTCAAAGTGGTGATGTTAAAAATGCCTCTGGGTTCCCCTACTGATAAAGTTTTATTCCCGGGGTCCTAGGACACAGTTAAAAACAGAATGGGGATGTAGTGAAGATGAAAAATTGGTCTTCGTTATCCCCTAAACACTGGTCGACATGTTTCAGCCTCATCAACAATAAAGAGGCTTTCATCAGGACCATACGACGTGCAATGTGATGTGGCAAAAAAGAAATGGAGCCACGTGTATTTGTTCAGCACACACGCTAAGGTATGCTGTGCATGCAGTGGTGTAACCGTACTTACGGACCCACCGTCAGGTTAAAACCTGGAAAACAAAACACAACATAAAGGACATACAAATCATGTAGAGAAGCATAATTATAACTGTTCTTTTCTAGCTTCATTATCCTTTTGCTTGTGATGTGCTTACCTATGCATTCTAGCGCACTCCGTGAGTCGGTTTCACGGATTCTTTTCATACAGTCAATCATACATAGACATACGACATACACCTGTGTATGCAAATTCATGCATGGTGGTTGGTGCAGGTATGCATGTCTCATAACTAATAGTCTTAGCTTGGCTTGCGTGACCACATGTCTATGTGATCGCAGCCCAAATCAAGACGTGATAGTTTAGGCTACTGTTGGGACGCTGCATGGTAAATGGTTATTACCGGTAGATTTGCCCTAGAAATGGTGGCCAAGGAATTTGGTCAAGGAAGAAATTGTCTTGCTGTGAGTGCGTGCGCAATCGAAAGCATGCAATTTTAAAAAAAAACAATCCTATTGTCACAAAAGTAAACGTAAGCAGAAAAAGCCAGAGGTATCTTACACCAGCTACATGAATAAAGTAGCTGTAATGGATCCCGGAAGGGGCGGACTCCTGTAGTCAAACACTGTTAAAAGACAAATGCAGCATCTTAGTAAGTACTGGCCCCCAACACGGTGGAAATTGTTGCCAAGTGGAACCAAATCAGGCCTAAGTCTATTGGTGGAGACTTACTACATCAAGGCTGACTGCCCGCATGCCTCACCTATTCCGGTCTTCTCGGGATCCCGCCGGTAACTGAAGACAGCGGCTACAGTTCTTAAAACGCTTCCTGGCAGTAGCCGTGGGCGTGGCCATGCATGATGACGTGACCTTGTCATCACGTGTACGTGTGACGCGGTCTGGTCCGTACCATTTGGTCGCTAGAATGGGGACTTGGGCGGAAGGCCCTATCTGTGTTCAGACTATGGGACGGCGGAAGGGGATGTTGTTAATTAATGCGGCCAGTACAATTAAGATATGAGATACTATATATATATATGTGATCAAGGCCTCCTGAAGGCCGAAACGCGTTATGGCGGTGGTGCAGGGCATGAAATAATAAAAAATATTGCACCATAACTTGGGTCCGCTATCGTCTATTCCTGGCTGAAAGGAGTGTGAGAGGCGAAGCAAGAAAAAAAAATATATATATATAAATGTAAGTAAATAAATATCGTTTTCAGTGTTTGTTTTTAAAAAAGAAAAATAATGTATTTATTAACTATTGCTTGTTGTGTATTGTTCATTTTTATAAACAATGTTTAAACTTTTTTTACACTTGACACATTGTTAAATATATATATTTTCAACATATTTTTCAAATATGTTTTTAGTATATATTAAACATTTGTAATTATGTCATACTAATATTTAATTTATATTTTACAATTTTTTAACATTTATACAGCATTTTCTGACATGTTTAACATGTTAATAAATGTTTTCTTTTTTAATACATTCATTCAATGTTTTTACATTATTTCCCATTTTTTTGGTTTCAATTAGTGGGCATTTCTTTATTTACCAGTAGCTTCTATTTTATAATCTATTTGTGTTATTTTTAGTTTAAGTTCCTGGAACCAGGTCGCAGTAAAGTACTGCTTTTCAACGGAACAGGTAAGTGATTTTCAAGGATTGTTTTAAGGTTTTTGAGGGTAGGGGAGGTTTAAGGAGCAGTCTACATGTCAGGTATAGTTTTGTTTTTGGGTTTCTTTGTATAACTAGATGTATCAATAGTATTGCTTTTCACTAGTGTAGTTTTGGGTTTTTATACGCTATTTTAGTAATGTATTGTTATGTTATGTTGAATTGTGTTATGTTATAGATATTTTGTTGATTAAGTATGATGTATATGCGTATTCAGAAATGTAATTGGTTTTGCAGGTGGGCATTTGCACCTACTTTACAGGTTTTTCTCTACTAGCATTCCTATGAGCATTAGTTGTTTTGTTTTTTTGATGAAAATCTAGTTTGATTAATAATAAATATAATTTCCTTTTTTTCAGGTTTCCTGAAGTGTTCATTTTTTTATTTTGTTTCAGGTTCCAACATACTTTGCATTGCTTCAAGGGATTTATATTGGATTCGTTTTACTTTTGCATTTCTATTTGGACTTTGTGTACAATATTTTTCCTGTTTTTGGTGGATTACTATTTTTACTAAGTCTATACAAAGGAAGATCTGCTTCTACAGAACAATAAGCTTTATTTAGTTCATTTCTTTGGGTGAGAAATGAGATATATTGTTTGCATAAATATTATGTGATTGTTCTTTGGAGTTGTGTGCTTTATGTGTTGTAATTAAGTTTTGTGATGGATTGAGTTTGCTTTTAGTTTCTTGGTTGGATGTTTATATTTTTTAAGAATAATGTATTTAATATTTCATTATTACATTTATTATTTATTAAAAAATCCTTATTTATCTTGGGTTATATTTTGTCATAATGTTTAGGACTTTGGTTGGTTATTATTTATTTGATAATATGCTTTTGACAATTACTTCTAAGTAATCTATTCCTTTGTTATTTATGAAGAACTTGACTTTGCATTGTACTATTTTGTACATTCTTCTTGTTTGTTTGGTACGTTTAGGGGCAATTTGGCTAACAGATTGCTCCATTCATAGTTGTTGGTAGCTTTGCTCTTATTGTAATGCTTCTATAAATTTATAGAGCGTAGGTTGGGTTCTGCCTAGTGTAGATTGGAAGGCATTGTACCATCCTTCCACTACATTGTTAGTTTTAGTTTCCTGTTCAAGGTGCTGTCATAGACATTCCATCACGCTATCTGGAATATGGGTTGGCATCTCTGTCTGAAGCGATACAGTCTGCTAACTCAAGTGTCTTGGAAATAATCCGATAGGGGGCTTAGTTTGTCTTCATTTTGTAGGTAGTTACACATTTCTATTAGTGAATTGTAGTGGTTGGCTATCTCTGTGACAGGGACATAGGCTAGAAGAACAGAGGGAGCCCGTTGTTCTCAAGGTGAGCACTATTAAGACTGTCACTCGCGTTAGTCTAGTTAAACTGCCTAATGATAATAGCCTTTTCCTAATGGTTTTTTTTTTACCCTGAAGCACTCGACTTTATTTCTTGGCTGCTTTCATAAAGAAAAGGCTTTAACACAGGACTCCAACCGGCTGGTGGATGTCTTGTGTTGCTGTGGCATCGCCCACGATTAAGGTAGGCTCTATTCCCCTCCTTTCCAAACAGTGCTACATTATGTTTTACATAGGATCGTATGACCCAAATATCCTCCTTATTTATTTATGTTTCAGACTCCAACCTGATGGTGGAGAATTTCAACGTAGGAAAGTATGTTCCTTTACTTAGAATAGCCTAATTTGATTTTAAAAGCCTTCCCATGCAATACTGATGCACACATTGTGTAATTTTAGAAATCGTCAACTGATGCACTGCGATTGAATTGAATTCAAATTTTGGAGACCACTTTTGGATCCCCAACACGTCCTGACCTTTTGGTAAGGCCACGTACCAGATGTTCATTTCGAGCATTTTGGATTTAATAAATTATATGGTCACTAAAGACGGTTTTTCCTTATTTATAGATCTTTCAATAAATCGCTGTTTCGCGCATTTTCATTGATTGAAGTTCCTGCCTTTGTGGTAAGCTACCTCCCTAGCTACTACACTTTTAAGGATTGCAAACTATTAGAACACACCAGATTACCAACCTGTCTATGATTAATTTCATAGGCTGTCCACCCCTGCTTTCATAGTCTTGAGGAAGACCCACAGTGACGCTTACCACTCAGCGCTGTGTCCAGGGTCGAAACATCGACACTTTCCCATCACACATGTCTACACAGTTTTCTTGACCAATAATCAATCAATATTGGGCCTTGCATTACATGATTTGAATAAGGAGACAGGACAATAATTATAAATTCTTTTATTTATGTCACATATGTAAGTTTTGTATATAGTGTACTGTTCACTTCACCAGTCACCACATGTCACCTTCTCACAATAGTCACCTTTGTCTTTTCGCAATTTACTTGTATTTTGTGACAGCCATTTAATATTCAATACTTTATGAAAAATATAAGAGTAAATCCACTCTACTTGTTTTTGGTGTGTTCTTAAACTGCAATTAATTTTTTTAAATTTACTGTGAAAAAGGAAGTGTGAAAAACCTTTTTTCTTGTATTTAATACAGCTAACACAGCAATTGTATCGCCCGACAGAACCAATTGTTTTTTATACTACCAATACCCAGGGTCTGAGGGACACCGGGTCATCCCATTATCCTTAATAATGTCATAGACATTCCATCACACTATTTGGAATTTGGGTTGGCATCTGTGTCTGAAGCGATACAGTCTGCTAACTCAAGTGTCATGGAAATAATTCATTAGGGGGCTTAGTTTGTCTTCATTTTGTTGGTAGTTACCAGTGGCGTAGCTAGGCACTCTGCCGAGCGCCTAAGAGCGGGGGGGGGGGTGCTGGCGATAAATTTACCTGCCGCCCCCAAATCTCGTGCCGCCCGGGGCGTACCGCCCCCTCCGCCCCCCCCTTGCTACGCCAGTGGTAGTTACACATTTCTATTAGTGTATTGTAGTGGTTGGCTATCTCTGTGACAGGGACATAGGCTAGTGTTATCATTTTTTAAATTTCAAATGCAAATTGACTGTACAATATTCTACACTAAGGGGCCGATTCCGATCTCGGCCGGTAGGGCTCCAAATCGGATTCGGCTTAACCAGATCCGATTCGGAGCCCTACTTCCCGACCGATTCGTACTCGCGTCCGGGCGAGCGAGTACGATGCGAAATCGCCGACCGACTCGTCCGGGCGTCCCGATCGCTCCGACCGACTCGTTCCCGGGTCTAACCGCACCGACCGACTCGCTCGGACACGACTCGCACCGCGCAATGGAGACGTTCCCCGGCCGGGTAAGTACGATGCGTGCCGCGAGCAGTCCAACCGAGCCGCGCACTCCGGCTCCAAAGAGCAGTCGGAGCCGTACTTCGGGGGTCCGTGTCGGACCCCCCTGTACGCGTAGCCGCGCGAGTCGCACACAGGGGGGACCCATGGGTCCCCCCTACCTGTGCGTGTACGGCGCGAGTCGCTTCGCCATGTACACGCTGTAGGGGGCGCCCTTGTCCGCCTCGCACCCATTGAGTCAATGGGAGCCCGCGTACGCGTTGTACGACAGGCTCCCATTGACTTCAATGGGAGACCGACCGACTCGAGTCCGATGGCATACGTGCGCATCGTACTCGTTCGGTCGGGCTGCACGGGTCCGATTCGGTCGGAAATCTCTCCGGGTCCGGCTCGGTCGGAGAGATTTCCGGCCCGAATCAGAATCGGCCCCTAAGTGCAGATTTTTCGAGGTGTCTCCATATGCTTTGATTGAAATGATAGTAAAAGCTTTGTATGGCTATGTGGGGGTATATTTAAAAAATGGTTTGAATCATGGCTTGTTCAAAGTTTACGATTATGTTTGGGGGTATAGTTATTTGTTTTATATTTCATATAGTTTATGAGATCTTAGTAAGTGCTGCTTTTTTCATTGGTAGTAGGTCATTTGTAAAAGGTGTAAGTTTATTTTGATTTTCAATGTGTATCTTGTATATTTGAGTGAAAGATTTGGGATACATTTTGAAGATCCCATCCATCATCCATGTTTAATACTGGCTAAGTTTTAATAAGTTATTTTTGGTGGACAATATTAGGCTTTGTTTCTCATTTTGGTTGTCATGTAAAAGGAAAGGTTCCTCATTATGTGTCATTGTTAAATGTTCAGGTATTTCAATGTCTTGATATCTTCTGGGGGCAGAAGGAGTATAGCTGGTAGTTTGTTTAGTTGGTGCAATTAAATATTTTAAATTGGAAATAGGTGGTAGTTGACCTGTGATGTGCTCACAGACTTTAGGAAGTACATCTTTAAGGATTTTGGCTGTGAGTTCCAGGGAGCTAGTACTTGCCTCTCTTATGTCTTGTAATGCTTCCCTTACTTCTATTTCTGTCACATTTGGGGGGGTGGTGGTGCTCTCGTACTTGAATTACAACATAATTTTTTGTAGTTGCCCTCCCATAGCATGCATTAGAATAATATTTGATACATTTCCAGTTTATGTTTTTTGTTGATACACTTTCTTGGTAGTAGGTGTTGCCTACGTGATTTAGTAACTTATTTTCTTTCTGAGAGGTGATGTACTTTGCTAAGTCAGTCATTGTATCTGAAAGTAGTGTAATTGAATAAATATATACAATAATTTAAAGAGTTTATGTTTGTTATATACATGAAAAATTATGCAATCACTTCTATTTTGTATACTTATATGAATGTTTTGTTAATATGCTTTAGACGGTTTTGCAGCTTTTCTGTTGGACGTGTTCTAATGTTGAGCAGGTGTTCTCTTTTCTCTTGGATGAGAAAAAACATTAGTTTAATTTCAAATGCTAATTTGGTGGTAGTTTGTAGAGGTGGAGGTAACTTGGTTAATTTTTAATCGCTTTTTGGGTGAAAGACAATTTTTCAATAATTATATAGACTTTCTTTATTTTCTCCTTTTGTTGGTTTATGAAAGTCATTTTTTTCTGGCCGATTATCAATTCTTCTATTTGTAGTTTTGTCTTCTAGGAGGTCTATGCAAAGAGATAGAAGTTTGAGAGTGTTTTATTTATTAATTGTTATTTTATGTTTTTAACTTTGATAACAAGAATGTTTTAGGTAGAATTTAAGTTTTACTTCCTTGGTTAGGTAGTTGTTGAGATGCATATATTTTTCCTTTAATGGTTTGGTGAGAGAATCCGGCAGAGTTTCCTTGTCTTGCAGTGTCTATCGTTTTTGAAGCATTTAGTTGTTTAAATTTGTGTGCCTTTTATATTGTTGTTTTAATTGTTTGTGTGGTTTTGATGATTAAAGTTGCTTATGCTTATTGGTTGCTTTAGTTTGAGTTTTAATTTTTTTTATTAGTTATGTACTTCAATGGTAAACGCTAATTTAGGGGTCTATTAGAATGTTGTGCGGATCGCTACCGCCCGGCCAGCGGTGGCGGGGGGTGGCGATCCACACACAATCACAACACAATTTACCCCCTGCCATATTACTATGGCGGGGGGTACCCCGGTGGACGATTGCCTCCCGGGCGGAAAAGGCCCATAATATGGTGGCGGTGCCTTGCAGGCACTGCCATCCATATTAGCATGTGGCATTTTCAATGCCTTTCCATGGCGGAGAGTTCGCCATGGAAAGGCATGCGGTTTTTGCATCGGGGGCCCATTGCGGGCCCCCAGGAGGGTGGGGAGCTGCACTTGGGGGGTACCCATTTGCTGTTGCAGTGGCGGGCAGACACAGTCTGCCCGCCATCATAATAGACCCATTAGTTTTTTGTTTTAATGTATGATATATAGTGTTATAGTTTTGAACATAAATATATATTCACTGAAAAAAACACAGGTTTCAGGGACGTTATAGTTAGTTGGACATTTCACTCGTACAAAACCAGAGAAATGTGGCCGTTATAGTTAGTAGAGCTAACTATAAATCGCGCCCCCGCAATGCACTGCTGATGATGTCACATATTACATCACTCATCACATGGTCAGTGACATCACTGATGACATCACTGATGACATCTCAAATGACATCACCGATGACATCACTGATGACATCATCCATTGAATGTGTGTTTCTGTAAAGTTTAAATATGTTTTATATATATATATATATCCATAATTCATCGTTATTGTACCACACACAATGATCCACGGCACCCAAATGCTGTAAGCAGACTTTTATTCGGCAATGGCACGACTCAAAGCGTTTCGGAAACCAAGTTTCCTTGTTCACGAGTGTTGAGGTTGTGATACACAGTGATTTAAATAAACATCACGTGACTTCATGTGCCTGATTGGAATAGGTAGTGATAAACCTGATCTTAGTCTCGGGATCATTGCCAGTGGTCTCAACTATTTTTTCTTTCATTAGATCACTTCTCTCTCTTTTTTCGACTTCTACACAGGCTTTATTGATATCGTTCTGGGCGTAGCCTCTTTCTAAAAAGCATCTGATCATTGTCCCTTTTTCTATTTCATATCCCAGGGCGTTGCTGCAATTTCTCTTGGCTCGCAGCAGCTCACCCAGGGGAATGCTACGTATCAAATTCTTGGAATGGCAACTATCCGCGTGAAGCAGACTGTTGCCTGCCGTTTCTTTTCTGAATAGATAACTTTCCAGACGTTTTCCTGCGACTAAAGTGGTAGTCCAATCAGGCACATGAAATTAGAGAATGTCTCAACAAGTTCTGGAGAATCCTTAAAACAGATAAAGATCTCTCTGCAGTAGTAGAGCATTATCCACATGTTACATATAGAAAGGCCAAATCACTTAAAGACATTATATGTCAAAGCACTGTGGCATAAATCACCAAACCAGATGTAAACCCGGTGCGTGGGTTTTATACTTGTAATAAATGTAAGGCTTTTAAATATAGCAAGAACTGCAAAGTGGTCAAATTGTCGGCCAATTGTAAACCCTTCATTATAAGCAAACATGTCTCATGCAACACCGATTATGCTGTGTACGCCCTTAAGTGTCCGTGCCAAAAGTACTATATTGGCAGCACTATCCATCCTGCCAAAAAGAGAGTTCTAGAACACTTAAGGGCGATCAAAAAAGATGACAAGCAATACCCAATAGCTAGATATTTTAAGGAGTTGCATAAACAGAACACTAGTCTCCTCTCCTTTTGTGTCTTAGACAGTATCCCAGTGAGAGAGAGGGGTGGAAATAGAGTCCTCGAATTAAGACACCTTGAGTCCAGATTGATAATTGAATACCAGACAGTACAGCCGTCAGGGCATAATATTGATGAAGAACTAGCAGTTCATTTAGGTGAATGATCAATTAGGGAAGCCCCTTAGTGTAGTTAAATACTCAGTATCTGTAGCGTGCATTTCATAGTTTTTATGGCTTTTATCTTATTTGCTGCCTTCGTATTTTGTTGTTTGTAAAATTGTTTTAGATTCACTTTGTGTGACACTTTCTTGTTATATGTATTTTTTTCAGATCTTCTTTATTGGGAATTGTGTTAAACGAGTTGGAACAACGGTGTCAAGCTTTGGAATGACAGCGGAATGATGAGAGTAGATCAAACTTTCGGAACATTTATCACTCTTACTTTTTTATTAATTGAGGTGAAATAGTTCACTGGGTATGTCCACTGGGACTTAACTGACTTCAAATCAATTTCAATTTCAATTTTGGTGCAATACGAGTTCTGGCGCACTAGCGCTTTATTATTGTTTATATGCATTTTGGCTCGGGTTCTTTAAAGAGTATGATTTTGATACTATATTGATGGTCTATGTATTTAACCGTATACATGACCAGGCGCTGTGCAAATACTACAGAACCCTATAAAATCCCGCTTTCTTTCACAACATGTGATGTAAGAAATATATCCACAATCAACTTAGCGGTAACACCACCGAATGAATTGTGTTCATCAATTCGAATTAGAGATTTAGTGAACTTTTTTCCTAAAAGACATTTGGGAAACAATAAAGTTGAGTGAATGAAAAACTAAAATACCAACACATTCTGTTCCGCTGTATGCATTAGATGTTTGCTTTATATTTTGTGTACTGGTTACTCAGTTATCACCCATATATGATTTATAGTATGTTTTGTACCGCTAACATGTTAACAGTAGTATGAATGAATATTGTGTTTAACTACGTTATGGTGCATTACGTCTTTTTATTTTAGAAGTCTGTTTTCACTCTTCACTTTTGTAGTCACAAGTCACGTGATGTTTATTTAAATCACTGTGTATCACAACCTCAACACTCGTGAACAAGGAAACTTGGTTTCCGAAACGCGTTGAGTCGTGCCATTGCCGAATAAAAGTCTGCTTACAGCATTTGGGTACCGTGGATCATTGTGTGTGGTACAATAACGATGAATTATGGATGTTATGGGTTTTGCTAACCCGTCACGGCCCGCCGTCCCATGAGGCTCGAGTTGAAGCGATGAACTTTTGTGGATATATATATATATATATATATATATATATATATATATATATATGCCAAGGTGTATTGAAGAATGAGTGGGTGTATAAGTGTCTGAATGGAAGATTTAGTAGGTGCGTGACTGATTGTGTAAGTGACTGATTAAGCGCATCTTACTGAATGCATGGGTTAGTGAGTAAACTGTGTAAATGTCTGTATCAGTCTGTCAGTTGGTGTAAAAGTGGCTGCATGGGTTGGTGAGTAGCTACATGACTGTCTATATGGGTTATTGATTGGTTGTCTGAGTATCTCTATGGGTGCCTGAGTGTCTGTGTGAGTGGGTGGGGGTGGGTGACTCTTTGCATAGATGTGTGAGTGGGTGATTCACTGGGTGTATGGGTTCAAGAGTGCATCTGTGAAGGGCTGTATGGGTGGGAGAGTGTGTGTATGGGTGTGCTGGTAAGTGAATGGATGTCTCAGTGGTATATGTGTGAATAACTACATATGTGAAAGGTTGTATATGTGAGTGTTGGAGTTTATAAATGACTATACATGAGAGTGAGTGATTGTGAGAATGGCTGTATGGATGAGTGGGTGCTTGTATCAGTGATTGTATAAAAGAGTAAGTATGTATTAGTATTTGTATAACTAAGTACGGTGGTCTCTGTATAACTGCATAGGTGAGTAAATTGGTGTGATTGATTCTTTGCATGACTGAGGAAGTATAAGAGTAAGTTTATGGATGAGTGGCGGTGTGTGAGTGTATGTATAGGTGTATGAGTGCATATGATAGTGCTTTATTGATGAGTGACTGCATGTATGAGTTACTGTATGGGTGAATGAGTGGATGTGTGTGTGTAGACCTAGGAATCACTGATCAGGTATGTACTTACTGCTATTGGTTTGTCTATGGTTTCGATATTGGTAGTCTGTATTTTAGAGTGGGTGTTTAAAAGGTTTTATTAGGGTGTGAGAAGGTGCATCAGATTATCACATGGATTATGTCATCAGTGATGTCATCAGTGATGTCATTTGAGATGTCATCAGTGATGTCATCAGTGATGTCACTGACCATGTCATGAGTGATGTAATATGTGACGTCATCAGCAGTGCATTGCGGGGGCGCGAGTTATAGTTAGCTCTACTAACTATAACGGCCAAATTTCTCTGGTTTTGTATGAGTGAAATGTCCAACTAACTATAACGTCCCTGAAACTTGTGTTTTTTTCAGTTAATTTCTGAGGTTTTTTAAATGCTAATTTTAACTATAACGTCCCTGAAACCTATGTTTTTTTTAGTGAATTTCAAAGGTTTTTTAAATGCTAATTTCTAACTATAACATAGCAGTCGCGTTTGCAGAGTGGTGGAGAAAGGTGAGCGTGGCCTCCAAACACCTTTTAGCAATCCCACTGTGT
Organism: Calotriton arnoldi; assembly: GCA_963921515.1. Lineage (NCBI taxonomy): Eukaryota > Metazoa > Chordata > Amphibia > Caudata > Salamandridae > Calotriton > Calotriton arnoldi. The sequence goes on from CAWUFW010000043.1 coordinate 47,761, forward strand.
TGGATTTAGCGAAGGTAACAGGCGGGATAGTTAGCCACCACCGTCAACCTTGGGGGCCAACTACCCCTTTTATTACCTCCAGTAAGTCCCACACAGCAGGATTGCTAACTTTTTATATCAGGCCCCGCCCCCTCCTTTCCCCACTGTGCAAAAGCACCCCCTGGCGTGTTGTAAGTTGGGGTATTAAGTCCCCTTGAATCTTGAGGGTCCCTGGGGGCCAAGTAGCCCACCAGGTACCTCCAGTAAGTTCCACAGAGCTGCATTGCAGAGAGGTGTTCTGAGGCCACGTCCCTTTTTACACCACGCTGCAAACACGGCTTCTGGCGCACTGCTGCTCGGAGGATGAAGTTCACTTGTGTCCTGAGATCCTCAGGACACAAGAGGACCTTAACGCCCCACCAGCAGTGCACCAGAAGCCGCGTTTGCAGAGTGGTGTAAAAAGGGGCATGGCCTCGGACCACCTCTCTGCAATGCAGCACAGTGGCGCTTACTGGAGGTACCGCCCACTCCCTGCACCACTGTGCAAACGAGCCCCCTGGCGCGTTGTAAATTGGGGTATTAAGTCCCCTTGAGTCCTGAGGGTCCCTGGGGGCCAACTAGCCCACCAGGTACCTCCAGTAAGCACCACAGAGCTGCGTTGCAGAGAGGTGTAAAAAGGGGCATGGCCTAGGACCACCTCTTTGCAACACAGCTCTGAGGCGCATACTGGAGGTACCTGGTGGGCTAGTTGGCCCCCAGGGACCCTCAGTATTCAAGGGGAATTAATTCCCCAACTTACAACGTGCCAGGGGGCACGTTTGCAGAGTGCTGCAGGGAGGGGGCGGAGCCTCCGGTGCCATGCCGACTTTTCATTTTTTTAATTTTTTTAGAAGGGGGGCTGTGTGGCCCCCTTCTTTTACAATATTTGGGGCCCTGGGGACCCCATCCCTCAGGGCCTGACCCATTTTTCTCATGATAAAAAAAACGGGAAGGGGGTTACGCGGCCCCCCTCCTGAGGCCAATTTCGGCCCTGGGGACCCCATCCCCTGGGGCATGGCCACATATTTATTAATTTAAAAAAAATATTTTTTAAGGAGGGGGGCTGCGTGGCCCCCCTCCTGAGGCCTCTATTGGCCCTGGGGACCCCATCCCCCGGGGCTGTCCCTCTATTTTAAAAAATATATATATTTTAATGATGGAGGGGGCTGCGTGGCCCCCCTCCTGGGCCGTCCCTTTCCGTTGGGGACCGTTGGGGGAGCCCCAATGCCCCCACGGTCCCACCGGCACCCCGCCTCCTGCGGGAGCCGGCATTGCTTTTGAGCAAGGGGAGCTGCTGACATGCAGCTCCCCTTGCTCAAAAGCAATTCTGCTTTGCTTGAAGCGAGAGCAGGTTTCCCTGCTCTCACTTCAACGAAGCAAATCAGAGTTTGCTATGACAGGGCGGGAGCCATGCTCCCACCCTGCCATAGCAAACAGCAGTGTTCTAGGGGTGTGCACCCCAGGATACTGCAGGATCCGGCCCTGGGGGGTGGTGGTCCCCAGGGCCATCGAGGGCTCCAGGAGGGGGGCCGCGTGGCCCCCTCCCAACTATTTCAAGCCCCGGGGAGGTGGTGGTCCCTGGGGCCCGGGGGTCCGCTACGGACCGCCGCATTGGTAATAAGTTTATGCCCCGGGGAGGTGGTGGTCCCCGGGGCATGTGGGGGGCTCTTTCCCCCCACACAACATTTTTAAAATGAAAACGGAGCCCCAGGGAGGTGGCGGTCCCTGGGGCTGCTGGGGGCCGCATGCCCCCCTGCAGTTTATTATCAAAGCCCCGGGGAGGTGGCAGTCCCCGGGGCAGCGTGGGGGAGATTGGGACCCCCCACACATTTTCTTTACAGCCCCGGGGAGGTGGCAGTCCCCGGGGCTGCGGGGGGCCGTAGTGCCCCCAGCATACAATGAAATAAGTCTCAGGGAGGTGGTGGTCCCCGGGGCTGTGGGAGCCCCCATGGGCCCCTGCAAATTAATTGGCGAGTGCCCCCGGGACCTGGCCCACCTGGGGGCTTTTTGAAAACGAAGCGCGGTAGGCCGCGCTTCGTTTTTTTGTAATTTTCATGGCAGGATTCGCGACCCCAACTCGAATTCTGCCATTATTTTTTTTTAAATGCTTTTTTGGGCCCTAGGGGTCCTTGTGGGACCCCCTGAACAGGCCTAGGGCGTCAGGGTGTTTCTTCCCTGCCCCCTTTTCTTGTTTTTCAACCTTTTTTCCACTCTTTTCTGGAGACTCGGTTACTGAGTCATAAGATGGCTGCCAACACTTCCTGGTTTGGAGTGTTGGCAGCCAATCAGAGTGAAGCTCGTGCCCGGGAGGGTTCGCGAACCCTCCTCGGTGCTCAGATATCGATATTTTTTCTTTTTCTAATTTCTCAGGAACTACTGAACGGATTTACACCATTTAAAAAAAAGGTCTCTTTGTGAACCAAGGACTACCTTTTTGCCAAATTTGGTGTAATTCCGTTCAGCAGTTCGGGCTGTAAGCTGTTTCAAAATTCCTATGGAAATTAACATGGGGAAAACGTGTTTAGGGACCCCCCTTTTTTCTCGGCCCCCGCTTGACGAATCACCACGAAACTTTCAAGACAGGAGCTGACCGGAGCACCCCACTAGTTTTAAAAATTTCGCAAAGATTCGTCAAACGGCGCCAAAGATATTGGCAAAAGAAAAAACGCTATTTGAATAGAAACGAGGTCCTAACTATAACTACCTACTGGCGACCGCCAGTAGGTAATATATATATATATATATATATATATATATATATATATTCACTGAAAAAACCATAGGTTTCAGGGACATTATAGTTAGTTGGGCATTTCACTCATACAAAACCATAGAAATTCCACCGTTATAGTTAGTTCAGCTAACTATAACTCGCGCCCCCGCAATGCACTGCAATGACATGGTCAGTGACATCACTGATGACATCACTGATGACATCTCAAATTACATCACTGATGACATCACTGATGACATCATCAAGTGACTGTGTGTTTCTGTAAAATTTAAATTTGTTTTATATATATGCCAAGCTGTATTGAAGAATGAGTGGTTGTATAAGTGTCTGTATGGAGGATTTGCTAGGTACGTGACTGACTGTATAAGTGAGTGATTAAATGTGTCTTACTGAATGCATAGGTTAGTGACTAAACTGTGTGAAAGTCTGTATCAGTCTGTCTGTTGTTGTATAAGCTGCTGTATGGGTTGGTGAGTAGCTGTATGAGTGTCTATATGACTTATTGATTGCTTGCCTGAGTATTTGTATGGCACGCCTGAGTGTGTATGTGTGTGTGGGTTGGAGGTGTGTGACTCTGTGCATAGATGTGTGAGTGGTTGATTCACTGGGCGTATGGCTTCAAGAGTGCATGTGGAAACAGCTCTATGGGTGGGTGAGTGTGTGTATGGGTGTGTTGGTGAGTGAATGGATGTTTCAGTGGTACATGTGCAATTAACTACATATCTAAAAGGCAGTATATGTGAGTGATGGTATATATAAATAACTATATGTGAGAGTCAGTAATTGTGAGAGTGGCTGCATGGATGAGTGTGTATTTGTATCAGTGATTCTATAACAGAGTAATTATGTGTTAGTATCTGTATGAATAAGTGAGCTGGTGTCTGTATAACTGTATAGGTTAGTAAATGGAAGTATGATTGATTCTTTGCATGACTGACTAGCTGTGTGAGTAACTCTGGATATGTGGCAGTGTGTGAGTGTCTGTATAGGTGTATGAGTGCATATGATAGTGTTGTATTGATGTGTGACTACATGTATGAGTGACTGTATGGGTGAATGAGTGGATGTGTGTGTAGACCTAGGAACCAGTCAGTGCGTATTTAGTAACTGGTATTGATGTGTCTTTTTTTTCGAAATTGGCAGTCTGTATTTTAGAGTGGGTGTATCAAAGGTTATATTCAGGTGTGAGGAGGTGCATCAGATTTTCACGTGGATGATGTCATCAGTGATGTCATTTGTGATGTCACTGACCATGTCATTAATGATGTAAAATGTGACGTCATCAGCAGTGCATTGCGGGGCGCGAGTTATAGTTAGCTGAACTAACTATAACGGTGGAATTTCTATGGTTTTGTATGAGTGAAATGTCCAACTAACTATAACGTCCCTGAAACCTATGGTTTTTTCAGTGAATTTCAAAGGTTTTTTAAATGCTAATTTCTAACTATAACGTCTGTAAAACCTATGGTTTTTTCAGTGAATTTCTAAGGTTTTTTAAATGCTAATTTCTAACTATAACGTCTGTAAAACCTATGGTTTTTTCAGTGAATTTCTAAGGTTTTTTAAATGCTAATTTCTAACTATAACGTCTGTAAAACCTATGGTTTTTTTCAGTGAATTTCTAAGGTTTTTTAAATATTAAACTACTATTCTGCTATTTGTCATTAGTACTGTTTTTTCTAACTTTTCCACTACAGAAAAGAAAATAAACTGTAAAACTGTTGTGTAATGTAATATATTTCAGAAATTACAGTGTTACTTATCAAATAATACAACATAATTTAACATTTTGAAAACATATTTTTGTCCCTTTTTCTGCTGTTTTCAGATTCTACTTAACTTCACTATTCACAGTGATGTCAGTGTAGTATCATCATAAACAGCTGGGAAAAAAAACAATCAACTAGATTGTTAAAAAAAAACAAATGACTAATTCTTGCAACCACAATACGAAATCAACACAAATAACACATTCAATACTATTTCCAATTTTTAAATCTTACCTTTACTCTGTAGTTTCTGTTCACATTTTTCCCCAAGGCCAAATAATGTGTAGAATTTTTTTTCGAAATCATCCAGTATAAATTCCTTAAAGCATCTTCCCATTTTCCCTCTAGGCCGAATAATGTATCTAAAATTTTTGCTTAAGAAATATCAAGTATGAGTTGGGTAATTCATAAGGCAATCTCGATTTTATTTCCAAGTGTGTATCGTTGCAGTGACTCCAACCATTATTACATTTTAAATATACAGTATAATGTCCACATGTGGTAGTAGCTCCAGCATGGAAAACAATAGCCAGTGTTGCGAATGTTCTTCCAGAAATAGATACTTGACTAGCAACAAAATTTTTAATTTTCGTTTCCACTTTTCTTCCATTTGGTCTACAGCGTTGTAGCATTAAAATTACATATTTTCCATATCTTTCTAGGCATAATGTAGATAACATTTCTGATTGACAACGAGAACATTTCATATCATGATTTGCTTCTTTTACTAATTTCGGAAAAGGTACAGATTTGCAGTCAGGTATTGTTAAATATAGAAATCGTTCTCTGTCAACTATAGTACTAGAAGTTATTGAACACTGTTCACATTTGTGATCCCATTTGTAACTGAGTCCAAATAAACTCTCAATCTGGATTCCTTCATCTTCTAATACTCCAAGCATAACCATCAGAAACTCTTGTGCATCTTGTTGTATATTAGGACTGAACGTTAAAGATCCAGTACATGTATCCAAGAGTTGTCGAATACCAGAAGCAGTATGGATCTTACTTCTGTCAGTTCTCAATTGTTCAAATAAAGTATAAAGTGCAGAACATAATCTTTTTTCCTGACTTTCCATAATTTCACCATACAGATCTTCTAGATAAAATATAACGTTTAGAATAACATTACCATAGCAGTTGACACCAGAAGCATTTTCTAATTGGTATCCCACAACATCATCACTTGTTTCTATTTTCTGTTTCTTTGCATCTTTTCTTTTCTCTTGAATTTTTTTCTGCTTTTCAACCACACTTGATTCATCAACATGTTTGCGTTTTGAACACACAGCACGTTTTTCATAAATAGGATATTCACCTAAAGTTGGTGCATAAAGTCTTCTTAAACGATTATATTCTCTTACACAATTTACATCAGCACTAACCTTGTTTTCATCGAAATCAATTAAATACAAACCAGACAATGTTCTAACTCGAGATAATGCAACGTATGCCATTCCCTCTTTAAACACAGTTCTTCCAACATTTACTAAAGCATTATCTACACTTAAACCTTGACATTTATGAATGGTTATTGCATATGCTAAACAGAAAGGAAACTGTTTTCTACGAACATACAAGTCTTTTACCAGCAAAAAACGTACAGCACAACGCCCAATTTGTTTCACCTCTGCAATCTGATCAAATTTAATTTTCAAGAATTCAATTGCATTTCTGTTTTGATATTTTACAAATTCAACAACTTTCCCTATTGCTCCATTCACTAAACCTTGTTCTATATTCAAATTACGCCTCAAAATTACCCGACAGTTTATACATACATCTACAAATTTTTCTAAGCCAGCAGTTTTTGATACAGACTTTTCCAAAGAATCCAATTTAGTCTGTAGTTTATTTGAAAGAAGAATTGTTATTCCTTGATGCTCGATTTTATCAATAGCTTCAATGTGAACTATTTCTTGATTTTCCAATTTCAGAAGCTCTTGATTAAATGTATAACACTCTTCCAGTGTAGGCATTAAGCAAAGTATTGACTTTTTTTCTGCAATGTTCTTGTACAGTACTCCTGCTGGTGTGTTTTCAGTTGTAAACAAGTTCTTTAGTAGACGACTTTGTAAAGCTTGTTTACCATGTTTGCTTAGAACACCAATTCTTACATCTTTCAGAATATTTCCATAATCTTCATCACTTGCTTGTCGCATATTCTGAGTGAGTTCTTTATATTCAAAATTTAACCAGAGATTCACATTTCCAATACTTCCCAAAGATTTCCTAGTGTCTTCATGTAGAAGAGTTTTAAAGACTGGTTCTCCTTTTACAGGAGTTAGTTGTAGCAGATCTCCAAATACAATTAAATGTTTTCCTCCAAAGAGAACGTCGTAATCTGTTTTTAATACCTGTTGCATTCTTAAATGCACGAAAGCAAGCATTAAGTTTGAGACCATGCTCACCTCATCAATAATTAAAAGTTTCATCTTCTTCAGCACTCTTGACACTTCATAAGAAGCTTCTCCAGACAACTTCTGATATTCTAATTTATTATCATGCTCAACTGGTAACATTAGTAATCTATGCAAAGTAATTCCTTTAACATTGTGCGCAGCTAATCCAGTTGGAGCTGTTACTACACAAGATAAATGTGAACCAGTAGTTTTTTTAAGATAACTGGTCAAAACTTTAATTAAAAAACTTTTACCCGTTCCAGCTTGACCACTGATGTACATCAGAATAGGTTTAAATGATGAACATACACATTCTTTTTTTTCATGCAACAAACCATGTTCTATCTGTTCTCTCACTTGTACATATATTTCTTTCTGTTCAATATTTACTTGTTCTTCTAACTTTTCCAATGTAATATTCTCCTCTTGTGCTTGTTGCATTGCAATTTCCACTTCATGCATAGCAATCGCTGCTTCATTTTCCACTATTGGTTGTCCAAGTGGATCTTGACTACATGGACCAGAACTTTGACTATCTTGAGAACTTTCATTTGCAACTTCAGCTGTAATAGTCTTTTCCTGTTCAACTTCATCATTCAACATTTTTAAATATGTAGGGAAAATTGAACATGCAATGCTATCTTTACATGCATTAAAAGAATCTTCGTAGCAGTCGAAATCTCCAAGTAATTCACTTTCGGTACGCCATGGTTTGAACAGTTGGAGAAGTGCTAAATAGTAAAATTCTCGCTTGTCTGGAGTTTCACAACTGAGTTTCTTGTGGTTGATAAGGTTACCTTTTGTGTGTTTTACTAAACATCCATGACATCCAAGTACTGCATATTTTCCTTGTTTTAAATTCTGTTTAACATTTCTTTTGAAGCTGTAATGTTGAAGTACTTCATACAGACATAGCTGTTCCAGATGTCAACTCCTTTTCGGATAGTATGTATCCAACATATTAGTTTTAAGAATTTCTGTACTGTCTGGTTCATTTGCTGCTAAGTATTCAATTTCTTCTAATGATTTCAACACTCTATTTCATGAGCAGGCAAGACCTAAACTTACCCAAATGATCCCTCGTGATTTTGAATATAAACTTGAAGAGGACAAGCGGTCTGAACATTCATACGATCCAATTTCTCTGTGGGAAAGCATTTTCAAAGTAAAGCTGTACAATTTTTTGCTAAGGCTTTTCTCTTGTGCAATTTCTTCCCACATTTGTTTCATCTCGGTTTTTTCTGATTTCGTTATATATGATGTAACGTAGCGTGCAACAGCAATTGAGTTGTCTGCAACATACTGGATGTCCATATTTGCATTCCACATTTTTAAAATAACCGGATTGTAGTCATTAATATACTTTGACAGTTCTGTTCTTTTCAAGTTGTAGGTATTCTTTGGAGATTTGCGAGTTATTGTGTGCCTTACAGAAGAAAAAAAAGAATTTACTCTTCCTTTAGAAATTACTGGACGTGGAAATCCAAACCGACACTTGGTATAACATTTTCCTTTAGACTTGTATTTTCGTCGGCAGTACTTTCCACAACAGTGACTTTGGAAACGTAAAACTTGCTGTCTCAAGCTTCTATCTCCTCCTTCTCTTGGAATCTCACATGTCACATACTGTTCAATGAAAGACAATACTATTTCATCTGAATCAGTTCCAAATTTAGGTGCATCCTTGATCCACAATAGCATATGTATATGAGGAGCACCTCTCGCTTGGTACTCCTTTCTCCAAAAGAAATCGGTAACTTCTCCAAGAGGTGGATTCTTTTTATTGCAGATGAAAGACATCATAGCTTGAAACCTATGATTAAAATATCTGCCCACATTTACAGGATCCAAGGAACACAGTTCTCCAGGTGTCTTCATTTCAACATTCTTTATATTGGAATTTGCTTCTCGTAGAAATTCAAGCAAATCTTCCCATGCATACTCTGCACAGCTAAGTGTCACAAACCATGTTGGTGTATCTAAGTTCCGTAACATACACTTCAGTTCTCCATGACGATGATAACAATACTCATTTGTTCCTCGTTGACATGCCATCAAATTAATTAACTGAGCTTCTAAATTTTCATCTGTTTCTTGAACTTTCTCCACAAATTCTTTAGCTGAAAGAAGTGATTGATGAACTCCAGTTTTCAGTATGTGGTTCACTGCATAGGACAGAGAAGACAGATCACTTTCAAACAAAAGGTGAAATATATATGGTATACACTGCTGGAATCTAGGATCTTCAGAGTATAATCTTGTTGAGCGATATTCTGAAGCTGGAATACGTACAGGTCGGTCATCATATCGTCCACCTTCTCCAGTAGGAAACAGCTGTGGAAAACAACGAGCTTCTAAGCTTTTCTCCCATACACTCATTGGAGTTCCCTTTGCTTTTTTCATTTGAAATAACTCAATACTGTTTCCTATTACTTCTTTTGAATGTAGAGGACATATTGTGTAATGTTCATAAATATCTTCACTCCTTGACTTCTCCACTTTCTCTATTTCACCACTTGAAATTTCAGATTCATCTTCCAAACTTATTACCTGTTGTTCCACATTTACACTTTTATAATAAATATTATTCTCCACAAGATATAACGTAGCCTTTTGAAGTTTTTTAACATCCACAAATTCTTGCCATATTTTCCGACTCTTTGTTGGTACTCCATTTACTAGAATGACTACTGCTTCATTTTCATCTTTGTCTCCACCAACAATTTCAATATTTTTCTTAAAATCCAAAGGTAAGTACACTACTCTTCCTTTCAGCCCTCTTTGTAAGTCTGTTGGTGGCAGTTTACCTGTTTTAGGCTCCATGCGAATTATAGTTTGAAATGGATGAACAGATTGAATTAGAACTGACTCATATGTATTCAAATCTGCCAGTTCCTCCGGAATAGCTACTAATTCTAACTTATTATGTACTGCTCTAGCGGGCATTTTGTTCTCTTCTAATTTGTTATAACAATATTTACAAATACGTTGATCACTGCCTAACTCAAATTGACCTTCCACTAACAAGTAAGTTGCAAATTCTTTCCATTTATCATTATTCTTCTTTTCAGATTTCAAATACAAATCAACATTCCTAGTTTGAATTTTATAATTAGTACGTCGACAACAAACACAAACATAGTTTGGAATTTGAGAGCACACTATGTTAAACTTTCCAATTTCTTCTTCAAACTGATCAATTATAATCACTTTCCCATCTTCTTCAACATCTGTAATTGTCAAACTTTCACTTTCTATACACTGCTCTTCTGAACCAAAATATCGGAACTGAATATCATCACACTTTTTTTGTACATCTGATAAAGAACCGTGTAAAAGAGCTGTATTTAGTTCACCTAAACATAATGCAGGACTTTTTACATAGTACAGTTTCCTTACAAACTTCCGCATTTCTGAATGGTGTACTGCTAACATCCTTAAGTGATGAAAAACACTTTTACACACTTTTCTTGAAAGACAAGCCAGAGAATGCCCATGTTTCTCAGTATATTTTCTTACATTACAAGGATCTAGTGTTTGTAACAACCTAATCTTCTGTTTTACACTTTTCTGTGTATATTCTCATAACAAATTTCACATTATATCAATAGATTCCTGTCGAATACTACAAATACTGCTACAACCCCACTTATACACAGGAGCTTGTGTGCGTTTCCCTTGCACTTCTTCAGCTATTAACTGTTCTGCACTAATAGTAACCATTTCCTCTTTTGCAACAGGACAACCATTCTGAACTTCGTAGCAACGACCTCCAGTATCAACTGCAAATGGTAAACTATTTTCTTGGAAGTAACTCTCTTCATTAAAAAAAGGTTCACTATTAGATGTATGTTTCCATTTTCCACTGAAGATTTTACAAAAGTTGCTTCTGTTCACACGTCTTTTTTTTAACTTTTGTCTTTCAGAATCTTCATTGTTTTATCCAACACTTTCATCCTCTTCAAAATGAAAATGAATATTTTTTGTTTTAACTTAAAAGTAGTATCCACTATGCTTTCAACACGCTGTTTCTGTTTCAATTGCAGCACTTTCTTTTTATATTTGCGGCATCCTTTTATTAAATTCTGAATTACTCTATTTCGAAAAACTCTTTGACGAATTTCTTGAAATTGTTTTTGTCTACGGGTAACAAATACTCTTTCCTTATCATGTTTTCTTTTCTTGCAATTTGAAGTCGAAGTCTGCTTCTCCTTACTTGAAATTTTTTTATTTTTTGTTTGTGTGATGTTATTTTCATTAAATGTTCATAGTACTTTTTTTAGAAATTGTCTAGTGTTTTTACCAGAAGAAACTATTTTTGTAGTACTCTTATTTTCTTCTAATGCACATTTTTGACTTTTCTTTAAGTAGATTGTCTTTTTGTTTTTCCTTTTTTTTCAGTTTTTCTAGGCATTTTCAATTTTTAATCCAAACAAAATAATTTTCTGCGAATGAAAAACAAGTTTCAATTATTTGTTATATCTGTTCAATATGTCAAAATAATCAAATACAATTATATAAGTTCCAGTGGCGGCTTGCAGAGGAAATGCTGCATGGCACTGGAGCGGAATAAGGGAACAGTAGGGTGGCAGGTAGTGTCATCCGACATACAGCACGTATTTATTGAATTATTTAGATTCACCTTCCCATTTTATATGTGACTCCACTACCTCCTATTTTTTCCCTCGCCCCCCCGCCCCACCCCCCGTCCCATGCACCCCACCGTCCCACACCACTTCCTCTGCAACCCACTACAGATAACTTTGTAGATACTATTTTGTAAAATTGTTATCTGTATACTTAAGAGTGATATTCTCAACTAAATGGCACATATAAACGTTACCCTTATTAGTTTAACACTTCTATCGGCAACTTAGCAAGCATAACACTGCACCATATTAGCAAAAATATGGTACAGGCTTACATTTAATTGTGGATGTACATAAGCAAGTACAGATCAACTGTTAGACAGCAACAAAAACTACCGACATGGAGATGGAGAGGGGGGAAAGATTAAGGAACATATTTACAAGGAGCCATCGCCGAATTAACGGCACTTTATCGCAGCCAAACTCGTGATAAATTTACCCCCATTCACAAGCTGTTGTTAACAGCCCACAGCACCAGTATACCCGCGATAGCAGCCTCAAAAAACATCGCCACAGACGACCCTCGCAAATATCGCTAATGAGATGCAGAGTAGGTGTTCCCGTGACAAAAGCCGAGACAACAGCACACCTCAACATTCACAACGATCAGCCACATCCCCGATAAAAACACAAAACGGACGATAAGGCGCGTTAGCACCAGGAAATTTACACCTGCTCTGACCTGGTGTAAAGTTGGACGGCAGCCAGCACCACAAAAGGAAGCACAGCCCAGGGCCACATCCGAAGGGCAACAGATGCCATGGAGCAACTCATCGTGCGGCCTGGACACCCAACAGGGCCACAACACCCACCGCCAACACCCCAGGACCCCATCCCACACCCGGAACACCCCCACCCCCTGGCACAACCCCCAACACCGGACTAAGAAATTGCACACCAACACCACCAACCCCAAAACAAACATCTTGCCTCATAAGCAGCAAAATAAACATACATGCGTGACCAGAAAATGGAGAATCAGTCATACAGCAATGCAACCACCAACACTAAACACCACACAAACAAAAGCAGAAACAACCCTAGGATGAGTCCTAGCTGCTCCCACTGGACAATCCATAGCACACAGCCCGGTAGACCAAATCCAAGACAAGATGGTGTGCCATGCGCGCAACAAACGAAACAGAGGGAGAGAGCCAGGGAGAGAGACGAAGTGAGATAGCACAAGCAGCGCAAGGACGCACGGGCACCTGGCTCCACATGCCAACATGTGTGTGCATCGCCATCCGTACACCATGAGCCCATGGCCGTGTCCCAATCTCAGCGCCTAAGCCACATCACATTCCCAAAACAAAAGTAGTAGTGAGACAAACATCAGTGATGAAAGCACCATTGTCCCAATGCAGAAGCCGAGAGGACACCTGCACCTCTGACCTTGGTCCCGAACGCGCCTGGAACACCCTGATAGAGATACAATGGCAGATGGGGATGACTCCCACACCATGCATTCCGCAAATAAACCATCCGACTTATCCACAGCCCACACATAGAAGCCCCTGCCTGTGGTACCCCCGCATGGGAAGGCCTTGACACCCACGGAAACAGCAACCCATGTCCCACATCGTTGCACACACATTCAAATTATTGCTCAGAGCTGTGGCATATCCTCCACACAACAGCCGCAGTCCAGAAGAGTGCCTGTTCACGAGACGCACCAACGCAATGGCAGACCATACCGGGCACATGCACAACACCCGTCATGTGGAACAGTACCGTGCACGTATGCTGCATTTACTGGGCGCACTGCCACTGGCAGTGCTGCGGATCAGTTACAGGCTCAGCTTCCGCATTGCCAACGTCTCCTGCGTCCAGCCCTGGTTCCACTGCCGAACATGCACATTCAAGTGTCCCATGGATCTCTGCCTATCCAACACAACTGTTGATGAATTGGACTATGACTTGTGTTTGCGCCCCCTGTTGGATCACGAACAGGAGTGTAACCGAGACAGCCGTGCATGGGATGCCTTGACATACTGCGTATGTATTGGTAGTTGTGCATGGGAGATGGCACAATTTCTTGTCTGCAGTGACCACATTGAGGCGCTTCCCTATTGGGCTGTGTTGCGGATCGGTGACACGGCGTGGGCTGAGCACATCTGCCCGGACCACCTAATGGATTGGCTCACCCTGTTATTCCTTGAACACAACAACGACGTACTATTGGAACACATTGCACATGAAGCTGCACGGGCATTCATGGACGAGTAACTACGTACCTGCAGCCACATCCTATTGCCACCCACAGCACATGGCCCAACAACTTGTTGCACAGTGGGGATTGCTCACATATCCCACCAAAACAGAGCACACGTCTCCCGTTGGTCAGGCTCTGGATGCATGTGCGTGAAATAACGCGTGTGCACACACACCTGTCCAAGGCGACGCAGGTCCATGGTCCGAGCAACACAGCATCGTTTCGCAACGTTGCCAATTGGGACACACTGCTGGGTGAGAGCACACACATGGCGATGTAGCACGACATGCGAACCTGTCGGACCCTCACACCTGATCACTGTCAGCAGAGCAGACAATTGCTGCACCCCGGAGGCAGAGCACCATGCAGACCCCACATACAGTCAGTTGTGCCCCCTCACACGGGGCACTGTGCAGATGCCAAACAACACATGAATCATCCAGCAAGGCAAGGTGGGCTGTGAGCGTTGTCATATGTGATCAATATTGTCCATTTGAGCCCCAACATCATCTGCCCCTCGACATGTTGTGGCCGTTGCCTTGTCCGTACTGACACGCACATGCCAATAAAGCCTATGCCACTCCACTGGTGTCTAACTGTGAGGTGTGTTGTAAAGATTGTCCACTCGTGTGCCACAATGAGCCTCGTCCCAACACAGGGAAGAACTGACTGTTGCATGTGCAATGGGGGTGTATCCCTTTGGCAAGCTCCGCCTCTGTGAGCCAGACATTGTTTTTGCATAGGTGCTGGACGACATCTGATGCAGCCCCATCACCTACGCAGTCTGATGTGTCAAGGGCACACAGCCATGCAGCCATCACCCCGCCATACACACTGGACACAGAACACGTATGAGGGGAGTTTTGTACCACATTGCCTTGATTGCTGATGTTCTGTGATTGCTATGTGTGTGGGCTGCATTGTAGGGGAATTGCCCCTGCACCTCTGATTTCGTGTAGCCTTCTCCCCTTCAGACGGGGTGCCTTTGGATTGTGTGCTTTTCGGGGCCTGTTTTGCTTTTGACTTGGGTGATGTGTGCTTGCGGACTCATTTTGTGGCCTGGTGCATAGTTGGTCTGCTGCATGTATTGTAAGGCATGGGTTGTGGTTGCACGCAGACACGTCGGAGTGTGACCTGCTCCTTTGAGGATGTGATCCGCACTTGGCTCCGTCCATTTCGCTTCATGGGCCATGTCATTTTCTTTGCGCAGCTCCTATGCTATCCGAAATGCAGTGTTACTTGCATAGTCAGTGTGGGTCACGGATCTGCTGGTTTGCTGGATTCAGCATATGTGCAAGGGTAGGTTGTGATATTGGTGATAGGGGGGCACTCTGTCCACATTGTGGATGGGGGCCTACTTGGCGTTTGGATGTGTGCTGCAGTGTGCCAAGGCATTCAGGGACATGTTCCAGGGTCATTGTGGGTGTACTGTGTGCTGCACAAATCAACGCCGTATCTGATTTACAAAACTACATACTAGTTTAAACATAACAAACTATACTGCTTATTTGTTACCTCTATACCTTACTCCTAAAACCATGTAATCTTTCAAACATATGTTATGTCACTTTTATACCATTGAAACTGATTACGACCTTTTCTTTACACTACAGATCCCATGAACATGCTAATAAAGCTATAAGTGCTATTTTCATACTAAATAAAGCTCTCTTACTTAATTTTTCTAAACACTACTGTTTGTTGCACAAAATGGGGATGACACATGAGGAGAGGAAACGGACGTGTAATCCCTAAACTTTTATTGTACCGTTCCTTTAATATACGTATATTGAGGGTTTTAAGTGGGATGAAAAAAAATGCGGGGGTCTAAAAGGGGTAGCAGTGTTCAGCACCAGTAACACCCAGTCCACTTAAAGTCCTGCGTATATTCAGCACAGAGACACACCCTAACAATTTTCATCACTTATAATCACAGTTAGTTTACTAGTGTGAAAAAATCGTATAGAAAATTTACTAAGAACATTTTTAATTGTTTTTTATCTCTCACACATTTATAAAATATCTCTTGTAAAGAAACGCCCCTCTCCACCTTTATTTCGTACGAACGAGCAATAAATAATACCTTTACCAGCATCTAGTCACTAACTACTAACACTGTGCACTGTACCCAATTGTAAAGCAGAAATAGTGTTTAGATTATGTCTTAAAGTATCATCAAATGATTCAAACTATGCATACAGACACAAAGCAACGTGCACGTTTACTTTGTCCATTTACTCTCTATGTAATCTGTGCACATTCTGAACGGGTTCGCAGTATATCACCTGTTTTCACTTATACTCAAATTTACCTTACAGTAAAAAAATGACATCACAACCTATGCATATGTAATATTTCCTACATAATACAGTGCATTTTTATACCATTGAAACTGATTGCAACATTCTTTATATAGTACAAATTCTACCAATATGCCAATAAATCTATAAGTGCTATTTTTATAATACAAAAAGCTGTATTAGATTATTTTTATAAACAGTACTGCTGGGGGCACAAAATGGTGCTGAAAGGTAGACAGAGTAAATGAAGGTATAATTCCAAACTTTTTATGTATCGTCCATTTAGTATACGTATATTAACACCTTTAACTGGGATGAAAAAATTGGCGGCTCTCTTAAAGGGGTGGCGGAGCCTACTACTAATTACACCCGGACCACTTAAACGCCTGCGTATATTCAGCAGAGGAACACACTGTGAGAATTACTATCACTAATAATCACATTTACTTTACCACTGTGAACAAAATCGTACAGAAAATATACAAAGAACATTTTCATTTATTTTTTATCTCTCACATATGTAAAAAAAATGACTTCTGAAGAAACGCTCCCTAACAACTTAGATTTCCTAAGAACACCCAAATCCAAAGTCTCGCAGTACCACGCCAGCCTTGACTGACATTGAAATCTACCTCTCAGTGTAAAAAATGAGACCACAAACTGTGCACATAACATTTCTTCTTTTTTTCCCATCTCTGTTAACTTAATAACACATGAATTTTCTACTGTGACCCCTTCTCCACAATTTCCAGACTGAGCATAATTTCCAAACGTGCGACATTCTGTTTATCTCGCCGGAATAGATATACAAATCGAAATTAACGCTACATGGAATTTCCAAACCCATACAGGGCTATATTCACAAGAATGGTGATAACATTATCGCCGCTTTAGCAGCAGGAAACTGCCGCTAAAGCGGCGATAATGTTATCGCTCGTCTTGAGAATATGGCCCACAGTCTTTTACAGATAACAACTTACACTTTTTCTTTGCGAAAACTCCTAAACATATATAAAGTACTTGTTTAACAACTAGTTACACATTATGCCTATTTTAGAACCAATAAAACACCAGACTTTACTAACACTATGTTATTTAGAAATAAAAAATACTTGTAAAGTTAAAAATATCGTCTCAAATACTTAACCACTACTACAAAACACATAACACACCTTCATAATTTCTAATTTACCTTCGTAGTTGGTATGCAGACTTCAAATCTCACAAACGCATGCAATTCTTTTCTTGTCACACAGTACATGTAATGCACCGCTTTCATCAAGAATGGAACCAGTAATGGCACAATTTCCCTGTTGCTCCACACATAAATACATGTAAAGAACAAATCAGAATAGTTCCTTTTTTTTTTCGATTGCAAAACCTCTCTTTATTGGTTATTTTTGAAATTTCCATATAAACACTTTTTTAAAGAACATATACAGGTGAAAAGTTCAACGTATTGTATCAACACTTTCTAGAACATTCTACGACACGTGCAGGTTAAAAATTCATCATTTTTTTAAACCAACTGATATTTTTTTGCAACATTTTCTTCAACATTTAACGGCACGTGGAGGTCAAAAGTTCACCATTCTCTCAAGTTTGAACTGCACCTTCCAAATACAATTAGCAGGTGTGCTTGAGCTGAGCAAATTTCCTCCTATAATATGTACTCCACGTATAAACTGCTTTTTTATTAACCTATCACAAAGATGCTTTTCATCAAAACTAATATACACCCTACTTTTTAGGACACAATACATTTCATCTCCCAATCGGTTAAGGTTTTGTATGTAAAAAAAAAAGTTGTTCCCCATGTTTAAACATATCTCTCATTCTACGAATGCAGTGCATGAGCTACAGACATTTATCTATATCTTCTAGCCATACCTTCAAAATGCTAGTGTGGATTGTAGGACATAGCTATGTTTTCTGGTGCAAGAGGTATGCAGAACAGAGACGTATTGACTTAGACCTAGGTTTACAAAATGTGCACATTAAATGGTTTGCACAGAGAGGATTGAAGTGGTACCAATTGCTCCCTTTGGTTAAAACCTGTTTGCATCTCCAACACCCTGATCTCATGATTGTGCACTGTGGTGGTAACGATCTAGGCACATTGACTGGGGTAGGTTTGGAAATGCTTATGAAGGACACCTTTGGACAATTGATGTTACTTTTGCCTCAAACTGTCTTCGTATATTCCAATATATGCCAAAGACAGAAGTGGAAATGGTCAAACCAATTTTGTCATAAGATTGAAAAATCTAGGAAGAATGTCAACAAAGCTGTGTCTGCATACCTCAGAGACCATAGAATGGGGTCGATCTACAACAACAACATACGTTTTGATATGGCTGATATCTACAGAAGTGATGGAGTACACTTCACAGATGAGGGAAACCGAGTTTTCCTGATTAACCTGAAGCTGTGCATTCGCACTTACATGTAGCTCCAACTAATAAACACAAAGGCTCTTTTTAGAGCCGCCTTATATTCCCAATTTCGGCTCGCAGAGTGTCAGCTGCGGTTCGGCTAGCAGAGGGACACCTGCGGGCCATTGGGCAGGCTCGCAGAGGAAGAGCTGTGGCCCGTGGGCTCAGCTCGCAGAGGGAGACCTACGAGCTGTTGGCTCGCAAAAGCACAGCACTGTACTGGCTCGCAGAGGGAGAGCTGTAGTCTGACTTGCAGAGGGAGACCAACGGGCCAACAGGCCTGCTAGCAGACACACAGCTATCAGTTAACGGGCTGGCTCGCAGAGATACAGCTGCGAGCCCTCCGAGCTGCAACCCGACAGGCTAACTGGCAGAGGGAGAGTAACGGGCCTACGGGCCTGCTAGCACAGACACAGCTACGAGCTAACTAGGTGGCTCAGAGAGGTAGAGCTGCGGGCCCCACGACTCACACACACAGAGCTGCGAGCTGACGGACTGGCTTCTAAAGGCATAGCCACGAGCTGGTGATGTGGGGAGAGGGACCGTGAAAGCGGTATATCGCACAGACAGAGCTGCAGTATATTTTTAGTTAGAACTACGGACCTACGACTCGCAGACACAGAGCTGCGACCCGACGGACTGGCTTCTAAAGGCATAGCCACGAGCTGATGATGTGGGGACAGGCAGCGCAAAACGAGCTAACGAAGTGGCTCACAGAGGTAAAGCGGGGGAGGCAGCGTAAAAGGAGTATCTCGCACAGACAGACCTGCGGGATATTTTCAGTATTGCCTCGCAGAGGTAGAATTACGGATCCGATGCCTTTTAGAGGGAGAGATGTGAGCTGATGGACTGAGTCACAAAATGGCTGACAGCTCGCAGTCGCACAGCTGCGAGCCGACAGACTGGCTTCTAAAAGCATAGCTGCGAGCTGGTGATGTGGGGAGAGGGACCGTGAAAGGGGTATCTCGCACAGACAGAGCTGCGGTATATTTTTAGTGTTGCCTCGCAGAGGTAGAACTACGGACCTGATGCCTTGTAGAGGGAGAGTTGTAAATAACAAAATGGCTGCCAACACTTCCTAGTTTCAACAGTTTGCAGCCAATAAGCCGCAAGCTCGTGCTCGTAACACCTAAGCCAATCAGATGTCAGAATTCTCAAATATCAATATCTGGAAAATTTGATATTTCTCAAAAACTACTGAACGGATTTACCCCATTTAAACAAAAGCATGCTTTCTGGACCAAGACCTTTCTCCCTGCCAAATTTGGCGTAATTCCGTTCAGCAGTTTGACCTGTAGCTTTGTCTAAAGTTTCCTATGGAAATTGCATGGAGAAAACACGTTTTGGGACACCCCTTTTTTCTTAGCCCCCCTTGACGAATCCCCCCCAAACTTTCAGGATAGGAGCTGACCTGAAAAGAGGAACTTTTTGGAAAATTTCGTAAAGATTCGTCACACGACGCCAAAGTTATAATCACAACAAAAAATGCTTTTCCTATGGAAACGTGGTCCTAACTATAACTATTTACTGGCGACCGCCATTAGATAATATATATATAAATATATATATATATTCACTGAAACAACAGGGATGTTATAGTTAGGCTGACATTTCACTCATAAAAAAACAGAGAAATTCAGCAGTTAACTAGCTCCCCCACAATGCACTGCTTATGACCTCACATATTACATCACTCATGACATGGTCAGTGACATCACTGATGACATAGTTAGGCTGACATTTCACTCATAAAAAAACAGAGAAATTCAGCAGTTAACTAGCTCCCCCGCAATGCACTGCTTATGACCTCACATATTACATCACTCATGACATGGTCAGTGACATCACTGATGACATCATTCATGACATCTCAAATGACTTCACTGATGGCATCATCCTCAGAATCTCTGACACAGCCGCTCACACTCCCATTTAACCATTCATACACCCACTCCAACATTCACACTACCATTCTCAAAACCATTGACACACTCATACCAGTACTTACATACCCACTCACTGATTCATAGGACAACACACAAATCCACTCAATCACCCATACAGCCACACATATACCAACTCACTCACTAATACAGCCACTGATATATCCACTCATACATGCATACACCACTCACACACAGTCATTCACTCATAGAGCTACTCACACATCTACTCACTCACCTATAGAGTCAATCACACAGCCATTTACTCACCTATACACTTATACACACACACACTCATTTGTTCATACAGATACTAACACACACTCACTCATCTATAAAGTCGCTGACACAAGCACACACTCACCCATACAGCTACTCTCGCAATCACTCAGTCAAACATACAGTCACTAATATACTCAAACACTCACCTATACTGCCTTTCACATATGCAGTTGCTTACCCATATACCACTGACACATCAATTCACTCACCAACACAGCCGTACACATACTCACTCACCCATTCATCCCCTTACATACACACTCACTAATCCATACAGCCACTGACTCACCCACACACTCATCCATATAGGCAGCTACACACACCCTCACCCACCCAAACAGATATTGAGATACCCATACACATACTCAGCCAGCCAATCACTCATCCATTCAGAAACTCAGGTATCAACTCACACACCTATACAACCACTTATACACCAACTGACAGACAGATACAGATGTTCACATAAGTCACTCACCCATGCGTTCACGGAGACACCTAATCACTCACTTATACAGTCAATCACACACCCACTGAATAATCCATGCACTCATACACCTACTGATTCATCAATACACCTTGGTATATATATTTAACACTCATATCAGCCCGATATAATTCCCGCCAATCTTTCATGTGCAGGACCCTGTTTTTTGGCAACCCTGGACACTTTCCCCCTTCTCAATTCCACCATATTAGAACGTATTATGTACCAGGTGAAATCTGGCTCTCCCCAAGATCCGGCACCTCCACGTACTTTGTTGCCAGCTATTGCCTACATTCTTCCTAATATACTTGAGTTGCTTAATGCCTCTATCTCCTCCTGCATTGTCCCTCCCCCCTGGAAGCACGCCCTGGTCAAGGCTCTTTTGAAAAAACCCAACCTAGACCAGGACAACCCCAGTAATTACCGGCCTATTTCCTTGCTACCATGGCTGACCAAGATTCTGGAGAAGTACGTCAATTCATTATTGGTAGAGTTCCTGGAGAATAACAACCTTCTTGACCTCTCTCAGACAGGTTTCCGTCCCATGCATGGCACTGAAACCGCCCTCCTCACTGTAACTGAGGAGGCCAGGAAGATCCTCGATCAAGGAGGCTCTGCAGCAATCATCCTCCTTGACTTAAGTGCCGCATTCGACACTGTAAACCATGACCTACTAATCCACCGACTTATTAATTTAGGCATTTCAGGAAATGCCATCTCCTGGTTTACATCCTTTTTGGCAGATCGCTCCTTCAAGGTTTTTGAGGGCGATATCACCTCCCCCAGCAAGCCACTCAGCTGTGGTGTGCCTCAGGGCTCCTCCCTGAGTCCCACACTATTTAATGTTTATATGAGCCCCCTAGCTGAGATTGTTCGTCCTTTCGGCATAAAAATCATCACTTATGCCGACGACACTCAGCTAGTGGTGGCCCTTAACCAATTGAATACTCCCTCTAACAACCTGAGTGGATGTCTGGAGGAGGTGGCCAAATGGATGTCACTCTCCTGTTTAAAGTTAAACGGGGATAAAACTGAGCTTATGCTCTTAGGCACAACTCCCAAGCTAAATATAAATTCACTTTGGCCCATCTGCCTCGGTCCCGCCCCTATGCCAAAGGATAAAATCAAAAGTCTGGGCATTTGGCTGGACAATTCTCTTAATTTTAATTATCAAGCAGCTAAACTCTCAGCTACCTGCTATGGTCTACTAAGGCTGCTTCGAAAGATCCTTCTCTTGCTTCCATTCCAGGCAAGACAGATTATGGTTCAGGGTCTCATTCTCTCACGCCTAGATTTCGGGAATGCCCTCTATTTAGGGGCCCTCAATCCACCCTGTGCAAACTTCAGGTCATTCAGAATTGTGCTGCTCAAACTCTTCTTCAGATCCCCCGCTGACTTCCAATCCACCCCGGACTGAGGAGCCTTCACTGGCTCCCTGTCAGAAAAGAATTGAATTTAAGGCCCTGTGCATTGCCCATAGGGCCTTTTGGAAAACGGGCCCTGTCATTAGCCGACCGCTGATTACCCATTACCATCCAAATAGACAGCTCAGATCAGCGTCCTCTTTTTCTCGCCCTAGTGCCCAAGATCAAGAGATCCAGAAGTGGTGGCCGTTCCTTTGCTTATAACTCGGCCAAACTCTGGAACTCTCTTCCCCTCCACCTGCGGGCTGAGCCCAATCTGCTTCTCTTTCGCAGGCTCTTAAAGACTCTGCTTTTTAACAAACTTGTATAGTTTCTATCTCTTCCTGCACCCGCTTGTCCGCAGCGCTAGGACGCCTCAGGGTAGCTACTGCGCTTAACAAATGGTCTTTTCATTTCATTTCATTTCATAAACATTTTTAAAACACTCCCAGTCACTGGATGATATCATCAGTGATGTCATCTGTGATGTCATTTGAGATGTCACCAGTGATGTCATTAGTGATTTCACTGACCATGTCTTTAGTGATGTAATATGTGAGGTCATAAGCAGTGCATTGCGGGGGCGCGAGTTATAGTTACCTCTACTAACTATAACTGCTGAATTTCTCTGGTTTTGTATGAGTGATATGTCAGCCTAACTATAGAATCCCTGTAACCTTTGGTTTTTTCAGTGAATTTCTAAGGTCTTTTAATTCTATTTCCTAACTATAACGTCCCTGTAAGCTTTGTTTTTTTCAGTGAATTTCCATGTTTTTTTAAGTAGCAATGGTCTTTGCAGAATTGTGTGGAAAGGGGGCGGGGCCTCTGACCAGCTCTCAGAAATCCTGCTGAGTAGGACTTATAGAAAGTACCAGAAGGGCTTCTTGGTCCCCAAGGTCTTTTACCATCCAAGACAACTTTATTCCCCAACCAGTAGTTTGCCAGAAGACGTGTTTGCAGAATGGTACAGAAAGGTGGTGTGGCCTCACAACACCTCTTATCAAACTAACTGTGTGCATCTTGCTGGAGGTAACAAGAGGGATATTTGGCCCCCAAATACCCTCAATAGCCATGGGGACTTCACCCCCCACCTAGTACTATGCCAGGAGGCACGTTTGCAGAGTGATGCAGAAAGGACACCCTTGATGATTGCACAGGTAGTGCCTGTATGATTCTATGACTGCCATTGCCAAGGACCGACTGTGAATACTGGGTGCTTTTAACAAAGTGTAAAACACATATATAGACATATTTGACATAACGTTTCAGTGTAGCTATTTAGTAAGATACTAATATAACTTTCCCCTTTGTATTCAATTCTCGAAACAACCAGATAAAAAATGCATTTTCTTTCTTCACAGCAGCACGGGAGGATGCAATGACATTAGTAGTCACGAATACAAATGAAAAAGCTGTTTAATAGCATATTGGTTTAACTTTATTTTAACAACATATTTGTAAAAAAAACAAGTCTCAAAAAATAACTTTAATACACGAACACAACATAACTTCCAAACAAACATCAAACTATCCATTGTTACCCAAACTTATGGGGAATCAAATACTGCTGCAAAACTAGTGCAATGCACAATGTCTGACGAGATCCTCTCTAGAGGGACTAACAAAAATTATTCATGTGGAATAACGTCCATGTTATACCATCTAAAAACCTATCATAACAACCTCTCCAACTGGCGATCAAGCAGAGTGAAGCTGGAGGACCATCTACTTTAATGGCAGCAGCAATAATTCCTTGTCACAAGCTCCCTTCCAAGGTGCAGACTACTGCAACAGATATGGCTCCAGAGTTGTCAAGAATGGCCACGTACTGCTTGGACTGTAGTGTTGTTATAAGTGCTGGTGAGCAGTGCGTTACAGCTATTCACAATGTTGCCAAAAATCATACATGGTATTTTTC
The DNA here is from genome assembly GCA_963921515.1 of Calotriton arnoldi. Classification (NCBI taxonomy): domain Eukaryota; kingdom Metazoa; phylum Chordata; class Amphibia; order Caudata; family Salamandridae; genus Calotriton; species Calotriton arnoldi. Next base: position 72,313 of record CAWUFW010000043.1, read on the forward strand.
CCCCTTTTATCTTTTTTGCACATTTCTTAAGAGGAGATCAAGTGAGTAGCAAGAAGACAATGCAAAGCTGAAGGACCTTCGACTTCAATAGCAGCACAACAACACCGAATCAGGGAGTCCATTCAAAAGTCCAATCTCAACTTCAAGTTTTGGCTCCACAGTTTTCTCTGATGGCATCATACTGCATGGACTGTGGAGTTGTTATTAGTGATGGAGAGCAGTCTATAATGGCCCTTCGCAATGCTCGAAAGAATAATAAATGTTGACTTTTTTTTATTTTTGACCTTCATAGTTTTTCTACATTAGCAGGCAATTTATTATCTTACAAAATGGGCATCTAATATCTATCTGTTGTTAATTTTAATATCTTCCACTTTATTGTAACATTACTTACATATGACTTGCCATATGCACAAGTCAAACCATCCCTCTACAAATAAATACACAGCTAACTTTTGCCAGTTATCATAATTTACTTTTCACATTTTAAATATAAGTCAACTGTCTGTGTTTAAATCTTCTAGTAAGTGCATTAACAACATACACAAACATACTCTGCTTTTTACAGAACTCTCTATTAAATTTTGCAATCTCTTTTTTTAAAACTATCAATTGTAATATATGTGTCTTGTTCCGCAACTCCTCCTCTTAGCAACTCTTCATTTTCCATAGAATCCAGCTCAGGACCAAAGAAATGAAACTGCACATCATCAGAAACCTTTTCTACGTCTGCCACACTACTGTGCAAAAGTGCTCTACTTATTTCTCCTAAACATAAAGCAGGAGTTTTCACATAATATAGCCTCCTACCTAAAGTTCGCATTGTTTGAGTGATATAACTTATTTTGTGTTTTAAACTTTGCCTTGGAAAGATACGTAGGAATTTTCTTAATACTGTCTAATACTAGAAACACTATTACAATTCCATTTGTATACCGTACCTTGACTACGCCTTCCTCGTACCTCTTCTGCAATAACTTCGTCTACATTTCTAGATACCATCACCTCTTTTGCTCTAAGACTGCCATTCTTCATTTGATAACATTGTCCTCTTAAAACAATAGCATGAACTAGTTTGTTATACTGGATATAGCTTTCTTCATTAAAGAAAGCCTCTGTACAAGAAGCATGTATCCACTAAAAACTGCACAACAGTAACTTCTATTCACTGATCTTTTCTTCTGGTTTTGTCTCCTCATGAAAACACTATTTTGTCAACAGTCTTCATTCTATGTAGAATCAAAATTAAAAGATTTCTCTTCAAAGCAAAGGCCTTATCAACTACTCTCAGTACTTGTTCTTTCTGTTTTACTGCATCTCTCCTTCTTCTACACTTTTTTAAATTTAACAGTAAATTTACAAGGCTGTAACTATGCAATCATTATAACATTTGCGCAGAACCTATGCAGCCATCTAAACACCCATTTACAACCCATGCACACATTGAAATACTGAGCCATACACGTGCACTGATGAAACACTCAGGCTCTACTCATGCACTCATGTAATTATGTAGAGAGTTCCATTGTAGTAAACCTATCACCCATATTGTCTAAAGACTACATATTCCTCAGTAAAACTTGTAAATACATGGGTTTGTGGTTGAATGCATCAATAATCCCTGGATGATTAAATGAGTGCATAGGTAGTGCCTAGTTAATTCCGTAAGGATACAAGTAGTGCCTAGATGATTCCCTGACTATGTCATAACTCCATGGGTCATTCCATATCTGCATACTTACTGCCTGCATGTTTGCATGAGTATAACACAAGTATCTGGGTGTTTGGATGACTGCATAAGTAGAGCCTGAATGATTCAACAAGTACGTGATTAATGCTTCAATAATTCAATACATGCATAGATACTGGTAGGATGGTTAAATGAGTGCAACTCTAGTACCTGGATGATTGCAGGAGTGCATACATAGTATATAGGTGATTTATGCAATGCATGGAAAGTGCATACATGATTGTTTAAACCCATGCATGGCACCTAGCCTATTGGATGAGTTGATGAATGTCTTTTTGGTTGACTGAACATGTAATGCCTGGTTACTTACATAACTACTTGGGTAGTGCCCGGAGAATTGAATAAGTGCATCAGTAGTGCCTACATAATTAGATGAGTGCATGACTAATGTCTGAGTGACTGCATGATTCCATTGTTAAAGCTTGAGAGATTGGATGAAAGTAAGTATACTGCTGGGGTGATTGTATTAGTGCAAACATATTGGCTCAGTAATTAAATGACTGCATAGGTACTGGATGGGTGATAGGTTTACTACAATGGTACTCTCTACATAATTACATGAGTGCATGAGTAGAGCCTGAGTGTTTCATCAGTGCACTTGGGTGCCTCAGAATTTCAATGACTGCATGGCTTGTAAGTGGGTGTTTAGATAGCTGTATAGGTTCTGCGCAAATGTTATAATGATTGCATAGTTACAGCCTTGTTGCTGTATAACTTAATAGATAGTACCTAGGTGATTAGATGAATGTATATGTAGTGCCTACATACTTCAATGACTACATAATTTCTGCCTGCCTGATTGCAAGAGTACATGTGTAATTTCTGGATAATTGAATAACTACATGGATACTGAATCACTGATTTGATGACTGCCTGCATAGTGGCTGGGTGATTCCATGAGTGCCTGAATACTGCCTGACTGACTGAGAAAGTAATTTCATTGCTGTTAGATCATTAAACAGTTGTCACTATATCTCTGAATCATTGGTTATCTCCTTCTGTCGGAATCAAACTACCTGTTTTACTGTATACATGTTTTTCTTCTGAGCTATGTGTGAATGAAATTTAGGTATAACACTTGATATATAATTGCAAATGAAGCTAGCACAAGAACTCTCGAGGCATTCTGCACTATTAATCCTTTTAAACAAACCATATTTAAAGAAAAACACAACACTCACCAAATACATGAAATTTTCATAAGCCTTACCGAACATAGATCACCATGTAAACATATATGCGATTTCTGAATAGATATACACCTTCAAGCCATCTTTCCCAAAATATATAAATCTCTGCATCTTTAAGTAAACTCAAAAGTCCCACCGTATATATAGCTATGTGCAAGCACAAAAACCATATTGTAAGATCCTGGAATCCGGAAGGAAGGATCACACAAGGCAATCTTGAAGTACAAGTTCAGGTTTATTGCATCAGAAGAAGATCCCATCCAGGCTGGGCAGAGGATACATCAGGACTCCTCAGTTACATATTCAAACCACAACATTCTTAGTAACAGCAGTAAGGTTGCAGCATGGGCATTATGACATACTTTACCTAGCTATAAACAATAGGAGAGAGAGGGAATTTTTAGAAGGAACACTCTTGATCCCCCAAATGGTAGTCTAAACAACAAAAGAGTTTGCCTTCTCAAGAGAAGAGCTGGCGTGGAGAATCAAATTTGATTCTTATAAAGCCCTCACTCACCAACCTAGTTGGTGACATGCTTCATCATCGGGCCCCACCAGGAAGGTCGAGTACCTCCCCGGTGTGCTTCAACGCCAGAATTACTGCGGGAGCGGGTTAAAGTGACAAGTGCACGTGATTGTGAAGTGATTTAAAAATGACTAGGCTGTATCCGAAAATGATTTTATTCGCCGGTCAGTCAGGCACAAAATAAAAACAATGTGAGTGATGTGATCGCTGAAGAAATCGGTCAGCTAAATCTCACTATGTGTGGTCAACATGTTTCTGCCTCTATGATGCCTAGCTAGTAGATGATGAAGCATGTCACCAACTAGGTTGGTGAGTGAGGGCTTTATAAGAATCAAATTTGATTCTCCACGCCAGCTCTTCTCTTGAGAAGGCAAACTCTTTTGTTGTTTAGAATACTTTACCTAGCAACATGACATCAATGAGAATGTTGAAGGCCAAAGCAAATACCACACACCTTCCCTCCTTAAAATAATAAAAGAAAACAGACAAACAAATTTACTGCACAAAATCCTTCAAGAATAAAGGCTTACATTTTCTCCTAGAAGACAACCTGGGAATATCCACAGTTGAGTCCGGATCAACCCCGGGGTTGTGATCATCCACCTTGTGATCAGTAGACCCGTTAGCTAAATGGGGCTCTGAGGATCCCTTAAATGGAACAACCCTGCCGAGGTTCCAAATTCTGCGATCCTGTGTTTTGACAGCATTATTGAACAGTTTAATGACTTTAATAGGTTTCGAAAACTTAACAGTCAACCCAAGTTGTTTAATAAGCACCATATCTCCCACATTGACTACCGTTTTTTTAACAGCCTTTCTCACATCAAAATTGGACTTCCTCTCTAAGACTTTTCCAATCTCTCTCTCTTGCCCCAAATCAACCGTGACATCACCACCAAGCTTTCTCTCCAAGTCTCGTACCCAACAGGGTTCTACCAGAGTACACGGAGGCCTTGCCCTAAGCAATACAAAAGGGCTCTTCCCTGTGGTACTGTGAGGTGTCAACCTATACATATGAACCTTCTTGAGGACTTCTCTTTTCCAATCCAGTCCTGATTGTTTAGCCAGAGAAATAGTTTCTTTCAGGACACGGTTAAACCGCTCAATCATGCCATTGGTCTCTGGATGATACAAAGAACATTTCTTGTGTGCAATACCTCGTTTAGCTAAGAATGTCTCCATCTCACGAGAGACTAACTGCACACCATTGTCTGTTAAAATAGTACTTGGAAGACCTTCTCTAGAAAACAGAGTTTCCAAAAATGTATCACATCTTTTGTCTCTATATTACTGGTGAAGCACACTTCTGGCCACCTAGAAAACATGTCAATCACCACTAAAACAAACACCTGTTGCCCGTTCCCATGGACAGGTCCTAATATGTCTATAGCTATTTCTTTCCATGGACCTGTGGGTAACTTTCTTATTGCCATAGGTTGTACCCTCACCATCTTGGACTTATCACTCCCAGTACATTGCATACAATCTCTTCCCAACCTCTCAACTTGTATGCCTGGCCACCAATAAGATGTTCTAAGCCTTTCTTTGGTTTTGGAAATTCCAAGGTGTGACAGATGAGCTAGGTTAACTAATCTGGGCGTAGGGTTAACGGGGAATAAGTCTAGTACCACGATAAAGAAGATCAGTCGACACACTCAACTCCTCTTTAACACCCCAAAACCTTTGAGCTTGTTCAGAGGCTTGCCTCTTAGACTGCCACCCCACGTAAATAAGAGATTTAACTTCATCAAGTGTATGATCAGAGGCCATTTCCATGTGCCATTCATTCTCTGAGATTATTTCTTCGTCAATGAAGCATACGTGAGTGTCATCAACATCATCATCATCCATCTCGTCAGTGGGTTCACTCGCACTTACCAGTCTAGACAAAGTATCTGCTATTCCATTCTCCACTCCTGGTATATACCTTATGTCAAATTCAAATTCTTGCAGTGCGACAACCCACTTTGTAATTCTACTGGAGATGGAATCTATCCCCTTTTTGTGAACACCTCACAGAGCGGCTTATGGTCAGTTCTGATGACAAACTTAGTACCCCACAAGAACTTTTTAAATTTCGTATGGCCCAGAACACAGCTAAAGCTTCACGTTCTATCACGGAGTATCTGGTTTCAGCATTTTTTAAACTACGTGAGGCAAATAGGATAGTTGACATGCCTTCTTTACCCTGCTGTTGCAAAACTGCCCCAATCCCTTGAGACTTGAATCCATAGTAACAAAAGAGACTTTAAGCGGATCAAAACTTTTGAGGCATGGTGCAGCATTAAGCTTTTGTTTCAACACAGCAAATTCTTGATCACATTCATCACTCCACACAAACTCAACTCCCTTCTTGAGAAGAGATCTGATGTTCGAACTCAACTCAGCAAAGTTTTCTATGAACTTATTATAGTATTCGATCATACCAAGGAATTTCATGAGTTCTTCTCTTGAAACAGGAGCACACATGCGGGTGATGGTGTCAACTAAGTCAGATTTAGGTAGTACTCCTTGACCTGAGATCGTGTGACCTAAATAGTTAATGGAGGAGACACCAAACTGACATTTTTCAGACTTAATAGTCAAGTTCGCCTTATCCAACCTTTCCAATACGACACCAAGACGATCAGCATGATGTTCATCATCTTTACCAAACACTAAAATGTCATCTTGGTAGATGCATACCCCTTTGCAACCTTTAAGCAGTTTTTCCATAACCCGCTGGAAGACGGATGCCGCCGAAACAAGTCCGAACGGCATCCTAACAAATCTGAAGGTGCCAAAAGGGGTTACAAATGCCGTAAGGTCCCTAGAAGACTCATCTAGCTGAATCTGGTGATATGCCGACGTGAGATCAATGGTGCTGAATACTCTAGCACCATCCAGCAACACCAACAGCTCAGAAATGTTTGACAACGGATAGTGATCTACTATGACATTCTTATTAAGTTGCCTCAAATCAACACAGAGCCGAAGGGATCCATTGGGCTTACGAGCGGCAACCACTGGGGCTAGCCACTCCGTGCCCTCTACCTCTTCTATGATTGCCCCATCTTTGAGTTTTTGTAATTCATTTTGTAATTCTTCCCTGATACTAAAAGGCACACTCCTTACTTTGCTACAGGATGGTTGGCCCCCATCACGGAGACTTATTTTAAGTTTAAAGTTCAGCAGACACCCAAGCTCTTCCCTGAAGACTCTTGGGAACTTCTCCTTTATATGATGAATGGTAACAGTACTGAGGGAAGAAGGTTCTTGACCCCTTTCTTTGAGAATAATGGGATTCTTACCAGCTGGGTCAAGCATAACTCCCAAATCACCTTGGTGTAACCAGCTGATAATACTGTCACCCTTCTCAGAGACATATATTTTACCTGAAACATAGCGCTGTCCATACTCAATAAGAGTAGTAAAATAACCTTGCAAGGGTATCGGTTCCCCACCATATGCTAAAGGTCTGATGTCAGGTTTGTGTAACTTAATTTTGTATGCAAGTTTGTTCTTAAAGAAAGACTTGGCAATAATGGTAATCTTTGCACCGGAATCAAAAAGAACTTTTGTAGGCTCTCCTTCTACTAGAATAATGTCAACAGGAGATGACCTTGACTTGTTCAGCGAGCTTTCCACTTCAAGAACAATTTGTCCACAGACAAAATCCTCATCAGACCCATCATCTGCATCAACACTCTTAACCTTTGCAGACGAAGTTATTCTGGTTCTACACACAATTGGGAAATGTCCCTTCTTCTTGCATTTAGAGCATACATTTTTCAATGCCGGACAATTTTTATCGTTGGCCCAATGTCCCACTCTGTCACACCTGTAACATTTTCTCGCAGTAGATTTAGGCTTCGCTTCACTACTCTCTGCCCTCACTGAAGATTTCTTTGCGTCAGCTTTAATGACTTGCACTACAGGTTGTTTATCTTTCTTGATGGTCTCAACGCATTTCAAAGAGTGTTCGATTCTCTTTGCAACCTGCAGTACCTCATCAAGAGAAGGTTCATCTCGCATCCATAATTCTTCTCTCACTCTTTCTATATTGCATCCAACCATGAATTGGTCCCTAATTCCCTCATCCAGAAGATTGCAAAATTTGCAGGAAGATGCAAGTTTTCTCAAGTGTGTGACATAAGTCTCAATACTCTCTCCTTCATCTTGTAATCTCTTGGCAAAGTATTATCTTTCTAATATCGTGCTGACTTTGGGTAGAAAATGTTTGTCCAATTTCTTAATACATATTTCAAATTCATTAAGGTCCCTAGCTTCTGAGTCATTTAACTCAGGAAGATGGTCATAAACATCTTGGCCCTCACTACCAAGACAGTGTAGTAGCAATGATTATCTTCTTTCGGCACTGAGGGAGGTACCACACACCTTCGCATAACGTTCAAAGACTTTCTTCCATTTTTCCCACTTAATGGGAGGGTCTCCGGGCGACACAAAGAAGAAAGGAGGAGCTGTGACGTTCTGCATTGTATGCAAGAAACGAGAAAAACAAATGTAAACAGAAGAGTAAATAGCGAAATGAATGAGAAAATGGAAAATACTAAAACAGTGTGAAGAGGTTGTGTGTATCAGCGTTTACACAGAAGATGTGCTATCAGCATTCCATGGTTGGAGTGTGAGACCCCACAGGAAGTGTAGACCACACAGAAAAACAATGTGTGTGCATCACAGAAGCAGTGCGCAGAATAAACGATAAAATAATATGATAGCTCCACTAAAAGTGAGCACATCACAGAAGGTAAGTGCCACAAAGACACCTAAGGTGTGTGCTCCACGTTAATGTGTGCGCATCACAGAAGACATTAAACGTTTTCAAATTGTGTGTGCATCACAGCCGTAATGCACAATCAAAGCAGCAAAGAAGATCCAACAGTGTGTGCGCACCACAGATGTAATGCGCAATCAAGGCAGCCACGAAGATCCGACAGTGTGTGTGCATCACAGAAGCACCGCGCCGTAGAGGTATAACAGCGTAGACAATGATCTAGACGAATCGTTGCTAAGCAACCACCATGAACAATGAAGAGCACCAACCACAAGATGGCCGCCAGAGGTCACGCACCCCGTGATGACATCACACTCTTGTAGACTGGAAGATCCATCGTACAAGGCGCGAGGAGGCGCGAGTGCCAAATGGAGACTCCGCTTGAAGGAAAATAACAACGGCCACTCTAGCGCAAGCACAAGGAGCACGTGAGTCACAAAACAATTTCCCAGGTTTAATTAGGCCAAAAAAAACATAATGTGAAGAGTCAGGTCTTTCACAAGGAGATGAAAGGTTATTCTTGCACGAATGTTTGGCATAAAACACACGTAGCGTCCATAAGGAACTAGGCCCAAAAGTTTTAAAGAGTTCCTTTGCAGTAAGGTCGCAAATGAGCAGGTAGTGGTATAAACTCCAGCCTCCACCCGAATATAATAAAATGAACAGTACCTTGGATTAGGAGTCAAGTAGAATTACCCCGATCGTAGGTGTGGAAGTAAATTTACCACAATCGTAGGTGTAGATGCTTGTTGGGAACTTCTTTCCGCTTAGCGAGCTGCCGACTACGCCAGTGTAAGATCCTGGAATCCGGAAGGAAGGATCACACAAGGCAGTCTTGAAGTACAAGTTCAGGTTTATTGCATCAGAAGAAGATCCCATCCAGGCTGGGCAGAGGATACATCAGGACTCCTCAGTTACATATTCAAGAAACAACATTCTTAGTAACAGCAGTAAGGTTGCAGCATGGGCATTATGACATAATTTACCTAGCAACATGACATCAATGAGAATGTTGAAGGCCAAAGCAAATACCACACATATCTCACTATCTAGCATATGCAAAACAGTCATATAAGTTAAAAACCACATTGACAAACACTTCCCAAAACATACCTAACAAGTATTACTTCTTTCTAATTCATATACAGGCAGGCAACATGTTCTCATCTTTTATTTCTCACTATACTATTCCTGTTTAATAATGTTATTTAAAGTACTACAACTCCCGGAATGCAAATGACAGATGTATCTGTTCTGCACATGATATTTAAAACATTCTTTGTTCCTCATTACAACTTTCCACAAAACTATACTGTTATTTTTCAATAAAATACACACTGTAATAAACAGGCACTAATTCATTTTTCTCTTACTTTTCAAAACATTCACCACTAACCTCTTAAACACATACCCTCTAATAGATACAGTTCGTCTCAAATATATTTTCTCATCACTGTGATACTCCTTTTAATCAAACTCCCATACACATCTTGATTTCTAATGTACATTTGTAAAATAATTACAAAGTTATATACATACCACTGAATTCAGTTTGTAGATTATATTGTTGTTTTAGCTCTTTCTGCATAGTTTGGACACTGTTAAGATTTGTAAAAACTAAGCACAAGAATAGTACACCACTCTCATACAAAGCGAGTCTAAAATGAAAACCTCTTCAACTTTCCGCTATATCATCATGAGAAAGGCAGCAAATGAAATCATGTCTTTCATTTTAGACTACTGCAACTCCACTTGTGAATAGTTAGCACCTGTTAACCCTTTCTTTCTCTTTCAAAACAAAGTTCCTGTTGGCGCGTTTTCTGGATGTTTTCACAATCATCGCAGTATAATCGTGAAAAAAACAGGAGTTTTAACTGATATCTAACTTCATTTTTCTGACATTTAAATACTACACAACAGTTTATTACATAGTCCTGAGTTGGAAATTATAACTTGCCATTACTTACATTGTGTCATCACTCTTCAACTGTTCAAATAAAAATTCTGTCTCTTTACAACCCCCTGATACTGTTTTAGCTCAGTGTACCTAGCAACCCAGTGGAACCAGTAGGTCACAAGTTCACAGCACATTATAGAAGGAACATGCTACTTCCAAATTAGATACAACAGGTGTGGGTTACTCCACAGATCCAAAAGCATATCAATGTCTGTATCTTATTTCTTTTTTAAACAACAGCCAATAATAAGACTTCTTCCTGATCCATCCAACACACATTCTGACAGCATCCAATGAAATATAATTTATACACCTCCATTTTAACTTCTTTTTCTTTGGAAAACTACCTCATTCAGCTCCAGCCTTCTCCTGACTACTATTGCTCCTTCACGTCGAAATGCTTAGAGTATGTCAGTCAGTCAAAGTAACGTTTATTTAGACCACTGCTCTTCAAACAACATACAAACATGAAATTTTTATAAATAATCTAAAATCATCACAGAGTATTAGAGTATGGATTGTGGGCCACAGCTATATCTATTGCTCTAAAGAGGCTGCAAAAAAGAGAGGTATTGACAGGGACTTGGGTTTGACAAATGTGCAGATTACTTGATTTGGCCAGAGAGGGTAAAAGACATAATATATGTATAATATATATATATATATATATATATATATATATTCACTGAAAAAACCATAGGTTTTAGGGACAGTTATAGTTAGTTGGACATTGCACTCGTACAAAACCCGTGAAATTCCCCGTTATAGTTAGTTCAGGTAACTATAACTCGCGCCCCGCAATGCACTGCTGATGACGTCACATATTACATCACTCATGACATGGTCAGTAACATCACTGATGACATCTCAAATGACATCACTGATGACATCACTGATGACATCATCCAGTGACTGTGTGTTTCTGTAAAGTTTAAATATGTTTAATATATATAGGGAAAGGCGTATTGAAGAATGAGTGGGTGTATAAGTGTCTGAATGGATGATTTAGTACGTGAGTGACTGACTCTACAAGTGAGTGATTAAACGTATCTTACTGAATGCATGGGTTAGTGACTAAACTGTGTGAATGTCTGTATCCGTCTGTTTGTTGGTGTGTAAGTGGATGCATGGATTTGCGAATAGCTACATGAGTGTCTATATGGGTTATTGATTGGTTCTCTGAGTATCTGTATGGCTGCCTGAGTGTTTGTGTGGGTGGGGTGTGTGTGACTCTGTACATAGATGTGTGAGTGGGTGATTCACTGGGTGCATGATTTCAAGAGTGCATCTGTGATGGACTGCTTGGGTGGGTGAGTGTGTGTAAGAGTGTGTTAGTGAGTGAATGTATGTCCCAGTGGTACATGTGTGAGTAACTACGTATGTGAAAGGAAGTATATATGTGTGTTGGAGTATATAAATACCTATAAGCGAGAGTGTGTGATTGTGATAGTGACTGTATGGATGAGTGTGTGCTTGTATCAGAGATTGTATAAGAGCGTGAGAATGTGCTAGTATTTGTATGAGTAAGTGAGCTGGTGTGTGTATAACTGTATAGGTGAGTAAATGGGTGTGTGCTTAATTTTTGCATGACTGACTAGGTGTGTGAGTACCTCTATGGATGAGTGGCGGTGTGTGAGTGTTTATATAGGTGTATGAGTGCATATAATAGTCCTGTACTGAGAGACTATAAGTATGAGTGACTGTACGGGTGAGTGAGTAGATGTGTGTGTGTAGACCTAAGAATCAGTGAGTGTGTATATAGTAATTGGTGTTGGAGTGTCTATGGTTTTGACAATGGCAGTCTGTAATTTACAGTGGGTGTATCCAAAAGTTATATTAGGGTGTGAGAAGATGCATCAAATTATCACATGGATGATGTCATCAGTGATGTCATCAGTGATGTCATTTGAGATGTCATCAGTGATGTCATCAGTGATGTCACTGACCATGTCATGAGTGAAGTAATATGTGACGTCATCAGCAGTGCATTGTGGGGCGCGAGTTATAGTTACCTGAACTAACTATAACGGGGAATTTCACGGGTTTTGTACGAGTGCAATGTCCAACTAACTATAACTGTCCCTAAAACCTATGGTTTTTTCAGTGAATTTGTAAGGTTTTTTAAATGCTAATTTCTAACTATAACGTGCCTGAAACCTATGGTTTTTTCAGTGAATTTCAAAGGTTTTTTAAATGCTAATTCCTAACTATAACATGTCTGAAACCTCTGGGTTTTTTTCAGTGAATTTCAAAGGTTTTGTAAATGACAATTTTTAAATGTATTAATTGTTATATTTATTTTTTTGATACTGATTTACTACATTTTTTTAAACTATTTATTTTTAGATATTTTATTTTTTTAAATACATTGTAATTACATTATACATTACATTACAAAATATACTTTCTCAGAATGAATTACTTTAGTTTAAATACTTTGCAAATAGGCAATAGACTTTTAAGTACAGTAGTTACAGTTGTTGCAATGGGCAACACAATTTCAAACACAATGCAATTAGTTACTTTATGGATTACTTTTCTAACCACAGGACTGGATCCTAGATTCAGTCCTGGGACATCTCCTGTAAACAGTTGAGTAAAAGAGTTTTGGTTACAGTAGTGATTTTTAAGGAATATTATTGTATTTTAAAAGTTGACACTTAGAAACTTTTTCACATAGAATCACCAATGCTATCCTAAGGGAGAAAATTCACTTAGCAGGTAAGTAGTGTTATCGTTACTTTTTCTTACTCAGTGGTGGATCTTGGATCCAGCACTGGTGCATCTCCTGTAAACAGTTGAAAGAATGCGTTTAAGTCATACAGGCGATTTTTAAGGAATATTTGTAGTTTGTGAAAATCGACACTTTGAAACTTTTCTGCTGAAAACCAGACAATGGATTCCTATGGAAGGAAATACAAGTTACTGGTAAGTACGGTTAAAATTACTTTTCAGGACCAGTACTGGGCTGAAAGATGCAGCACTGAGGTCTCTCCTGATAACAGGTGAGTAAATCGGAATTCGTAGTTCTGCTGATTTTAGAGGAATATTTGTATGTTTCAAAAATCGACACTTAGAAACTTTTTCAGCAAAAAGCAGGCAATGATATCCTATGGAAGGAAATTCAATTTACTGGTAAGTATGGTTAGAATTACTTTTCAAGGTCAGTGCTGGGCTAAAAGATGCAGCACTGGGTTCTCTCCTGATAACAGGTGAGTAAATCGGAATTCGTAGTTCGGCTGATTTTAGAGGAATATTATAAAGTTCCAAAACTCCACACTTAGAAGAATTTCCAAGTGAAACCAGTCAATGTTAGCCTATGGAAGGAAATTCAAATTACTGGTAAGTGCGGTTAAAATTACTTTTCAGGATCAGTATTGGGCTCAAAGATGCAGCACTGAGGTCTCTCCTGATAACAGGTGAGTAAATCGGAATTCGTAGTTCGGCTGATTTTAGAGGAATATTTGTATGTTACAAAAATCGACACTTAGAAACTTTTTCAGCAAAAAGCAGGCAATGATATCCTATGGAAGGAAATTCAAGTTACTGGTAAGTACGGTTAAAATTACTTTTCAGGATCAGTACTGGGCTCAAAGATGCAGCACTGAGGTCTCTCCTGATAACAGGTGGGTAAATCGGAATTCGTAGTTCGGCTGATTTTAGAGGAATATTTGCACAATGGTGAAGGGAGGGGCGGGGCCTGAGGTGACATCTGTGCAAACGCGCCCCGTGGCGCGTTTTAAGTTGGGGGATTAAGTCCCCTTGAATCATGAGGGTCCCTGGGGTCCAACTAGCCCACCCTGTACCTCCAGTATGCGCCAGGAGCTGCGTTGCAGAGAGGTGTTCAGAGGCCACGCCCCTTTTGCACCTCTCTGCAACGCAGCTCTGTGGCGCTTTCTGGACGTACCTTGTGGGCTAGTTGGCCCCCAGGGACCCTCAGGATTGAAGGGATTTCATTCCCCATCTTAAAATGCGCCACGGGGCCTGTTTGCACACATGTCACCTGAGCCCGCCCTCCCTTCACCACTGTGCAAACGCGCCCGTGGCGCATTTTAAGTTGGGGGATTAAGTCCCCTTGAATCCTGAGGGTCCCTGGAGTCGAACTAGCCCACCATGTACCTCCAAAAGCGCCACAGAGCTGCGTTGCAGAGAGGTGTATAAAGGGGCATGGCCTCTGTACACCTCTCTGCAACACAGCCCCCTGGCGCATACTGGAGGTTCCTTTTGGGCTAGTTGGCCCCCAGGGACCCCCAGTATTCAAGGGGAATTACTTCCCCTTCTTAAAACGCGCCAGGGGGCGCGTTTGCACACTGCTGCAGGGAGGGGGGCAGGGCCTCCGGCACAATGCCGTTTTTTTTCCTTTTTTTTTATGGGAGGGGGGCTGCATGGCCCCCCTTCCCTCGGCCACTTTTGGCCCCGGGGACCCCATCCCCCGGGGCCTGAGCATTTTTTTTTTTTTAAACGGGAAGGGGGCCGCGTGGCCCCCCTTCCCTGGGCCTCTATTGGCCCCGGGGACCCCATCCCCCGGGGCATGCCCTCTTTTTTTAAAAAAATATTTGGAGTGGGGCTGCGTGGCCCCCTCCTCAGGCCATTTAAGGCCCCGGGGACCCCATCCCCGGGGCCGGCCTTGCCCTTTATTTTTTTTATTTTTTTTATTGGGGAGGGGGGCTGCGTGGCCCCCCTCCCGGGCCACCTATGGCCCCAGGGACCCCATCCCCGGGGCCTGGCCTCTCGTTGGAGACTGTGGGGGTCCCCAATCCCCCACAGTCCCAGCCGGCTCCCCGCCTCCTGCAGGAGCCGGCATTGCTTTTCCACATGGGGAGCAGCTAACATGCTGCTCCCCGTGTGGAAAAGCAATTGGGTTTGCATTTTGAAAGAGAGAGCAGGTTTCCTGCTCTCTCTTTCAAAATGCAAACCAAGTTTGCTATGACAGGACGGGAGCCGCGATGCTTTATTGGCAGCCTGCAGAATTCAAACACAGCAGTTCAAGCGTCAGTATGCCTCTTGTGCCATACGCGTTTCAGGAAGCCAATCCCTTTCTCACTGGCTGGGCAATTGGAAGCTTGGGAGGCGAGAAGTGACGCTGCAATCGTAGCGTGATTTAAAGTTCTGCCAAAGTGGGCGTGTACTATGGTGCATTCTGGTAATTCGAGTCCCTTGATTTCATGACCCATCGTGGGTACCTCCCATAATGCTCCTGACGTGTTATCTTCCTTTAGTAGGTTCGCGAGAAAGCCAGGTAAGTATTCTGCCTTCTGTCTGGCCACCAAAGGTAACACATTGCTCTGCTGGCACTCCTTTCCTTATCAGTGCCATAGACTCGCAGTTTCGGCGGGTGGGCTTTCCGTGACCAAGGCAGGCCACTACATATTCCAATCGCAAACACCCATAGATTGGAAAGCCTCACGCAGCGTGTTGTCTTATCCTTTATTGGCAGCCTGCATAATTCAAACACAGCAGTTCAAGCGTCAGTATGCCTCTTGTGCCATACGCGTTTCAGGAAGCCAATCCCTTTCTCACTGGCTGGGCAATTGGAAGCTTGGGAGGCGAGAAGTGACGCTGCAATCGTAGCGTGATTTAAAGTTCTGCCAAAGTGGGCGTGTACTATGGTGCATTCTGGTAATTCGAGTCCCATGATTTCATGACCCATCGTGGGTACCTCCCATAATGCTCCTGACGTGTTATCTTCCTTTAGTAGGTTCGCGAGAAAGCCAGGTAAGTATTCTGCCTTCTGTCTGGCCACCAATGGTAACACATTGCTCTGCTGGCACTGCTTTCCTTATCAGTGCCATAGACTCGCAGTTTCGGCGGGTGGGCTTTCCGTGACCAAGGCAGGCCACTACATATTCCAATCGCAAACACCCATAGATTGGAAAGCCTCACGCAGCGTGTTGTCTTATCCTTTATTGGCAGCCTGCAGAATTCAAACACAGCAGTTCAAGCGTCAGTATGCCTCTTGTGCCATATGCGTTTCAGGAAGCCAATCCCTTTCTCACTGGCTGGGCAATTGGAAGCTTGGGAGGCGAGAAGTGACGCTGCAATCGTAGCGTGATTTAAAGTTCTGCCAAAGTGGGCGTGTACTATGGTGCATTCTGGTAATTCGAGTCCCATGATTTCATGACCCATCGTGGGTACCTCCCATAATGCTCCTGACGTGTTATCTTCCTTTAGTAGGTTCGCGAGAAAGCCAGGTAAGTATTCTGCCTTCTGTCTGGCCACCAATGGTAACACATTGCTATGCTGGCACTCCTTTCCTTATCAGTGCCATAGACTCGCAGTTTCGGCGGGTGGGCTTTCCGTGACCAAGGCAGGCCACTACATATTCCAATCGCAAACACCCATAGATTGGAAAGCCTCACGCAGCGTGCAGGCTGCCAATAAAGGATAAGACAACACGCTGCGTGAGTCTATGGCACTGATAAGGAAAGGAGTGCCAGCAGAGCAATGTGTTAGCATTGGTGGCCAGACAGAAGGCAGAATACTTACCTGGCTTTCTCGCGAACCTACTAAAGGAAGATAACACGTCAGGAGCATTATGGGAGGTACCCACGATGGGTCATGAAATCATGGGACTCAAATTACCAGAATGCACCATAGTACATGCCCACTTTGGCAGAACTTTAAATCACGCTACGATTGCAGCGTCACTTCTCACCTCCCAAGCTTCCAATTGCACAGCCAGTGAGAAAGGGATTGGCTTCCTGAAACGCGTATGGCACAAGAGGCATACTGACGCTTCAACTGCTGTGTTTGAATTCTGCAGGCTGCCAATAAAGGATAAGACAACACGCTGCGTGAGGCTTTCCAATCTATGGGTGTTTGCGATTGGAATATATATATATATATGTATATATATATATATATATATATCCAAACACCTCGTCACTGCTCCAAATCCCCGGAAAAACGAGCGTGGACCCAGATAAGTGCTTAAGTTAATTTATTTCGACAAAGTCTGCCATGACGCCTTTCTGCCGAACTAGCGGCCTTGATCACATATATATATATATGAAAACGCCAATCTTTTTGAATTCACAGATTGCACCGAGCCCAAATTCATTTTCCAAACGTGATTTATTCTTTCATATGGCAAACAACACCCGACGCGTTTCGGAGCAGCCGCTCCTTTCTCACGGGTCAATGAACATTTGTTTTTACCATAAACATATAGTGCAATCGAAGTGTGAACAATGAAAAAGGACTACTTCATCACCTCAAATGTTATGCAAAGCGGCCTCCATTTTAAAGTGGTGATTTCATATAGTAAACCAACTTTTTTACATAAAAGGTACATCTGATGGCCCACATTAAAGATAATACATGGGTAAATTCAATATTAACATTCAAACGGCATGTTAATGTATGGATTCCGCCAAAATAAGCATAATTCCACATATTTTTACTATTACCCTCGTAATAGTTTAACACATTTGTTCCAATTCTGCCCCAGTGGGCGAATACTCAATGATGGCAAATCATTTACTCCACCATTTAATCACAATAGGCCACCCTGCCCAAGTAGGCAAAATATTTCGTTTACATTCATTTATACCACATATAGAGGCTCTTTTGCATTTCTCTTCATAACAAGGTATTGACTCTGTCTCCTGCAAGATAAAACCAACAAGTGCACTGATCAGTGATGATCTTATTACAACTTTAAAATACACACATTAAACACATAAGAGGCTAACATGAGGGATTTTTTATTCTTATACCTCATCTGTGACAACTGTTTTCCTCATTCATTAACCTAAATGTACCGACAGCTCCTCATCTTTATTCATGCCTGCCGGATACTTGGTTTCATACCGTATAATCATTCTAGAATCCAGACGCCTTAATTCACGAACTCTGTTGCCCCCTCTTTCGGATACAGGAATTCTGTCTAGGGCACAATATTTCAACAACTTAGCATTCTTGTTATGAAACTCCTTGAAATGTCGAGCAATGGGATATTGCCTGTCTTCATATGTTCTAAAATCAGTTTTTTAACTTGGTGAATGGTACTCCCAATATAAATCAATGAGCAAGGGCAGATTAAAGCATACACACAAAAATCGGATTTACATGTTAGATGTTTTGAAATCACAAACGTTTTTGGGGATTTAGATAGCTCTATTTGCTTACAATTGGTACTGTTATGGCACGCTTTGCATGACCTACAAGTGAAAAGCCCTGCATTGTCATTTGTGAGTTTATGCCTGTGGGTAGAGTACAATTGCATAGCATATCATTTAAAGATGTGCACCTCCAAAATGTAATTTTAGATTTCTCACCTATAAATGCCAGAATTTCTTCAGGCATTTTTTCACTTCCCAAGCTTGACTACTAAACGATGTTATGAATCTTATTGATTCCTTCTCATCAACATCTTTGCATTTGGGTTTCAACAGCTCTTCTCTTTTGACACATTTCAATTTTTCACATGCTTGTTTGATTACCTTCTGAGAGTAACCCCTTTCACCAAATCTAGCTATCATAACTGTTATTTCTTCATTGAAAGCTTGGTCGGAGCTACAACTCTTCGTTGCCCTTAATAGCTCCCCATAAGGTATGCTATTAATAAGATTGATGGGGTGACAACTTTCAGCATGTAACAAGCTGTTGCCAGCTGTCTTCTTCCGAAACAGCTTGCTTTCCAACTGATTCCCATTTACACTCACTTCTACATCCAGGAATTCAATAACCTTCCTGTCCATTGAACATGTAAATTTCAGATTCAAATAGTTGTCATTTAAGGATTCGACAAAGCTGATAGCTTCGTTCTCACTCCCTTTCCAGACACAAAATACATCATCAATGTACATAGCCCAGAGGACGACATGGTGGTTAAAGGCTTCAATGTTGCTTACCACCTGCTCCTCCCACCAGCCAAGGTACAAACCAGCATAGCTGGGGGCAAAGCAGGGCCCCATTGCCGTCCCCTGGGTTTGGCAGTAGATCATGTGATCAAAGATGAAAAAATTATTAGTTAAACAAGTATGCATCATGTTCAATAACATCTCTGTATGCATTAAATAAGGTATCGCACGACCTTTCAGAAAATGACGACATGCTTCCAGGCCTAAATTGTGAGGTAAACATGTGTATAAACTATTAACATCCAATGTTAACAGTATCATATCTTGTTCCCAACTGACCTTCTCAATTAGTCGTAAGAAGTCCCCTGTGTCTTGCACATAGGATGGTAAAGCCTGTACGTATGGTCTTAAAAAATAATCGATATATTTCGAAGTATTTTCGTACAGACTTCCCATAGAAGAAACAATTGGCCTTCCTGGAGGATTTAACTTATCCTTGTGAATTTTAGGCAATAAATACATTGCAGACATTCTAGGAAATTCACAGTAAAGAAATTTGAATTCATCCTTTGTTAACAAATTTTCATTCTTCCACTTCACAAGATTAACTTTGTATTTTTCATTGCTTGCCTCATAGCTTTTTCTATCACTTTTCATATAGCTATTTACATCGCTAAGTTGTCTTTTCCCTTCTTCTCGATACATTTTGGTTGGCCAAACGACTACGTTCCCACCCTTGTCGGACTTTTTTATAACTATGTCCTTATTATCTTTTAGTTCTTTAATAGATTTCTGTTGTTCAAGGGTGAGGTTACTGTATAAATGAGCTTTACGTTTAGCCAATTTCTTAAATTCGTTTTTTACTCCATTCTCAAACACCTCGATGGCATCATTGTGTATTTGAGGTAGAAACCGTGATTTTGGTTTGAAGCCACTAGTACTAGCTTGATCAATTCTTATATTTTCTTGTGCTAGACTTGTCAAAGCAACATCAACCCAATCATCCGCTCCCTCCAATTCTCTCAAGGTATGCAGGGTATCTATATCCCCTATAGTGAGATTAGACTCCCCATCAGGAGCCGCTAATAAAATCTGCTTTTGTTTACTCTCAAACCATTTTTTAAGTTTCAATTTTCTTGTGAAATAAAACAGGTCAATCCTGCTCTCCGTGTAATCAAATCTTTTAGTAGGACAAAATGTTAACCCCAAAGATAAAACATCAATTTGACTTTTAGACAATAAAATATCAGATAGATTTACTACTGTAAGTGTGTCCTTCATTTTGTCGCCGTTTTTCCCCTTGTTGTCATTCCCATTAAGCTTTCTAGGCTGCCTTGTTGTTTTGCGCCTCGCTTGCTGCCTCCTCTGATGCCTTGACCTCGTCCTTTGTTTGCCTGGGGCCCTGGGCTCGCCAATTCTTGTCTTCTCCTGGCTAGTGGGTCGAATTCTTTTAAAATGCGGGATTTTACTCCTGATCGTTCTCCCGGTTCTGGAGTCTTGTCCCCCATGACTTCATTTCATGTGGGCTCCGTTGAACTAATCTGCGATATGGTAGCCACTTCATTTCCACCTGTGACATTTCCATCATTGACATTACCATCCTTGGGTCTTTGAGTTGCCTCAATCCGGGAGCGTAAGCTGAAACTTTTTGTGAAAGCTAACATGAGGAGTGAGGCTGAAGGTACTCTGACCCCATGTTTGAGAAATGGGAGTATTAGTGACAGAAATTATGTGTCCAAAATTGATTTTATTAATCGCGTATGATATTTGCGATGATGCTGCAACCACCAGCACGGCCCCCAATGTAGCATAGCAGGGCTATCATGACTATCAAGACGTCATTGCGAATATTGTTGAAAATATAAAAAATATATATATTTAATTGTACACTCTAAACCGTCACTATCACACACTCATTTATGAACACACAAACTCACTCAGACACTTATACACCCATTCACATACCCACTCACACAGTTATACATTCAGTCACATACCCAATCAGATACTCATGCACCCACTCACATACCCATTCAGGTACTCATGCACCCACTTACAGATTCACTCTGAGAGTGATGCACCCATGTACAGACCCACTAAGAGACTCATGCACCTACTTAGAGGCCCACTCATAGACTCATGCATACAGCCTCATACCCACTTTTACACCCACTCACAGACCCACATAGGCACTCATGAACCCACACACAGACCCACTCAGATACTCATGCACCCACTTACAGACTCACTCAGAGAGTTACACACCCATGTACAGGCCCACTCAGAGACTTACGCACCTACTTACAGCCTCACTCAGACACTCATGTATGTACTCATGGACCCACTGAGACACTCATACACCCACTTACAGATCCACTCAGACACTCATAAACCCACTAACACATCCATACAGTCACTCTCAAATTCAGTCACAGACCCTCTTAGAGACTTATAGACTCAGTCTCTCACTCATACACTGAGAAACTTACACACTCACTCAGATATTCAAGCACCCACTCACTTAAGGCTCATGCATCCACTCACAGACCCAACCAGACACTCACCATCACAGTCAAAGACCCACTCAGTCACTCATGCATACACTCATTCACTTACCCACTCAGAAACTTATGCTCTCACTCACAGACCAAATGAGACACTCATACATCCACTCACAGACCCACTCAGGCACTCACACACCCATACGGTCACTCAAACACCCACTCATAGACCCACTCAGAGACTTATGCACCCAATCAGTGATACACTAAGAGACTCATGTAACCACTCACAGTCACACTCAGAGATCCACACTTTTACTCACAGACCTACTCAGACACTCATGCACCCACTCACTCACCCACTCAGACACCCACTTAGATACTCATGTATCCACTCAAAGATCCAGTCAGAAAGTTATATACTTACTTACAAATGCACAAAGGCACTCATGCACTTACTCACAGATTGAGTGAGAGATTTATGCAACCAATCACAGACCCATTGCGACACTGATGCACCCACTCATAGATGCACTGAGACAGTCACACAGTTCGTTACAGAAGCATTGATAGACCACACCGCCTTACAGATTCACTTAAATTCTTGTACAGTGAATGAGAGACTTATTGCTACAGTGATGCATGTAGCTATGGATTATACTTAAAACGGTATGCACCTTGTTAGAGAGATATTAAGGGAGTTGTACATGCTATTATACATAGGCACAGGGTCAAGACTGATTTGCATATGGCTATGTCTGAACTGGGGTGGCGTGGTGAAGCAAAATAACGATGGATTAAACCCAGATCTGTGACTGGGGGTGAATGTTTGCCAATGTGCAGCATTCCGTCCATCATCTTGTGTGTTTTGCATTTCGCCCTAAGTGGGAAGGGTATGCCCAGACGTGGGTCCCGTGCTCACTACGCCACTGGAGTCAAGCTATCCTGGCTGATGAAGGCTGATAGCCTGAAACCGGTCCTAGGATGCTTGATTCCGGTCCAGAGAAGACATGGCTTGGCAGTTCGGTCTGGACTGTTCCCATGAGGCACAGGGTCAAGACTGATTTGCATATGGCTATGTCTGAACTGGGGTGGCGTGGTGAAGCAAAATAACGATGGATTAAACCCAGATCTGTGACTGGGGGTGAATGTTTGCCAATGTGCAGCATTCCGTCCATCATCTTGTGTGTTTTGCATTTCGCCCCTAAGTGGGAAGGGTATGCCCAGACGTGGGTCCCGTGCTCACTACGCCACTGGAGTCAAGCTATCCTGGCTGATGAAGGCTGATAGCCTGAAACCGGTCCTAGGATGCTTGATTCCGGTCCAGAGAAGACATGGCTTGGCAGTTCGGTCTGGACTGTTCCCATGAGGCACAGGGTCAAGACTGATTTGCATATGGCTATGTCTGAACTGGGGTGGCGTGGTGAAGCAAAATAACGATGGATTAAACCCAGATCTGTGACTGGGGGTGAATGTTTGCCAATGTGCAGCATTCCGTCCATCATCTTGTGTGTTTTGCATTTCGCCCTAAGTGGGAAGGGTATGCCCAGACGTGGGTCCCGTGCTCACTACGCCACTGGAGTCAAGCTATCCTGGCTGATGAAGGCTGATAGCCTGAAACCGGTCCTAGGATGCTTGATTCCGGTCCAGAGAAGACATGGCTTGGCAGTTCGGTCTGGACTGTTCCCATGAGGCACAGGGTCAAGACTGATTTGCATATGGCTATGTCTGAACTGGGGTGGCGTGGTGAAGCAAAATAACGATGGATTAAACCCAGATCTGTGACTGGGGGTGAATGTTTGCCAATGTGCAGCATTCCGTCCATCATCTTGTGTGTTTTGCATTTCGCCCTAAGTGGGAAGGGTATGCCCAGACGTGGGTCCCGTGCTCACTACGCCACTGGAGTCAAGCTATCCTGGCTGATGAAGGCTGATAGCCTGAAACCGGTCCTAGGATGCTTGATTCCGGTCCAGAGAAGACATGGCTTGGCAGTTCGGTCTGGACTGTTCCCATGAGGCACAGGGTCAAGACTGATTTGCATATGGCTATGTCTGAACTGGGGTGGCGTGGTGAAGCAAAATAACGATGGATTAAACCCAGATCTGTGACTGGGGGTGAATGTTTGCCAATGTGCAGCATTCCGTCCATCATCTTGTGTGTTTTGCATTTCGCCCTAAGTGGGAAGGGTATGCCCAGACGTGGGTCCCGTGCTCACTACGCCACTGGAGTCAAGCTATCCTGGCTGATGAAGGCTGATAGCCTGAAACCGGTCCTAGGATGCTTGATTCCGGTCCAGAGAAGACATGGCTTGGCAGTTCGGTCTGGACTGTTCCCATGAGGCACAGGGTCAAGACTGATTTGCATATGGCTATGTCTGAACTGGGGTGGCGTGGTGAAGCAAAATAACGATGGATTAAACCCAGATCTGTGACTGGGGGTGAATGTTTGCCAATGTGCAGCATTCCGTCCATCATCTTGTGTGTTTTGCATTTCGCCCTAAGTGGGAAGGGTATGCCCAGACGTGGGTCCCGTGCTCACTACGCCACTGGAGTCAAGCTATCCTGGCTGATGAAGGCTGATAGCCTGAAACCGGTCCTAGGATGCTTGATTCCGGTCCAGAGAAGACATGGCTTGGCAGTTCGGTCTGGACTGTTCCCATGAGGCACAGGGTCAAGACTGATTTGCATATGGCTATGTCTGAACTGGGGTGGCGTGGTGAAGCAAAATAACGATGGATTAAACCCAGATCTGTGACTGGGGGTGAATGTTTGCCAATGTGCAGCATTCCGTCCATCATCTTGTGTGTTTTGCATTTCGCCCTAAGTGGGAAGGGTATGCCCAGACGTGGGTCCCGTGCTCACTACGCCACTGGAGTCAAGCTATCCTGGCTGATGAAGGCTGATAGCCTGAAACCGGTCCTAGGATGCTTGATTCCGGTCCAGAGAAGACATGGCTTGGCAGTTCGGTCTGGACTGTTCCCATGAGGCACAGGGTCAAGACTGATTTGCATATGGCTATGTCTGAACTGGGGTGGCGTGGTGAAGCAAAATAACGATGGATTAAACCCAGATCTGTGACTGGGGGTGAATGTTTGCCAATGTGCAGCATTCCGTCCATCATCTTGTGTGTTTTGCATTTCGCCCTAAGTGGGAAGGGTATGCCCAGACGTGGGTCCCGTGCTCACTACGCCACTGGAGTCAAGCTATCCTGGCTGATGAAGGCTGATAGCCTGAAACCGGTCCTAGGATGCTTGATTCCGGTCCAGAGAAGACATGGCTTGGCAGTTCGGTCTGGACTGTTCCCATGAGGCACAGGGTCAAGACTGATTTGCATATGGCTATGTCTGAACTGGGGTGGCGTGGTGAAGCAAAATAACGATGGATTAAACCCAGATCTGTGACTGGGGGTGAATGTTTGCCAATGTGCAGCATTCCGTCCATCATCTTGTGTGTTTTGCATTTCGCCCTAAGTGGGAAGGGTATGCCCAGACGTGGGTCCCGTGCTCACTACGCCACTGGAGTCAAGCTATCCTGGCTGATGAAGGCTGATAGCCTGAAACCGGTCCTAGGATGCTTGATTCCGGTCCAGAGAAGACATGGCTTGGCAGTTCGGTCTGGACTGTTCCCATGAGGCACAGGGTCAAGACTGATTTGCATATGGCTATGTCTGAACTGGGGTGGCGTGGTGAAGCAAAATAACGATGGATTAAACCCAGATCTGTGACTGGGGGTGAATGTTTGCCAATGTGCAGCATTCCGTCCATCATCTTGTGTGTTTTGCATTTCGCCCTAAGTGGGAAGGGTATGCCCAGACGTGGGTCCCGTGCTCACTACGCCACTGGAGTCAAGCTATCCTGGCTGATGAAGGCTGATAGCCTGAAACCGGTCCTAGGATGCTTGATTCCGGTCCAGAGAAGACATGGCTTGGCAGTTCGGTCTGGACTGTTCCCATGAGGCACAGGGTCAAGACTGATTTGCATATGGCTATGTCTGAACTGGGGTGGCGTGGTGAAGCAAAATAACGATGGATTAAACCCAGATCTGTGACTGGGGGTGAATGTTTGCCAATGTGCAGCATTCCGTCCATCATCTTGTGTGTTTTGCATTTCGCCCTAAGTGGGAAGGGTATGCCCAGACGTGGGTCCCGTGCTCACTACGCCACTGGAGTCAAGCTATCCTGGCTGATGAAGGCTGATAGCCTGAAACCGGTCCTAGGATGCTTGATTCCGGTCCAGAGAAGACATGGCTTGGCAGTTCGGTCTGGACTGTTCCCATGAGGCACAGGGTCAAGACTGATTTGCATATGGCTATGTCTGAACTGGGGTGGCGTGGTGAAGCAAAATAACGATGGATTAAACCCAGATCTGTGACTGGGGGTGAATGTTTGCCAATGTGCAGCATTCCGTCCATCATCTTGTGTGTTTTGCATGCTATTATACAGTCATTTTGATATTAATGTATTTAGTCAGTTGGTTACAACCCATTTTGCAGTTATACGTTTTGAATGTGGTGGTGGCTATTGAATTACTGCATTTGTTTTGTCATTTCGTGACGTATTTGCAGCAATCGCGGCTTCACATATGTTCGCAACGCCCGGCTTCACAGCAAAAATGGAAAATTGGTTTAAATTATTGTTTTAACAAACTCCTTACAAAAATATGACTTTAAACAGTGCAGTAATAAACCCCTAGTTTCTAAAGTGCTGTAAAAGGTGTACATATATGTGTTTTACACCTCTTAACAAAGGCGTGATCATCATGGTTACCACAGTCATCGTGACTCTCGTGTCATCAGGAAGTAGGGTTCAAACACAGTTTTAAAAAAAGTTACTACATATATATGTGTAGAAATATGTTCCTTACATTATTAATGTGTGTATTGTAATAGTTAGAATGAATTTTTTAAGTTATAATTTTTTTATGTGGTGGTGGTTTTTGAATGTTTGCATTCGTTTTGCGATTTCACGATGTGATCACGATCATTGTAACATCGCCGCAAATTAAAAAAATTCCCCAAAAAATCAGTTAACAAGAAAATGAACAACATTTTGGGCTCTTGGGTCATTCTGACATGAGCCTTTGTGTTGAGAGTGTGTATAAGACAGCTACGTATAAAACTGTATGCAAAGTTTCAGGTTGCCTGGAAACACCCTGTTCCCTTAATCTGTGAACTCCATCACCTCTATATATTCCATGCATGTCAAAACACAGATTGTTGTTGTAGATAGAGCCCACGTTGTGGTCTTTGAGAAAAGTAGAAACTGCTTTATTAACATGTTTCCTGGCTTTGTCTACTTGTGGACAGAATTGATTGACCACTTCCATTTCTGTCTTTGGCATCTATTGGAGTACACCAAGATAGTGTGAGGGAAATGCCACATCAGTTCTGCAAAGGTATCCTTCATTAGTATTTCCAGCCTACTCCAGTCAATGTGCCAAGGTTATTGCCACCACAGTGCACAATCATGAGGTGAGGATTTGGGAAATCCACAATGGTTTTAACCAAAGCCAGCAGCTGATGAAACTTTAATTCTCTCTAGCCAAATCAACTAATCTCCACATTTGGCAAACCCAAGTCTCTGTCAATATCTTTGTTTTTTGCAGCCTCTTTATTCCAATAGACAAAGCTGTGGCCCACACTTCACACTATAAGCATTTTGTAGAAAGGAAGAGTAGCACAGAGGACAGATCTGCACTTGAACATCACAGTTGGTACTAAGGAAGACATGCATGTGTGATGGTGGATTGAAAAAAACTCGAAATTTGATTGGATGAAGGGAATATGCAGGTGAATAAAAGTAGGTTGCATTTGGAAATGATTAGTAAATAGATGTTTCATCAGCTTTGGTAAATAGAAAAAATGTAATAGAGAGTTGGATATGCTTTACAGTATGTGCAGTAAACCACACCTGCTGTAGTTCATTTTGTAACTAGTATGGTCCTTCTGGAATGTGTTGTGAATGTGCTGTGAACTTGTGACCTACTGGTTCTAGTGGGTTTCTATGGAGAATCGTCTTCATTGTTTTTGAGATGGTGGTTCTAACATATATTTAAACAGTTCAATGTACTTTTTCAAAGGGACTAATAAGACTCAATTCTTGCAACAGCATGATGTTACAGAAATAATTGAGGATGACTCATTCATTAAGTGTTTAGACTTCGGAAAAAGTTGTTTTGGTAACACAACTAGTAAGCACTTATTTTCTGAAACTATTCAGTTACACTTTGAGTGTATACTATTCTGCTTAATTATCAGGGAAGTTCCTAGTGGGCTGTTGCATTCTACTCTGCTTATGTATATAGGTTTATTATCCATTGAATAGTATTTTCCATTGCAACTACACATAGTTTTTTACAAATTTGTCATATCACTCCATTTCTTTAGGTCTGACCTTTCCAATGTGATGTGATATGTCTGTAAAGCTTTGCTCTGTGTATGAGTCAAGTTACAATAGATTTCTTTTGTGGTGAAAAGATGGACAACTCAAAGTCTTAGACTGAGCTTACGTTACACAGTATGTCCATTCTACTCAAAGACATTTGTTTAAAATACATTTCATATGGCTCAAATATGATTAGGTCATTGAGAAATGCACTTGATATTCAGTGGGTCTCAGCTAAAGCTGATTGCAATGCACGTGTCACTTTGTAAAGCTCTCTTTTCTCCCATTCCAATAGAGTGGGACAGTCAGACGGGATGCCCCTTGTCCATGATTTGGTCATTGAGCCACTGAATGAATGGATTTGATGAGATGCACAGGTATGGGGTGTCTGTTGGAATGCTAAATGCCACATTGTAAATAATGTTACAGCAAACAATGATGGACGGAATGCTGACAATGCAAACATTCTCCCCCAGTCAAAAGATCTGGGTTAAATCCATCGTTCTTTTGCCCACTACGCCACCCCAGTTTGGACCCAGCCATATGCAAATCAGTCTTGACCCTGTGCCCCATGGGAACAGTCCAGACCAAACTGCTAGGCCAGGTCCTCCCTGGACCGGAAACAAGCATCCTGGGACCAGTTTCAGGGTATGTCACCCTTCTTCAGCCAGGCTAGCTTGAATCCAGTGGCACAGTGAGCAAGGGACCCACGTCTGGGCATACCCATCCCACTTAGGGCGAAAAGTGTTACAGCAAACAAATGATGGACGGAATGCTGACAATGCAAACATTCTCCCCAGTCAAAAGATCTGGGTTAAATCCATCGTTCTTTTGCCCACTACGCCACCCCAGTTTGGACCCAGCCATATGCAAATCAGTCTTGACCCTGTGCCCCATGGGAACAGTACAGACCGAACTGCCAGGCCAGGTCCTCCCTGGACCGGAAACAAGCATCATGGGACCGGTCATTGTAAATAAGGCCCCTTTTCACGCTTCACTTAGCATGAAAGAGGCATGAAATGGGTGTTGCAGTGGGCGTTCTGCCACAACACCCATTGCCTTTTGACGCAGCCACATATTTACAAGGATGGGGCAGCGCCAAAAACTAAGGCCAGGTAAAACCGGGTCTTAGGATGGTGATATGAGGAGAAATTATTAATTTGTCCTCGTATATAGCTCTTTCTATGTGTGCTGCAGAATGCAGCACCCATAGAAACAGCAAATCACCTTTAAAGATTGTTTAAGTGCAGGAAGGTGTCCATTCCTGCACATAAACAATCGCCCCTGCAGCGCAGACACCCTTGCAACATGGCAAAAGGGTGCCTATGCTGGCGCTAGGCAGCATTTTTTGATGCCTGCGCTAGGGGAAATGTTCCCTGCATTTAAAAAATTTCAGAGCATGGCGTTACCAATTTTGGAGTAACACCACGCTTCGACATTTTATTGTAAATATCCCCCAAAGTGTCCTTAAATGTGTAACCTGCTCCTGTTTATAGAGACGCCGGATATCTGTGGGTCCCAAGTTTTTCCCATGCTCTAGTTAAAAGGAGAAGCTTCTGGACTTTAGACTACTGGGGCAAATCGTCCTTTGTCCCTTGATAGGTGACCCAGAACTTGAGGGATGCAAGTAAGACTTTTGGGCTCTAAGATCCATGGCATGGCACAGAGCCAACACCCCTAAGAAGTGACTAGAGTAATGTACAGATACACGTCTGAAATAATGTTGGAACTGAAGCATCTGTTTTCTGTAAGTCATTTAAGTCAGCTGTTTGGGCAGTCGAATCCCCTAGAAGAGAATCATGTATATGTTTATTTTTAAATTCCATGCTCTCAAATTTCTTGTACTGCAGCACAAGGTGATGGGTAGCATTGTTTTGTGCTACTGCAGGCTGTGCTGATCCATCTTTATAGAACACTTATATTTGCTGATCGACCTGGTGTTGGTGGCAATGCATGTTGATACTGAATACATTTTTGGGTTCTCATTGTTGGGTCATACTTAGATTGAATGTCTGGGGCCTTATTAGAATCCTATTCTTTGCACTCTACTGACATCGACACCTGAAAGTTCATTTTTTCCGTTTTCAGTGAATAAATTAACTTGAAAAATATCAGTTTGTGCATATTCTATTGATAGCAAAGCAAAGCTCGGAAAACGAAGAGGAAATTACTACCCTGTGATGTTGAGCTCTGCTGCCTTAGGTCCATGCACTAGCTCAGAGATTTTTAGAGTTATGTGCGTTGACGATGGTAAATAGAATTGCACAGATTCTTTCTACATTGGCGCAGCACAGAGAATACGATCAAGATACAGCCCCTGAACTTACTTATTTTGTGGCCCATTGTACCCATTTTGCATGTAATGCAGTATAATTTGGCATACTGGCTTAGTAGCTGCTTCCAGAGTAGGTATTGGTGATACAATGATAATCTTTGTACCCTATGTTGTGGATCTTTCCATAATTCAAGCTGTTTGTCTTACAGTGAGAACTCTCTATTGAAGCCAAGTGTTTTTCTACGGCTGAACACAAATGGGATATGTAATCTTTGTGTGTGGTCTGAAAGATGTTGCACTTAATATAGGTACACTTTGCTTGACATAAAAGTATTCTGATCATCAGATTCCACTTATTGTCACCCATCTGCAAGTAAACAGAGGCAATCATGTCTTGCTGTAGCTCTCAAAGAATTCAGTGATGTTCTCCTTTCCAGTTTTTTATTAACAATGTGTGGGTTGCCAACTGATATAGTGGCTATACCTTCAACATAATGTGGAAGGTATGTTCAACCAAAATTCAGAAAATCCATATTTTTTTAAGTGTGTTTGGAGGTTTAGGTATCATATATTTTTCTAGAAAATCATATGAGATTCCTTTTCCTTCACTTGATAACTTACCATAAGAAAATCTCATTCAAATGTCTACATTTTAATTTGGAAAAGTAATTGCCTAACCCACACTACAAGTATTGGAACTATTCTGGATTCATGTTGGAGATGCTCTTCTAATTTATCATCAGAGATGTATATAATCTACTAAAGATACAGCACTCACATCTTCCTTTAGTAATTTAATGATGCATGTTGGGAAGACCCCTGGGTTTCTTTGTTTTTTGAATGTTTATATATGCATGTGCTGCATGGGGATGTTGCAGTGTGTGAATGCGTATGCGTGAGTGTGCTTGGGCCAAGCATGGGAACAGGGAATTTGGATCGGGAAGAGGCAGGAGGTGTGGTGGAAGTGTGAGATGGGTGGAAGGCTGCAGAGAGGGAGGAGGCCAGAGCCTGAAAAGATCTCTGCAAGGCAGACATAGCACTGTGGATGCCTTCCAGGTAGGCCACCATCTGTTGCAGTTGACTGCCTTGCACCTGGATGGCATTCACAGAGATGTTTCTCAGTAGGTCAATAGCCTCCTCACTCAGGGCAATGGGGGTAACAGGGGCATGGACTGAGGTGCCTGGAGTGGAGGAGACAGCTCCCCTCTTAGGGGATGGGGTCCGGACAACTGGGTGGGGAACAACAGGAATGGTGGGGATGGAAGTGGGGGTGGAAGATAAGGATGAAGGTGGAACACATCATGTGAAACAAATCATGTGGGGTCCGCCTCCACTCGGGAGTGTCCACTGGAGGATGACTCTGATGATGAAGAAGATGGGCTTCTGTGGCACTCCCCACACGCTCTCGGTTACTGGGTCCCTCCGTGTCTATACTCTCATGACCGGAACCGCTGTGACCAGCTGCTTCCCCAACGATGTTGGCCCCATCACCTTCGCTTGCCCTGGGTGAATTTGAAATGACATGCAAAATTGGTTTATTGCAACTGCGTTTCCACACCTGACCATCATATATCAACAGAAAACATTTATTAAGTGCACATATCACACCAGCTTCATGGTTCACTATATAGGTGTTGCAAAGTCATCCTGTGTGCCCTGCGCACCCCCACTATTTGCTGACTGGTACTGGTGGTAAATGGTTCTAGCTGTCCCTGGGCTCTGTCTAACAGGCCCAGGGTCAGTGCTATTTTGAAAACACAGTTGAAAAACACACACATGTATTAGGGCACACTATGTACTAGGGTACACTTACCATTAGCATGACCTACCCTATACATCCCTAGTAGATAATAGGACAGGGGGATTAAAAATACATATATGTCCCTAGTATATAATAGGGCATGGTAGCTTAGAGATCAGCTGCCCTTTCTGCACTTTCATGTGTGCACTGCTGATTGCCTGAGGTCATTTTCAAAGCAGCCCTGCCTTGCAGCACTGTTTTTAAAAGTAAAATAACTGCAAACACGACGTTCGCTGTAGGGGTACTTACAAAGTGATAATCTACAATATTGTTAAATATTAGGTACCCCCAGGGTCTGCCCTTGGTGTCACAGGGGTGTGGGGTCATGTAATTATGAGTAGGGTCCATACAAAAGATGTTTTATATGCCCTGGGTATAGAGAAATTGCACATTTCAGTTCCCCCATTGTAGAGAAGTACCTTGCAAAATCAACTTTGATGCTATGAGAACTGGGGAGTGATGATCTACACTATTCTTGTATATTCAGGACCCCCAAGGTCTTCCCTTGTAGGGGTAATGTACTGTAGGCAGGGCCCTTATAAATTATGTTTTGTAAGCCCTGGTGATGGAGAAATTGCACATTTCAGTTTCCCCATTGTAGATGCCTAGCCCATATGATAACATTTCTATAGTTTATGAATGCATGCATATTGCCAGAAATTGAATAAAGCTATCATTCAAAGACTTAGGAGAATGGTATTGATAAATCCAAAAATATGCCATTGTTGAATTCATCCTAAAATATACAGAAAAGAAGTTATAAGACTTTCTTGTCCATAAGCCAAAATGCAGCCTTTCTGCAGTCTTCCCTGATAGGTCAGAGTTAACAGGATTAGCCCGGCTGCTTTGATGAAGTGATAAGTGGCTCACCAGGGTAGAGACTATCTGATAGAGAGGGCTTTGCTACACAGGAATGCAAGAGCAGGGGGGAGGGGTCGTAAAGCATAAAACTTAAAAGGAGGAATAGGACAGGCAGGGAATGCCAGGCCTACCTACCACATCCCCTTTGACCCAGCCAGATCGGAGGCTCAAGAAAGGAATCTACAGATGTTAGGAAGAGGGGAGCTATGGAAATGAGACATACTGAGAGTTGGTTAAGTTAGCTCTTTATGCTCTGCGGAGATTTTAGCCATGATGGATTTTGGAGGAATAGTGCTTACTCAGAGAAGATTATTCTACACTTGGGAGGAAGTGGTCATGCTCTGGGGTTTTCCCTGCACCTCATTGGACAGCAGTGCTCTCCTGCTTAACCTCAGAGAGCTCTGAATAAATATGTGAGAGGTGCAGAGCCTCTCAGATTTGCTGCTTGAAACTAAGAGAAGAAGAAGGATTGCCATGATGGAAACTTGATTTGTACCACCAGGCCCTGCATTCTGACTGACTGTGCCTGCTGCACTATATGGAACTACAGCCCTGTGGATATACCTTGCTTCTAAAAGATTAAAGAGTGGAATCCCTGCAAGCTACAGGTTAACAGAGCTTACCTGCATCATCACCACCAAGAGTCCACTGCCTGTTGTGCACCCAGTGGACTTTTAAGGTTTTTGTTAAAGCGCATTGTGGGAATTGTGGTCCCAAACTTTCAAGGACCATATTGGAGCTTTCAGCCCCTTAGATTGTGTTTTGGACTCTTTGGACCCTCAAGAGGAACTTTAGTAAGAAGTTCCAGAAGTTTAGAGAAGTTTGGAGCAACTTTGGACAAAAGCTTCATAAGGTAACCAACTCAACTGCGAGGACCCACCCGGCCACCTTCAACAGTGACCTGGCCTGGATTCCAGGTTCATCCTGCTGAAGAGCTCCAGAGGTCCGAATTCCAGAGTTTAACCAGGAGCTCCCTGAAAGTCAAGCCAGCGAACCCTCACCGAATTTAGACTAGTGAAGAGCATCGAGGTACCCCGGCAGAAAAAGCTCCGGAAAAGTTTCTAATTCCGAAGGTAAAATGTTGACAGGGGCCTCCCGTTCAATGTATCTTTGCAGGGCTCCATCGTGGTCAGCCTGACAATTTGACTTTTTCAAGTGCAACCAGATGTCTCCGAGTGGTGCTACACCTTTCTAAGTGCTAGAAAGTGTTTAATCTTTAAAAATTAATTTTTCCGGTCCACTACATCGGATTTTTGTCATTTTGGTGTCATTTGAAAGATAAAAATATTACCTATTTTTATAAATTGGTGTGGGATTTTTATTATGTGTTGTGTCTTACTTATTTACTGAATTGATGTTTTTAAATGCTTTACATGCCTGTCTCCTAAGTTAAGCCTGCCTGCTTGCAGCCAAGCTACCCAGGGTTGAGTATGGGAATAATTGAGACCTATATGGACCCTAGACTGTGTTGGTGGCCTTATTGCCAGTGATAGGTGCCTACTTATCAGTACTAATAAGCCACCTTCCAACAAAAGGCTTCAATATTAGCATGAGCACATGCATGTATGCTACGTAATCTGGAAACAGTTGCTCATAGTGAAGTCATAATCACAGACACCTCCAATTGCATAAGTAAAATTGTCTCAAATCCATCCTCATGTATTTAGTAGGATACTTGATCAACTTGTATAAGTTGGTTCTTGTATTATACCTTTGTAACCTGATGTAAACACATGGGATAACAATGACAAATTTGTTCCTGCAGATTCCATACAAGGCCCTGCAATCAGCTATAGGTCAGATGCCTAATACCACATGATGATGAAATGATGGCCAACTAACACAGCTATGTTGCTGCTATATGTACAGTAGCAGGAAGAAGGTGACATGGAAATGCACATTTCACACTGTTGACACTTCCTAATTGAAATTTCCTCTTATATCCACTGTCGGAATAGTCTCATGAAAGCTGTACTTAAATAGCTTTGCTATGTACAACATGTAGCACAGAAAAGTAGACTGGAGACAATCTGGCCCAAATATTTGGGAGATTTCTCTACGAATATACACAGCAAGGCCGAGGGACATCCCCAGTACAGATTGGTACTGGTGAGAACACCCACCATTCTTACATTGTATACCTAAAAGTCAATAGACCATTGAAGGTTGCTGAGGCTCAGGGAATCTCCATCGCATGAAGAGGTGGTTTAACCTATGCCCTAATGGGAAGGCACACCATAGTACCGTTTTGTCTCACAAACACAAATTCCATTGTATTACTGAGTGCAGACACTCACATATGATCCCTAAATCTCTGCATGTCACTCCCTGATGCATGTCACCAGTCAGTGAATGAGCCTTGATAAATCAACATGTGCAATTCATATAACTGAATACTCCCACATCAATGGCATGGAAATTCACAATATGATAAATCACTGTACGTCTACCTGTCATGTCTTTCATTGCTTCATCATTTGGAACTGACTAATGACAATGAGTAATGGCTTACGGTATGTGTGACCCACCCACCAATGTCTGCACACTCCTGTCTGTGGTAACACATGAACTGTATACCCGTCACAAATAACTATTTACAAATACAGATTGGCCTACACACACATTTGTGATGGAATCAGAGTGCAACCTATGAGGACATGTAGATCAGGTATGAAACAGTAGTGCAGATGATACTACAACAGGGAAAAGGTACACATGCCAACATGTAGGCACTAATACTGATGGCCAGTGATGGTTTTCTATCTCATGTTACTGTACATTCCCCACTTACCATGGGGAGGTATTGCTCATTTTCTGCATCCAAAGTGCACTGTAAGTTATGTCACATGTAAGAGGGCCACCATTACAGGAGATACAGTAGTGAGGAAGCATCACTCCTTAAACACTAAAGACAAGTGGCCTTTTTGGTACAATTGTTATCCACATCAAACAGCATGAGCTGATTAATCACTATACTCAGCCATGTGTCTGCTCAAGACAGTAAATTGGTAGTGGACTGGAATCTGCTCTGTTCCTGTTCATATAGACTATAGGAAAATCAAATCATCAGGCACATACTACCAGACCTACACAAACAATAACTCTTCTTCTGTGTCGCATATATCCCACCATCAATAATGATGGGGAAATGCAATGCATGTAACACACAAAGGGGGATATTCTCAAGAACGTGCGATAAACATCGCCAAAATAGATTAACGCAATTTTTCATATCGCCGCCTATCGCGGGAAAATAACTCTGTGTCAACATCGTATTCCCGACACGGCGGTAACATGCGATAGTTTCCCTATAACGCCTCAAATGTCTGCGATACAACTACCGCGACGGCGATAAAAAAGGAAACCCGAACGTGAAAAAAGTTGCGATGGGCCCAACCGCGCTAGAAAAATCGGTGACAAGCAGCGCCAGGCTTGCAATTCCCACGTCAGGCGGAAAAATCACCATAAAAGCTGCAAAAAGAAACCCCCAAAAAAACATAACAACTGGGAAGCACAATGGAGGTAGCCGGAGCAAGTACAGAGGACAACCCGAACCCCACAAGCCCCACGGAGGACTAGCCTGGGACCTCGGGGTCAGGGAAGGGCAAGGAGAAGAAGAAAAAGAGGAAGGCACGGTTCAGTCCACAGGAAAACAGGATCCTGATAATGGAGGTGGTAGAACACCATCAACAACTGTTCGTCACCTCCACTGTGTCATTGGCAACTAAAAATACAATATGGCAGTCCATCCTGGACAAGGTGAATGCAGTCGGAGTGCTGAGGAGGACAATGGAAGACCTCAAGAGGCGCTTGAATGATGTGAAGCGCAAAACCAAGCTGAAACTCGCAAACAACCGCAAAGCAGCAAGGCAGACTGGGGGTGGGGGTCCTGCACCACAGGAGGAGGTGGATGAGATGGAGGAAATGGTATCCACAGTCATCAGTGTGGAGACGGTGGCAGGAGTCGGGGGACCGGACACTGCTCAACATGACCTGACGCAACAGCAACAGGGTGAGTAACCACCAGGGACTGGGGGGACGGGGGGAGATGGGCACAATGGCACACATGTACAATGAAGTATAGCACACTGCACAACCACAATGACTCTGGATCATGTACCTGATCTCCTTGCCATACTGCAGCACACATAGAAACAGCAAGTAGCCCCCTTCCACAATGTGCCCAGAGGGGGCCCTCCCCACACATCACCAATCTCACAACAAGCCCATGCACATGTGCTGAACCCAGCAATGCTGTGGATCCGTGAGCCCCACTGACAATGCAAGTGACACTGCATGACGATGAGCATGTCTGCAGGCCACTCATCATGACATGTTGCACCCCACGACACCGAGGTGGCTGAGTGTGGTCCACATCCGGAAAGGAGCAGGTCACACACTGACACATCCACGTGCACAAAACAACCCCTGACGGCAACAAGACATCTGTGGACAAACCATGCCCAAGAGTCCCAACTCCCACCAAGAGCCCAATTTACCCAAGTATGCAACATCTCAGCACTGCATAAGCACAGAAGTCAAAGGCACACCGCCTGAAAGGGAGAAGGCCAAGCAAAGTCTGAGCTGCAGGGGCGACTCTCCCACAATGCAGCACACACACAAGAATCAGAGCACATCAACATTGACAACAATGTTGTACAAACTGCAACACATTCCCAACAGAACAGAGGACACAACTGCTGCCGCTTGTGTGTAGAAACTGGCCAATCACATTTGACATAGCAGGAAACTGTGACATGATAATGGACAAGTACAACCACACATCCCTGATGGTGCACACATTTCCACTGTCCCGCTTCAAATAGGCAGCTCCTCCTAAACAGTCACAATGTACATTGTCATGCAGTCTGTTTGGAAACTTGGCCAATGCGTGAACATACATGGAACACACTGCTAAACTGCATCTCCCCTTTTTATTGCAGAAGAATCATCACCTCCTGCAGAGCAGACCGAACACCTCCTCACTGATGACGAGGAGGACCTCCCCACCTTTGACACCGACGTCCTCCAGGAGCTCATGGACAGCTTCCGCACCCCACCCCCCAGGAGCAGGGCAGCCCAGCTGCATCGAGGAGACCCCACCTCCTGCACAGACCACACAGCAGGAAGCACCCACCACCCCGGCTGTCTCTCAGTATCCCCACGACCAACACATGGCATTTCAACGCCGTGTGTTGGAGGGCCAGAAGGGGATGGCTGAGCAGGTGCGGGTGGGGTTCGACCTCATGGCAGCCAAACTAGATGCCATCCATGGGTGTCTATGTCCCATCAGGGACCATTACAGTCCCTAACGGACACCCACAGTCCGCTCCATTTTCTCCAACGACCCATGGCTGACATCGCTGGAGTCATGACTCGGAGACAAGAACACCTGTCTAGTCAGAGTGGCTCCAGCGATCTCAGCCAGGAGTTGGGACACATGCGGAGGCTCATGGAGGACATGGTGCGGATGGAGGCGGAAAGGATGGCTGCCACAGCTGCACATCAGCGAGATGTAGCTGGGATCTTCCATGCCCTGCAGATCCTCATCATGGCATTGCTGCCACAAGGCCTGGCGCAGATAAATGCTGCTGCTCCTACACCATCCACATCTCCGCCCCCTGATGTGTCAGTGCCCCACAGTGCGGCCGACAATCCACCTCCTGCCCCTGATGTGTCAGTGCCACACAGTGCTGCAGCCGAAACACCACCACCCACAGGTGAGGCACATCATACATCAGAGGACGATGATGTGGATGAGACTGCCGTTGTGGTAATGAGGAAGCGGTAGCATTCATCTCTGCCATATGGCCTGTTTCAGCTTGGTTCAGCCCTTTGCATCATCACCTTCCACTGTCCCCCGATACACTCTGCGGCACTCACCTTGGACCTCGACATGGACTGCCATATTCTGTTTGGTTACCAATGACACAGCAATCAGACTGTGGACTGAACTCTTCCTCTTCCGATAAATTTGTCCTTCCCTAATGGACTCTGGCTGGCCCTCCACGGGGCAACAATGCCAAGCGGGGTGTGCATGGCCCTGTACTGCTCCAGCTGCAACACTCCACTGAATGTGAATAAAACATTCAAATTCACACAGATGTGTCATGTCTATGATCCTTCAAGTATGACAGTATGGATGAATGTAGGGTCACTGATTCCCCCTCACGTCCATTTTGCACATGTTTTGGGGCTTGGGTCACAGGGTGCAACATTGCCGATTGCGGTCTGGGTGGCGCAGACACTACAACGGAGACACACGCATTGGTTACTTCCTTGTCCAGGCCAGAACTGAACCACGCCCAGAGCCCCGGGCTCATTGTTCACACCCCTACGCTGGACTGGCATACGCCAGCCCAGCCCACTCTGCTTACGCTCACAGGGGGTGACGACACAGCTACATGTCCCAGGTCTTCCCTGTAGTGATCTGCTGGTCACTGGTCTAGTTGTCAGCATGCCACAGCCACTCCCTGAGGGCTGGTTTATACCCACACCAAACCCATCCAGCACAGGCCTCACGGGACATGTGACACTGCCAATTAAAGGGGCCCACCACAGCACATCCCCCACTGCCGGAGGTGACATGATGGCGTCCGCATCCACGGAACTCAATCATAAAGGGTCTGTGACTATCGTTGCACTGAGTTAGTGGCACCCGATGGCCTGCGTCTGGCACGGGCCTACCGCCACGTGGCGATGTCTTGCGGTGCACAGAGTTAGGCCCACCTGAAGAGCTGAGCGGGAGTGCAGCCTGCGATGATGCGTAGACATCAATATGCCGTCCTGCCAATCAGTATTTGATTTGATTTGAGGGCCCTGCTAGACTGCAGTGTACGCCAAAGGCATCAGTCAGCACACACATGACTCCGCGGTGCGGTGCCGCAGGGTGCGCTGGGGGCCTGTGGCGTGGAATCCAGCGATCGGCTGAGGAGGTTGCACCGGCACGTGGTGGGCCCTCTTTAAGACACGCCGGTGGCGGCAGGTGAGCATTGAGGCCTGGGTGCGCAGGGGCAGCCAGTCATCGTTGGGCGGCGGACCAGTCTGGGGACCAGGTCTGGGGTGCAGCAGGCACACAAGATCGTGCAGGCACCACCGGTCACGGCGGCAGCCTCGTGGCTGGGTGGGGGGCGGCGCACTGGCAGACACAACCCTCCATGCGATGACGAGATGTGCGCGTTTTGGCTTGGGATGTAGCCACCTCGTCTCCAGTGTGAATCTGGCCGTTGAATGTGGTCGGCCACATGTGTGTAGGCCTGTGGACAGGATATGGCGGACACAGAGACACACGCAGTAGTTACTTTGGTGGCCATCCTGGAACTGAACCACGCCCAGAGCCCCGGGATATTTATTCATGACATACGCTGGCCAAGGCCACTCCGCTCACACTTACAGGGGGGGATGACAAAGCTACATGTCCAAAGTCTTCCAAGCTGCCTGAGGTAACCTGTTTGCATCCTGTCCACAACACTACAGACACCAGCAGTATGTGTTCACATGAACATATCTGTGCTCTGCATACTGAAGTCTGTCCAGCACATCACCGCCACACTTGGCATTGTGTATATTCTTATTGATGGGTCACTTGCCTCCTTCGCACATACTTGGTTCCCACCTCTCCCCACATTCTGCAATTGTGTGGCAGAGGTGCCATGCTGTGGATGGTTTGTCTACATGGCTGGCCACGGTTACCACAGTTACTTGTGTTGTCGTGTCTGGTAGTTAAGCATGTTGCTTGGCATGTTGTATGTGATTTTGTAACGTGTGCACTCCCACAGTTGTGAGTTGTGTGATTGGGGAGTTGAGGTGTGTGGTGTTTTCAGTTGGGACTTACCGACGAGCAGTGCATTTGCATAGGTGCCATCCTCAGAGCGCTGGTTGGTGATGGACTTGCGGAAGATGTTGGAATCATGCACACTGCCTGGGAAGTTTGCGACGACATTCGTGAGCAGGCCTCGGTGGTTCACTTTTGCCTGCACATTGATGGAATGCGTGTAGTTTCTGTTGCGGTTATTGTGTGCAGTGCCGGAAGGGGGCACAAGTAGTACATGTGTGCAGTCAATTGCCCCAAACACTCGAGGGAAGCCAACTATAGCGTAGTTCCCTTGCTTGGTCTCCAGCTGTTCCTGCGCAGTATGGGGGAAGTGAAGGTGCAGGGGGTATCAGGCTGATACAAACCGTGATGCTTACAGGTATGATGAATCCTGCAGAATAAGACCGTAACAGAATTTCGTGTGGTCGTCACCTTCCTTTACTCTCCTACGAAGGTTACGCCCACACGTACTTCTGTTACAGTCTTTTTATGCAGGATTTATCATACCTGTTAGCATTCCAGTTTGTCCAAGTGCAATACACTGTACCAGATTATGTTTGTGACTATACGGATGCTTGACCATTGTCACCATTTATCCAACAGGTTTCTGAATACTGACTTTCGGAATATGGAATTGTATTGGGGAGTTCCGCAGCATATGCAGTTAATTGAATCCACACGTTGCCCTGATGAAGTTCCCCGTTGGGAATGGAACACATTGGCTGAGCTTTTCGTATTGTTGATTTATGTATTTGTAATAAAGAACTGTTTTACACTACTGTTGACTACTAGACTTCATGACCTGGCGCACCCCCATTTCAGTAACTACAGTCTTGGATCTGGAGCACAGGGGCGTCAAGCAATGGCTGGCATTGGGGTTAGTTGCGCAGGAACACTAGGAATTGGTACTAGCATGTAGTGCGGATACAGGGGACCGCCCTTGCTTTTGTGGACATGCATCCAGGACATGTGTGTGGAAGTTTGATAGGGCTGGCTGTGAGACTCCTCCGACTCTGGCAGTTGTTGGTTGGAAGGTACCAGAGGCCAACAGGTGCAGCACAGCCAGCAGCTTTGTCTGCAGAGGGATGTTGGTTGTCCGCTGTGTTGGTACCGTCAGCCTGTGGGCATAGTGGGTCAGGATAAGGAGGATGGTTGTCCTTTTGAGCCTGTAGTGGGCAATGGCATCCTCTGGCATTGAGTGTCTGAGGCTGGTGCATTTTAGGAACGTCCACTGTCTTCTTCTGCGCTGCCTAGGTGGTAGTCCGGGTGGGGTGGTCTGAGGGGGGTGTCCTGGGGGTGGTGGCGGTGTGTGTTGTGGCCCTCTTGGGTCTCCAAGCTGCATGATCATTGGCTCCATGGCATCTGTTGGTCTTCAGATGTGGCTCTGGGCTGGGCTGCCTTTCTACTGCAGGTTGTCATCCTGCTTTACACCAGTAAAAGGCAGGTGTTAAATCCCTGCTGCTAATGCGCCTTATCGCCTGTTTTTGGATCGCATCGCAGATCTGGATGGTCGTTGAGAATATTGCGAAGTGGTGTTTTCATGTGTTTTTGCATGGGAACGCCCACTCTGCATATCATTAGCGTTAGTTGTCGCTCTCATCCGTGGCGATGTTTTTTGCGGAAGCTATAGCTGGGAAACTGGCGATATCGGCAGCTTGCACCAGCTTGAGAATAAGGCGATAAATCTTTCACCACTTTTGCGGCGCTAAAGTGCCGGTAAATTGGCGATAAGTCCTTGAGAATATGCCCCAAAGTTGGCAATGTAACATGTATGACTGGCCAGGACTAGCCCCCTTGTCGCTGCTGTTGGGCCCTGAACTACCCATCAAGCTTCGGGTAGGCCACTGTCAGTATGCAGGCCATTAGGGGTGTCAGGGTCTGCTCACACCCCATCCACATCAGGAGGCCAGCCCGAGCTGGACATCCATGGTTTTCCAGGTCCAGAGCCTCAGGTACTCCCGCCTCTTCCGGTAATGGATGCTGCGCCAGATGTAGACCCCCCAGGTCACGCACCTTCCAGACGATGGCTTTCCAAATGGATTGCTTCTGATGGGCACTGACCTGTATGGATACAATAGATGAATACACAAATTATAACTGCAGGTTTTAGGATTTCTGTTTGATCAACACACACTTGGTATACACCTAGCACAAGCATTAAACAATAGGTAACACACTACATGTGTATTTCTCACATGCTAAGCACTACAAAGACATGAATGCACACTTTTTTAGTCATCTGCTGACTATCCTCAACCCTGGTCATGACCTACACTGACTAAGTCAGCCCACTAACATCATGTAGGCCAGGGCCATCCTACATGTACTGTGATGTGAGCTACTATGAAACACAAAACACCATTGTGACCTTCTGAAGGATAAACTACTTGTGCATGATTGCACAGACACCTTTACAGCCAGGCCCATTGACTTGATGCATGAGATCCATACAGGCTGGTACCATAGTATAGACTACATCCTAAGACTTAGGTCACAATGAAATGACTGGCATGTGTGTCACTATGAGGGTCCTCTCTGGAGATGTGTGGACATGTGGACTACTTATTGGGATATCATACTACTTCTGATTGAGTTTGTGTGGTATGTGCTGCTGTCACAGGACACATCTTTTGCCATATGTGTTACTGTTGCAGGGATGACATTCAACATACATCGCATGTCTTGTTTGATTGTTTGTTTGAAACAAAGCTGGTGATTCACATATTGAAATCTCTTCTGAAGTAACCAACTATCTGCACTGTTATTGTGTCACATGTGCAATAAGGCTGTACAATGCAAGCATGACTTATGGAAAAGTGACAACAGACCTGTGGGAGTAACGTGTATTTGACCATTCCAACGCCTAGTTGTGTATAATACAGGCAAGCACAATACATGGTTGCATATTTAGCATTAGTCATCATTTGAGCATTGCAGAGTTAATGGGTCACCTGCAGCTTCTTATCAGCTGAGTTACCTTAATGCTTTACAAATAGTTGAGGTATTCACTTGGTATGGTGTCTCTCATGCCATCAATTGTTTCAGTTGAGGCGACCAGGTCAACATCAAGCTAAGTAGGCAGGAATGTTCCAGAGTAGGGCATTGTATGTAGATTGCTCAGTCCTTGGGAAATAAACATCATTTGTAACGTGGCCGAGAAGTGAGAATGGGCAAACTCACAATTTCATCTTGTTTTGAGTTACAGAAACAGGGTATCAAGGTAGTTGTAGTCATTTTAATCTCTACTTGCCAACACTTGACAAATGGTTAACTCCATGAGAAATGAACAGCAGTTGTAACATGGCAGACAAGTGAAAATGAACAAACTCACTATTGTACCTTGTGTTGAGTTACAGAAACAGTGCATCATGATAGTTGTAGTCATATCAATCTCTACTTGCTAACACTTGACAAATGGTTAACTCCATGAGAAATGAATAGCAGTTGTAACATGGCAGACAAGTGAGATTGGGCAAAATCACAATTTCATCTTGTTTTGAGTTACAGAAATCGGGTATCATAGTAATTGTAGTCATTTCAATCTCTACTTGCCAACACTTGCTAAATCGTTAAGTCCATGAGAAGTGAAAATCAGCTGTAATGTGTGAGACAAGTGAAAATGGACAAACTCATTATTGCATCTTGTTTTGAGTTACGGAAACAGGGCCTCATGGCAGCTGTGGTCATTTCAATCTCTACTTGCCAACACTTGCCAAATGGTTAGTCTTACATATCTGTTGCCAAAATGCAGTTGGGCTGGACCATACATTTACATATTGACAGATATCATGGATCCTGGGGTGATTATTTATTAGTAGTACACTTACAGACACCATTGCAACATGTGGCATGTAATGGAGATTGATCTATGTGATCTTATATGCAACGATACACATAGAAACTGACAATAAAACATCTCTGATACTTTGAGTACTGCATGAAAGTAGATAAAGAACACAATAGCAAAAGCTGAGATGTGAGCAAATATGTCATTGAGGTATTTTGACAGTTAATGAAGTGTAACTTACCAGACTCCAGTCCCGCAGGTATTCCTGTCAAGCCCTCAGAATGCAGGATGGCCAAGATCTTCTCCTCCCAGGGAAAGAGTTGTAATGGGGTGCTGGGAGGACCACCGCAAGTCTTCTAGGCCTCCAGATGGTTCTCGGAGGCCAGGAATGCACCTTTGCCCTCAGGTCATGCCACCTCTTCCTTATTTCCTCCTTTGTGCTCAGGGTGGTACCTATAGCATTCACTTTGTGGATTTTTGTGATGTAACATGAGTGTAAGTTAAAGTGGGTGACAATGA
The DNA here is from genome assembly GCA_963921515.1 of Calotriton arnoldi. Classification (NCBI taxonomy): domain Eukaryota; kingdom Metazoa; phylum Chordata; class Amphibia; order Caudata; family Salamandridae; genus Calotriton; species Calotriton arnoldi. The sequence continues at coordinate 117,252 of CAWUFW010000043.1, forward strand.
CTACGAAAAAACACCAAGGGATATTAGTAAAAAATGCAAAAGAGTGTGTGTGTGAAGAGTGTTAAATGGGATTGGGAAAAAAGGGAAGCCTTGTGTGACCATGATTACTGCTCTGTCTTGCTGTGCTGCAGTGGAGAGGCAAAAGATCATGGTCTCAGATGGGATGTTTTTTATAGTGTGATTTGCAGGTGTATCCACTTGGCTAATGGATATCAGCTGTGTTGTTTTTGTATCCATCCAATGAGCACTGTTCTGGTGCTTTGCTGAGAGAGTACTGCAGTGGCCTACTGCTGTCAGCGAACCGCTACTACCCACAGCCCTGACGGCATCGGAGTATGCATCACCAACATTGCAGTCCACCACAGCCCAGATGGGGTACACTCTGTTGACAGTGATCAGTGGTTCAGGCTGCATGCATCATAATGCAGCCGTCTGAAGACCACCGGCTCAGCTGTCTTCTTGGGACCACCGATGCGGCGGTCTGGGGGTAAGACTGACAAAGTCGTAATCGGCCCCTTAGTCTTGTTTCCTCAAATGTTCACTGGAATTTAAACTTGAATAAATTAATGTCTCCTTTTATGTTCATGAGTGCCTCCAGTTCCAGGTGAGCTATTGTGAATTTCACTGCAGTGTCAAAAATGCCCATTACCCATCCTACAGATGGACTTGTTTTTCAGTGAGACATACTTTCTCTTTTGTAGTGGTTACTGTGTTCTTTTGAACATGAGGTTTTTTTTCGGAGTTTTTATAGAGCGCAAACTTGACCCGCATGTATCGGGTATCAGAGCGCTTTACATAGCACCAGTTGCGTTACATGAGGACACATTCATTTTTGTTGGGAGATTACGTGATTTGCCCAGAATCACAGGATGTTCAGCGTCATTGCCGAGACTCAAACCCAGTTCCCCAGATTCCCCAGATTCGAGGTCGACTGCCCTAGCAGTTAGGCCAACTCCTCTCCCCTTCCCCTTTCTGTCCGGATAATATTCCATCTCCTCTTCCTTGTTGGTAGAGGAGATGGAACATTCCCTTTTCAAGTCCCTGGGGTGTGTGGGCACTGTTCTATGGGTCTCCTATCCCTAAAGTCCTGAGGAGTGTGAAAGTAATGCTCTTCAGGGGACTGATATCTCTCTGGAGGCCTAACATCTTTCCTATCATCTCTGTGGTAATACAGGAACTTTTTAACTGAATCCTCCATTGATTTTGAGGCTCTTCCCCTGGGATCTCTGTGCACCCTATTTCTTTTCTTTAGAATTGCCTTCTTTTTTTAGACGTAGGGTTTTAATTGGGGCTTCAGTGACATAGTTTCCAGCAAGTCCCTTCCCATAGAACACCAAAACCTGAGAGATTATGTTTGACACATCTACCTATTTCTGATCTTGCTGAGAAGTCGCATACCTCGGGCATGTGGGCCAAAGCACTGCTTCAATCTTTTTGTTACCATTGATGATTTCTTTAACTGTATCAATATTACCTATAAATGTCATGCCTCAGTCAACTTCCAGTGAAGCACTGTGTTGTCCTTTAATCTAAGTACTTCAAGTAGTACTGCTATTGATAGCATTTTATGTGTAGTCTTATATAGGTTTACAGATATGCTTCCCATGACTGACAGTAGGCACCACTCCCAAACGCAGCCACCTATTTAATTTCACATGCTTTTACTGGGTGTGGAATTAGGGTTCACTACTGCATTTCACCCTGAGAAGGATTGTGGTTGTTCCTCTAAACCAATAACAGATTTTTTACAGATTCCATTTTGATTTACTAAGAAAACAGAGTTGCTTGGTGTCACTCAGGTTAGTCTGGATGAAAGGAGCAGATGCAGTCTTCTTTTTTAGAGGCCTGGGGAGACGTCAAGCAGCAAGCCAGCCCTCTGGGGGTCTATTCAGTCCTCAAGCAGCGGGGCACCCCTCTGGTAATAGTAGAGCAGTCCTCTGGGGAGCAATACAGTCATTCTTTTGTAATGTCCACAGATCCAGGAGTGCATAGATGAGTGGCTCAGGAGGTTTAATATTTATACCTGAAGCCAGCATTTGAAGTGTGGGGATTCCCTATCCTACCCCTATATCTAGTTCTAGAAAGTTCTTACCTTCCCCTATCAAGGCTCCAAGAAGTCTGGAGAGAAAAAAGACTAGTGTCAAGTTCCTTTGTGTGTTCTGGAGGCAAGCCCTTTGAAGGGTAAGTGGAGCAAGGCACAGCTCTGCCCCAGTCATTGAAGCAGGGTGGCCCATCCTGCCCACATCTAGTCCCATTTGCGTCACTGACAGGAAGGAATGCACAAACCCCAAGAGCAAGCCCATTCACAATCATGTGATCCAGGACACTGGCAGCAGCCCAAATAGTTAGGACAAGAAAATGCCAAGTTTCAAACGTTGTGTAATGCACAAAAGAACAACTCAGTATCCACTTGTGGGCTTGGGTATCTATAATTAGGTAAGGGAGTGATTTGAAGTAAATTAATAGTATTTTGATTATTTAGCAACATCCTAAGGTGGCATCTTTAACTCAATTAGTTACACTTCTTAGAGATAATAAGATGTTGAATAAATCACAAGAAATAAGTAGAGTTAGCGCACACCTAATATCAACAATTAAACAAAGAATCAAAAAAGTACGCTCGTATGCGTGCCAACCAGACAGAGGTTGCAGCCTCTTAAAGAACCAATATGCAATTGGCTGTTCACTTGAATTCTGGATGCACTGTGTAAAATACAGTTTCTCACATAATCATATAGAGACCACACAATGGACAGAAAGTTATCAAGACTAAATTTAAACACAATTAATCAGTATATTGTACACTAATGTTTTAGCCTTTATTTGGCTTATTTTTCAAATGCTTTCAGTAATATCAACTGTAATCATGAATTTACAAAAACATGAACGTAAACATAGCTGTTATATTCAGATCAACATAAGTCTGGAGTCTTCTTTAGAAGATGTGCCCAATGCATTTCGGGATTTCAACGTCCCTTCTTCAGGGGCCAATGAGCTTCATAGTCAAATTCCTCCATGAACCAATAAAAACCAATAACCCGATCTCTCTGGGCATATGCGTCAACCACAGCGCTGAAAGATGCAGACCTTCATTAAAAAACCGACTTTCCAGTTACTTGAAGTAACAAGCGTGAAGACCCTGAAAACTTGCGTAGTCAGCTTGAGCGGATTAAAGACGGTAAACCAAGTTAAATCAAGGCGCCAATGCACCTCCGTAGTATTCTCCTCTGATTTGGTAGAAACAATATCCCCAATGACGCTGGTTCACATCGAAACCTCGTATCCCCAAACTCAACCACGTAACTGGAAAGTTGTTTTTTTAACAAAGGTCTGCATCTTTCAGCCCTGTGGTTGACGCATATGCCCAGAGAGATCGGGTTATTGGTTTTTATTGGTTCATGGAGGAATTTGACTATGAAGCTCATTGGCCCCTGAAGAAGGGATGTTGAAATCCCGAAATGCATTGGGCACATCTTCTAAAGAAGACTCCAGACTTACGTTGATTTGAATATAACAGCTTTGTTTACGTTCATGTTTTTGTAAATTCATGATTACAGTTGATATTACTGAAAGCATTTGAAAAATAAGCCAAATAAAGGCTAAAACATTAGTGTACAATATACTGATTAATTGTGTTTAAATGTAGTCTTGATAACTTTCTGTCCATTGTGTGTTCTCTATATGATTATGTGAGAAACTGTATTTTACGCAGTGCATCCAGAATTCAAGTGAACAGTCACTTGCATATTGAATAAATCACAAGGACAGGTGTATATGCTGTTACAGATTTTATTAGAATCAAACAAATAAGGAATTAAGGTGTTCAGGGTAAATTATAGCATATAATATATCAACAATGTGTTGCACAAAACAACAGAAGTATTGATGTGTTTTGACATTTGACAATGTACTAACAGAACAACAAAAGAATGGCTGTCTTAGCATTAAGATAAAACTCTTTGGGGTGGCGTGAATAATCTAGGGGAGAGATGGGCTGTACGTCAACGTTTCAGTCCCATACAGTATATTTCCACAAGACCATCTTCAGGACTGTAAGTGCTTTTGTGAAGATGTAAATAGGACCCCACTCTAAACAATAAAAGAGGATCAAAGCTATCATAAGTCAAACGCAAATTCCTGTTTGTAGCATTATATACCTATTGTGGATGGAGCAGCAAGGAAAACCCACTACTCTGTTCCTAAAAGCTGTGAGGAAAGAAAACATCCCCTAAATTAAAAACCGACTAAAACAACAGGCAACTTGGAAGATGTTCCCAAGGAAGGGAAAAGGTTGTAAATAGAAAAAAGGGGGGTCAAGCCTTTCCCAAGTTAAATTAAAAAGCCTCATGCAAAAGACTGATGAACTAATGAGGAAGTGGTGGTGAATATTTATTTCTACACGTGAGTCCACTGATATATTAATAGAGGAACAAGTAAAATCAATAAAAATTGTGCTTATTGAGGTGCTCTCTCTTAGAGCTGAAAAGCAGTCACTTACTGAGATAAACTAAATAGTGAATGGGCTCCTCAATCATAGGAGTGTCTTATGGGGTGCATCCTGGAAGGCCTAGGAGATAAGAAAGGGGAAATAAATCAGTCACTCTTTACAATATGAGAATTGTTAATTGAGCAATGTCAATGCACATACTAAGTTTGTTCCGAGCATGTGCTTGGGGTACATTCCAATAGCCTGAAGTGAAAAGTACTTCCAGCATTTATAGGCGTATATACTGTAAGCCGTAATTACGAGTTGTGGGCTTCTGTGGGTTTAAATGTAAAGGTGGTGGTAAAATTCACAACATACTGGAGTCGAAGGGTACAGGAACTCACTTGATTGTGTGTTTGCCAGTGGTCCCAGGGGTAATTGGCTGAGTCAATTCTGCAATGTAAGTGAAACCAAAATGAATATTCAGTTTCTAGCAAAAGTGGTGCGCTCATGCAAAGCACTGCTAGACTGCTGACCTAGATCGCCCATATTGGAAGGGGTAACAATCACTATAGGATATGCGTCTCTCTTCAATGAGATTGACCCAAGGTAGAAAACGTACTTGGGTGCAAAATTGCTTATATGACAATTGCAGGGCATAAACGCACTGGCATTTGACCTCCACAATGATGTAATATAAGTAAATAGTTCCATAACCTCAGATGAGGTGCAGTCAAGGGGGCCACTAAGACATATGTAGGCTTGTTGGAAGGTGCTTAAGTACAAGATTTGAGAAAGCAACCATGTAGTGGTATTAAGGTATTTTAAGTGCTGTATTTGTCACTTTGTGATGTGCATTGCAAGTTGTTAAATGGCGTTTGATCAGACACATTTGCACAGAATAATACAATGAATTTGTATGCAGCATTACAAATTGAAAATTGCACAGTGTATGTCGCATGTGTACATATTGTAGGTTTACATCATGGTTAGTCTGATTGACAAAAAAGATGGTCAAGTGACATTGTTATATACAAAGTGACAGTGTGAAAAAGGCTAGTTCCAACAGAATCTCAATCTGCTTTGTAATACAATGCCCCATTATCACATTAGTTGAATTAAGATTATTGGCAGATGCACGGCATGGGCAGATGGCTGGTATCTGTTACTTCAGAGCTTTGCTGTTTCAACATGATTCTTTCATCACCTCTGCTAACGTTTGTCTGTCTTCGTTCATGTTGAAGTGATTTCTTGCCTGATTAGTTGAATATGCAGGTAATACTGACCATGTTTGTCCTGACAATGTTAAAGGACCACAAAGTGCTCCTTGTATTACATGTGGAGATATTCCCTATAATATTCTTATATGTTTAGTGTATGTTAAAATAAGTTCAGTGTATCTATACAAATTATATTGTGATGTCAGAGAACAATGAAGGAATGCGTCTTACTTTCTGCTTTAGTCGTAGAAGCAGGATGGACCCTACAATTCACCATGGACACCCGGCGGCCACTGAGTTTCTTGGCAGGAATACTGGGCGACGGATGGCTCCAAGGAAAGGAGGTTGGGAAGAAACTAACAAAATAAACTAAAATAATTAAAGAAAGACTTGTGAGTTTGTGCATGTGAAGAAAGAAAGCTATGAGTTTATATTACTCACTTATTTATAATGCATTCTTGTCCCGTCTCACTTGGGCTGTTACATTACAGTGGTTTGTAGTGTTTCTTAGACCACATTCACACCCATTAGTTAATCCAGCAGACGATTTCTAATGTCCTACCTGATATAAAAAGGAAATAGTTAAAAGCTCAACCACTTCAGACTAGCCTTGGAATTTTTCTCACCTACCTTTAACTCACCAGAAATGGTGCACATTGGCGCTTGGATGGTTGGATGTGATAAGGCTTTCTTCTTACCAATGTTGCATCCTTAACTCCTGGTTCTTCAGGGTTGGAGACAATTCAAACCTTAGAGAGAGGCTTAAACATTTACACTTTGTTACCCCCAAAGGAAAGCATGATGCACCCCTCACACTCTCCCTTCAAGTGCACTCCCGCCATTGTGAACAGCAAGTTGTCATATTGGATCAAATGGTACTATTTGTGAAATACCAAACAGGTTTAATAACTAATAGAATGTTCCATGATCTGCAGATATAAGGGTCAGTGGTTATCTATTGAATGTCCTACAAACATCAGTATTAATATTATCAGATTCCCTAATGGTGCCTTGCAAATGATACCATAAAACTCTAATGCACCAGTTTCACATAAACGATTAGTCACCTGCAGCACTCGTAAGTATCCCTAAATGTCATTAGACATCACCCAACTCAAGCATGCAACTCCATTCTGGTCAGTATCTCCCTGTGAGTTAACATAAATTATGAGTTATTTCCCATGGAATGGGGAATAACAGTCAATCCCAGGAATACTGTATTCAATTCTGCATATTTGTCCTTCTTCAGGCAGAAATAACAGACTCAAATCTACAAACATTTGCCACTTGCTTGGGGCAGTTCATTCATGTGTACTGGGCTTTTTTTCTTTGCTGTGGAGTGGTGGTTGGGGTGGGTAGTGGGAGAAAGGCAGAGATCCTTTTACTACAACTCAGGGTAGATTTTTCTGCTCCTGCCTCCTTGCAAATGGCATCTTCTCTCAAATTCTTCCTACCGGCAGATTTGGAACAGCAATAGTAAGCATACATGGACCCTCTGTCAGCAAAAGAGCTGCAGCGCATCTTACTGCCTAGCATCCTAAAGCAAAAATGAAGTGCACAAATTCTGCAGACCAGCCAACCTCCGAGGTGGCCTGCACTTTCCTGAAGTAGAAATTCGCTGAAGCCACACCATAGCTGTGACCCAAAGGGGGAAATGTCATACCAGACACAATGAAAAATAAGCATTGGCAATGCCAACAGGTCTGGCTTTAAAGGAATGTTGTATAATAAAGTGAAGCATTACAAATAAATAGCTTGGTAATGGATATGTATTTGTGTGGAAGCAAAGAACTGTAGAATAATATTGGTGTAAGTCAAAAGAGCAGGTGACAGTTGCACTGTCAAGTGCGACCTAAAAACCCATGAAGGTTAATGAGTGCCCTCCTCCTACACTGGTGACAGAGAAAAACATAGTAAATTATCTAGTTATCTATGACACTTTAATAGTGTTACAATGTCATGTGGGAGCCCCTGATAGATCAAGCGCAGGCAGCTACATAAATAAAGAAAATGATCACAGCTGTGTGGAGGGCAAGCACGTTTTTGTGGAAGCAAACAACTTCAGCTGAATCAAAGCAGGTACTCCTAGCTCTCAACATGTGGGTGAAGCCAAAGGGAAAGAGCTTTTACAATGCAGGCATTACCACGCAAAGCCTTTGCCACGCATCATTTACCACGGGCATAAGGTGAGTATAGGGTGATGTGGGTTGTTTTAGAATTTAGGGGTGGGTAAGTGTATTGGGTTGTATGGGTGTTGGTAGGCCACAGGGTAGTAAGGGTATTTATGGATTAGAGGTGGGTAGGGGTATAGGCTGATAAGGGATTTTTAGGGTTTAAGGGTGGGTATAGGTATTAGGGTTGTAAGGGTGTTTTTAGGATTTAGGGCTTGGTAGGGATATAGGGTGGTATGGGCATTTTAAGGTTTGGGGGTAGGTGAGGGCATAGGGTAGTAAGGAGCATTTTATTGTTTAGGGGTGGGTAAGTGTTAGACTTGGCAACTTTGGGCATGTTTCCCCAGTCTTTTTGCCTTCTGACCTCCTGGTTTTGACTTTAAAGTGCAAGTGCTCCTACTGTAAATTATGTTATGGATAGGTGTTTCTACGATTGGCATGTTTGATTTACTGGTAAGTCCCTAGTAAATTGCACTGAGAGTGCCAGGGCCTGTAAATCAAATGCTACTATTTGGCCTGCAGCACTGATTGTGCCCCCACAGAAGTAGCCCTGTAAAGGTATCTTAGACCTGCTGCTGCCCTTTTATGACATGTAAGCAAGCCTGGGCGTAGTTCGGGGAGTTTTGCTACGCAGATCTTCGCGAAGTTACAAAAAACCGCTGCGAAGTTCCGCGAGTGGCGGAGTGCAGTGCGAACTGCAGTTTGTGCTGGTATTCCTGCCGCTCGGGTCGAAATTCTACCCGAGCGGCAGCTTGCGCTCGCGAACTTGCCGTTCGCGCTCGCGAACTTACGTTCGCGATCGCGAGCGGGGAAAAAACTCTGCTGCACATCGCGACGCGGAGTTTTCTGCACTCCGCAAGTTCTGCGGAGTGCGGAGTGCAGAAAACTCCGCAAACTCCGCGAACGGAGCGAAGTTCACTGCCCAGGCCTACATGTAAGTCATCCCTAAGGCAGGCCCAGGGAACCCCTATGGGCAGGGTGCAGTGTATGTGAAAGGTAGGACATGTGCTAGTGTGTATGACATGTCCTGTTAGCGAACTACAGTGTAATTTGTTTTTCACTATTGAAAGGCTATCTGTCCCATAGGATAGAATGGGGGATACTTTCTAACATCTTACAAGTATAACTTCCCATTGGGACAAGAAAGAGAAAATGGACTTTGGTATGCCTGAACTCAGAATATAAAAATGCATCTTTTAGTAAAGATGATCTTTATGTTGTGCATTTGAAAATACCACTTTTCGAATCCTGTGTGCCTCTTCTGGGTTGTGGATTGACAGTCTGGCTTTGGAGTGACAGGGGCTGGGGATGTGCATTCACTGTAGACCGCCACTGGGGGGGTTGAGGTGTGTCCTGCCTTTCCTGGAGGAGTCAGGGCTAGACTGAAGAGACCGGAGCTGCATTTAGAGTGGTGGGAGGAGATTTCCTTTACCTGAATAGGCCTGGTCTGCCTTACACAATGCTGTCTCTACCTCCTGCCAGGGAGCTTGGCCAGTTAGGACAGTACTGGTTTGGTCTAAGCACAGAGACTCTTTGCCACAAGAGAACAAAGGGAAATGTGGTATAAATATTGGGGCCCAGACTCCAGAATTTTAGAACCCTTTTGGACTCAGAAACCTGCCAAGAAGAAGAGCTGGCGAAGCTGTGAGGAGGAACTACCACTTTGCTCTGTGCTTTGCTGCTTTGGCTGGCAGTAGCTGCTTCTGTCTTGGGCAGAGAAAGGACTGGACTGAACCTTCTGCAACTTCTTTGTTTGAGTTTCTCCAAGGGCTAGAGGCAAAGCTTGCCCCTGTTCAGGAACAGCAAAGACTTCACATTCCTATGAGTACCGTCTCTGGGACCGCGTGTCTGAGTTCCACAGAGGGAAACCGCAACCCGATGCCGTCACCAAGAGCACTGGCGGTTCTGTGACCTGAAGGCACTGCAGAGGGTACCACCACACTTTTCACCGCAACCCTTGTCTCACTGACGATGATGACTGCCGCCGCCATCGAGCCGCTGTTTGCCCCGTGACCTGTGGGCACCACACTCCACACCACTTTGCTTCACTCCACTGTCCTAGTCTCACCGACGACGCTGTTGCCAGCTGACATCGCCACCATGGCCTGCACCGTGGTCTGAGGGCACCGCTGGTAAGCTACACAAAGCACTGCCCCATACCACACCGCAGCTGCAACCCACCGAAGCCAGCCCTATCGGCCGCCAATCGCACCGTGACCGTCAGCACCGCAACGAGCCTCGCCCAGCTTCGTATCGCAGCCCTGTTCTCACCGATGCTGCTGGACCACCGCCACTGAGCCGCTGCCTGCACCGCGACCTGAGGGCAGTGCACACCGCACCGCTGGACTTCACATTGCAGCCTCGACGACTGCCGCCACCAGAATACACAAACACACTGCCACGGTCACCTGGAACAAAAGGTATTGTTTACAAGTCTTCTGACACCGACGCCGGTCCGCACCGATGCGGTCGACCAAAATTGTTGGATTTGGTTGTTTTCAGCACCGTGGTAGCACCGCATGGAGCTACTGACTTCAAGGAACTTCATTTCTAAGGTTATTCTTGCAAAGTGCATATTTTGATTATTGTATGTTGGATTTATATAATTTTGGTCATGTTCTACACAGATAAATATTGAATATTTTTCTAAAACTGGTATGGGGTCCTTTTGCAGTGTTGTCACTGTTTTACTGTTGGTTATGTGCAAATGCTTTACACACTGCCTCTGAGATAAGCCTGGCTGCTTGTGCCAAGCTACCAACAGGGTGAGCAGGGGTTATTTCAGTAGTATATCCCCCTTATTCTGACTAGGAAGAAGGGTGCCTACTTGGACAGGGTAACAACCTGCCAACTAGAGACCCCCATTTCTAACATTGGTTGTTAGCGGTGAGGAGAGGACTTGCGTTTGCACTTAACCTACAGTGATTGGTGTGGACTACTACCATATCACAGACCATTACTTACCACATACTGTTTCTTTTTTGGTCTATTTTTGATCTTGTCATTTGTTGGAAGTTTGAACTTTATATTGCATCATGCCTGAGTCAATAGCATCATCAGTTGCATCCCTAGAAGTAGCCTTTGAGGAGGAAAGGTTAGAAACCTACAATGTCAAGGAGTTTAAGGCTATTTGCAAAAACCTTAAAGTCCAAATCAGAGGCCTCACCAGAAAATAATAGCTAAAAAAGGTGCTAAGGGCCTGGGTAGTAGCAGGACATGCTAGTGAGCAATCTGGAAATATGCTCCCCCCAGGTCAGGTAGCAGTGGCTTGTCTCCAGAGGAGCTGGAGGACAGGCGGGAGGCAAGGAGTTAACAAGGCTCAAGTTAGCAATGGAGGAGAAAAGGATGATGCTAGACCATGAGCTTAGAGTAAAGGAGCTGGATCAGAGGAGTAGGTCCCGCACAGATGGTGGTAGAAATTCCTCAGTGCACTCAGATAGAATTGTACACATCCCTAAGAATGTAGGAAATGAATTCAAAAAGTGAGGTGACATACAAAGGTGGTTTCACGGTTATGAGGCAGCTATACACATGAATGAGTTCCCTGAAAAGAATTTGGGAGCAGGATTGTGGCCTCTTTTCCCAGAAGAGGAGAGGGACACTTTAGTGTCTTTGGGTAAGGGGCAGAACCTCACCTATGCTGACATGAAGGAGGCCCTTCTCACAAGGTGTGGTCTCACTCCTGACAAGTATAGGGATCAGTTTAGGTCCAGTAGGAAAACTAATGCAAACAGTTGGTTGGAATGTGTAGATTCTTTTTGTAGGTCACTGGATGATTGGGTGAAGGACAGTAATGTGACAGATTTTCAGGGGCTCTACAATTTGATTGTGTGGGAGCACTTGTCGTCTAGTTTATGTTTTGCAGAGCTGCACCAGAACTTGACTGATAGTAAGCTGACTGACCCCAGGAAGCTTCCTATGGAGGCAGACTGCTGGGTGAGTACCAGGGTCCACAAGAAGGTGTATGGAGGAGACTCTGCCAAAGATGGGCAGGGTCCCCAGCAAAAGAGTGGTAGAGACAAGGGTAAAGCTCAGGAGTTCTCTGAAGGGCCCCAAACTAATACCCAGGGTAAAAGTTCCCATCCCCCAGGAGATAGGAAACCAGGGTTCTCTTTAGGAAAGCCTGCAGAGACCTGTCCCCACAAGTGCTATGCCTGTGAGCAGGTGGGTCACTAGAAGGGTGATCCAAAGTACCCCAAGAAGGCACAGCAACCCACCGGTGGGCAGTCCAAGGTGTTGGCTAGTGTAGCGCTTGGGGAGGAGGGGAGCAGAAGAGTGGGGGGGACAATGGTAAAGCACAGGAGTTCTCTGAAGGGCCCCAAACTAATACCCAGGGTAAAGGTTCCCATCTCCCAGGAGATAAGAAACCAGGGGTCTCTTCAGGGAAGCCTGCGGAGACCTATCCCCGCAAGTGCAATGCCTGTGAGCAGGTGGGTCACTGGAAGGGGGGTCCAAAGTTCCCCAAGAAGGCACAGTCACCCACCAGTGGGCAGACCAAGGTGTTGGCTAGTATAGCGCTTGGGGAGGAAGGGTACCCAGAGGAGGGTAGGGATCCTGCAGAAATGACCCTTGTCTCATTAGGGGACAGTGAGATGGTCCCAGGAAACCAGGTGCATGCAAACACTAAGAAGTACAGCGCCTGGGTGACCATCAATGGGAGAAGGGTAGAGGTTCTCAGAGATACTGGAGCCATTGTGACCTCAGTCCGGTGTCACCTGGTCTCTGAGGAGCAAGTAGTCCCTGGGGCATTCCACCAAGTAGTTGCTGTGGACAACTCAGAGCACCAGTGCATGGTGGTGCAGGTTCCCTTTAAATGGGGGGTCAGGTTCCTTGAGGGTGGTTGTGAGCCCTACCATTCCTGTAGATTGTCTGCTAGGTAACGACCTGGAGAAGTCCTTGTGGAAGGATGTGGAGCTCAGGTCTCACTTGGAGATGCTTGGGTTGCCAGAATGGGCATGTGTGACCACTCGGCCCATTGCAGCCGGTGAGGGTGATCAGAAGGACTTAAAGCCTGAAGCAGTGGCCCATGTGCCTGACAAGAGAAAGGGCAGGGGCGCGGCAAACCCACCCCTGAGGTTCCCGCAGTCCGGGAAGAGGCTGCCCTTAATGGGGATGCCCCGGCACCTACAGAGGAGCAAGTGGCTGAACTGGGGGACCTATCTGAGCTGACCCATTGGCAGCAGGAGCGTGTTCCAACCAGGGAAGAATTCTGGAGGGAGCAGAAGGAATGCCCTTCTCTAGAGGGTTTGTGGCAGCAGGCTGCAAGCCAGGCAGCTGGTGATCAGTCTGGATCACACTGGATCTACTGGGAGAATGGTTTCCTGTACAGCGAGCCTAAGGTCGCTGAGCCTGGGTCAGCCTGTGTGCTGTTGGTACCCCAGCGCTTCAGGACCTTCCTACTGGGTCTGGCTCATGATGTGCCTTTGGCAGGACATTTGGGGCAGGACAACACCTTTGGTCAGGATTGTTACCCACTTCTTTTGGCCCCAAATGCGACGGCAGTCAGATGCACATTGTAGGTCCTGCCAGACTTGCCAGGCAAGTGGGAAGAACCTTTTCTGGTTTTTGGCACCCCTTTTGAAAGGGTAGGGATGGTCATTGTGGGACAACTGGACCCCAAGACAGCCATGGGCAACAGGTATATCCTGGTCTTGGTGGACCATGCCACCCGGTACCTGGAGGCTATCCTTCTCAGGACAACGATGGTGCCAGTGGTGGGCCGGTCATTGATGGTGATCTTTTCCTGTGTGGGTTTCCCCAGAGAGTTGGTCTCTGACCGTGGGACCAATTTCATATCAAAGTATATGCCATCCCTGTGGGAGGAGTGTGGTGTAACCTACAAGTTCACCACTCCTTACCACCCCCAAGGTAATGAGTTGGTAGAAAGGTTCAACCAAACCCTAAAAGGCATGATCAAGGGTCTAAAAGAACCCAGGAGGCATAAGTGGGATGTCGTCTTACCACGCCTTCTCTTTGCATACAGTGAAGTACCACAGAAGTCTTTTGGGTTCAGTCCCTTTGAGCTTCTGTATGGGCACCCTGTGAGAGGACCTCTCAGTTTGGTCAAGGAAGGCTGGGAGACAGCTCCCAGGAAAACTCCCCAGGATGTATTTATCTACATGCTGGCCTTCTGGAACCAAACTTCTCACTTCAGGAAACTCACTCAGGTCGACCTGGAAGCAAGCCAGGAGGAGATGAAACGCTAGGATGACCAGAATGCCACTCTGGTAGAGTTTCAGCCTAGCCAGAAAGTGTGGGTTATGGCCCCAGTAGAGCCTTGTGCTCTGCAGGACAAGTGGAATGTGCCTTTTGAGGTGGTGGAACACAAATGTAACGTCACCTATCTGGTGAAATTGCAGACTCCCCGGAACCCTTTGAGGGTCCTCCATGAGAACCGCCTCAAACTGCAATTTTGAAATGAGAGTAAGCCTCTTCCTGACCTCCTGTCCACCAAGGAGCATGATGGCTCAGTGGAAGGTGTAATCCTATCTCCTACACTGACCCCAGAACAGCAGAGTCACTGTCACCAGTTGTTGGCCAGTTTGCCACCCTGTTCTCCCTGACTCCAGGTGTCACCCATTGGTGTACCCATGATGTGGACACTGAGGACAGTCCTCCTGTGAATCATAAGATTTACAGGCTGACTGACAGGGTCAGAGCCAGCATCAAAGAGGAGGTATCTAAGATGCTAGCGTTAGGGGTGATAGAGCCCCCCAACAGTCCTTGGGCCATCCCAGTGGTTTTGGTCCCAGAGGTTGCTGCACTGGGTGCCACTCCTGAACTGCGGTTCTGTGTGTATTACCGTGGGCTCACTGCCATCACCAGAACTGACACGCACCCCATACCCAGAGCTAATGAGCTCATAGATCGGTTGGGAGCTGCCAAGTTCCTCAGCACGTTTGATCTAACGTCTGGGAACTGGCAGATTGCCTTAACTGATGGGGCCAAGAAAAAGGTCAGCATTCTCAACCCCAGATGGGCACTACCAGTTCCGGGTGATGCCCTTTGGATTGAAGAATGCTCCTGCAACCTTTCAGAGATTAGTCAACCAGGTATTGGCTGGACTGGAGGATTTCAGTGCCGCCAACCTGGACGACATTGCAGTGTTCAGTTCCAGCTGGGAAGATCGCTTGCAACATCTGGGGGAAGTGTTGAAGGCTCTGCAGAAAGCAGGCCTCATGATCAAGGCCAGTAAGTGCCAGATCTAGCAGGGCTCTGTGGTGTACTTAGGTCATCAGGTAGGAATCGGCCAGGTGGTGCCTCTATAGCCTAAGATTGACACTATTCTGGCTTGGGAGTCCCCGAAGTCCCAGAATGAGGTGAGAACCTTTTTAGGTCTCACCGGATACTACAGGAGATTTGTCAAGGGCTATGGCACTATTGTTGCCCCCTTAACTGAGCTGCCTTCCAGGAAGCAGCTCAAGAAGGTGATCTGGACTGATGCCTGCCAGACAGCTTTTGATGCCCTGAAGGCAACCATGTACACGGCGCCCGTGCTCGACGCACCCGACTTCTCCAAGAAATTCGTAGTGCAGACTGACGCTTCCGAGCATGGTGTGGGAGCGGTGCTCTCAAACTGAATGAAGAGGGCTTAGACCAGCCTGTAGTCTTTCTTAGCAGGAGACTACTCCCCAGGGAACAGAGGTGGAGTGGCATAGAGCAAGAAGCTTTTGCTATGGTCTGGGCACTGAAGAAGCTAAGAGACTACCTGTTTGGGACTCACGTCCAAGTTCAGACATACCACAGGCTTCTCAGATGGTTAATGCAGATGAGGGATGAGAACCCAAAACTGTTGAGGTCATCCATCTCCCTACAGGGAATAGACTTTTCGGTGGAACACCGCCCTGGCACACAACACGCCAACACAGATGGTCTGTCCAGGTTCTTCCACCTTAGTGAAGAGAACTCCCAGGTGGTTGGGTTGTTCTCCCTACTTTCAGCTGGAGGGGACATGTGTTAGACCTGGCAACATTTGACGTGTTTCCCCAGTCTTTGTGCCTTTTGATCTCCTGGTTTTGACTCTGTTTTTGCAACTTTAGTGAATTTGCGCACTTCCTCACAGCTGTTCAGTGTTAGAATGCAAGTGCTCCTGCTGTAAATTATGTTATTGATTGGTATTTCCATGATTGGCATGTTTGATTTACTGGTAAGTCCCTAGTAAAGTGCACTGAGAGTGCCAGGGCCTGTAAATCAAATGCTCCTAGTGGGCCTGCAGCACTGATTGTGCCCAACACAGAAGTAGCCCTGTAAAGGAATTTCAGACCTGCCACTGCAGTGTCTGTGAGCTGTTTTTACTGCCATGTCAACTTTGCGAGTGCATCCACTTGCCAAGTCCTAACCTTCCCTTTTATGACATGTAAGTCACCCCTAAGGTAGGCCCAAGATACCCCTTGGGCAGGGTGCAGTGTATGTGAAAGGTAGGACATGTGCTGGTGTGTGTGACATGTCTTGATAGTGAACTACAGTGTAATTATTTTTTCTCTATTGAAAGGCTATCTGTCCCAAAGGATAGAATGGGGGATACTTTTAACATCTTACAAACATAACTTCCCACTGGGACAAGATAGAGCAATTGACTTTAGTATGCCTGAACTCAGAATATAAAAATGTATCTTTCAGTAAATATGATTTTTATGATGTGTGTTTAAAAATACCACTTTTAGAAATTTGGTATTTTCTTGCTTAACCGTCCTGTGTGCCTCTGCTGGGCTGTGGATTGACAGTCTGGCTTTGGAGTGACAGGGGCTGGGGATGTGCATTCACTGTAGACAGCCACTGGGGAAGGGCCAAGGTGTGTCCTGCCTTTCCCAGATGAGGCAGGGCTGGGCTGAACAGACCGGGCTGCATTTAGAGTAGTGGGAGGAGATTTCATTGCATCTGAATATGCCCGATCTGCCTTACACAATGCTGTCTCCACCTCCTGCCAGGAAGCTGGGCCAGAGAGGACACAACTGGTTTGGACTAAGCACAGAGACTCTTTGCCACAAGAGAACAAAGGGAAATGTGTTTTAAATATTGGAGCCTAGACCCCAGAATTTTAGAACTCTTTTGGACTCAGAAACCTGCCAAGAAGAAGAGCTGGAGAAGCTGTGAGGAGGAACTACCACTTTGCTCTGTGCTTTCTTGTGTTGGCCTGCAGTAGCTGCTTCTGTCTTGGGCAGAGAAAGGACTGGACTGAACTTTCTGCAACTTCTTTGTTTGAGTTTTTCCAAGGACTTGAGGTAG
This sequence comes from Calotriton arnoldi, assembly GCA_963921515.1. Lineage (NCBI taxonomy): Eukaryota > Metazoa > Chordata > Amphibia > Caudata > Salamandridae > Calotriton > Calotriton arnoldi. The sequence goes on from CAWUFW010000043.1 coordinate 134,294, forward strand.
AGCTTGCACCCTATTCAAGAAGTCTCAGGAACAGCAAAGACTTCACCTTCCTCTGGGTACCGCCTCTGGGACCGCGTGCCTCAGTTGCCACAGAGGGAAACCGCAACCTGATGCCGTCACCAAGACCACCGGTGGTTCTGTGAATGGAAGGCACTGCAGAGGGCACTGCCACACTTTGCACCGCAAACCTGGTCTCACCGACGACGACAACCGCCGCTGCACCACTTGCTTGCCTCTGAGATAAGCCTGACTGCTCGGGCCAAGCTACCAAGGGGGTGTCATTTGAGATGTCATCAGTGATGTCATCAGTGATGTCACTGACCATGTCATGAGTGATGTAATATGTGACGTCATCAGCAGTGCATTGCGGGGGCGCGAGTTATAGTTAGCTGAACTAACTATAACGGGGGAATTTCACGGGTTTTGTACGAGTGAAATGTCCAACTAACTATAACTGTCCCTAAAACCTATGGTTTTTTCAGTGAATTTCACAGGTTTTTTAAATGCTAATTTGTAACTATAACATATCTGAAACCTATGGTTTTTTCAGTGAATTTTAAAGGTTTTTTAAATGCTAATTTGTAACTATAACTGTCCCTAAAACCTATGGTTTTTTCAGTGAATTTCAAAGGTTTTTTAAATGCTAATTTCTAACTATAACGTGTCTGAAACCTATGGTTTTTTCAGTGAATTTCAAAGGTTTTTTAAATGCTAATTTGTAACTATAACGTGCCTGAAACCTACGGTTTTTCAGTGAATTTCAAAGGTTTTTTAAATGACATTTTTTAAATGTATTAATTTTTATATTAATTTTTTCATACTGATTTACTACATTTTTAGCAACAATTTCTTTTACATATTTTATTTTTTAAATTACATTGTAATTACATTATACATTACATTACAAAAAATACTTTCTCAGAATGAATTACTTTAGTTTAAATACTTAGCACATAGGCAATAGACTTTTAAGTACAGTAGTTACAGTTGTTGCAATGGGCAACACATTTTCAAACACAATGCAACATTCAGCTCAATGTGAATTTCTAGTTAAATGCAATTAGTTACTTTATGGATTACTTTTCTAACCACAGGACTGGATCCTAGATTCAGTCCTGGGACATCTCCTGTAAACAGTTGAGTAAAAGCGTTTTGGTTACAGTCGTGATTTTTAAGGAATATTATTGTATTTTAAAAGTTGACACTTAGAAACTTTTCCTCATAGAATCACCAATGTTATCCTATGGAAGGAAATTCACTTAGCAGGTAAAAACTGTTATCGTTACTTTTTCTTACTCAGTGTTGGATCCTGGATCCAGCACTGGTGCATCTCCTGTAAACAGTTGAAAAAATGCGTTTAAGTCATACAGGCGATTTTTAAGGAATATTTGTAGTTTGTGAAAATCGACACTTTGAAACTTTTCTGCTGAAAACCAGACAATGGATTCCTATGGAAGAAAAGATAAGTTACTGGTAAGTACGGTTAAAATTACTTTTCAGGGTCAGTGCTGGGCTAAAAGATGCAGCACTGGGTTCTCTCCTGATAACAGGTGAGTAAATCGGAATTCGTATTTCGGCTGATTTTAGAAGAATAATTTAAAGTTCCAAAACTCCACACTTAGAAGAATTTTCAAGTGAAACCAGTCAATGTTAGCCTATGGAAGGAAATTCAAGTTACTGGTAAGTACGGTTAAAATTACTTTTCAGGATTAGTACTGGGCTGAAAGATGCAGCACTGAGGTCTCTCCTGATAACAGGTGAGTAAATCGGAATTCGTATTTCGGCTGATTTTAGAGGAATATTTGTATGTTTCAAAAATCAACACTTAGAAACTTTTTCAGCAAAAAGCAGGCAATGATATCCTATGGAAGGAAATTCAAGTTACTGGTAAGTACGGTTAAAATTACTTTTGAGGATCAGTACTGGGCTGAAAGATGCAGCACTGAGGTCTCTCCTGATAACAGGTGAGTAAATCGGAATTCGTATTTCGGCTGATTTTAGAGGAATATTTTAAAGTTCCAAAACTCCACACTTAGAAGAATTTCCAAGTGAAACCAGTCAATGTTAGCCTATGGAAGGAAATTCAAGTTACTGGTAAGTACGGTTAAAATTACTTTTCAGGACCAGTACTGGGCTGAAAGATACAGCACTGAGGTCTCTCCTGATAACAGGTGAGTAAATTGGAATTCGTATTTCGGCTGATTTTAGAGGAATATTTGTATGTTTCAAAAATCAACACAGAAACTTTTTCAGCAAAAAGCAGGCAATGATATCCTATGGAAGGAAATTCAAGTTACTGGTAAGTACGGTTAAAATTACTTTTCAGGATTAGTACTGGGCTGAAAGATGCAGCACTGAGGTCTCTCCTGATAACAGGTGAGTAAATCAGAATTCGTAGTTCGGCAGATTTTAGAGGAATATTTGCACAATGGTGAAGGAAGGGGGTGAGGCCTGAGGTGACATGTCTGCAAACACACCCAGTGGCGCGTTTTAAGTTGGAGAATTAATTCCTCCTCAATCCCGAGGGTCCCTAGGGGCCAAGTAGCCCACCAGATACCTCCAGTATGCGCCAGAGAGCTGCGTTGCAGAGAGGTGTTCAGAGGCCACGCCCTTTTTGCACCTCTTTGCAACGCAGCTCTGTGGCGCTTTCTGGACGTACCTGGTGGGCTAGTTGGCCCCAGGGACCCTCAGGATTGAAGGGGATTTAATTCCCCATCTTAAAACGCGCCACGGAGCCTGTTTGCACACATGTCACCTCAGGCCCCGCCCTCCCTTCACCACTGTGCAAACGCGCCCGTGGCGCGTTTTAAGTCGGGGGATTAACTCCCCTTGAATCCTGAGGGTCCCTGGGGGCCAACTAGCCCAACAGGTATATCCAAAAAGCGCCACAGAGCTGCGTTGCAGAGAGGTGTAAAAGGGGCGTGGCCTCTGTACACCTCTCTGCAACGCAGCTCCCTGGCGCATACTGGAGGTTCCTGGTGGGCTAGTTGGCCCCCAGGGACCCCCAGTATTCAAGGGGGATCGTCCCCCTCTGCAAGCGCGCCAGGGCGCGTTTGCATAGTGGTGAAGGAAGGGGCGGGGCCTGCGGGCCCGATCGTTTTTTTTTCTTCTTTTTTGTCCCCTGAAGGGGAGCTGTGTGGCCCCCCTTCCTTTTTCCTGTTTTTGGGCCCTGGGGACCCCATCCCCCAGGGCCTTACCCCTTCTTTTAATTAAATTTAAAAAAAAACGGGAAGGGGGCCGCGTGGCCCCCTTCCCTGGGCCTGTATTGGCCCCGGGGACCCCATCCCCCGGGGCATGGCCTCGATTTTTCTTTGGAGGGGGCTGCATGGCCCCCTCCTCAGGCCATTTAAGGCCCCGGGGACCCCATCCCCGGGGCCGGCCATTTCCGTTTTAAAAAAAAAAAAAAAAAAAACTTTTTTGGGGAGGGGGCCGCGTGGCCCCCCTCCCGGGCCACTACTTGCCCCGGGGACCCCATCCCCCGGGGCTGGCCTCTCTCCGTTGGGGACTGTGGGGGTCCCCAATCCCCCACAGTCCCGCCGGCTCCCCGCGTCCCTTGGGAGCCGGCATTGCTTTTCCACATGGGGAGCTGCTAAGATGCAGCTCCCCATGTGGAAAGCAATGTGCTTTGGATATTGGAAGAGAGAGCAGGTTTCCCTGCTCTCTCTTCCAATATCCAAAGCAGTTTGCTATGGCAGGACGGAGCCGCGAGGCTCCCGTCCTGCCATAGCAAACTACAGTGTCCCGGGGGTAGGCACCCTGGGACACTGCAGGAGACGGCCCTGGGGGTGGCGGTCCCCAGGGCCATCAAGGGCTCCAGGAGAGGGGCCGCGCGGCCCCCTCCCTTCAGTTGCACAGCCCCGGGGAGGTGGTGGTCCCCGGGGCTCTGGGAGTCCGTAATGGACCCCCACATTTATTTTGTAAGTGCCCCGGGGAGGTGGTGATCCCGGGCGTGTGGGGGCTGGAGCCTCCCCCACACCTTATTTATTTAAAAAAGAAGCCCCGGGGGGTGGCGGTCCCCGGGGCTGCGGGAGGGCAGGAGAGCCCTCCCGCACCATTTCTTTTATAAAGCCCCGGGGGGTGGCAGTCCCCAGGGCTTGGGGGGCCCTTTGAGGCCCCCCATACAAACAATATACCCACCCCCACCATGCCCCCGGGACTTGGGCCACCCGGGGGCAAAATGCAATTTTTTTTTTTTCGGCAGGATTCGCGCACCCTGAGCGCATCCTGCCGATTTTTTAAAAAAAAATGTTTGTTTTTTTTTGCCCAGGGGGTCCTTGTGGGACCCCCTGAGCAAGCCTAGGGGGTCAGGGTGTTTCTACCCTGCCCCCTTTGTGCGCTTTGCGCACTTGTTTCTGTCCCTCGGTTCTACCGAGGGACAAAATGGCTGCCAACATTTCCTGAATCGGAATGTTGACAGCCAGCTGACAGCCAATTAACATGCAGCTCGTGATCGGGACGGTGCGCGCAGGGTGCGCTGAGGGTACGCGGACCCTACTCGGCCATAGATATATCTATCTTTTTACTTTTGATTTTCTCAGCAACTACTGAACGGATTTACACCATTTAACAAAAAGGGTTCTTTCTGAACCAAGAACTACCTCTTTGCCAAATTTGGTGTAATTCCGTTCAGCAGTTCGGGCTGTAGCCGTGTCTAAAGTTTCCTATGGAAAATTGCACGGGGAAAACGCGTTTTGGGACCCCCCTTTTTTCTCAGCCCCCGCTTGACAAATCCCCCCGAGACTTTCAGGGTAGGAGCGGATCGGAGCGCCCCACAAAGTTTGAAAATTTTGCGAAGATACGTCAACCGGCAAGAGAGTTATTTCAAATAGAATGTCGCGGATTTCCTATGGATAATAGGTTGTAACTATAACTATCTACTGGCGACCGCCAGTAAATAATATATATATATATATATATATATATATATATACCGACTTTCACCGGCATTGGCGATCCGCCTGCCTAGGGCGGGGGGAGACAGAAGGAGCAACGTAATTTGGAATATAACACTTGCCCTTGATCACATACTCGTGAGGTTAGAACGCCTTCATTTTAAAGTGCAAAACCACGTGACAAAACACACAATAGACATAGTAAAAATACTAGAAATACTGTCACCTATCCCAATAGAGCACAATATCCATTTTTTCCTCGTTATTTTCTCTCTTACTTTTCTTTGTGCAATAACCAATTTAGCCATAATCATGACATAATGTTCGTGAGTGTCAGTGATCCATCTATAAAAGAATAAAATTCATTAAATATCTTTAACAAGCATTTTTGGCATTTGTCATAATTCCAACATCACTGATACTCCTTGGCCAAATATGTGGTTGCACTGCCTATTTTTAACATCTATGTAAAATACTACTATTCGGGATCATCTTCTATAATAAAATATTCTTTAAAATATTTTTTTTAAATATTTCAAATAATTATAAAAAATGGGATAAATCCCTTTTTATTCTCCCACAGTTATATATCTACATAAATGCTGACAATAACAAACAACTGCCCAAAATGTCATATTTCATAGATTGGAAATGGGATATATATATATATATATATACACACATATATATATATAGGGGGTGTACAAGTCATCAAGATGCCTCACAAATTGAAGTTAGTTCTGATACTGGATCAGAAGTTGAGCAGGACGATATAACAAGAAGAGGGGTGGAGAATACAAGATTAAATGTGACCCAAGAATTGCGTTTTTTACAATTGGACCGAATGACCGATCAACAAGTAACGAGAGGTCGGGGGAGAGGCCGAGGACGAGGCGGACGAGGAAGAGGAGGCAACATAGAGGGGGTGAGGGATACCGTAGAAGCTGCAGGAGGGCCAATAAACAGGTCAACGCGCTCCAGTGCCAAGCAGGTATCGAAGAAATGATCCCTAACAATACAATAATAAATTTGAGCAATATTGAACTATCAGAAGAAGATCGACGAGTCTTGGAGTTAGGTCTCTCATATTGCGGAAATAATGACTTTAACTATGCCAATTGTAGGATGGATTTATATAAATTCGTCCGCAAACTGAAACTTTCAAAATTACATAAAAGTATCAAAAGAAACCAAATGCCACGAACTATGGAGCCTCGAACAGATAACAATCCTCTAACAGGAACAGATATACTTACATTGGAGCAGTTATGGACATTACAAGATGAAGATGTAGAAACTGGTGTCACTGAAATGGAAGATCAGTTAGATTCCAATGATCTTTTCGTTCCACAATTAGACAATGCCGATCACGTTATATTCCCCAAATGCCCAGAGATAACCTGGATATTTTCTCTGAGAATGTAAGTGCAGATCTGAGACGCCTATACCAACAAGCGAGCAAAAACGAACACAAGATAAATTACAAGGATGCTCAAATCCAGAGGGAGGTAACTAAATTAAAACAAGATGAAGATGTACTGGTGAAACCCTCAGATAAAGGGGGCAACGTCGTCCTCTGGAGTCGAGATCTCTATTGTAAAGAAGCCTTTAAGCAATTAAACAATATTGAGTTCTACAAGAAAGTAAAAATGCAAGAATATGAAGAAATGAAAGATGGTTTCCTGGAAAGGCTGGAATATTGGCATAAGGAAGAATTATTAAGCTGGGATGAATTTAAATTTATCAAAAAAGAACATCCAATTATTCCAGCCTTTTACATGCTGCCAAAGGTGCATAAATATGATAAAGAGCCACCAGGGAGACCAATTATTCATCATGTGGAAGTATCTTTGAGAACGCCTCCAGGTACATTGACTTTTTTCTGAATCCGATTGTTAAAACTTTAACCTCATACATAAGGGATTCAACAGACTTTTTGAAACACATTTATGATGTGCAATGGGGTAAAGATATGGTTTTATTGACATTGGACATAACTACACTGTATACAAGTATACGACATTCAGATGGACTGAGGGCCACGGAATATTTCTTGAAAAAAGACCTATGAGATTCATGCAACACAATAATATGATCTTAGAAATGATGAACTGGTGTTTGACAAGAAATATTTTTTTATTTGGATCTGATCTTTACCACCAGGAGCAGGGGACAGCCATGGGCACCTGTTTCGCCCCCAGTTATGCCAATCTTCATCTAGGCTGGTGGGAGGAACAGGTGCTCAGGGGCCCCATGCTGGAACACTGGATGGATAATATATTGGTCAGATTCATTGATGATATTTTTGTGCTGTGGCAGGGCACGACCGAAAATATCGATCTGTTTATTGACGACCTGAATAACAACTGTCTAAATTTGAGATTTGTAGGTCAATACAGTAAGGAATATATTGATTTTTTAGATGTAAGGGTAACCGCTACAGGTGAAAAATTAGAGTCAACCATTTTTCGGAATCCAACAGCAGGGAATACCCTGCTACATGCAGATAGTGCCCACTCTATACCACTCATCCGAAGTATACCTTTCGGTGAGTTTTTTAGGGCAAGAAGAACATGCAGTAACCTATCTGACTATGAGAAAATCGAAGGTGAAATGATAAATCGTTTCATTCAAAGAGGTTACTCACAGGAAACAATATTGAAAGCATCTAAAAAAGCGAGGGATCTCTGTAGGGATAAGATACTCTTTGAACCCTCGAGAACGCAGATAAGGAAAGAAAAACAGAAGAATAGTCCGACTAGTCACAGATTCATTACCACATATAATGTCAAACACAATGAAGTACGGGCAATTCTTAAAAAACATTGGTACCTAATTAGAGGGGATCCGGTTTTAGGTCCTGAGAGTAGAAAATGCCCGGAAATAACCTATAGAAAATCTAGGTCTTTAAAAGATCAACTGGTTAGTAGTTAGTTTCAAGGTGTAACAGTTAAGAAGACATGGCTTTCAGTGAAGGATGGTTTTAGAAAATGTCTGAAATGCAAAGCTTGTAGAAATGGAGTAAATATGGAAACTTTTAAAACACCTTAATGACAATAAGAGGTCATTTGACATGTAAATCCAACTTTGTAGTCTACATGCTTAAGTGTCCGTGCAAAAAAGCTTACATAGGGAGCACCACTTTGCCTGTCCACAAAAGGATCTTACAGCACAGACGGGCAATTGTTAATAAGGATAGATCCTACCCTGTCGCGAGATTTTTTGAGAAAGATCATAACAGTGATCCAGATCTGTTGGAATATAGCTGTATAGCTGAGGTCCCCAAAAGAAACAGGGGAGGCGACAGAGAAAAAGAACTTCGAAAATTAGAAACCTACTTCATTCTAGAAATGGACAGTAAGGAGCCCAATGGGCTCAATATGGATGAAGACTTATTCACCTCTCTATAGTAATTATAATGAAGCGAAGCTGAGCATTCATAAGATTAAATAATTTTTTTAATAAATAGTAAAAATAGAGGAGAAGGACTGAGGACACAAGCACTTTATATTTAGCACTTTAATAGTTAAAAAAAACATTTTAAGTAAAATGGTTTTTAATTATATCTTTTTAGACGTTTTTATTGTATGTGTTAATATGTATATGAATTTTAATACGCTAAACAAAGAGAGAGTAAGGGTTATTCGTTGGGAACAAACTCCCAGTCCCCTAAGGTCAATATATCAAAAACAAAAAGAGGGAGTGTCCCCAGGACTCAGCGTCCTAGTGGTTTGGGAAAAATAGAGAGCGATAGTAAAGAAAGAATTCTTTCTTTATTTAAGAAACCCCTCACTCACCAACCTAGTTGGTGACATGCTTCATCACCCCGATGATGAAGCATGTCACCAACTAGGTTGGTGAGTGAGGGTTTCTTAAATAAAGAAAGATTTCTTTCTTTACTGTCGCTCTCATTTTTCCCAAACCACTAGGACGCTGAGTCCTGGGGACACTCCCTCTTTTTGTTTTTGATATATGAATTTTAATGTACATAAAAACTACAATGAATGCTTTTTTAGATAAATTATGAATTTTGAAAAAATTATTTTTAAAAAAAGGAATGGATTTAGCACTTGCACTTTTGGAGTAAGAAGAAAAATAATGTTTATGAATTGTGATAATTATGCACTTGCACTTTAACAAAGTTGCACTAGTCACTAGACTGAGGGTAAGCTTATTTAGAATGCTTTGACTGAATAATATTAATGGAAAATATATTCATTGTAAAAGGGTTTGAGAATACCTATTAAAGTTAAAAAACAGTGATGTAGTACGCTGTAGAAAACTTAGGTATGTTTTATCTTTGCTCCCCTTTTTTGTTTTAAACGTGCACTTGCAGGTTGAAACAATGAGTCAGCATTCGAATTTAAACATTACAAAATGGCCCCCTGCAAACTTATACGAAAGGCTGAGTTGCGTAATGGGATAGTCCTTTGTTTGTTTTCTTGTACATGATGTATTTAAAAATGTTTAAAAAAATGGTGATCTGTATCGTGAACAAGGCTGCTTGACAGCCGGAATGCGTGGATACCGTTGCTCAATAAAGAAAAGTTGAGCAGTTTGAATCCCTTTTTGAGTGCTGGTGATTTCTTTGGAGAAAAGTAAATTGGTATTCTGATATATATATATATATATATATATATGTTGGACTTGGCCCTTTTTGCAGGGTCATCCATGAAATTTTTGCCTTCCTCCTGGTATTTTTCCTGACCTGGTGTTGGTGGTTTTAGGACTTTGGGTACTTTATCACTGCTGTCCAATGTAAAGTGCATGTGCTCTCTATGGTAAACATGGTAAGATTGGTCTATACCTGTTTGGCGTATTTAATTTACCTATCAGTCCCTTGTAAAGTGGTATCTCAGATACCCAGGGCCAGTAAATTAAATGCTACTGGTGGGCTTGCAGCGCTGTTTGCGCCAACCACCAAAGTAGCCTTTCAAACCTGTCTCAGGCCTCTGCCATTGCAGGGCCTGCGTGCGCAGTTTACTGCCACTGTGACGTGGCACATAAAGTGGTTGCCACGTCTGTGAATCCCCTTTTACTACATATCAGTTACCCCTAAGGTAGGCCCAAGCTAGCTCTATGGGCAGGGTGCGCTGTAGGTAAAAGGTAGGACATGTGCCTTAACTGTGTGGCATGTCCTGGTAGTGACAAACAGCCATTTTGATTTCTCACTACTGTGAGGCTGCCCTCTCATAGGAATGCATTGGGGATTCCCTGATATGTGCTTCAGTGGTAATTCCTGACCTGAGAGGAGTAGAGTGGTCAAGTTTGGTATGTTTGAAATAGTGGTAATAAATGCTGCGTAATGGTGTTCGCAGATTTATTATCACTATTTTGGAAATGCCACTTTTAGAACTGGGCATTCCTGTGTGCTATGTGTCTTTGTGCCTGCCTGATGTGTATTGCATGTCTGGCCCTGGAGTGACAGGGGCTGGGGAGGTGCAGTGGCTCCAGAGGGGCTGGGTGAGTCAGCACTAGGCTGAATAGGCCAATCTCCATTTGGAGTGGTGGGAGGAGTAGCACCTAGTCCTGAATAGGACTGTTCCTGCCTTCCACAATGCTGGCTTCGCCCCCCTGTGGTGTGTCTGGGGCCAGAGCCTACACTGACAAAGGAGGGTGTTGAACACATCTAAGAAAATGTTTGAGTACCCCCAGAACTGGTTTTGACTGGGCACAGAGCCCTGTGCCAGGGGGGGGAACAAAAGACATGTGCAATATAAATATTGGGACTGTGACCCCATGAAAAGTGTGCTGTGTGCTTACTTGGGACCTGCTGGGGACTAAGACACTGCGTCAACTGTAGTGTGTGAGGAGGAACCGCCACATGGACTGACCTGCTGTCTGCATGGGGGAGCTGGAAGGACTCCCCTCTACTGGAAAGCCCTGTGTGCTGGCCTGCCTTGAGGGTCCCTGGAGACTTGGCACCGGGCTGAGTGCTTCAATTTACTTTGAACTGGTGCTGCAGTGGAAGCGCGGAGTGTGGAGCGCTGTTGCCACTGTTATTTTTGGAGACCAGAGAGGAGGCTCAACCCTGCGGTGGGTGCGGAGTGTGTGTCCCAATGGGAAGAAGGCAGGGGCCCCAACGGAGACTTCGCTCCGTAAATTACAGTGGCCAGAGGTTAGGCGAAGCCTGGTTGTGGGCGGAGCATCGTTCCTGGAAGCCTGATCCTGTGCGGGGCCGGCTGGAGAAGGCCAAGCCAGACGAAGCAGCCGCAGGAAGCACCGCCCAGCAACCTAATCTGAGCCGGAAGTCAGGCATAGTCAGCCTGTTTGAGGGCGGGGCTCCCGTGTGGCCGAGGAGAGCCTCGCGTGCTGCCGGAGGTCCGCTAGCGAGTGGAGGCGTTGCAGCCCTGCCTCCCCCGCAAAGGCTGACTACGGAGGACAGGGGATCCGGAGCCTGGCAGCCGCACCAGGTCTCCATGCTGCAGCCCCCGCGGGCCCTCGGAGTGGTCGTTGAAGGGCAGAGGAGGCCTTCCCCCCGCCCCCCTCAGTAGCGGGAAGCCAACGAGCACCGGGTGACTGGAGCTGCACCGTGTGTTGAGGGCAGCCCCGTGGTGAGTCGGCTGGAAGGGCCTACGGAGGTGGGCAGGCCACGGCCAAATAGTGGAGCCCACTTCAGCGGGCCACGGTCTTGGTGTAGACCTTTTGGGGGACATTGTTTTGATAGTAGAGGGGTTACGGGGGCATGGTGGTGCTCCCCCTGACTGAGCCCATCTGTCTTGGTCTCTGTGGCTGCGCCCCACGTCGTGGACAACTGCCACTGACTTTGGGGGCATTGCTTGGCAGGATAATGAGTAGGGACCCAAGAGTTGCATAGTAGGCACAGCATCTATGATGCAGGGTTTTTTTTTTTTAGAGTTTGATATAGCGCAAACTAGACCCAAGACATCGGGTATCAGAGCCCTTTACATGAGTACCAGTTTTGTTACAGAAGGACACATTCATTTTTGTTAGGCATGGGAGATTAAGTGATTTGCCCAGAATCACAGGATGTTGAGCGTCGTTGCCGAGACTCGAACCCGGTTCCCCAGCTTCGAAGTCAACCGCTCTAGCCGTAAGGCTACATCCTCTCCCCGGCAGGTATTTGCCTCACTCTAATCGCCTCACATCGCCTGCCCTGAGATGATGACTTATGTGATGTGGGCAATCAGAAATAGAAAGACGTATCCTTTACCAACAGGCAAAATGGGCAATATTCAGAAGTTTTTGAATTGCAAACGGATTACTGTGTGTATGTCATCATGTGCCCCTGTAGCAAGATGTATGTGGGTAGTACCATTTTCCCCATAAAAAAGCGATTACTGGAGCATACAAGGGCGATTAGAAATGGTGACATGAGTTATTCCACAGCTAGACACTGGCATAAATGTCATAAGCAGAACCTTAACAGTCTCTCTTTCTTTGGCATCGACAGGATTGCAGCCAACCCCAGAGGGGGTGATCGTGAGAAAAAACTGAGGATCTTGGAGTCCAGATACATAATACTCCTCGATAGCAAGACCTCCTTTGGGATCAACGAAGATGAGGAACTTTTTGTCCATATCGGATGAGTAACTCTACTTTTTCTGCCTTACTTCAGCCTCTGATGTGAATCCTTGTTTTCCCTGTCCATACTGGAATGTGCTGGGGGCTCCCAAACATAACTCAGTATTAACAGTTTTGAAAAACTTTCACCAGAAGCATAGTCAGCTGAGATCCTCTTGTGAGTATAGCACACTTGTAGAAGGCCATAGTCTATGAACCGTAGCTCGTAGAAAAGTTTTCCCTTGAGATTTTTTATGCTGTCTCATTTTTCTTTCATTTTATTAACACACGGTGGTCACGAATATGTTTTTTCTTTTTGTTTTTTTGTGTAAACAGTGTGAGGATGGTATCTACAACGGCATGCCCAGGGGGCCTTGTTGTAGTAATCTGAGAGTAGTTGGCCACTTGGCCGGGTAAACAGGAGCATGGACACCTTTGTGTTTAACCGTTATATTATTGTTATTTCATGTTTTTCATTGTGTAAAGACACCCAGGAATTTTATCATTGATAACAGTGAGGCGGTCGCATGGTACTTTATATGATGTACAGGGAGGCAATATGGAGATGCTTTGAATCCTTGTTTACCTCATGTTGACGTAGGTCACTTGGCCGAAATAGGATGCCACTTCAAATATGAGAGTCGGGTCGCGGGTTGAGCAAGGACAATCTGATTATTAAATGACTATTGTAGCGCAGTAGCGCTTTGTTTTGTAAAAAATGCTCTGAATATGAAGTGTATGAAATGACCAATGTGATTCTCAACATTGTTTATGCTTAAACCAGAAAATGTATTAATGTGCTGGACATGAATTACAGGAATTTACATGTTTACAAATGTGAATTTCTACATTTTTGGCGAAAACCAGGGTTGGACTGTAAGTCTTTTTTCTATGCTGATGCCTAGATCCCACACTATTAGTCCGTTTTCTATGTTAAATTTATTTCGTGCACTTTAAAATGGTGGATGTTTACTTGGGCAAATTGGCTTGTGAAGAAGATCTTTTGATCGAAACGTGTTGCCGCTAAACTTAATACACTTTACCTTATAAACTGTCCTTGGTGTGCGAGTCTCTTTGTATTGGACGTAATACGAAGCTTCATTTATATATATATATATATATCGTCGTTTAACTCCGTCTTGTGGATTCCTTTCTTGGAAAAAACGGGCACGGACCACTATATATATATATATATATATATTCACTGAAAAAACCATAGGTTTCAGGGGCGTTATAGTTAGTTGGACATTTTCATCGTACAAAACCATAGAAATTCCCCCGTTATAGTTAGTTCAGCTAACTATAACTCGCGCGCCCGCAATGCACTGCTGATGACGTCACATATTACATCACTCATGACATGGTCAGTGACATCACTCATGACATCACTGATGACATCTCAAATGACATCACTGATGACATCACTGATGGATGACATCATCCTTGTCATAGAGTGGCAGACCTCCTCTCACCCTAATATAACCTTTGATACCCACACTCAAAAATACAAACTAACATTTTCAAAACAATGGACATACCAATACCAGTTACAACACACCTATTCAGTAATTCTAAGATCTACACACACATCCACTAATTCACCAACAGTCCCTATACAGTCACTCATACATGTACTCACTCATCATATGTACTCATACACCTATACATCCTGTTACACACCGCCACTCATCCATAGAGTTACTCACACACATAGTCACACATGCAAACAAAGTATCAAACATCCATTTACTTGCATATACAGTTATACACACACACTACCACACTTACTTTTACAGAAACTTACACATACTTACTCTCTTAAACAATCACTTATAGAAACACCTACTTATTTGTACAGGAACTCTTCCAATCTCTCACTCTCACATATACTCACTTATATACACCAATACTCACATATACTAGTTTAAAACATATGTAGTTACTCATAAAGACACTATTGAGACAGTCATTCACTCACTAACACACCCATACACATACTCATCCACCTATACAGTCCTGCACTCATGCTGTCTTCAACACATACAAACAGTGAGTCACTCATTCATGCATCTATGCACTAAGTAATACCCCCCACCAAACCATACAGACACTCAGACACTCATACTGATACTCAAAAACCAACTAATAACCCATATAGACACTCATGTAGCTACTCACCAACCCATGCAGCCACTTATACACAAAGTGAGAGACTGATACAGATATTTTCATATTTAAACATTACTCACTAACCCATGTATTCACTTAGATGCGCTTAGTCAGTTATACAATCAATTTTACAAAAAGAAATCATCCATTTAGACACTTATATACCCATTTATTCTTCCATCGACCTTGAGATATACATATATAAAACATATTTAATTTTCTGAAAAACACACAGAAGATGTCATTTGAGATGTCATCAGTGATGTCATGAGTGATGTCACTGACCATGTCATGAGTGATGTAATATGTGACGTCATCAGCAGTGCATTATGGAGCACACGAGTTATAGTTAGCTGAACTAACTATAACGGGGGAATTTCTATGGTTTTGTACGATGAAAATGTCCAACTAACTATAACGCCCCTGAAACCTATGGTTTTTTCAGTGAATTTCTAAGGTTTTTTAAATGCTAATTTCTAACTATAACGTGCCTGAAACCTATGGTTTTTTCAGTGAATTTCTAAGGTTTTTTAAATGCTAATTTCTAACTATAACGTGCCTGAAACCTATGGTTTTTTCAGTGAATATATATATATTTATTATACTATGTATACATGTGAAAATGTCTCGGTCCCCTGTTTGCCTCGGTGGCACGGAAAAAATGGGTGGAACTGACATCAGCACGCCGACGAGGTCCTCTTATGGCTCCGATGACGTCATACGGTGTCGCGAGCGGAGCCGTGCTCGTTGATGTGGGAGAGATAGGAAAGAATTTCCGTGGAATGCTGGTGCAGGGGATATTCACCTAAGTGTTCAGGCTAGTCCTTTGGGAGCAACTGTTTATGTTGCCACTCCAGAAACATAAACCAGTGATCCGAGGGCAGAGGCCCTGCAGATGGCACACGAGGTGGGGTGCCCAGCCGTGTGCACCGGCGGGGCAGCGAAGTGACAAGCACCACAACCCACAAAAAAGGCAACGAGGGCACTGAATAACACAGGATCTTCTCTTTGTATCTGGCAGGAACAACGAAGTTAAAATGCCCTAGTACCAAAATGTAGAATTAGATGCCGCTTCTGCCTCCCGTACCCTGGAGGCGGCACATGGGTCACGCGGTACGGTCATACTGCGGTGGGACGCACACTCGTTGACCTCTCATGGCACTGCTCCACACTTCAGGGAGGACGCTTTCCATTATCTATGTTTTCTGATGACATGTCGCGCCGGCCCCGTCCAACAACAGAACTCCTTTAGATCCAAACAGACTCTTCCACTCTCTCACCGGAAGTGAAACCAGGCCATGCGGACACTTTCACAATACAACAGCCGGGAATGCACTTTTCGGTAAAAAACACATTCCTTCCTCCTAATTAATCAAATAAACGTCTCACTGAAGAACAGGGGCCAGCTTCGATCGGTAAACAGCCGTTACAACAACTTTTTTACTTTGCGATACCATTACAATGCATGCATTACCATGCATGCGTTGTACATCACAAAGTCATTACTACGCATTTTTTATAACGCATGGTCATTTACCACGCATGCCTTTACAACGAATTTTGTTGTAAAGGTATGTATGGTAAATGACCATGTGTTCTAAAAACATGTAGACGATCCATGTCGTTGTAAGGAAACAGAGGCTGTTCCGTTTCCTCACAATGACGTGCACCGCCCCTCAGAGATGACGTGAAGCAGGAACCATGAGGAGAGAGGAACCATGAGGAGTGAGAGGTAAGGGGAATTGGGCATGGGGTGGGGGTTTCTTTTCTATGGTTTAGGGTAGTGCAGTGGTGTTTGGGTGGTGTAGGGGGTCGTGCTGGGGGTAGTGTTTTAGGGTTTAGGGTAGTGCAGTGGCGTTTGGGTAGTGTAGGGGGTCGTGCTGGGGGTAGTGTTTTAGGGTTTAGGGTAGTGCAGTAGTGTAGGGGGTCGTGCTGGGGGTAGTGTTTTAGGGTTTAGGGTAGTGCAGTGGTGTATGGGTAGTGTAGGGGGTCGTGCTGGGGTAGTGTTTTAGGGTTTAGGGTAGTGCAGTGGTGTTTGAGTAGTGTAGGGGGTCATGCTGGTGGTAGTGTTAGGGTTTAGGGTAGTGCAGTGGTGTTTGTGTAGTGTAGGGGGTCATGCTGGGGGTAGTGTTTTATGGTTTAGGGTAGTGCAGTGGTGTTTGGGTAGTGTAGGGGTCGTGCTGGGGGTAGATTTAGAGTTTAGGGTAGTGCAGTGGTGTTTGGGTAGTGTAGGGAGTCGTGCTGGGGGTAGTGTTTTAGGTTTAGGGTAGTGCAGTGGTGTTTGTGTAGTGTAGGGGGTTGTGCTGGGGGTAGTGTTTTAGGGTTTATGTTAGTGCAGTGGTGTTTGGGTAGTGTAGGGGGTCGTGCTGAGGGTAGTGTTTTAGGGTTTAGGGTAGTGCAGTGGTGTATGGGTAGTGTAGGGGGTCATGCTGGGGTAGTGTTTTAGGGTTTAGGGTAGTGCAGTGGTGTTTGAGTAGTGTAGGGGTCATGCTGGTGGTAGTGTTTTAGGGTTTAGGGTAGTGCAGTGGTGTTTGTGTAGTGTAGGGGGTCATGCTGGGGGTAGTGTTTTATGGTTTAGGGTAGTGCAGTGGTGTTTGGGTAGTGTAGGGGTCGTGCTGGGGGTAGATTTAGGGTTTAGGGTAGTGCAGTGGGGTTTGGGTAGTGCAGGGAGTCGTGCTGGGGGTAGTGTTTTAGGGTTTAGGGTAGTGCAGTGGTGTTTGGGTAGTGTAGGGGGTCGTGCTGGGGGTAGTGTTTTAGGGTTTAGGGTAGTGCAGTAGTGTAGGGGGTCATGCTGGGGGTATTGTTTTAGGGTTTAGGGTAGTGCAGTGGTGTATGGGTAGTGTATGGGGTCGTGCTGGGGTAGTGTTTTAGGGTTTAGGGTAGTGCAGTGGTGTTTGAGTAGTGTAGGGGGTCATGCTGGTGGTAGTGTTTTAGGGTTTAGGGTAGTGCAGTGGTGTTTGTGTAGTGTAGGGGGTCATGCTGGGGGTAGTGTTTTATGGTTTAGGGTAGTGCAGTGGTGTTTGGGTAGTGTAGGGGTCGTGCTGGGGGTAGATTTAGGGTTTAGGGTAGTGCAGTGGTGTTGGGTAGTGTAGGGAGTCGTGCTGGGGGTAGTGTTTTAGGTTTAGGGTAGTGCAGTGGTGTTTGTGTAGTATAGGGGGTCATGCTGGGAGTAGTGTTTTATGGTTTAGGGTAGTGCAGTGGTGTTTGGGTAGTGTAGGGGTCGTGCTGGGGGTAGATTTAGGGTTTAAGGTAGTGCAGTGGTGTTGGGTAGTGTAGGGAGTTGTGCTGGGGGTAGTGTTTTAGGGTTTATGTTAGTGCAGTGGTGTTTATGTAGTGAAGGGGGTCATGCTGTGGGTAGTGTTTTAGAGTTTAGGGTAGTGCAGTCGTGTTTGTGTAGTGTAGGGGGTCGTGTTTTAGGGTATAGGGTAGTGCAGTGGTGTTTGGGTAGTGTAGGGGGTCATGCTGGGGTTAGTGTTTTAGGGTTTAGGGTAGTGCAGTTATGTTTGGGTAGTGTAGGGTGTCGTGCTGGGGGTAGTGTTTTAGCACTAATTTTTCTTTCTACAGCACTAATCATATGACAAAATGAACCCCCTCGTTTTGTTCCTTTTTAAATTAAATGTTTTAAGAGTTACCAGTTTATTCCAATCAAGATGGCTTCAGGTGTGCCATAATTTTGTCATAAGTAAGACTGTTAGCACTCTAGTTGTTCTTTAGAACACTCTGGGAAGCTGCAGTAGAACACAAAGGCATCGACTGACAGGCTGCTCCTGTTGAAATATAACAGGAAGATATTTGAGATCACACTTGAAACATGTCCTAATTTTTCTTTCTACAGCACTAACCATAATTTCTATGACAAAATGAACCCCATCATTTTGTTCCTTTTTAAATTAAATGTTTTAAGTGTTACCCATTTATTCCAATAAAGATGCCTTCAGGTGTGCCATAATTTTGTCATAAGTAAGGCTGTTAGCACTCTAGTTGTTCTTTAGAACACTCTGGGAAGCTGCAGTAGAACACAAAGGCATCAACTGACAGGCTGCTCCTGTTGAAATATAACAGGAAGATATTTGAGATCTCACTTAAAACATGTCCTAATTTTTCTTTCTACAGCACTAACCATAATTTCTATGACAAAATGAACCCCATCATTTTGTTCCTTTTTAAATTAAATGTTTTAAGTGTTACCAGTTTATACCAATCAAGATGGCTTCAGGTGTGCCATAATTTTGTCATAAGTAAGGCTGTTAGCACTCTAGTTGTTCTTTAGAACACTCTGGGAAGCTGCAGTAGAACACAAAGGCATCAACTGACAGGCTGCTCCTGTTGAAATATAACAGGAAGATATTTGAGATCTCACTTAAAACATGTCCTAATTTTTCTTTCTACAGCACTAACCATAATTTCTATGACAAAATTAACCCCATCATTTTGTTCCTTTTTAAATTAAATTTTTTAAGTGTTACCAGTTTATTCCAATCAAGATGGCTTCAGGTTTGCCATACTTTTGTCATAAGTAAGGCTGTTAGCACTCTAGTTGTTTTTTAGAACACTCTGGGAAGCTGCAGTAAAACACAAAGGCATCAACTGACAGGCTGCTCCTGTTGAAATATAACAGGAAGATATTTGAGATCTCACTTAAAACATGTCCTAATTTTTCTTTCTACAGCACTAACCATAATTTCTATGACAAAATTAACCCCATCATTTTGTTCCTTTTTAAATTAAATGTTTTAAGTGTTACCAGTTTATTCCAATCAAGATGGCTTCAGGTGTGCCATACTTTTGTCATAAGTAAGGCTGTTAGCACTCTAGTTGTTCTTTAGAACACTCTGGGAAGCTGCAGTAGAACACAAAGGAATCAACTGACAGTCTCTGCCCTTGTTGGATGTACATGTTTTACTGCGAATGTCAGACTTCATTCTCACATGACTGAGAAAGATAATGTGAATTTACAGAAAAAATGCTCTCATTTTAGCTTCTGGAGCACCTTCCAAAACTGTATGGGACAAGCATGTGAAAATAGTTTTCTCTCAAACATGATTCATGATATCCCAGCAGAAGGTTTTTCACAAGGTAAAATCACCTTAGAACACACCACAATTCCTGAAATTAGTATGGTACTATCAACAAATGAATTCTAATGTAACTAAAGTCTGTTATCACCCTTTATAGTTCTCCTTTTGGTAACCCTCAAAATCTTCGATTCACTACAATGCATTTCAATGGGGTACTATCATTTATATTGGTCCCAAGATGGCTGCCAGCAATTCCAGGATGAAGTGCTGACAGCCAATCAGATCTCACGATGACATGTGTGGTTAGGCTCCGCCCAGATATATATGTGTTTTCTTTTTCAAATTTCTCAGAAACTACTGAACGGATTTACACCATTTAAGCAAAAGGCATGACACTGAACCAAGGGCTACCTCTTTGCCAAATTTGGTGTAATTCCGTTCAGCAGTTCGGGCTGTAGCTGCGATGAAAGGTCCCTATGGAAAAATGAATGGGGAAAACACGTTTTGGGACCCCCTTTTTCTCGGCCCCGCTTGACGAATCAACCCGAGACTTTCAGGATAGGAGCGGACCGGAGCGCCCCAACAAGTTGGAAACTTTCGCGAAGATTCGTCAACCGGCGCCAACGTTATTGCAAATAGAATGTTGCGGATTTCCTATGGAAAATAGGTCCTAACTATAACTATCTACTGGCGACCGCCAGTAGATAATATACACACATATATATATATATATTATTTGTTTTACTTATTTACATTTACCTGCATATTAAAGGCATATGTGTGGTAAAGGCACATGCATAGCAAATGCATGCGTTGTAAAAAAATGTTGATGAAGTCATGCTTGGTGATTGCATGCTTTGTAATGTAGTACATCCGGAGACAAAGACCACCTCTATCACTGCTCACATAATTGTTTGTTGTCAGACCATATACAGGATGTTGGGAGAAAGGGTGGAACTTTTATACTAGCGTCCTTTTGAAATGGGGGTGTGTCTACGAAGTTGAACGCTTCTCATGCAGTAATTAAGTGGGGCAAAGGACAGCACGAGGAGGTAATGGATGCTTTCACAGCAAGGTGGGCCAGAGTCACTGACTTCTCATCCTCTGGTGCCCGTTTGACAATATCCCCACAGTGCTCCGTGTGCTTTGGTTTACTTTACTCCCTCCATTTCCAAACCAATTGTGAAAGTTATTGCTGCTCATGGCGCAAGCACGTAATTCCAGAAAGACCCCATAAAAAAGCTTCGGCACTTCAGGTTCAATATTAAAACGGTCTTGTAGAAAAGTAAAGAAATACAACGTTGCTTTATTGAAACAGAGAGCAGCTGCTTTAGGATTTTCATGGGGCAGAAAAAAGCTCACACCTTCTAACAGAATTTCGCCATTAATCTGCCAAGATTAGTCTTTAAACATTTCTATTATTTTTTAGACCAGAAACACTTAATGTTGCCGAGTGAATTGGAAACGATGACGTGGATTATGATAATCGTTGTTTTCATATTATTATTAACATTACCCTACCACTATTATTACTAAAACTAATGATAAAAAACATACCAAAATCCAAAGCAGTTGCAGTAGTACGACTCTGAACAGCATCGAAAGCAGCCTCAGAAATAACGCAGCAAGACAAAGCAAAGCTGGGATTTGGTTCATGTCTGCCTAGACTAGAGACTCTGGGGCTTTGCAGCAGGTGGCATGCACGGTGATCCCTCGGCGATCCTCCGTCGCACACCGCTGGTTTCCCTTGGCTCAAGCTGGTAATGAGGGGCGCGGCAGGTAGACAGTGCCCAGGCGGCGGCTGTGTGCTCGGATGCAGATGAGAGGGAGGGCCTGGGAGCCCAGAGCGTCGAAGGCTGCTAGGTGACGTCCTCGCTGGGCGGGGTTCAGAGCGCGAGTGGCAGGTCTGGAGGAGACAGGCGGGGTAGAAGTCGAGTTCAGTGAAAGACAACCTGCAGGTGATCGGAGCTGGCGCTGTCCACCGAGCCGCTGGTGCTGAAGAGGGGAGAGGCGAGTAGCCAGGACCAGAACCGCAGTCTGGAGCACGGAGGTGGATCCCAAGGAATAGGGAGAGGACTGAACTAGACAGGGACACTCAGTGGGGATCAGAAGCGCTGCCAACTTACTGAAGGAGAGCACATCCTCTTGGCACAGACCCTTGGCATCTGCATGTACTTTAACCCACCGCTTTTCTTTCTGTGAAATTCCTCATCTGGGCAAAGTGTCACTCTCCTGTGGATTTGAACCGGGTGAAACTACAGGTAAGACAATTTCTCCGCAGCTGAGATGCCTCGCGATATTAAATAGATAATATTTAGGGGGCTGTGGGTCCGCTGTATGCCTGCGAGGCACGCACCGTGAATCTGGCATAGTTTGTTGAGGGATGGGAGATGTCAATTCCCGGTTGCTGCCAGTTCTGAAACCTCTGTACGGTTGGCTCGCCCCGCACTGCCAGCTGAGCATCACGCGTGCAGTAATTGCAAGAGACCTGCCGGAGGCAGCCATCTCAAGGCCAATAACTTTGTTCCTCTGGTATTGTTGTTCAACTTGGCGGCTTCTCTGTGCCTGAAACTCACAGATAAGCGGAGATGGTTACTTACAAGACCAGTAAAAGACGCTGCCTTGCAATAGCCGTGCTCAGCAATAAGAAATCGACGGAGTGAGGTTGTTGTGCGATCTTCAATAGCATTGAAGCACAGGCAGCAGCGCGGGTTCAATGGGACCCGTTAGACATCGGAAAAGAATGGCGAGAGGTCTAAACTAGTTACTTAGGGCTCAAACGCAGCGTTCCGCCTTACTACTGGAAGAAATACGAACAATATTGAACATCATTTCTCCTTTACTTGCCTGAACCTATGCCATTTAAATTGTTAAAGGCACTATAGATTCGCAGCATCCAGTTGACTGCGCTAGGCTGTGAGTACTCTATGTCCCCCTCCCCCACGCCCCAACTCTCTTGATTAGACCCGTCCACCGCCAAGAAAACGGCCTCTCACGTTAAACAGACAATCCGAACTTCTACTAACACTCTAGAACATGTTCTTCTCTCTCTGACAAAAAAGCATCATGTGCCTTGAGTAATCATAGCCCGCCCACGGCTTCCTACCCTATTCACACAGATATCTTTACAGCACAAGAGCTCCTAACTGCTTTAGGAGTGCGCCAAGGCACCCCTCGGGACAGGCTGGACTGGCAGGCTGTGGGCCTTGCATTGATCCTTATTCCGTATATAGGCAAAGAGCCAGCGCAGGATAAGAGAGCAGTTTGATTCTGGACCATTTGAAATTAGTGCCAGTCAGAGGATGCATTAAGGGGCAAGTAATGATGGTATATGTTTTATTGTGTGCAGGTTGTTATCTGAACCTCACAACTGGATCTGCAGTTCTGCAGAGAATGGGAATAGGGAACTGGCGTGCACAGGAGCCAAAAAACTAGACCATGGTGTCACTAAGTTTACATTGCCCACCACGTGACAACCATCCACTCTCTACACAGCATCTTAAATGAGCGAACCAAGTAGTGTATCATAAAGCCAAGGAGGACGTATATTGTAAAAATGGGCAAATATGGTTGGGTCATTTCACTCGTAGTGTGGGTTAAAAACTAGACTGGAGGGAAGGGGGAACGTGAAGTAACAGAAAAGTTGGTAACTGAGTACGTTACTTTCAATGTACACTTTCACCTTCATATTCATATGTTTGCTGCTGCTTAAAAATTCTTTTTCTACACATATGATGCTGGCTTCGTAAAACATGTGCTGCGCTTATCATATGTCATTTTGGGTCATTCCCTACTTTAAGCTTTGGAAATCCCGCTTCTGGCTGGCAGTGTGCGTGGGTGTTAAATGCTTAGACGCCATATTGCCTCGTTAGGGTTAGAACCATGACTCTGCAAGGTCACGTCACTGTGCATACGAACTTGTTATTGTTTTTTCCTGATGCTGTCGGCTGAATTCTCAGCCAACCCCGAGGCAGAGAGCAGATGCACAGGCTGAAGGGTGATTCAATAATCCCCATTACAACGATGTTGCATTAGAGAGAATGTGTTGTCGGTAATTAAATGGAACTGCAGCGCGTGGGCAGCAGAAATGTCTCACTTCAGCAGAACAGGCTGCCGCTGTCCATAACAGAGTGCCCACACTGGCACCAGTTCTGGAAGGGTACACTGTTCTGCCAACACATTTCTCCTGGTTACTTGAGCAAGAGGGGGGTGGGGGTGTCTCGCTGACTTTCCTATGCTAGGCACCTCACCCAGCAGGGAGGTGTAGCCCTGCATGAGTGCTCGCTGGGAGCCACCTCAGCAGAACCCGTCGAGATAAGAAGTGCACCGAGACTCGTTCAATTACTGCTCTTTCAACCACAAATTATGCTTTTTCTCTCCAAAACAGCTGTATCTAGCAGTGAATCAACTATATGAGAATAGTAAACGAATTGTTCATTCTATATTATCGAATTTATTACACAGTGTGGTAACGTTTCATATTCATGTTCGGATGCTATTCCTATAGTCCTGTTTACTTTTCTTTTTGACAAAAATATCATTGTGTTGCATGCCAACTCGTGGTGTGTATATACTCTTGCGCTGTTGTTGTGTTATAGTTTTCAAGTTGCCCTCATGGCAGTGTGTTACTGTGTATATGTATGCGAGCTCGGCCCGTGATTGTGTTTTCTCTGTGCGAGTGTTTGCATCTTTATGAAAGTGTGTGTGTTTGAATATACCCTGCCTCTGTCTGGGTTTATATCTCTCTGTTTGGGGTTCTGCAGATGTGTGTTGATCTGTGGGGGTAAATTCAAAACAATAGTCTGAACTCAGAATGACGAAACAGGACGTGCGCGTGTAACTTTCATTTGTGTGATTTAATTCAAGTATAAGAGTGAGTGAGGGCGGGGGAGGGGTGGGATTTACTGTTCCTCCAGGAACGGCACGAATCCAGCACATGCACTCTACATACTGCCGTGTTAACTGCTGTCTTCAAGCTTCCATACAGTCAACACTCTCTGATTCACACTTGGAAAGTGGCGTTCATTGTGAAATGTAGTAATCTTTTACTCAGCGCTGCTGAGTGTTCCCAGCAGGAACATAAACACTCTGCTCCTGTTCTTAAATGCCTTTACAATCACACACTCGTGCGGCTGCACCAATAGTTAAAAAAAAATATGGTCTGCTTTCCGTACAAAGTGTGAACTTGTCTCTAGCGTGTCTCTAGCATGTGTTCATATCTCCTTTGTGGAGGACAGTAATGAAGACCGTTATGTAACACTGTCATACACCAAACCGGTTGCTTTCTGAAGTTATCACAGAGTGACCAAAATTCTTTTTTTTTTAAAAGTTCTGGTGAACACACGTCAACGTGCGTCCTTGGCTCGGGTTCTAAGGTGCCTGTAGACCAAGGCTCACTTTAAACATGTTTGGAACGTGCAGTGATAGTCGTGTAAGATAGTAAATACGCGATGGCAATGTAGGGCTGTTTGAATCAGTCTCTGCTGAGGTCATAAAATAGCATAGAGGACATACGTCAAGACAACTATCTTTATGTTCACCAATATGGGGGTTTAGAAATCCTACCAGGTTGTATTGTGCACTCTGCTCCGCGGGTGACTGCATGAATGGTGAAAGCGAGGCTCTCCGTGCCTAGCACCAGTAATATCTCTACAAGGAAGGGGGCAATGTTTGATTGGTCTTGAAAGCTGAGCTGGAATCATCTCAGCCGGAAAAGGAAGCTGTTGTCCAGGCGCCTCTAAGGCCTTTGGGCGTTTTATTTAACACAAGTACTGCTGGCAGTAAGACTAACGACTGACTGATTTTGGTTGAGATTTCACTTTTATTTGCATTTAAATGATGTAAGAGTGAAGGTCTGCAGTGCTGTTTTGAAAAGTTTCTCATTGACCTGTATGGTGGCAACATTTACGTCATTTAAGGGGACAGTGCAACCATACCTTCGAAAAGCATGTTATCCATGAAAAAAATTTTTTTACAGTTATCAGAAGCATTTCCTCACGATGTCAAAAAAACCGTGCTACTGTGGGAGTGGGGAGATGCACCAATATGTAACTTTGAGTGCAAAGATGCAAATTGATGTACATCAGTAACAGCTAACTTCACGGACTTCTATGAAATAATATATTTCAAAATGTCCGTTCTCGTTCATTACACATGAAAGAATATTTAAGATTTGACCAAGCGACATATAGTCCAGTGCAGTTCTGCCATCATTGCCAAATGTGGTGCTCAAAATGATTTGTCCAGTTGATTCTGAGGCTTACTACATTTCCCAGTTTGTTTTTGGCCTTGTAAATGAAAACCGACCAAGGTGGGGCTGCACAAGGTGAAGTGCAGGAGATATAAAAAAGACAAGGGGGCATATTTACAAGCCCCTTGCGCCACTTTTGCGCCACCGTTGCGTCACTTCTGTGAAGCAGCGGCGGCGTAAAGCCAGCGCCATGCTGCGGGGTATTTACAACGTGACGCATCTAGGGAGATGCGTCACGTTGTAAAGCCCTGCGCCACATGAAACCTGCGTCAGGTTTCATGTGGGCGTTCTGGCGCAGGGGGGGGCGTTCCGGCGCAGGAACGCCTCAGAAAAGTGGCTGAGTGAAATCTAAGATTTCACTCGGTCACTTTTCCGACCCCGCTGCGTCAAAACCTTGCGCCTGCTTGAAGCAGGCGTAAGGCTTGACGCACCATGTTAGACATGGGCATGGTTGGCACAGTGCTGGAGTTGCGTCGCGCCCGCGACACAACTCCAGCACTGCGCTAACGTTACGGCAGCAGATGCGACATGCATCTGCATTTCCTTGCGCCATGATGCACCGCATTGTAAATGCGGCGCATCCGTGGTGGCGCAAGGATTGAGATGCGTGTCGCACGTTTCCTGGCGCATCCCTGCTGATTTGCAGGGATGCGCCAGGAAACGTAAATATGCCCCAATGATTTTAGCTGTATTATTTGATCCAAAGGAAACCTCACACACGAACTAGAAACAACGTTTGTAAGAGGCGCTGTTGCTATAGAAACTGAATCAGAATAAGAAGGTTTTTTGTCACACCAATTAGCCAAAGCAGGATAACTTTGATCCATCCTTTTGGGTCAGTTGGTGATGGCACGCGGGCTGGGACTTCCATAAGCAGCCATAAGCACCTCTTCTTGTGAGGAGACTCTAGCTTGAGATGCACTTGTGCATTTAATAGCAGAGCTCTCCAAAGGCGCAAACCAGTGGCAGGTTTGGCCATTCACCTTGGTTTAGGGGCACAGAGCCCACCTGCTGGCCGAACCTCGTACAACTCAAACTAATGCTGCTTGCTAATGTTTCTTTGTTCTGAAGATTGTGCAGTTGATCTTATTCTGCAGTTCTTGTTGTCCCAATTGTTGCCTTGTTGTTCTGCTGGGTTTCTTGATTCGCTGTGGTTTGTATGGTTGTGTTTGTGCTACTTTTCTTGCTCCAGCAGTTGCATGACAGTTGTCCTTGCTCTGCTGTTTTGTTGTACCAGAGGCTGCATCCTTCTCGTTGTGCTGTGTTTACTACTTGCACTGGTGGCAGTGTTAATGTCTTTGCACTGCTTTTCATGTTGTACTTTTAGTTGCGCCATTGTTGATTTTTTCTTGTACTGGGAGATGTTTGATTGTTCTTATGATGCTTTTGTTGTACTGGAGGTTGCATGGTTGTTCTCGTGTTGCTTTTCTTGATGCACCAGAAGTTGCTTGGTTGTTTTTGTGCTACTTTTCTTTTCACAACTGAGCTGAATGATTCTTTTACTGCTATTCTTGTTGTACTGGACACAGCATGGTTGATCTACTTTTGTTTTTCTTGTCTTACGAGAGGTTATGTAATTGAGCTACACCTCATGTGATCTATGATACAGAGATTCTCGTAGCAAAGTCAAAGGTAGCTTGTACCATGATCCATTTTAAATCTAATACAGCGACCTATGACCAAGCAAACACATGAATGCCATATAGGGGATTTTCTGGAATCAGAGGCTTCAGAAGTGTCAGAGCTCTTTAATTGACGCTTCATGTGTGACCCGCAACGTCCTAACTCTCAACAACGAATCTTTTTGCTCATTCTCTTATTGATGACATACACGCAATTGCTTTGCCCTCTGTAATGCGACACCAGGATGTATGCAAGCAGAGGGCGCCTGTTTGCCTTCACTGAAAGCCACCAGATGAAAGACACTCTGTCCTCAGGTGCACAGATCCCATGTTCACCATGTGCTGGAAAGCAAGAAGCGACCTAGGGACTCAGGACAATCACAGTTTAACATTATGTTGAAGGGGACCTACATAGATAAGGGACAGGTGAATATCTGAGCTTCATCTTAAATCAATTTTGCGAGAATAAAATTCGAGTGGTAAGGGAGAGAGGCAGAGCCTAGAGAGAAAACATACAAACTCTGAGCCGAACAGACTAGTCTGTTTGAAAATCTTTAGTAAGGCATAATATTACAGGAATGCCTTGCATTGGCTCCTCCAACAATTCAATTCAGCAATGTTTAGAAGCGTCCTCCTTTCTGTATGTCTATTAAACGTCTGTGAGTAGTCTATTGTCTGAGGCTCTATTTTTTTTTTTAAATCACTCTTTCTTCATTATCCTCTTGTGCGCAAGGCAATTTATAATCTGACAGAAATTTGGGTGCTTGGAGTTCATATCAATTTAAAGATTTATTGAATTATTCTTCAGAATAAAATGTTATTTTTCTAGTTAATATTCCTTGGTTGAACTCTTTTGGTGAGTCCTTTGAGTACATTTTATGTATATTATTCCAGATTTTCTTTTTCCAACATTGATTTGTTGCTACGTTTATTGTTCACACCACAACTTTTCGTTGTGTTTCTTTTATAATGTGGAGTACACCCGGACACCGATCTTCAAGTGCATGAGGATGTACACAACAGATTGGATTTCCAGAAGCATTATACTTGTTTAGTTTTGCATTGTATCTAGCTTGTTTATAGTGATTTGCTAGCACTTGTTTAGCCCAAAGTGCTGAACTGTCCTTTTCTGGTTAGCAGGAATCGTGACTGATATGGGATGAAGTTGTGTGTGATGGCAATGTGACTATCAGGGAACCAATGGTTGTTATATGTGAGAGCTGGAGACATACTCCAGACTTGTCTTTCGAAACCTGGTCTGGAGAACACATACCAGGCCTTGTGGTGCAGTGGATTAATGCGTCAATTTCAGGTCTACACAGCCTTTATCCATCCTAGCCTGACGAAAAGAGTACCACTCACTGAGTTGGGTTACAATAAACACCTGTTGTCAGCCAGTCATGCGAAGAGACCGTGCAAAGGGTGAACGTGTGCTCTAAAAATATGTATGTGATGTTCTGTTCTGTTCTGTTAGATTCAGCCAAGCATTGTTTAGAATAAGGTTCATAATGAGTGTTAAGGAGGAATAAGCCAATTAGTATGCCTAAGGGAAAGTAGAAGCTGGTCAAGGAAGGAGAGCAACTTGAATGAAAAATACCAGAGGAAGACACTGATGGGGCTGTGTGTGGAGTCCGTAAAATGTAAAAGAAATGTCCAGCTAGAAGTGCGCAAGTTGGGATTTATTTTATTCAACGATGTACTTGCACCTAGGGGTGTGGTTAAGCGGAGGTGGGCTGTAGAAACAGGAACGTTTGACGTGGTGGTAGATACAGACAATGATCCTGAGCAGTAGTCTGTTTTCCAATATTCCCTGGGTGTTTGATTTTTTTACTTGCTAGCGAACAACCAACATTGTGATTTTTCTTCCCTGTTTCATCTATGAAGCCTTTTTTCTACCCAGAGCTGTGTGCTTCATGGGGCTATGTGTATTGTTTAGAAATTCGTCTCTTGCAGACATGGATCTAAGACTTTTGTATTTGCAATGTAAGTAGTGAATGTTACAAAAACATCCTAACATTTTTTTC
This sequence comes from Calotriton arnoldi, assembly GCA_963921515.1. Taxonomy (NCBI): domain Eukaryota; kingdom Metazoa; phylum Chordata; class Amphibia; order Caudata; family Salamandridae; genus Calotriton; species Calotriton arnoldi. Next base: position 163,793 of record CAWUFW010000043.1, read on the forward strand.
ACATGGACCAGCTGAAGATTGATGACCTGGAGCTTTACCTCCCTATGCTTCCTTGTATATGAACCGAGCGTGTACTTAGTAAAATCCCGCTTTCTGATTTAATAATGCTTTTCAATCCTAGAGAGAGATGATTTTTTTTCCCTCAAGGGTCTAAATTTGTCATTGTTGCCATCGTGAAGGTTTTCCTGCAAATTTCACATGCAAAACCTGGACGTCATTGTATCAGGCAAACTATAAAAATGTATTAGGTTATATTGCAAAACCTTCTAATTGTTGTAGAACTTGGACTGGGGAAAGGCTCATAGAAGAGTCTACCAAGGCAATCGGAACAAAGCTCTTTCAGCGTAAACAGCCCCGCAGGTTATGCCCACCATCAGCCGCGGCCCGTGCAGGTAAGAGTGGTGGGACAGGTTGGGGGGGATTCGACAGACGACCACGAGGAAAAATTAAATAAATAATTAATTTTCCCTTGTCGTCGTCGGTCGAAATTCTCCCCCTCCCCCCGCCGCTCTTACCAGCCTGGGACGCAGCTGCCCACCATATGTGATGGTATCAACAAAGGGAAATCTTTAAAGAAACAAAAATGACATTTGCAGTACTGCACACAATTTTATCTAAAGAAACATAAATATAGACAATACAGTTTTTTTTTAAGGATTAACTCTCATTCACTCGCTACTGCTGCCCATGTTGGTTATGCTTAAACTTTACAGAAACATTGGTGAAATACATCACTGGACTATATAGTAAGACATCATTGGTGCACACAACAAAACATCTCTAAATCAAAGATCAGACAACAAATCGGTTGCACCACTACTGCTTGTATGAAGCTGAACCACCTACCTGAGAAATTGAAATGGTATAAGGTCCTTTAACAATTGCCCTCTTACACTATGACAGAAGTGGACTTCTGTATGACGGTTCTCAATAGAAATGGTTTGTGCAACAATGTTGTATTGGACTACTATTTATCTATTTGAGCAGAGCTGCAGTCTTTAAATTTCTGTGCATGCAGAATGTTCGGAACTGTCAACAGGTACCCTTGTCATATGTCAGTGCAGGCCCATTGTTGTTTTCCCTTATGTTAGCCTGAGCACATAGTAGGCTGCTCTCTGCTTTGCACAAGTTGCTATACAAATGTATCTTGCTTAGTGCCATGCTGAACGTTCACACAAAACCTGCTGTTATTTTAGCAATCTGTTCTTTCCTGGGATTTAGCCTGAACACCGTAGACACTGTCAAACAACAATGCTCCTTGTTATTCTGTTCTGATCAGGCTTTAGCACCTAGACACAACCCACAAGTGCAGTTGTTCTTTGGGACACCATACTCTTTTTTCATATAGGTATGCACAGATATGAAGGGATGCAGAAGAAGATCGCAACTGCACCTGAGATGTAGAACCTTCATCTGTGCAGGGACTGCTAAAAACACCCAGAGATCTTTTGATATATAATCACTTTGCTTCTGTAGACAATACAATGACAAATCCCTTTATGATATATGGATTACTTACTATGCTGACCGTATTTGTGTTAGGCATTTTCTTACTTGTTGTGGCATGTATACTGCATACTAGAGCGCAATAGTTAAAGTAAATAGTTTTAACTTTTCTCGTGTCTCTGTCAGATCTTATTATGGACAAGTACAAGCGTGAGAGCGAAAGGGTGTGTTCTGTCACCACAATTCCTGAGAGGTTTGTGAGTGTTGTGTTCTGGGGTGTCTAATCGCTTGTTCCTCTGAAAGTGAGTAGGAGGGCAAGTGAGAAACTATAGCTAGTTGGTCCCGGGCTCATGGGTGCCAAGGTGGTTGGATAACTCAGTCCCTGCCTACTAACTACTAAGGTTCAATGGTCCCAAGCATAGTTCTGTGATTTTTCAGAATCCCTACAACACCCCAGTTTAATCTGCAAACTTATTTTGAAATCCCTGGAAGTCTGTTCAAGAAACTGCACTCCAACTCTCTTTGTATTACTTCTGGCAAACAGATCAAAACCATGTCCACAATTGAATTAGTTTCTCTCTTCAGCCCTGATGTATGATCAGCCTTCATAGCACAGTTTGTTGAATAAAGTATTACTAAAGAAGCCTCTCATATCTCCTTAAGGTTCTAGGATAACTGAAATGTGATTTATCTTTTGGGACTTTTGAAACAAATTGCACAGAATTTAAAAACATCACCTCAATAACAGTCATTAATTCTGAGGAATAGGTACAAGATAAAAATACATGTTTGGGAGAGGTCATACTAGAGGCACCAGCATAGCCACTTCCTGTGTAGCACATAGCAACCACATGAAATATTTGTGGCTGCAGCGGAAATAATCTGCTTCATTGTAAATGGATAAGAGTGGCCCTGTATTCCTACTGTGTCACAGTTAGCTATGTTTTTTTAATCAAATCCTTTTGTCACCCTTAAGACCAAATACAACATATGGTCATGTTAAGCAGTTGATAGTCATTTTGTGATGGAAAGTAGCATTCTTTTCTAAAACGCAGAGTGGGGCCCAGCCAGCAGGACTACAGCAGAGGAAAATATCAGAAGTCTAATATGGATTCCCTACTTTTGGGAATTCACAAGTTCCTATTGAAATCCAAATGAAAAGTTGGACCAGTAAGTAAGATTAGTCCTAATTTCCATGCAGATTTAATTAAGAATCACATAATTTCTAACTTTTGTCTCCAGTCCCTGTTTAGGGAAGTCTCTATAATGGAGGGGTCTGTACAGATGGAGGGGATTTCCTCCAAAGGGAAAATATTTTACCCCATGAAGAATACCCTTCCCCTACACTGCCACAAAATTTGAAGGTAATCAGTGCTTCCTCTAACAGTGAAGAGTGTAGGACCAGCCCTGTGCAGAAGTTCATCTCCTACCAATTCTAGGGTGAGAATGGGTTGGATGATAATTTGAGACGGGAGACAAACATCCATGCTTGTGGGTTTTCCCGAACTCTCAAAGCGAGCCATGATTCGAACATCAATTTTCTGGCCCTTTCGTTAGATTTACAGTTGTGGAGATCTCTGCTTTCATGGCTGAGCTCTATGTCCCTGTAAATATGCTTATGCCTGTCAAGAATTCCTCTGTTAATTCATGGCAGGCATAGACAAGGTAGACATAAACGTACTTTTACAACCAAATTTACCTTTGTGAGGAGGGCCGATGTTGATTTCCTTAGGTATAGCATGAGTTGGCCAAATTTGGAAAGCAGCATAGGGTCTACCAGTTACTAGCTACGTAGATGGCAGTTTAATCGCGGACTTACATTGCCTCACTATGCACAAAATATGTGAAGAATAACATGCAGTACCAGTAAAATCTTTATCCACCAGTAAGCAATGATGTCATCAGTCATGCTAATATGGTATCATTTTAGCAGGAATCACTTCAGTGATCTGCTGTCCTCATATATTCCGAAGAATAAAAGGATTTTTTAAATTTGTTTTCTAAAAAGAAAAAAGAGGATTTATTTATTGTATTTTTATTTATGGAGTTTGTATAGCGCAAACTCGACTCAAAGGTATCATAGCACTTCACATAGTTGGCAAAGAGACAGTTACCCGGGTTGCATATGGGTAAAAACACTATATGAAGTAAGCACAAAAACAAAACAACAGTATACACAGAAGTGTACTATAAGCAATCATTGTTGAGCAAGTTACATATAGAGTAGACACAGTTACATGAAATAATCACAGATCTATGACAGCAGTGTATAAGGTGGACAGTAGGAATATGGGCGATATATTTAGTTCAGAGGTAGTTACAATAGGGAGTGTCAATTAAGTTAACAACGTGTGCATAAGCTAGCATTGTTACTATAAGATGAGCATGAGTGCATATAGGCATAAAATAACATTTAGGCATATAATAGTGATGTGAACACTGAATGAGCAACAGATCATATGGGCCTAATATAACAGAACACAGTGTGCTTCAGTTGCAGCTATATCTGATGCAGGCAAGTCATGATCGTGTGGATGGTATGGTGGGTGCTACTCACGAGGGTCAGGTTGTCAGGCCATTCAGCAACCATGTGGATGCTGGCTTGAGGGGTTGGGAGTGCGAGCAATATAGCTCCGGGCTCGATGTGGGGGGTGGCGGTCCCTTGCTCCTGGCACATAAGTAGATGGAGACCTGCTCGCCTGCGACTAGCACTGCAGCGGAGGCCAGCCAGTTGGAGACAGCCGGGGGGGCGGTGGTCCCTTTGCACCTTGCCCATATGTGGATGGTGACCCGCTCGCCCGTGACTAGCGCAGCAGCGGGGATCAGTCAGGTGGGGTGGGTCATGTGGGGACAATGGGTTGGGTGGTCCTCACTGGCCCTGCTTCAGAAAAGTCACGCACATGAGGGAGGTGATTGGGGGCAGTCTCTTTGTCAACAGTTCTCAGGGGCAGTGCTCTGCAGACCCAAAACACTCGGGCGGCACTGGGGGTCGGTCGAGTGAGCCACTCCCAGAGTACAAGGCAGAACACACAGCAGCACTTTGGGCAGACCAGGGCTGGTCAGGCAAGCTAGGGGGAAGCGTCAGACTCCTCTCTTTGATCTTTCCTATTGCGCTTTCCATCCGCACCTCTTGGTTTTCCACTTTTGTCCTTTTTTTGTGCTTTTTTTGCTGATACAGGGGTTTGAATGGGGTCAGTTGTCCTCCTGGATTGCCCTCTCGGTTGCCTCAATGACTCTGCACATTTTTGGGGGTCCCTGTGAGCTGTTTATGGCACCGGGGACTGGTCCAGCATTAACGGTCAGGACACCCTAACATACGAGAGGGGTGGCGGTGATCTCTCCTCACTCATAATAACATGGCCGCCTCCATTTCTCAGTCCCCCGCTCTGACGGTGACCAGGGATAAAGAGCGGCAGCATCTTTGAGCCCCTGGAGTTAGACAAGTTTCAGAGCTAAGGTTGCCGTTCCCCCAAGTGCGGCCTTCTTCAGGCACTATCTGCAGGCACCCAGCAAGGTCAATCTCCCTGCTTTTTTTGCTTTGATCTTCGTTCAGGTCTTTGCTGTGCTGCCTGGACACTGTTTAAAGCTGTTATCAGCTGTCTGGAATTGCAGAGTCATTGCCTTCGGTTCCAGATGGCCGAGGCTCACTGGGGGTATTTTTTCAGGAATTTATGCAGAAACAGAGATCCCTAGCCCGGAGCTCCCAACAGGAGCTCCTTAGCAGTTGGCCATCTTGGTACTTGGTGAGCATAGTGAATGTTTTTGATTTGCCTATAAAGGTTTCAAATTATAGTATCACATCTGAGTTTAAGCATCAAATCTGAGCTTAAACTTTATAGAAAAAATCTTGTCACCTACTGACCCTCTATTAAACAATGTTGCAATCTTCAGACTGTTCTGGTGTCACTTGAACTGCACATCGATTCTGTATGGAAAATATTTCCATACAGAATAGCTTGGGCCGGCACTCCAGCTGCTGCTACTCTGGTTCGATCCCAGCATCTCTGGCCTTCTTGCTTCCACAATCAATCCAGGAGAATCTACAGGCACATGATCTGTATAAGCGCTCTGGGACATGTTGAAAACTAGTGGAAAACAGGGACCATTTAGCTTGCACACCGTTCATTCAATCAATCAGGTGGTTTGTAAAGCGCGACTACTCACCAGTAAGCATCTTAAGGTGCTGGGGGGAGCTGCTGGTCTGTCGAAGGTGATGTAGTTCAGTTGAACTGCCAGGTCTTGAGTTCTTTCCTGAATTGAGGCAGTGATGGTGATTGCCTGAGGTGGAGAAGCAGGGTGTTCCATGTCCTTGCTGGAAGGTAGGAGAAGGATCTTCCTCTGGCTGTGGTCTTGCAGATACATGGGACAGTTGATAGGGCCAGTTGATTGGAGTGGATGTCTCTGGTGGGTGCGTGGAATGTGAGGCGGTGGTTGAGGTATGCAGGTCCCGCGTCATATAGGGCTTTGTAGGCATGTGTGAGGAGCTTGGAGGTGATTCTTTGTTGACTGGGAGCCAGTGGAGGTCTCTCAGGAGGCTGGTGATGTGGCTTCAGCGGGGTATGTTGAGGATGAGTCTAGCGAAGGCTTTCTGAATGGTCTGCTTTTTCTTGAGGAGTTTCTGGGTGATGCCGGTGTAGACTGCATTGCCGTAGTCGATTCTGCCACTCATGAGTGTGTGGGTGACTGTCTTTCTGGACTCGGTGGTGATCCACTTGAAGATCTTTCTGAACAGGCATAACGTGTGGAATCAGGATGATTAGACAATGTTGATCTGGTGGTTCATGGTGAGCGAGGAAGGATGATGCCAAGGTTTCGTGCATAGTCATTGGGTGTGGCGGAGGTTCCAAGTGCTGTGGGTCTCCAGGAGTCGTCCCAGATAGAGGGGGTGGAGCCATGATGAGCACTTCGGTCTTCTCTGAGTTGAGCTTGAGGCAGCTGTTCTTCATCCAGGTGGCAACAGCCTTCATCCTGTCAAGGAAGTTGTTCTTGGAGAGTGTGGGTTCGTTAGTGAGGGAAAGAATTAGCTGAGTGCCATCAGTGTAGGAGACAATGTTGAGTCTGTGGTTCCTGACGATTGCTGCAAGCGGGGCCATGTAGACGTTGAAAAGAGTGGGGCTCAGGGAGGAGCCCTGAGATACTCCACTGCTGATCTTTGTGGTTTCCAAATGGAACAGTGGTAGTCTGGTTCTGCCGGTGAGGAAGGAACGTATCCATTCCGGGGCTTTGTTGTGGATGCCGGCGTTGTGGAGTCTTGTGCATAGAGTTAGTTGAGAGACCGTATTGAAGGTGGCCGAGAGGTCCAGGAGGATGAGGGCTGCAGTTTTGTCTTGGTCGAGGAGGGTGCAGACGTCTTCTGTGGTGGCAAGGAGGGCTGTCTTGGTGCTGTAGTTGCTTCCGAAGCCGGATTAGGAGAGTTCCAGGATATGGTTTGCTTCGATGAGCTCAGAATGTTGGATGTTGATTGCCTTCTCGATGACCTTGGCTGGGAAGGGGAATAAAGAGATGGTTCTGAAGTTCTTGAGGTCCATCCAGTCGGCAGAGGGTTTCTTCAGCAAGGGGTTGATCTCTGCTTGTTTCCTGTCTTCCTGGAAGGTGGTGGAGTTGATGGAGCCGTTGATGTTGTGGCAGAGTTCAGTTGCAATATTGGTGCCGGCTCTGTTGAAGATGTGGTGCGGGCAGGGGTCTGAGGGTGCTCTGGAGTGGATCCTGTGTCGTAGGTGCACTAGGAAGGTCTTGGGTACCAAGGCTGTCAAAGCTGTAATATCTCTCCTTAATCATGCAGTAGAAGTAGATGCTGAGGGTGTTGCAGAGGTCTTGGGAGGGTGGGATGTCTGCTGTCTCTGTGCTGGGTCTGGCAAATTCTTCCATTAACATGCAGAAGGTGATGCTATGGTAAGAATAAATAAGACGAATCTTCTTACTAAACCCTTTACAAATAATGTAAGTCATAACGCGCCATGTTACATCAAAAGGTAATCACAAGCTTGGCCGAGAGAACAATAATCATGATGGCCCTGATTTCGTGGGCACATTTCTGCTCAATGTTATACATTCATAATGTTCATTTTTTAAAAATTTCTAGCAAAAGAAATTGTAATTTCCACTTTACTTCATTTTGCTGTTTAATTATTTATGCATTTTTCACTCTGGGTTTCTTTATTTTCACATATTGCTGTTATATACGCTTTATAAAAATGTGCTTGATCGTTCGGGAAAAAAAGAGTATTTTTAAAAAGGGATCGCCATCATCAGGATATGAAACATAAGTGTGATTTAATTCCAAGACTGACCTTACAATTACAAACACGCTAAAGCTAAATCTATATTGAGAAAGGGCTTGGCAACAACAACAATTAAACTACATTAAACGTATTTTAGTGCCATCTGCTCTAAAAGAACTGTTTTGGATTGTGAAGAATGTGTCAAATCCTCTGGCCCTAAGATTTGTCAATCCTTTATTCAAACTGTGCTAACATTTTGACACTTATTTTCTCTTATTACGACAAGGCAGTGGTAAAGTTTGAAAGTGGTGGAGCATAAATAGTCAACCTAACTTTGACGAGCAAGCAAAGGAAGTGAGCAAACTCACTCTGGGAAGGGCAAGAGTGTGGGTGGTTCTCTTTTCAATTAAATGTCCAAATGATGGGACCAATCTGTGAATTTTACTGTATAGGTTTGCAATAAATTAACTTTGAGGGCCAGATGTACGACCTGCAAAATAGCGCCTCACAAATTGCAACTCATTTGCGACTCGCAATTTGCGAGGCGCTATTTGGCATGTACAACAGTGTGTTTAACACAGTTTGCGATTCCCAATGGGGTTGCAAATTGCGAGGCTCATGAATATTAATGAGCCTCTTGCAATTTGCGACCCCATTGGGAATGACAGGCCCTCCCAGGGATGGTGGCCTGCTGGGCTCAGCAGACCACAATGTTTGGGACTGCTTTTAAATAAAGCAGTTTTTTTTTAAAATGCAGCCCGTTTTCCTTAAAGGAAAACCGGATGCATTTAAAAAAACAAAAATGAAATGTTTTCGTTTCATTTTTTAAGGGCAGGTAGTGGTCCCTGGGACCACTGCCTGCCCTTAAAAAATATTTCTAGAGACAGTCCCCTGGGGACCCCTTCCAAATTACGACTGCATTACCACCCTCTTGAAGAGGGTGGTAATTTGCGAGTGTTTTGCGACCGCAATTGCGGACACAAAACATTCATACATTGCTTTGTGGACGCAATTAGGAAGGGAACACCCCTTCCTAATTGCAACTCGCAATTACTACATAGCGAGTCGCAAATAAATTGCGACTCGCTATTTAGGAATTGTACATGGCCCTGGGCAATTTTGCATGCGCAAACAGGTCGCAAACCCGTTTGCGCATGCAATTTAGGGTCGTACATCTGGCCCATAGTGTTATATTCCACTTGCGGTTCTAAAGGGATACTCATGAGAAATTAGATTTTTTCTTGGTGTGTTAAATAAGCCTAGTCACTTGAAGGGTAAACATCAGAAAAAACATAGCAATGCAAAATCATAGCTACATAATTACTTATTAGTTGTAAATTCTCCTTTCACACATTTCATAATCTCTAGAGCCGGTCACGCAGTGCTTACAAATTCAAGCTCGCAATCTAATTAACAGAATGAGTCATGGAAGGCATTGCTTGGAAGGCAGAATTTTCTTCTCACGCTGGTTAATGGCCCACTGAGCTCAGTTATATCAGCTCATACCTTTCAATTCCAACTTCTTCCTAGTTCTAGCTCTTCCCCCACTGCATTGACAGGTCTGACACATGTGCTATAAGGCAGGCAGACTTGCCAGTTGAGAGGTTTCAAGTAACAATGAATCTGATTTTTTGAGAGGACATCTTGCATTACAGCTTCATTGTTTAGTTCGTGACTGAATGCTAGAAACTGCTTTGAACCACCATTTATTTCAATCATTAGAATAAACACAGAAGAGCTGAAATTAGAACTATTGCACATTATTTGCAAGCTCTTTAAGCCTTTTGACCATTTAACTACTCAAGACTACAAGTCCCATTCCATTCTTTGTTAGAAATGGTGCTGTGCTATTGCTCTAAATCTCTGTACAGTGGGTCGCTGTTAAAGTCGTGTGCTTGCTGTAGAGCCACTTGAAGGAGTAACTGAAACTGAGTAGCAAGGTTAGTGATAGTGGCCCCCTTCTAATCTGATTTTGGCCTCAGGGACCCCATCCCCCAGGGCCCGGCCTCAATTGTGGGTGCCTGGTCACACCCAAGGCCACCCACTGCCTATGATGAGGACTGCGGGGGAGCCTGAAGGCCCCCATGGTCCCTGCCAACTCCCCACCTCATGCAGGAGCCAGCATTGCTTTTACACATAGGGAGCTGCTAAAATGCAGCTCCCAATTTGTAAAAGCAATTGGGCTCCGCTTTGAGCAAGCAAGCAGGTGCAAGCAGGGGCTTCCTATATTTTTTTTCAATTTTTCCGCATTTCCGCAGGTCCACCTGCAAATTTACAGCAAAATTGAAATGAAAAAATGCATTTAACCCCCAGCGGGGACCATGTGGGACCACCCCATTAGATCTGAGGGGGGGTCATGGTATTCCTACCCTGCCCTCTTTTCTTTATTCCTTGCATTTTTTGTGGAACTTTGCTTCAAGCTGAGTCCCAAAATGGCTGCCAGCACCTCCTGGTTGGAGAGGATGTGGCCTACTGGTTAGAGCGGTCAACCTCGAAGCTGGGGAACTGGGTTTGAGACTCAGCACAGATCCTCAACATCCTGTGATTCTGTGCTAATCATTTATTTTCCCCGTGCCTAACAAAATGAATGTGTCCGTCTGGAGAAAAACCTGTCCTTGACCATCTGTACGCTAGAGCTGCATGGGTTTCTCGTGAACTTTCCGAAATGCCAGCTGCTTCCTGCAACTCGGCGGTCTTTCATAGGGGCCGTCTTCGATTCGATCCTGGGCAAGGTGTTCCTTCCGGACTCCCGGCTTCTGCGGCTTCAGTTCCTGTTGCGGAGGTTGTTGTCCCAGGCTGCGGCTCCCCTCCTTCAGTGGCTCGAGGTTCAGGGTCATATGGCTGCGACTGTCTTCACGGTGCCCTGGGCCAGGGTTCATCTTCGGCCTCTGCTGTGGCATCTTCAACGTTGGGTGCCTTTTCCGGTTCAGGACTATGCTGTCTCTGTGCCGGTGTCTCTGGAGGTTGTGTCCGCTCTCCAGTGGTGGCTGGATTCCTCCAATCTCTCCAAGGGAATGTGGATTCACCTGCCGCCTCCTTTGGTGTTGACGACGGATGCCAGTGCGTCAGGTTGGGGGGGACTCTGGGTCAGTGGACTGTTCAGGCTCGTTGGCTCCGGTCGGAGTCCCGCCGGTCCTCCAATTGGAGGTTTGCCAAAGGCCTGCTTGTGGGGTTGCTTTGGTACCAGGAGTAATGAAGATTACCGGTAAGTAATAGGACATTTACATAGACGACACAGAGAAGCAAATATACAGACTGAGCAACATATCTCAGACATTCATGTGCACACAAATTAAAGCACCTAGAGCCGCACGCACAAAGACCAACAAACTGGTGCGCGCTATATAAAACTCCGGGAAAAAAAAGTGTTGGCAGCCATTTAAATTTCAGTAGGTTCTGCGTGTCAAAAAGGGGATGTTTTTTTAAAATTTCGCGAAGATTCATCAAGTGGCGCAAAAGTTATTGGCAAAACTACACACATATATATATTATCTACTGGCGGTCGCCAGTAGATAGTTATAGTTAGGACCTATTTTCCATAGGAAATCCGCAACATTCTATTTGAAATAACTTCGGCGCCGGTTGACGAATCTTCGCGAAAGTTTCCAACTTGTTGGGCCGCTCCGGTCCGCTCCTATCCTGAAAGTCTCTGGGTGATTTGTCAAGCGGGGGCCGAGAAAAAAGGGGGGTTCCAAAACGCGTTTTCCCCATTCATTTTTCCAAAGGAACCTTTAGTCGCAGCTACAGCCCGAACTGCTGAACGGAATTACACCAAATTTGGCAAAGAGGTAGCCCTTGGTTCAGTGTCCTGCCTTTTGCTTAAATGGTGTAAATCCGTTCAGTAGTTCCTGAGAAAATCAAAAGTAAAGTCACATATATATCTATGGCCGAGTAGGGTCCGCGTACCCTCCCGATCACGAGCTGCATGCTAATTGGCTGTCAAGTGGCTGTCAACACTCCAAATCAGGAAGTGTTGGCAGCCATTTTATCCCTCGGTAGAACCGAGGGACAGAAACAAGTGCGCAAAGCACAAAAGGGGGCAGGGTAGAAACACCCTGACCCCTAGGTCTGCTCAGGGGGTCCCACAAGGACCCCTGGGCAGAAAAGCATTTTTTTTTAAATCGGCGGGGATGCGCTTAGGGTGCGCGGATCCCGCCGTGATTAAAAAAAAACGAGGCACAGAAACACGTCGCCAAACGCAACAAGGGGGCAGGTTAGAAACACCCTGACCCCCTAGGTCTGCTCAGGGGGTCCCACAAGGACCCCCTGGGCAGAAAAAAGCATTTAAAAAAAAATAATAATTGGCGGGATGCGCTTAGGGTGCGCGGATCCCGCCGATACAAAAAAAATCGAAGCGCGGTCTCCCGCGCTTCGATGCTATTTTGCCCCCGGGTGGCCCAAGTCCCGGGGGCATGCGGAGGGTGGGTTTATATTTTATGTGGGGGCCTCTAAGGCCCCCAAGCCCGGGGACCACCACCCCCAGGGCTTTAAATAAAAAATGGTGCGGGAGGGCTCTCCGCCCTCCCGCAGCCCCGAGGACCGCCACCTCCCGGGGCTTCTTTTTTATCTTAATAACCTGTGTGGGGGGCTCCAGCCCCCACACGCCCCAGGGACCGCCACCTCCCGGGGCACTTAGAAAACAAATGTGGGGGTCCGTTTCGGACCCACGAAGCCCGGGGACCACCACCTCCCCGGGGCTGTGCAATTGAAGGGAGGGGGGCCGCGCGGCCCCCCTCCTGGAGCCTGTGGTGGCCCTGGGGACCGCCACCCCCCAGGGCTGGCTCCTGCAGTGTCCCGGGGTGCCTACCCCCGGGACACTGCTGTTTGCAATGGCAGGACGGGAGCCTCGCGGCTCCCGCCCTGTCATTGCAAACTTGCTTTGCTTCATTGAAGCGAGAGCAGGGAAACCTGCTCTCGCTTCAATGAAGCAAAGCAGAATTGCTTCTCCATAAGGGGAGCTGCATGTCAGCAGCTCCCCTTGTGGAAAAGCAATGCCGGCTCCCGCAGGACGCGGGGAGCCGGCGGGACCGTGCGGGGATTGGGGCCCGGGAGGGACGCAAAGGCAGGCCCCGGGGGATGGGGTCCCTGGGGCCTTAAATGGCCTGAGGAGGGGGGCCACGCAGCCCCCCTCCAAATATATATATTTTTTAAAACAGTGGGCATGCCCCGGGGGATGGGGTCCCCGGGGCCAATAGGGGCCCAGGGAAGGGGGGCCACGCGGCCCCCTTCCCGTTTTTTTTTAAAAAAGAAAATGCTCAGGCCCCGGGGGATGGGGTCCCCGGGGCCAAAAGTGGCCAAGGGAAGGGGGGCCACGCAGCCCCCTCCCATAAAAAAAAAAAGAAAAAAAAAAAAGACCGGCATTGTGCCGGAGGCCCCGCCCCCTCCCTGCAGCACTCTGCAAACGCGCCCCCTGGCACATTGTAAGATGGGGAAGTAATTCCCCTTCAATACTGGGGGTCCCTGGGGGCCGACTAGCCCACCAGGAACCTCCAGTATGCGCCAGGGAGCTGCGTTGCAGAGAGGTGTTCAAAGGTCACGCCCCTTTTTACACCTCTCTGCAACGCAGCTCTGTGGCGCTTACTGGAGGTACCTGGTGGGATAGTTGGACCCCAGGGACCCTCAGGATTCAAGGGGACTTAATCCCCCAACTTAAAACACGCCACGGGGTGCGTTTGCACAGTGGTGAAGGGAGGGGGCGGGGCTAAAGGTGACATGTGTGCAAACAGGCCCCGTGGCGCGTTTTAAGATGGGTAATTAAATCCCCTTCAATCCTGAGGGTCCATGGGGCCAACTAGCCCACCAGGTACGTCCAGAAAGCGCCACAGAGCTGCGTTGCAGAGAGGTGTAAAGGGGCGTGGCCTCTGAACACCTCTCTGCAACGCAGCTCCCTGGCGCATACTGGAGGTACAGGGTGGGCTAGTTGGACCCCAGGGACCCTCATGATTCAAGGGGACTTAATACCCCAACTTAAAACGCGCCACGGGGCGCGTTTGCACAGTGGTGAAGGGAGGGGCGGGGCTTCAGGTGACATGTGTGCAAACAGGCCCCGTGGCGCGTTTTAAGATGGGAATTAAATCCCCTTCAATCCTGAGGGTCCCTGGGGCCAACTAGCCCACCAGGTACGTCCAGAAAGCGCCACAGAGCTGCGTTGCAGAGAGGTGCAAAAGGGGCGTGGCCTCTGAACACCTCTCTGCAACGCAGCTCTCTGGTGCATACTGGAGGTATCTGGTGGGCTAGTTGGCCCCTAGAGACCCTCGGGATTGAGGAGGAATTAATTCTCCAACTTAAAACGCGCCACAGGGCGTGTTTGCAGACATGTCACCTCAGGCCCCACCCCTTCCTTCACCATTGTGCAAATATTCCTCTAAAATCAGCCGAACTACGAATTCCGATTTACTCACATGTTATCAGGAGAGACCTCAGTGCTGCATCTTTGAGCCCAGTACTGATCCTGAAAAGTAATTTTAACTGTACTTACCAGTAACTTGAATTTCTTTCCATAGGATATCATTGCCTGCTTTTTGCTGAAAAAGTTTCTGTGTCGATTTTTGAAACATACAAATAGTCCTATAAAATCAGCAGAACTACGAATTCCAATTTACTCACCTGTTATCAGGAGAGACCTCAGTGCTGCATCTTTGAGCCCAGTACTGATCCTGAAAAGTAATTCTAACCATACTTACCAGTAACTTGAATTTCCTTCCATAGGCTAACATTGACTGGTTTCACTTGGAAATTCTTCTAAGTGTGGAGTTTTGGAACTTTATAATATTCCTCTAAAATCAGCTGAACTACGAATTCCAATTTACTCACCTGTTATCAGGAGAGACCTCAGTGCTGCATCTTTGAGCCCAGTACTGATCCTGAAAAGTAATTCTAACCGTACTTACCAGTAACTTGAATTTCCTTCCATAGGCTAACATTGACTGGTTTCACTTGGAAATTCTTCTAAGTGTGGAGTTTTGGAACTTTATAATATTCCTCTAAAATCAGCTGAACTACGAATTCCGATTTACTCACCTGTTATCAGGAGAGAACCCAGTGCTGCATCTTTTAGCCCAGCACTGACCCTGAAAAGTAATTCTAACCGTACTTACCAGTAACTTGTATTTCCTTCCATAGGAATCCATTGTCTAGTTTTCAGCAGAAAAGTTTCAAAGTGTCGATTTTCACAAACTACAAATATTCCTTAAAAATTGCCTGTATGACTTAAACGCATTCTTTCAACTGTTTACAGGAGATGCACCAGTGCTGGATCCAGGATCCACCACTGAGTAAGAAAAAGTAACGATAACACTACTTACCTGCTAAGTGAATTTCCTCCCATAGGATAACATTGGTGATTCTATGTGAAAAAGTTTCGAAGTGTCAACTTTTAAAATACAATAATATTCCTTAAAAATCACTACTGTAACAAAACGCTTTTACTCAACTGTTTACAGGAGATGTCCCAGTCCTGTGGTTAGAAAAGTAATCCATAAAGTAACTAATTGCATTTAAGTAGAAATTCACATTGAGCTCAATGTTGCATTGTGTTTGAAATTGTGTTGCGCATTGCAACAACTGTAACTACTGTACTTAAAAGTCTATTGCCTATATGCAAAGTATTTAAACTAAAGTAATTCATTCTGAGAAAGTATATTTTGTAATGTAATGTATAATGTAATTAAAATGTAATTTAAAAAATAAAATATCTAAAAATAAATAGTTTAAAAAAATGTAGTAAATCAGTATCAAAAAAATAAATATAACAATTAATACATTTAAAAATTGTCATTTACAAAACCTTTGAAATTCACTGAAAAAAACATAGGTTTCAGACATGCTATAGTTAGGAATTAGCATTTAAAAAACCTTTGAAATTCACTGAAAAAACCATAGGTTTCAGGCACGTTATAGTTAGAAATTAGCATTTAAAAAACCTTACAAATTCACTGAAAAAACCATAGGTTTTAGGGACAGTTATAGTTAGTTGGACATTGCACTCGTACAAAACCCGTGAAATTCCCCTGTTATAGTTAGTTCAGCTAACTATAACTCGCGCCCCGCAATGCACTGCTGATGACGTCACATATTACATCACTCATGACATGGTCAGTGACATCACTGATGACATCACTGATGACATCTCAAATGACATCACTGATGACATCACTGATGACATCATCCACGTGATAATCTGATGCACCTCCTCACACCCTAATATAACCTTTGATACACCCACTCTAAATTACAGACTGCCATTCGCAAAACCATAGACACTCCAACACCAATAACTACATACCCACTCACTGATTCTTAGGTCTACACACACATCCACTCACTCACCCGTACAGTAACTCATACTTACGGTCACTCAGTACAGGACTATCATATGCACTCATACTCCTATATAGACACTCAAACACTGCCACTCATCCATAGAGGTACTCACACACCTAGTCAGTCATGCAAATAATTAAACACACTGCCATTTACTCACCTATACAGTTATCCACACACCAGCTCACTTACTCATACAAATACTAGCACATTCTTACGCTCTTATACAATCACTGATACAAGCACACACTCATCCATACAGTCACTCTCACAATCACACATCTCGCTTATAGCTATTTATATACTCCAACACACATATATACTGCCTTTCACATATGTAGTTACATATGTAGTTACTCACACATGT
Organism: Calotriton arnoldi; assembly: GCA_963921515.1. Lineage (NCBI taxonomy): Eukaryota > Metazoa > Chordata > Amphibia > Caudata > Salamandridae > Calotriton > Calotriton arnoldi. The sequence continues at coordinate 180,149 of CAWUFW010000043.1, forward strand.
ACCACTGGGACATACATTCACTCACTAACACACTCTTACACACACTTACCCACCCATACAGTCTATCACAGATGCACTCTTGAAACCATCCACCCAGTGAATCACCCACTCACACATCTGTGCACAGAGTCGCACACACCCCACCCACACAAACACTCAGGCACCCATACAGATACTCAGACAACCAATCAATAACTCATATAGACACTCATGTAGCTATTCACAAACCCATGCAGCCACTTACACAGCAACAGACAGACGTATACAGACATTCACCCAGTTTAGTCACTAACCCATGCATTCAGTAAGATACGTTTAATCACTCACTTATAGAGTTAGTCACGCGCCTACTAAATCATCCATACAGACACTTATACACCCACTCATTCTTCAATACGCCTTTCCCTATATATATTAAAAATATTTAAACTTTACAGAAACACACAGTCACTGGATGATGTCATCAGTGATGTCATTTGAGATGTCATCAGTGATGTCATCAGTGATGTCACTGACCATGTCATGAGTGATGTAATATGTGACGTCATCAGCAGTGCATTGCGGGCGCGAGTTATAGTTAGCTGAACTAACTATAACGGGGGAATTTCACTGGTTTTGTACGAGTGCAATGTCCAACTAACTATAACTGTCCCTAAAACCTATGGTTTTTTCAGTGAATATATATATATATATATATATATATATTCCAAAACCATAGTGCTCCTACTGGAAGCCGGAGTCCTGTGTGAGGTGGCGCGACAATCGGCGGAGCAGCCGACAATCAAATTCTTTTGTGAAACAGCAATACCTCGCGCTCTCAGAAATGAAGACCAATTCAAGGGAAAGAAAACTGGTTTATTCCATCATAAACCAACGTGACGCATTTCGCCTGACGGCTTGATCACACACAGTGCACAATAACACAAGCCTCTTTACATACCCAGTTGACAAAACAAACAACGGACATAGTTACAACATTGGCTCAATACCGTTAAGTAACTTGGTCGCCATCTTGTAACATGAAAGTTGCATCAAATCGTTCAATGTTTGTATCACAAAATAGAAGAGAGAAATCATCATATGGTGTCAGGTACTGGTCACAAACCAAATTAATAAATTTTAATACATGTTAACATGGTTCTTGTAAATGTGGTGAAAGGCAAGGTGCTAGTTTAGAAAAAGCATAAACTGGCCAACATATATGGTTGTGTGAGCAAGGCAGGAAATGCCGAAATGCGTAACAGCTGTAAATTTAATAAACACGAAACTGATCGTCTGATCGAGCTCCTGTGTCAGTGTCCCGTTCTTAAAGAAAGGAATTGGAGTTGGAGTGGATATATATATATATATATATATATATATATATATATATATATATATATATATATATATATATATATATATATAATATACATATATAAATACACATATATATATATATATATATATATATATATATATATATATATATATATATATATATATAAAACCTACATGCGGTCCCCAGTAGGTAGTTATAGTTAGAACCTAGTTTCCAAAGGAAAAGCATTTTTTGACTTGGCTATAACTTTGGTGTCATTTGACCAGCCTTTCAAAAAAAGTGTCAAAGTAGGTTCTGTGTGTCATGGAAAGTTTGGGGGTGATCCGTGCAGTGGGAACCAAGAAATAGGGGTGCAAAATAAGGGTGCATTTGTAATGTTAATTCCCATAAGAACCTTTAGCTACAGCCCGAAACTCTGAATGGACTTACACCAAATTTGGCAGGGAGATAGATGGTGGTTCAAGGAAGTGCCTTTTGCTTATTTGGTGTAAATCCGTTCAGTAGTTGTTGAGAAATTTAATTTGAAAATTATAGAGATATCTCTGGTCGTGAAGCCTTTGTGAAAAAAGCTGAGCTTGTGCAGGGAAATGCACTGCTCTGATTGGCTGCTAACACTTCAACCAGGAAGTGTTGGCAGCCATCTTGGGACTCAGTTTCACTGAGTCCCCCTCCCCAAAAAAAGTGAAAATAAAAACGGGGGCAAGTTAGGAATACCTTGACACCCAAGCCATGGACTTAGGGGCCCCCTAGGACCCTGCCACAGAATAAAAGCATTTAAAAAAAAAAATGCCTCAATCTCACGATATTTGCGAATTTGAGGGAAACGTTTTTTTTTTTTTAAAGCAAGCGTGGGCTCCTGCACTTTCTTTAAAATAATCTCCAGGGTGGGCCAGGTCCCGGGGCATAAGTTAAATATAGGAGGGGGCTCAGGGGGGCTCACAGGGCCCCCCTCATAGGGCTTATCAAAGAGGAAATCCTTGGGGGCCAACTACCCTTCCTGTTACCTCCAGTAAGTCCCAAACAGTGGGATTGCTAAGGGGTGTTCAGATGTCACCCCACCTTTCTACAGCACTCTTCCAATGTGGCTCCTGGTGCTCTACTGGTTAGGGGTTGAAGTTCACTTTATTCCTGAGGGACCTTGGGGGCCAAAAATCCCTCCTGGTACCTCCTGTAAGTCCTACACAGTGGTATTTCTGAGAGCTGGACGGAGGCCCTGTCCCGTTTCTCCACCACTCTGCAAACATGACTACTACTTTAAAAACCATAGAAATTCACTGAAAAACCAAAGGTTACAGTGATGTTATAGTTAGGAATTAACATTTAAAAAACCTTAGAAATTCACTGAAAAAAACAAAAGTTACAGGGATTTTATTGTTAGGAAATATCATTTTTTTTAAATGTAGAAATTCACTGAAAAAAAACAAAGGTTTCAAGGACATTATAGTTAGGCTGACATTTCACTCGTACAAAACCAGAGAAATTCGGCACTTATATTTAGCTGACCTAACTATAACTCATGCCCCCGCAATGAACTGCTTATGACCTCACATATTACATCACTCATGACATAGTCAGTGACATCACTGATGGCATCGACATCACTGATGTCATCTCAAATGACATCACTGCTGACATCATCCACAGAATCTCTGACGCACACACTCACACCTCAATATAACCTTTCATATGCCCACTCCAACTTCCACACTACCATTCTCAAAACTATTGACACACCCATACCTGTACTTACACACCCACTCACTGATTCATAGGACTACACACACATCCACTCAGTCACCCATAGAACTACTCACACACCTACTCACTAACAAAAAAGTAAATCACACAGCCACTTACTCATTTATACAGTTATACATACACCCACTCACTTATTCATACAGAGACTAACACATACTCACCTATACAGTCACTGACAAAAGCACACACACCTATGCAGCCACTCATATCCAACTCACTGACCAATACAACCACTGATATATCTACTCATATATCCATACAGCCACTCACACATTGTCAGTCACCCATAGAGTTGCTCACACACCTACTCACTCACCCACAGAGTCAATTACACAACCACTTACTCACCTATACAGTTATACACACACACACACTTATTCATAAAGATACTAACACTTACTCACTCACCTATACAGTCACTGTCACAAGCACACACTCACCCATACGGCCATTCTTGCAATCATTCAGTCACACATACAGTCACTCATATACTCCAACACTCACCTACACTGCCTTTCACCATATGCAGTTACTCACCCATATACCACTAACACATACATTTACTCACCGACAGATCCATACACTCACTCAGTCACCCATACAGCCCCTCGCAGATGCACTCACTAACCCATAGAGCCACTGACTCACCCACTCACTCATCCTTGCAGGCAGTCACACACACCCTCACCCACCCACACAGACACTCATACAGGTACTCACACAACCAACCAATCACCTATACAACCACTCACATGCCCACTCACTAACCCATACAGCCACTTAGACACCAACTGACAGACTGATACAGACATTTGACAACCTAGTCACTCACCCATGCATTCACTGAGACACCTAATCACTCACTTATACAGTCAGTCAGGCACCCACAGAATCATCCATACAGGCACTTACACACCCACTGATTCACCAATGCATATATATTTAACACTCATAAACCTTTTAAAAACACACAGAGTCACTGGATGATGTCATCAGTGATGTCATGAGTGATGTAATTTCAATTGTCATCAGTAACGTCATCAGTGATGTCATTGACCATGTCATGAGTGATGTAATATTTGAGATCATAAGCAGTGCATTGCGGGGGCGTGAGTTATAGTTAGGTCAGCTATCTATAACTGCTGAATTTCTCTGGTTTTGTATGAGTAAATATCAGCCTAACTATAACGTCCCTGCAACCTTTGGATTTATCAGTGAAAATATATGTAAGACGCAGATTCTGGTGCTGTGCTTTCCTCACCAAAATTTGCATGCATCCCCCTGTATTTGGTTCACTGACAGAATATTGATGTTAAAAATATAGATGTAAAAAATATAGATGAAAAAATATAGAATGCAAAAATATCGACTCCCTATATTTAAACAGGTAAGTGCACAAATATCCCCCCAAAAATATCAATGTTAAAAATATAATTGTACAACAAAATATATATATATATATATATATATATATATATATATATATATATATATATATATATATATATATATATATATATTATCTACTGGCGGTCGCCAGTAGATAGTTATAGTTAGGACCTATTTTCCATAGGAAATCCGCGACATTCTATTTGAAATAACTCTTGCGTCGGTTGACGAATCTTCGCGAAATTTTCAAACTTTATGGCCCGCTCCGGTCCGCTCCTACCCTGAAAGTCTCAGGGTGATTCGTCAAGCGGGGGCCGAGAAAAAAGGGGGGTCCCAAAACGTGTTTTCACCATTCATTTTCCCATAGGAAACTTTAGACACGGCTACAGCCTGAACTGCTGAACGGAATTACACCAAATTTGCCAAAGAGGTAGTTCTTGGTTCAGAAAGAACCCTTTTTGTTAAATGGTGTAAATCCGTTCAGTAGTTGCGGAGAAATTAAAAAAATAAGAGTCAAAAATCAATTTCCCATAGGAAACTTTATGCAAGGCTACAGCCTGAACTGCTGAACGGAATTACACCAAATTTGGCAAAGAGGTAGTTCTTGGTTCAGAAAGAACCCTTTTGTTAAATGGTGTAAATCCGTTCAGTAGTTGCTGAGAAAATCAAAAGTAAATGTACATATATATCTATGGCCGCGTAGGATTCGCGCACCCTCCCGATCACGAGCTGCATGCTAATTGGCTGGCAACACTCCAAATCAGGAAGTGTTGGCAGCCATTTTGTCCCTCGGTAGAACCGAGGGACAGAAACAAGTGCGCAAAGCGCAAAAAGGGGGCAGGGTAGAAACACCCTGACCCCCTAGGTCTGCTCAGGGGGTCCCACAAGGACCCCCTGGGCAAAAAATTTTTTTTTTTTTTTAAATCGGCAGGATGCGCTCAGGGTGCGCGGATCCTGCCGAAAAAAAAAAATCGAAGCGCGGTCTCCCGCGCTTTGATGTAAATTTGCCCCCGGGTGGCCCAAGTCCCGGGGGCATGCGGGGGGAGGGGGGTGTGTAAATTGTTTATATGGGGGGCCTCTAAGGCCCCCCAAGCCCCGGGGACCGCCACCCCCGGGGCTTAATTAAAAAAAATGGTGCGGGAGGGCTCTCCTGCCCTCCTGCAGCCCCGGGGACCGCCACCCCCGGGGCTTCTTTTTTAAATTTAAAATAATGTGTGGGGGCTCCAGCCCCCACATGCCCCGGGGACCACCACCTCCCCGGGGCACATAGAAAATAAATGTGGGGGTCCGTTACGGACCCCCAGAGCCCCGGGGACCACCACCTCCCCGGGGCTGTGCAATTCAAGGGAGGGGGGCCGCACGGCCCCCTCCTGGAGCCCTTGATGGCCCTGGGGACCGCCACCCCCCAGGGCCGGCTCCTGCAGTGTCCCGGGGTGCCTACCCCCGGACACTGTAGTTTGCAATGACAGGACGGGAGCCTCGCGGCTCCCGTCCTGTCATTGCAAACTGCTTTGGATATTGAGGCGAGAGCAGGGAAACCTGCTCTCGCTCCAATATCCAAAGACAATTGCTTTTCCACATGGGGAGCAGCATGTTAGCTGCTCCCCATGTGGAAAAGCAATGCTGGCTCGCGCAGGAGGCGGGGAGCCGGCTGAGACTGTGGGGGTATTGGGGACCCCCCACAGTCCCCAACCAGAGGCCAGGCCCCGGGGGATGGGGTCCCCGGGGCCATAAGTGGCCAGGGAGGGGGGCCACGCAGCCCCCCTCCCCAAATTAGTACAAAATTAAATAAATAAATAAAAGTGCAAGGCCGGCCCCGGGTGATGGGGTCCCCGGGGCCTTAAATGGCCTGAGGGGGCCACGCAGCCCCCTCCAAATAAAAAATTGAGGGCATGCCCGGGGATGGGGTCCCGGGGCCAATACAGGCCCAGGGAAGGGGGCCACGCGGCCCCTTCCCGTTTTTTTTTTTCATTTAAAAAAAAAAAATGCTCAGGCCCCAGGGGATGGGGTACCCGGGGCCAAAAGTGGGCAAGGGAAGGGGGCCACGCAGCCCCCTCCCTTTAATTTTTTTTTGTTTTAAAACGACCGCCATCGTGCCGGAGGCCCCGCCCCCCTCCCTGCAGTACTCTGCAAACGCGCCCCTGGCGCGTTTTAAGAAGGGAAGTAATTCCCCTTGAATACTGGGGGTCCCTGGGGCCAACTAGCCCACCAGGAACCTCCAGTATGCGCTAGGGGCTGCGTTGCAGAGAGGTGTACAGAGGCCACGCCCCTTTTACACCTCTTTGCAACGCAGCTCTGTGGCGCTTTTAGAAGTATATGGTGGCCTAGTTGGACTCCAGGGACCCTCAGGATTCAAGGGGACTTAATCCCCCAACTTAAAATGCGCCACGGGCGCGTTTGCACAGTGGTGAAGGGAGAGGGCGGGGCTTCAGGTGACATGTGTGCAAACAGGCCCCGTGGCGCGTTTTAAGATGGGAATTAAATCCCTTCAATCCTGAGGGTCCCTGGGGCCAACTAGCCCAACAGGTACATCCAGAAAGCGCCACAGAGCTGCGTTGCAGAGAGTTGTAAAAGGGGTGTGGCCTCTCTACACGTCTCTGCAACACAGCCCCCTGGCGCATACTGGAGGTTCCTGGTGGGCTAGTTGGCCCCTAGGGACCCTCATGATTCAAGGGGACTTAATCCCCAACTTAAAACGCGCCACGGGCGCGTTTGCACAGATGTCACCTCAGGCCCCGCCCCCTCCCTTCACCATTGTGCAAATATTCCTCTAAAATCTGCCGAACTACGAATTCCGATTTACTCACCTGTTATCAGGAGAGACCTCAGTGCTGCATCTTTCAGCCCAGTACTAATCCTGAAAAGTAATTTTAACCGTACTTACCAGTAACTTGAATTTCCTTCCATAGGATATCATTGCCTGCTTTTTGCTGAAAAAGTTTCTAAGTGTTGATTTTTGAAACATACAAATATTCCTCTAAAATCAGCCGAAATACGAATTTCGATTTACTCACCTGTTATAAGGAGAGACCTCAGTGCTGTATCTTTCAGCCCAGTACTGGTCCTGAAAAGTAATTTTAACCGTACTTACCAGTAACTTGAATTTCCTTCCATAGGCTAACATTGACTGGTTTCAATTGGAAATTCTTCTAAGTGTGGAGTTTTGGAACTTTAAAATATTCCTCTAAAATCAGCCGAAATACCAATTCCGATTTACTCACCTGTTATCAGGAGAGACCTCAGTGCTGCATCTTTCAGCCCAGTACTGATCCTCAAAAGTAATTTTAACCGTACTTACCAGTAACTTGAATTTCCGTCCATAGGATATCATTGTCTGCTTTTTGCTGAAAAAGTTTCTAAGTGTTGATTTTTGAAACATACAAATATTCCTCTAAAATCAGCCGAAAATCCGAATTCTGATTTACTCACCTGTTATCAGGAGAGACCTCAGTGCTGCATCTTTCAGCCCAGTACTGGTCCTGAAAAGTAATTTTAACCGTACTTACCGGTAACTTGAATTTCCTTCATAGGCTAACATTGACTGGTTTCACTTGGAAATTCTTCTGTGTGTGGAGTTTTGGAACTTTATAATATTCCTCTAAAATCAACCAAAGTACGAATTCCAATTTACTCACCTGTTATCAGGAGAGAACCCAGTGCTGCATCTTTTAGCCCAGCACTGACCCTGAAAAGTAATTTTAACCGTACTTACCAGTAACTTATATTTTCTTCCATAGGAATCCATTGTCTGGTTTTCAGCAGAAAAGTTTCAAAGTGTCGATTTTCACAAACTACAAATATTCCTTAAAAATCGCCTGTATGACTTAAACGCATTCTTTCAACTGTTTACAGGAGATGCACCAGTGCTGGATCGGATCCAACACTGAGTAAGAAAAAGTAACGATAACAGTTTTTACCTGCTAAGTGAATTTCCTTCCATAGGATAACATTGGTGATTCTATGTGCAAAAGTTTCTAAGTGTCAACTTTTAAAATACAATAATATTCCTTAAAAATCACTACTGTAACCAAAACGCTTTTACTCAACTGTTTACAGGAGATGTCCCAGGACTGAATCTAGGATCCAGTTCTGTGGTTAGAAAAGTAATCCATAAAGTAACTAATTGCATTTAACTAGAAATTCACATTGAGCTGAATGTTGCATTGTGTTTGAAAATGTGTTGCCCATTGCAACAACTGTAACTACTGTACTTAAAAGTCTATTGCCTATGTGCAAAGTATTTAAACTAAAGTAATTCATTCTCAGAAAGTATTTTTTGTAATGTAATGTATAATGTAATTACAATGTAATTTAAAAATAAAATATGTAAAAAAAGGTTTCTAAAAATGTAGTAAATCAGTATGACAAAAATTAATATAACAATTAATACATTTAAAAATGGTCATTTACAAAACCTTTGAAATTCACTGAAAAAACCGTAGGTTTCAGACATGTTATAGTTAGGAATTAGCATTTAAAAAACCTTTGAAATTCACTGAAAAACCATAGGTTTCAGATATGTTATAGTTAGAAATTAGCATTTAAAAAACCTTTGAAATTCACTGAAAAAACCATAGGTTTTAGGGACAGTTATAGTTACTTGGACATTGCACTCGTACAAAACCCGTGAAATTCCCCCGTTATAGTTAGTTCAGCTAACTATAACTCGCGCCCCGCAATGCACTGCTGATGACGTCACATATTACATCACTCATGACATGGTCAGTGACATCACTGATGACATCACTGATGACATCTCAAATGACATCACTGATGACATCATCCACGTGATAATCTGATGCACCTCCTCACACCCTAATATAACCTTTGATACACCCACTCTAAATTACAGACTGCCATTCGCAAAACCATAGACACTCCAACACCAATAACTTCATACCCACTCACTGATTCATAGGTCTACGCACACATCCACTCACTCACCCGTACAGTCACTCATACTTACGGTCACTCAGTACAGGACTATCATATGCACTCATACTCCTATATAGACACTCAAACACCGCCACTCATCCATAGAGGTACTCACACACCTAGTCAGTCATGCAAATAATTAAACACACTGCCATTTACTCACCTATACAGTTATACACACACCAGCTCACTTACTCATACAAATACTAGCACATTCTTACGCTCTTATACAATCACTGATACAAGCACACACTCATCCATACAGCCACTATCACAATCACTCACTCTCGCTTATAGCTATTTATATACTCCAACACACATATATACTGCCTTTCACATATGTAGTTACTCACACATGTACCACTGGGACATACATTCACTCACTAACACACTCTTACACACACTTACCCACCCATACAGTCTATCACAGATGCACTCTTGAAACCATCCACCCAGTGAATCACCCACTCACACATCTATGCACAGAGTCGCACACACCCCTCCCACACAAACACTCAGGCACCCATACAGATACTCAGACAACCATTCAATAACTCATATAGACACTCATGTAGCTATTCACAAACACATGCAGCCACTTACACAGCAACAGACAGACGGATACAGACATTCACCCAGTTTAGTCACTAACCCATGCATTCAGTAAGATACGTTAAATCACTCACTTATAGAGTCAGTCACGCACCTACTAAATCATCCATACTAACACTTACACACCCACTCATTCTTCAATACGTCTTTTCCTATATATATTAAAAATAATTAAACTTTACAGAAACACACAGTCACTGGATGATGTCATCAGTGATGTCATTTGAGATGTCATCAGTGATGTCATCAGTGATGTCACTGACCATGTCATGAGTGATGTAATATGTGACGTCATCAGCAGTGCATTGCGGGGCGCGAGTTATAGTTAGCTGAACTAACTATAACGGGGAATTTCACGGGTTTTGTACGAGTGCAATGTCCAAGTAACTATAACTGTCCCTAAAACCTATGGTTTTTTCAGTGAATTTCAAAGGTTTTTTAAATGCTAATTTCTAACTATAACATATCTGAAACCTATGGTTTTTTCAGTGAATATATATATATATATATATTCCGATAGCTTGATTCCTCGAGTTGCTCCTTCTTGCCCCTTCAACCCGTAGATAGGTGGTGCGAAATGCCAGCAAAGCCCACTGGACAGTAAATGATTCTCCAATACAAAGTAGTCACACTCTCAGGATTATATGCAATACCAAGGATTTATTGCCAGTAACGCGTTTCGACTGTCAGGGCAGTCTTGCTCACACACTGGCGTGCGGGAACAGCGCCTGTTTTACATACACAGTCATGGAAATCAACATAGGACAATCTGAATTATGTGATTCAGGGTCATGTTACAGTGGCATCCATTTTGAAAATTGCTGTATGTGTATTGAAATCATACACATCTAACAATGCTCTCCTTCACAGGTTCATATGATTACACTCATGATTAATTCTCATGATTACGAAAGTGAAGTTGCCATGTGGGGGGCTGCAAATGGGGACTGTACCCTCTGTGACCTATGTGCCCATAAAGAGCATAAGAAAATTCTCCTTACTATGTGCGTTATTTCCTGTAGTTGTATTACTCTCCTCCCATGTATCGTTGTGCCAGTCGGTTGTAAATGATGTCACCATGCCGCCATACTAACGGGATGCATGGAATAGAGGCCCCAGCTAGTGGTCACGTGGTGTGTACACAGACTCTCAATGAATAAAGTTATTCAAAAAGTGTTGTCTGAGATAAGACCAATAAAGTGCTCAAGTGGCTGGCTAGGTGGTCTACTTTACTCACGTGTGCGCTCCATCGGGAATGACATGATGGTGTAGTGTAAAAGAGTCCTACTCTAGATCTCCATAGTGGCTGTCCTCAGAGCGCCAGTTAATTGTGCAATGAGGAGAGTATGCATACTCTGGTCTATACATTCGCCTAGTGGCTATGTAAACTGTGGTTAATTCCTTCGCCAAGTGGCAAGAACAGGAAGAACGACAACGTCTAAATTCTAGTGATGTAACGAGTGATGACCAGTCTAAGAGCAATGTGAATAAAACTACGCTGAAATTCACCAACCTTCCCTAAAGTGTTTCCCTATCATATGTGTTCGAAGTGAATAATAGTGTTAAATAAAATGTTACATGTAAAAATAAAGCTATGCCTATCGGCTCAATGAATTCACAATTACTTAATAATAAAACAAAACTAAAAAACAACAGTCTTATCTGATGCTGTTATCTCTTCACGATGACGAGATGTCACGAAGAAAAGGGTAGGGAACCAAAATCCTCTTACCCTTCCTGGATAAGGTCCCTTCCTTTCCTCCTATAAAAGACAAATGCAAAAGTATAGATTAAAAAATGATTAAAACAGATATCTAGATACAGGTAAGTACAAGTTGAACGAACACTTCTATTCAAATGTCAGCCTAAATTAGTACTCAATAAAGAAAAGATCAGCAATGGAAGAATGATTAATTTCCAATCTAAGATTTGGCTCAGATGGATCTAAGCCGTGGATTCATCTGTGAAAGCATAAAGCATTCTCCAACCCACAAACGTGTAATGTAAGTTTCATTCAGTGTTCATGAAGGTGGATCCCCAATTCTTCATCTTGATTATGACCCATGGGGTTCTTGGTTTGCAGGTCAATTATGTACCATGATTCGCGTTGCCTAAGTTGCAACGTTCTGTTCCCTCCCCTGGGGTTGAGTTTAACCTGTTCCAATATGTAGTATTTCAGGAGTGAGCTATTCAAGAGATGGTATTCCTCGAAATGCCTAGCCACTGGGTAATGACTGTCTTTGTTGTTTATTGCTCGCCAATGTTCTAATACTCTTTTCTTAGCTGCGAAAGTGGTGCTACCTATATACCTAAGGTTGCACGGGCATTCTAGAGCATAAACTACAAAGTTAGAGCTGCAGGTGAGGAATTGCTTTATGTTTCTCTCACTGCTGGGGGTTTGGTACGTTTTTCTTATGTGACTGTTGTTGCAGGCCTTGCAGTGTCCACACAGGAAAAATCCCTGCAAAGTGTGTTGTGGACACTGTTGTTTTCTTGTTATATCACCTTTCACTAGGAGGTCTCTAAGGTTTCTCCCTCAATTGTAAGTGATCATGCGGCGTTTAGGTAAATCCCTACCTATGATGGGGTCACTTTCTAGAATGTTCCAGTTTTTTGCTAATATTCTTTGGATTTTGCTGGATTCTGAGTTGTATGTGAGGATGACCCTCGTGGTATTCTGTTCCTCTGTAAGGTCACTACCGGGAATTCTTTCTTGTAGGATCTCCTCCCTCTGGATAGTTTTCACTCTCCTGGCTGCTTTATTGAGGACCTACATGGGATATCCCCTTTCTCTGAATCTTTCGATCATGCACCTTTCTTCTTCCTCGTACAGGTCTTCTGTACTACAGTTCCTTCTTGCCCTCAGCAGTTCCCCAAAGGGGATACTCCACTTAAGAGTCTCAGGGTGACTGCTGAGGGCATGGAGTAAACTGTTGCCAGCTGTAGTTTTCCGATGTAGTCGAGTCTGTAACTTCATGGTACTTTCATCTACCTCTACCATCACGTCTAGAAATTCGATAGATCTTCTATCCATGGTGTGTGTCAATGTGAGGTTGCATCTGTTGTCATTCAGTTTGTGATAAACTCCTAAGCACTTTCCTCACTACCTTTCCAGATGACAAAAAGGTCATCTATGTAATGGAGGCAGACTGCCACTTGATTAAACATGGGTGTGAGGGTTTCATCCTTCCTGATTTCTTCCTCCCATGCTCCCAGAAACAAATTAGCGAAACTGGGAGCAAAGCATGTACCCATCGCTGTCCCCAGTGCTTGTTTATACAGTATACCGTCAAACATAAAATGTTATTGCTGAGGCAGAATTTCATCATTTCCGCAATAACATTAGTATGTTCCAGGTATTTCATGGGTTTGTTTTTCAAGTAGTGTCTACATGTGCTAATTCCCATATTGTGATCAATGACAGTGTACAATGAATTTACATCCATGGTAATGAACAAGAAATTTTCTTCCCACACGATGTCATTCAGTTTACACAAGAAGTATTTTGTATCCTTGATGTATGACGGGAGTGTTTCAACGTACTGTCTCAGGAAATGATCCACATATTTGGAGATTCTCTCTGATACGCTCCCAATTGAAGATACAATTGGTCTCCCAGGTGGTACAAGGGCGTTTTTGTGGATTTTCGGTAGAAGATAAAAAATGGGAAGTTTCGGATAGTCCTGTTTCAGGTAACAGTATTCTTCCCATAGTAGGATGACCTTATCCTTCCATTGTTCTAAGCTGTTCCAAATACTAAGAATACTGTCATTGTATTCTTGGATGCCTATCTTTGTATAGAATCTTTCATCTTCAAGTTGTCTTGCTGCTTCTTTCTTGTACATTTCTTTGTCCCACAACACAATGTTTCCGCCTTTGGCCGCTGGGCATATGACCAGCATTTCATCGTCTGCTAGTGATTTTATAATTTGTCTCTGTGCCATGGATAAGTTGTTGTATGTATATGTATATATAATAAAATAATAAATATTAAATATATTAAATAATAAAATTAATTTAAAATAATAAAGTAGATTTAATATACATTTTAACAAATATAACAAATAAACTCACATACATAATAATAAATATATATATATATATATTTACTTTAAAACAATTATTAAACTATTAATTTTTATTTATTTTATCATTTTAAAATTATATATATATATATATATATATATATATATATATATATATATATCTCGATCACCGCACAAACTGCACGCGTGCACTCCTTTTGTAACAAATGCACAAATCCAAAGTGCTTGGGAAAAGTTTTATTTCTCGGTACCAAGCCGGAACAAACCCAACGCGTTTCGGCGAAAAACGCCTTGATCACGGGTAAATTCATTATTTTTTTGTTGGACATATAAATACACAACTCTAATTACGCACAACGTGCCAAAAGTGAAAACAACATAGAAAGTGGACAAAACAGTAAAGACTACGCTTTACATGTTTCAAAGTGTCGGCCATTTTGTAATGGGAGTACGAGCACATGCCACCAGCTAATTGTATTCATTTCAAATACATTTCTTTTTAATAACTGGAAAAACTAATCACATCACCGTTTTTTTCACTCGATGTATAATTATTGCTGAACTTATAGGGCGATTTTACCACAAATACGTAATTACTTTCACCATAACTTTTTTAAATTCCAGTGTAATTATTTTCATTTTATAATTGTCCATGAGTTTCCTCAGTAAAAATTACACCCCAATAGCGGCAAATACATTTATAGTTCACAACATTCCCTTGTATGGATTACATCCCCCAATATCTTGTTAAAATAACAACTCATAACGCTGTACAGCCTTATATTGACAGCACAGAAACAATGGGATTTATCAAGCATTTAAAAAATCAAATATTAGTAACCCACAGAAGAAAATTACATTAAGTGGAGCCACTTTGTTCTCATTCCAACCAAGATATAATGAGATATCTATCCCGATATATCTCTCACATATCCTCATATTCTAATTTTCTAATTTTCATAATTCATGAGCATCATTCCCAAGTGGGATGGTAAACACAGTTTCAATAGTGAAAATACTATCCTAATTGCCCAAGTGGGCATTAATTATTACTTCATAACATGTGTTTACAGCAACAATGATGAATTAATTCTTCAACATATTCTTGCATCCATATTGCTTCACCACCTAGAAAGGGGAACAAATTTACATATCATGGCACGATCATAGACTCCAATGTTGCATAAAGCAACATAACCAGTGCAATAGTGAAATGTGAAAAATGAAAGTGCAATTAAAATCATTGTTAAAATATTCGGATACAAACTGTTCAAGGCACTGAGAAAGATAATTATATTAGTTATTTTAATTTCCTCAGGATATCATCCGAAGAAATATTATGAGAATCATGCGGATTGCCACTAGGAATAAACTGTCAACATCATAGGTAAGGAATAACTAGAATCACTCAAATTCAAGACATTACATTCTTCAATCACCCAAAAACCAGGACAATTCTTCTTCAGAATTGAGTCCAACCGGAATTTTGGTATCTAGCTCCAAAATGTAATTTGACTCTAATTGGCGCAATCTCCGAATCCTGTCTCCACCTCTAGTAGATGGAGGGACCCGATCAATTACATAAAAGCGCAACAGATTGCGATTACTTTTATGTAATTCCTCAAAATGTCGCGCCACTGGGGACATTTTATCTTTGTTTTGTATCGCCCGCATATGTTCAAGAATACGCTTCTTTGCAGCAAACATGGTACTGCCCACGTACTTCTTAGAACATGGGCAGACTAGAACATATACTCAGAAGTCAGAGAGACAGGTTAGATGTTTTTCTATTATTCCCTCTGAATCTGTCACTGGATAAAAAACTTTTTTTACATTGGAACTAAACCTACACGCTTTACAAGACATGCATGTGTAAAAGCCTTGAATGTCTGAATTATTGGGTTTAGTTAGTGAAACTTCATTTCTACATAACCTATCTTTTAGAGAATTAGCCTTTCTAAATGTAATGTTAGGAGAGTCATTCAACACTCCTTCCAAAGTAGATTCCGTTTTTAAGATTCTCCAATGTTTCTTCAAACATTTTCTCAGATCTTGTGAACTCGAGTTGTAGGTTGTTATGTATCTGATGGTGTTATCCTTTTCCTTGTTGGCATTATCCTTAGAAGCCAGTAGTTCAACCCGTTTAAAATTCACTGCTTTGGCACGAGCATCATTAATAGATTTAAGATTATAGCCCCTGTCTAAGAATCTGTCAGTCATACAGTTACATTCTTTCTCAAAGTCGCTATCTGAGCTGCAGTTCCGCCGAGCCCGGAGGAACTCTCCATACGGAATACTCTGAATCAACACTCTAGAGTGTCCACTTTCTGCATGCAGGAGAGTATTTCCTGCAGTCTTTTTGCGGAAAAGTCTAGATGTTAATCGATCATTCACTACTTCAACTTGTAAATCCACAAACTCAATGCAGGAGTCACTCATATTGCCCTCAAATCTAAGATTAACATCATTCCTATTCAAAAATGAGATAAATTCATTAGCTTGTTCCTGACTGCCATGCCAAATGATAAAAAGGTCGTCGATATACCGCAACCAGATTTTCACACGGTTGCTGTATTGATTGTATGTCCTGGGCACCTGCTGCTCCCACCACCCCATAAAGAGGTTGGCATAACTGGGAGCAAAGCAGGTGCCCATGGCAGTCCCCTTTTTCTGTCTGTAAAAAACCTCATTGAAGATGAAAAACTGTTTTCAAGACAAAACTTGATCATCAGCAATATCATGTCATTGTGTTGTAAAAAAGAGATCGACCGGGATTTTAAAAAATGTTTGCAAGCCTGGACACCATCAACATGTCTGATAGAGGTGTATAGGCTGCACACATCCAATGTAATCAACAAAAAACCTTCTTGCCAAACCACATCTCTGATTTTCCTTAAAAAATCTTTGCTATCCTTTATGTAAGAAAATAAGCTCTCAACATAAGGTCGCAAACAATAATCAATGTATTTGGAGGTTTTCTCCAATAAAGAATAAAGAATATATATATGTATATATATATATATATATATATATTATCTACTGGCGGTCGCCAGTAGATAGTTATAGTTAGGAGCTATTATCCATAGGAAATCCGTGACATTCTATTTGCAATAACGTTGGCGCCGGTTGACGAATCTTCGCGAAAGCTTCCAACTTGTTGGGGCGCTCCGGTCCGCTCCTACCCTGAAAGTCTCGGGGTGATACGTCAAGCGGGGGCCGAGAAAAAAGGGGGTCCCAAAACGCGTTTTCCCCATTCATTTTTCCATAGGAACCTTTAGTCGCAGCTACAGCCCGAACTGCTGAACGGAATTACCCCAAATTTGGCAAAGAGGTAGCCCTTGGTTCAGACTGGTGCCTTTTGCTAAAATGGTGTAAATCCGTTCAGTAGTTCCTGAGAAATTCACAATTAAAATCACATATATATCTATGGGCGCGTCGGATCCGCGTACCCTCCCGATCACGAGCTGCATGTTAATTGGCTGTCAACACTCCAAATCAAGAAGTGTTGGCAGCCATTTTATCCCTCGGTAGAACCGAGGGACAGAAACAAGTGCGCAAAGCGCAAAAAGGGGGCAGGGTAGAAACACCCTGACCCCCTAGGTCTGCTCAGGGGTCCCACAAGGACCCCCTGGGCAAAAAAAAGCATTTTTTTAAAAAAAAAATCGGCGGGATGCGCTTAGGGTGCGCGGATCCCGCCGAGAAAAAAAAAAGAAACAAGTGCGCAAAACGCACAAAGGGGGCAGGGTAGAAACACCCTAACCCCCTAGGCCTGCTCAGGGGGTCCCACAAGGACCCCCTGGGCAAAAAAAAGCATTTTTTTAAAAAAAAAAATCGTCAGGATGCGCTCAGGGAGCGCGGATCCTGCCGGAAAAAAAAAAATCGAAGTGCGGTCTCCCTCGCTTCGATGTTAATTTGCCCAGGGTGGGCCAAGTCCCGGGGGCATGCTGGGGGGTTTATTTTATGTATGGGGGCCTCTAAGGGCCCCCAAGCCCCGGGGACCGCCACCCCGGGGCTTTATTAGAAAAAGTTGCGGGGGGCTCTGAGCCCTCCCGCAGCCCCGGGGACCACCACCTCCCCGGGGCTTCTTTATTTTTTAATTAACCTGTGTGGGGGACTCCAGCCCCCACACGCCCCGGGACCACCACCTCCCCGGGGCACTAACAAAATTGAAAATGGGGGTCCGTTTTGGACCCCAAGCCCCGGGGACCACCACCTCCCCGGGGCTTTCAAAATGTAGGGAGGGGGGCCGCGCGGCCCCCTTCTGGAGCCCTTGATTTCCCTGGGGACCGCCACCCCCCAGGGCCGGCTCCTGCAGTGTCCCGGGGTGCCTACCCCGGGACACTGCTGTTTGCTATGACAGGACGGGAGCCTCGCGGCTCCCGCCCTGTCATAGCAAACTTGGTTTGCATTTTGAAAGAGAGAGCAGGAAACCTGCTCTCTCTTTCAAAATGCAAACCAATTGCTTTTCCACATGGGGAGCAGCATCTTAGCTGCTCCCCATGTGGAAAGCAATGCCGGCTCCCATAGGACGCGGGGAGCCGGCGGGACTGTGGGGGGATTGGGGACCCCCCACAGTCCCCAACCAGAGGCCAGGCCCCGGGGGATGGGGTCCCCGGGGCCAATAGAGGCCCAGGGAAGGGGGGCCACGCGGCCCCCTTCCCGTTTTTTTTAATTTTTTTTTAAATAAAACAAAAAAAAATGCTCAGGCCCCGGGGGATGGGGTCCCCGGGGCCAAAAGTGGCCGAGGGAAGCGGGGCCACGCAGCCCCCCTCCCATAAAAAAATCAAAAAACGGCATCGTGCCGGAGGCCCCGCCCCCTCCCTCCAGTACTCTGCAAACGCGCCCCCTGGCGCGTTTTAAGAAGGGAAGTAATTCCCCTTGAATACTGGGGGTCCCTGAGGCCAACTAGCCCACCAGGAACCTCCAGTATGCGCCAGGGGCTGCCTTGCAGAGAGGTGTACAGAGGCCACGCCCCTTTTACACCTCTCTGCAACGCAGCTCTGTGGCGCTTAATGGAGGTAGCTGGTGGGCTAGTTGCACCCCAGGGACCCTCAGGATTCAAGGGGAGTTAATCCCCCGACTTAAAACGCGCCACGGGGCGCGTTTGCACAGTGGTGAAGGGAGGGGGCGGGGCCTGAGGTGACATGTGTGCAAACAGGCCCCGTGGCGCGTTTTAAGATGGGGAATTAAATCCCCTTCAATCCTGAGGGTCCCTGGGGGCCAACTAGCCCACCAGGTACGTCCAGAAAGCGCCACAGAGCTGCGTTGCAAAGAGGTGCAAAAAGGGGCGTGGCCTCTGAACACCTCTCTGCAACGCAGCTCTCTGGCGCATACTGGAGGTATCTGGTGGGCTACTTGGCCCCTAGGGACACTCGGGATTGAGGAGGAATTAATTCTCCAACTTAAAACGCGCCACTGGGTGTGTTTGCAGACATGTCACCTCAGGCCTCACCCCTTCCTTCACCATTGTGCAAATATTCCTCTAAAATCTGCCGAACTACAAATTCTGATTTACTCACCTGTTATCAGGAGAGACCTCAGTGCTGCATCTTTCAGCCCAGTACTAATCCTGAAAAGTACTTTTAACCGTACTTACCAGTAACTTGAATTTCCTTCCATAGGATATCATTGCCTGCTTTTTGCTGAAAAAGTTTCTGTGTTGATTTTTGAAACATACAAATATTCCTCTAAAATCAGCCGAAATACGAATTCCAATTTACTCACCTGTTATCAGGAGAGACCTCAGTGCTGTATCTTTCAGCCCAGTACTGGTCCTGAAAAGTAATTTTAACCGTACTTACCAGTAACTTGAATTTCCTTCCATAGGCTAACATTGACTGGTTTCACTTGGAAATTCTTCTAAGTGTGGAGTTTTGGAACTTTAAAATATTCCTCTAAAATCAGCCGAAATACGAATTCCGATTTACTCACCTGTTATCAGGAGAGACCTCAGTGCTGCATCTTTCAGCCCAGTACTGATCCTCAAAAGTAATTTTAACCGTACTTACCAGTAACTTGAATTTCCTTCCATAGGATATCATTGCCTGCTTTTTGCTGAAAAAGTTTCTAAGTGTTGATTTTTGAAACATACAAATATTCCTCTAAAATCAGCCGAAATACGAATTCCAATTTACTCACCTGTTATCAGGAGAGACCTCAGTGCTGTATCTTTCAGCCCAGTACTGGTCCTGAAAAGTAATTTTAACCGTACTTACCAGTAACTTGAATTTCCTTCCATAGGCTAACATTGACTGGTTTCACTTGGAAATTCTTCTAAGTGTGGAGTTTTGGAACTTTAAAATATTCCTCTAAAATCAGCCGAAATACGAATTCCGATTTACTCACCTGTTATCAGGAGAGACCTCAGTGCTGCATCTTTCAGCCCAGTACTGATCCTCAAAAGTAATTTTAACCGTACTTACCAGTAACTTGAATTTTCTTCCATAGGATATCATTGCCTGCTTTTTGCTGAAAAAGTTTCTAAGTGTTGATTTTTGAAACATACAAATATTCCTCTAAAATCAGCCGAAATACGAATTCCTATTTACTCACCTGTTATCAGGAGAGACCTCAGTGCTGTATCTTTCAGCCCAGTACTGTTCCTGAAAAGTAATTTTAACCGTACTTACCAGTAACTTGAATTTCCTTCCATAGGCTAACATTGACTGGTTTCACTTGGAAATTCTTCTAAGTGTGGAGTTTTGGAACTTTAAAATATTCCTCTAAAATCAGCCGAAATACGAATTCCGATTTACTCACCTGTTATCAGGAGAGACCTCAGTGCTGCATCTTTCAGCCCAGTACTGATCCTCAAAAGTAATTTTAACCGTACTTACCAGTAACTTATATTTTCTTCCATAGGAATCCATTGTCTGGTTTTCAGCAGAAAAGTTTCAAAGTGTTGATTTTCACAAACTACAAATATTCCTTAAAAATCGCCTGTATGACTTAAACGCATTCTTTCAACTGTTTACAGGAGATGCACCAGTGCTGGATCCAGGATCCAACACTGAGTAAGAAAAAGTAACGATAACAGTTTTTACCTGCTAAGTGAATTTCCTTCCATAGGATAACATTGGTGATTCTATGAGAAAAAGTTTCAAAGTGTCAACTTTTAAAATACAATAATATTCCTTAAAAATCACTACTGTAACCAAAACGATTTTACTCAACTGTTTACAGGAGATGTCCCAGGACTGAATCTAGGATCCAGTCCTGTGGTTAGAAAAGTAATCCATAAAGTAACTAATTGCATTTAACTAGAAATTCACATTGAGCTGAATGTTGCATTGTGTTTGAAAATGTGTTGCCCATTGCAACAACTGTAACTACTGTACTTAAAAGTCTATTGCCTATGTGCAAAGTATTTAAACTAAAGTAATTCATTCTGAGAAAGTATTTTTTGTAATGTATAATGTAATTACAATGTAATTTAAAATTTAAAAAATAAAATATGTAAAAAAAAATTGTTTCTAAAAATGTAGTAAATCAGTATGAAAAAAATAAATATAACAATTAATACATTTAAAAATTGTCATTTACAAAACCTTTGAAATTCACTGAAAAAACCGTAGGTTTCAGACATGTTATAGTTAGGAATTAGCATTTAAAAAACCTTTGAAATTCACTGAAAAAACCATAGGTTTCAGACACGTTATAGTTAGAAATTAGCATTTAAAAAACCTTTGAAATTCACTGAAAAAACCATAGGTTTCAGGCACGTTATAGTTAGAAATTAGCATTTAAAAAACCTTAGAAATTCACTGAAAAAACCATAAGGTTTTAGGGACAGTTATAGTTAGTTGGACATTGCACTCGTACAAAACCCGTGAAATTCCCCGTTATAGTTAGTTCAGCTAACTATAACTCGCGCCCCGCAATGCACTGCTGATGACGTCACATATTACATCACTCATGACATGGTCAGTGACATCACTGATGACATCACTGATGACATCTCAAATGACATCACTGATGACATCACTGATGACATCATCCATGTGAGAATTTAATGCATCTTCTCACACCCTAATATAAGTTTTGATACACCCACTCTAAATTACAGACTGCCATTCTCAATACCATACACACTCCAATACCAATAAGTACATACCTACTCACTGATTCTTAGGTCTACACACACACATCTACTCACTCACCCGTACAGTCACTCATACTTACAGTCACTCAGTACAGGACTATCATATGCACTCATACACCTATATAAACACTCACACAACGCAACTCATCCATAGAGGTACTCACACACCTAGTCAGTCATGCAAATAATTAATCACACTCCAATTTACTCACCTATACAGTTATACACACCAGCTCACTTACTCATAAAAATACTAGCACATTCTTACGCTCCTATGCAATCACTGAAGCAAGCACACACTCATTCATATAGCCACTCTCACAATCACACACTCTCACTTATAGCCATTTATATACTCCAACACACATATATACTGCCTTTCACATATGTAGTTACTCACACATGTACCACTGAGATATACATTCAATCACTAACACACCCATACACACACTCCCCCACCCATACAGTCCATCACAGACGCACTCTTGAAACCATGCACCCAGTGAATCACCCACTCACACATCTATGCACAGAGTCACACACACCCCACCCACACAAACACTGAGGCACCCATACAGATACTCAGAGAACCAATCCATAACCCATATAGACACTCATTTAGCTAGTCAGAAACCCATGCAGTTGCTTACACAACAACAGACAGACGGATACAGACATTCACACAGTTTAGTCACTCACCCATGCATCCAGTAAGATACGTTTAATCACTCACTTATAGACTCAGTCACGCACCTACTAAATCATCCATTCAGGCGCTTCTACACCCACTCATTCTTCAATACGCCTTTCCCTATATATATTAAACATATTTAAACTTTACACAAACACACAGTCACTGGATGATGTCATCAGTGATGTCATCAGTGATGTCATTTGAGATGTCATCAGTGATGTCATCAGTGATGTCACTGACCATGTCATGAGTGATGTAATATGTGACGTCATCAGCAGTGCATTGCGGGGGCGCGAGTTATAGTTAGCTGAACTAACTATAACGGGGGAATTTCACGGGTTTTGTACGAGTGCAATGTCCAACTAACAATAACTGTCCCTAAAACCTTATGGTTTTTTCAGTGAATATATATATATATATATATACCAATAACATAAAACCTATTACAAAAACATTCTATTATAAATTAAAACGTTAAACTTTTTAAAAGTCCTTAAACTTACATTTACCACTATAGTCAGTGCAACAGTAGGGAAAATGTTGGATAGCGGAGGGGTAAAATTTACTTTTCCCACTCCAGTGAGTGCAACAAAAGGGAAGGTGTTGGATAGCAGAGGGGTAAAACTAACTATTCCCACTCCAGTCAGTGCAACAGTAGGGAAAGTGTTGGATAGTGGAGGAATAAAATTTACTATTCCCACTCCAGTCAGTGCAACAGTAGGGAAAGTGTTAGATAGCGGAGGGGTAAAAATTACTATTTCCACTCCAGTGAGTGCAACAGTAGGGAAAGTGTTGAATAACGGAGGGATAAAATTTACTATTCCCACTCCAGTGAGTGAAACAATAGGGAAAGTGTTGGATAGCGGAGGGGTAAAAATTACTATTCCCACTCCAATATGTGTAACAGTAGGGAAAGTGTTGGATAGCGAAGGGGTAAAAATTACTATTACCACTCCAATGAGTGCAACAGTAGGGAAAGTGTTGGATAGCGGAGGGGTAAAAATTACTATTCCCTCTCCAGTCAGTGCAACAGTAGGGAAAGTGTTTGATAGCGGAGGGGTAACATTTACTATTCCCACTCCAGTGAGTGCAACAATAGGGAATGTGTTGGATAGCAGAGGGGTAAAAATTACTATTCCCACTCCAATAAGTGTAACAGTAGGGAAAGTGTTGGATAGCGGAGGGGTAAAAATTACTATTACCACTCCAATGAGTGCAACAATAGGGAAAGTGTGGGATAGCGGAGGGGTAAAAATTACTATTCCCACTCCAATAAGTGTAACAGTAGGGAAAGTGTTGGATAGCGGAGGGGTAAAAATTACTATTACCACTTCAATGAGTGCAACAGTAGGGAAAGTGTTGGATAGCGGAGGTATAGAAATTACTATTCCCACTCCAATAATTGTAACAGTAGGGAAAGTGTTGGATAGCGGAGGGATAGAAATTACTATTCCCACTCCAATAATTGTAACAGTAGGGAAAGTGTTGGATAGCGGAGGGGTAAAAATTACTATTCCCACTCCAGTGAGTGCAACAATAGGGAAAGTGTTGGATAGCGGAGGGGAAAAAATTACTATTCCCACTCCAATAAGTGTAACAGTAGGGAAAGTGTTAGATAGCGGAGGGGTAAAAATTACTATTCCCACTCCAGTGAGTGCAACAGTAGGGAAAGTGTTGGATAGCGGAGGGATAACATTTACTATTCCCACTCCAGTGAGTGCAACAATAGGGAAAGTGTTGGATAGCAGAGGGGTAAAACTAACTATTCCCACTCCAGTGAGTGCAACAGTAGGGAAAGTGTTGGATAGTGGAGGAATAAAATGTACTATTCCCACCCCAGTCAGTGCAACAGTAGGGAAAGTGTTAGATAGCGGAGGGGTTAAAATTATTATTCCTACTCCAGTGAGTGCAACAGTAGGGAAAGTGTTGGATAGCGGAGGGATAAAATTTACTATTCCCACTCCAGTGAGTGCAACAATAGGGAAAGTGTTGGATAGCGGAGGGGTAAAAATTACTATTCCCACTCCAATAAGTGTAACAGTAGGGAAAGTGTTGGATAGCGGAGGGGTAAAAATTACTATTACCACTCCAATGAGTGCAACAGTAGGGAAAGTGTTGGATAGTGGAGGGATAGAAATTACTATTCCCACTCCAATAATTGTAACAGTAGGGAAAGTGTTGGATAGCGGAGGGGTAAAAATTACTATTCCCACTCCAGTCAGTGCAACAGTAGGGAAAGTGTTTGATAGCGGAGGGGTAAAATTTACTATTCCCACTCCAGTGAGTGCAACAATAGGGAAAGTGTTGGATAGCGGAGGGGTAAAAATTACTATTCCCACTCCAATAAGTGTAACAGTAGGGAAAGTGTTGGATAGCAGAGGGGTAAAAATTACTTTTACCACTCCAATGAGTGCAACAGTAGGGAAAGTGTTGGATAGTGGAGGGATAGAAATTACTATTCCCACTCCAATAATTGTAACAGTAGGGAAAGTGTTGGATAGCGGAGGGGTAAAAATTACTATTACCACTCCAGTGAGTGCAACAATAGGGAAAATGTTGGATAGCGGAGGGGTAAAAATGACTATTCCCACTCCAATAAGTGTAACAGTAGGGAAAGTGTTGCATAGTGGCGGAATAAAATTTACTATTCCCACTCCAGTCAGTGCAACAGTAGGGAAAGTGTTTGATAGCGGAGGGGTAAAAATTACTATTCCCACTCCAGTCAGTTCAAAATTAAAAGCAAACAAAATATTAAGAACAAAAATATTTAAAAAACAAAATAAATAAAAATGTATAAATATGTTAAACATTAAAGACCAAATATATTAAATGTTACAAATTTAAAAAAACATATTATAATGTTAAATGCATATGACAAATACCTACAAATATTATATTAAATAAAACAATAAATAATTTTCAAACAAATAAATATTTTTAATTAGAAATTATTTAGAAACAAAAACATTAATTACATAAATTTACTTTTTTATTTCCTACCCTATAACACCAAACAATTCACAACCCACATCTAAATAAAAAATAAAAAATGCACTTACATAATTAACATAATTAATTACCAATTAAAGAAATATTATCAATTAAAAAACAAATTAAAACTCATAAAAATGAATAAACTTCCCACACTTTGCCCACAAACCACAGCTAAAATTAAACTGTAAAAAAATTGCCCTGATTAAATATCAATTAATTAATTAATATTAATGATAAACTAATTATTAAATAATTAAACATAACTTACTTCCCACCGTTTACTACTATAAACCCCACAACCCACACCTAAAATTAATTACACAATTTCCATATTTAATTTTCAATTAATTAATTAATATTAGTTAAGAACTCATTATTAATTTATAAACATAAATGACATCCCGCTCTTTACCCCTATAAACTCCACAACCCTTGTTGTATTCCGCTTTAGGTGTCCGTATATAGGTTTTCCTGAATCATGTCCTAATATAGGCACAATTCGCATTGCCCTTATATAGGCATAGAATCCCAGTCCTTATTTAAGGCATTAACTGTGCACTCCAAATACAGGCATGGTCACCGACATCCGTCCACCCTAACGTCACAACGAGTTCTTAGAAACCAGACCCTTAAGCTTCGGGAGTTCCCCTAGTAAGAACTCATCTATTATGTATGAACCGTTATACCTTAAGGGTTCATTTCTGACGTCTTCCTCTGTCCGACTTCACGTCAATGCAAACATTCCGAGGCACCTATCAGGTATAAATATACCTTCCCTTGCCCAAGCAAGTTAGAGGAGACCTCGACTTCAGAGGAGCCCGTATCCCGGCCTGACGCACTGAGAAGACGCTGTCATTCCTGCACGCAGACGAATCCAGCGTCCAGTGTTCTGACTCCCTTCGCAGGGTGTTAGAGTTCCAGATCCGGCAAGAGATTCCCACCTCTCTCATTCTCAAGGTATGGCGCTGACTAGAACCTAGAGGGACTCTTGGCATACTATACTTAACATACTCTTAGTATACCATACTATAGAATACTCCACCTACTTCTTACCTTTCCCTACACCTAGATTAGGTTAGGTACATTGGGGTAGAACTAGCTTAGAGACGCATCATATGAGTACTCGCATTTTTAGCTCATGTTATTTATGTACGTGAATATATGCTAAAAGATAATGCTAGCGCAGTATTAATTATTTCTACTGCTTACGCTGTACATTATTTATCTTGCATACTGTCTTGTGATCATAACAGCACATATCTCTTACCCGAGAAACAAGACTGTTCAATAAAACCCTTTTATTGAAACGCCCGTCGTTCCTTTCTGTGTAACTCTGTAGAAACTAAGCATGCACGATTGACTGAGTGAAACTGTTATCTATTGTTTCCACGATTCTGAGACGTGTTCCGATTCTAAAGGGAAACAAAGTGGTCATGTTTATGCGGTTGCCAGAAACTACTCCCTTCTTGTTCTCAAGGAGTTTCTAGTGGCCTCTGAGCTAGCTGGCACAAGTAATTAAGTTTAATATACTCGATAGGGACATACCGACCTTAGTCCTATGTCAAGCCTATAGGTTATATTATTCCAATGCGCAGAGCCTATTAGGGAAATAGGAACTACACTACATGGCGCCCAAACATTTGGTAAGGAAGTAATTTAATGCTAGATACTGAGTAACTCAGTCGTGCTTTTCTCAGAGACCCCTACTCACATACTCCATAAGACGTCTGGAGTGGGTAGGGTTAAATATCCGCCATAACTAAATAGGACAAAAAACCCTATATATTAGTTGTTTGGTTTGTTCAACGTTGAAGGATACAGTGTTCCAAAATATTGTGCACTGTTGGACTTGGCCCTTTTTGCAGGGTCATCCCTAAACTTTTTGCCTTCCTCCTATATTTTTTCTGACCTGTTGTTGGCTGTTTTATGACTCTGGGCACTTCACCACTGCTGATCAGTGCTAAAGTGCATATGCTCTCCCTATTGTAAATTGTGCTATGTATTAGTGACTCCATGATTGGATGATTGGTTTACTTGTCAGTCCATAGTACAGTGCACTGAGTGTGCCCAGGGCTTGTGAATCCAATGCTGCTGGTGGGCTTGCAGCACTGGTTGTGCCACCCACAGAAGCAGCTTGTAAAGTGTGTCTCAGGCCTGCCATTGCAGAGCCTGTGTGCAGCCTAGGGCTGCCATGTCGACTTGGTGAGTGCACCCACTTACCAGTCCCTAAACCTTCCCTTTTCTGCATGTTGGTCACCCCTAAAGTAGGCCCTAGGGCAGGGTGTATTGTAAGTATAAGGTAGGACATGCCCTGGTGTGTGTGGCATGTCTTAATAGTGAATTACAGCCATTTTCGTTTTTCACTATTGCAAGGCTACCTGTTCCCCATAGGCCAGAATGGGCAGTTTGATTATTACACCTTATAATCCTAACTGACCATGGGAACATGGTAAAGAAACGAATTTAGTATGCCTGAAATGATAAAATACATCTTTTAGTGAAGTTGATTTTAACATTCTGTGTTTGAAAATACCACTTTTAGAAAGTAGGTATTTTCTTGCCTAACCTTCCAAGCCTGCCTCTGCTGGGCTGTGTATTCCTTGTCTGGAGTTTGAGTGACAGGGGCTGGGGGTGGCTCCAGGAGACAGGGTGAGTCAGCACAGGGCTGAATAGAGAGATCTGCATCCAGAGTGGAGGGAGGAGTTGCACCTGGGTCTGAATAGGGCTGTGCCTGCCTTCCACAATGCTGGCTCCCCCTCCTGCTGGGCGGCTGAGCACTCTGCCCCACATTCTGAAAGGAAAGAAGGAGTCCTGTAAACAAAGTGCTCCAGGACTGACCAGAACTGGTTTTGGACTAGGCAAAGGCCTCTCTGCCTTCAGAGAACAAAGAGAAAAGGTTTATAAAAAGGGGACCCAGACCCCTAGGAATTTAGATCACTTTTGGGAAACAAGAAAAAACCTTTGCTGAGGCGCGGAACCAAGAAGAAACTGAGGAGAAGACTATCCCTAAGCTCGAGGGATCTGCCTGCAGTGGTTGCCTGACTGTCAAAGAAAGGAGAAGGGAACTTTGTGTGAACTTTCATCAATTTGTGAAGGATCTCCAAGGGCTTGATTTCAGAGCTTGCCTCCTGCTGAAGTCTCAGGAACAACAGACTTCACCCACCAGCTCCCCTGTATTCCCTTGCTGGGAATTTGGACCTTCTGACACACTTGCGTGTCGCTGGGAGCTGGAAGCGTGACTCAAGACGAAGAAGCGTGTCTCCGCAGGCGTTGCTTCTCGCATCGCCGGAGAAGAGTGTCGACGTCGCATCAGACGCCGGCGCATCCCCGAAGAAGCGCACCGCTGACACCCTCGCATCCTTTGAAGCGCCTCGCAGCACCGGAGAAGAGTGTCGACGTCGCATCAAACGCCGTTGCATCCCCGGGGCAGAGCATCGACCTCGCATCAGACGCCGATGCATCGCAACACGAGGCGCCCCGCATCCCAGGAGAAGATCGTCGACCTCGCATCAGACGCCGTCGCATCACCAGGGAAGCATGTCGCAGGGCCTGTTGCGGCTCCAAAGATTCATCGAAATCGCCACACGGCCATCGGGCGTGGACGCATCACCCCTTCGTTGTCACAACATCAAGAAGACGCCATTTTGTTTCTTTGCACCAGATCTTCATCGCATCACGGCGCTGCTTGTCGCATCGCCACAGAAGCGCAGTAAGAAACCGACGCATCACCTCCCAACGCCGAGAAGAACCGACGCATCACCGTCCCCTGCGCATCAGTAGGGAACCGACGCATCACCGTTCTTGCGTGTAAGGAACCGACGCATCACCTTCCCTGCACCACTTTTTGTTGTATCGCGTTACGCATCTCAGGTACATTGAACGCAAAGTGTCGCATTTCCATTTTAAGAGACTCAAGCTAATTCTACCATCTTTAAAGTACAGTATTGTTGATTATTTTTGTCGTTTATGGTCTTGTGGTAAATCTATATAAAAGATACTTATTTTTATAATACAACCTGTGTGGTGTCCATTTGTAGTGTTGTCACTGGATTACTGTATGTGTTCACAAATGCTTTACACACTGCCTCTGAACTAAGCCTGTCTGCTCGTGCCAAGCTACCAAGGGGTGAGCAGGGGTTATTTCAGGAGTGTACCCCTTACCCTGACTAGAAGCAAGGGTCCCTATTTGGACAAAGGTACCTACCTCTGCCAACTAGAGACCCCCAGTGCTAACATTGGTGGTCAGCGGTAAGGATTCTGGACTTGCATTTGTGACTCATGTACAGTGATTGGTGAACACTACCTAGTGAGTGCAGACCAAAACGCAACCACATACTTTGGTAGATATTCTTTTCTGGGACTTTCTATGTTTGCTAAAAACTGCCAAGTTTAATCACCATGGATACAGCAGCATCCATAGCATCTGTTGATTGTGATTGGGAAGAGGAGAGACTGGAATGCTACAATCTCAAACAGCTGAAGCACTTCTGCAGGAAATTTAAAGTTGCTATGACCGGAATCACCAAGAAGGATGAGTTCCAAAAGGCGCTGAGGGCCTGGGTTCAAGTAAGGAATACCCCTGAGAATGAAAAAGGGGCTGAGAATGCAGATGAGCAGCTGGCTGGGCCAGTGGATCCAGGGGAGAGGAGAGCACCTTCCCCCGCAGGTAGCAGTGTTTCTGCCAGAGGTCTGTCCCCAGAAGAGCTGGAGGACAGAGAGAAGAGTAGGATGCATGAGATGGAGCTGACCAAGCTCAAGTTGAGTGGGCAGTTAGAATTTGAGTTGCAAACTAGGAAATTGGCCCTAGAGGAAAAGAGGATGCGGTTTGAGCATGAGTTGAGAATGAGGGAGCTTGGTTTGAAGCTCGAGAGGCTTGAGACCATGAGTGTCTCAGCCCAGAAAAAAGAAATGTGTGTAGCTCCGGAAGTGAGCTTTGCTGAGTTGGAGGTGGAATCCAGCTCAGATGGTGGCAGCAAAATTGGGTTATCAAGTGCTGAGGGAGCTGTACATACACCCAGAGATGTGGCGCCTGACTTGAAGGAGGGGGTTAACATACACCAGGAGGCTCAAGGACATGAGGTAGCTCCAGTAGTGCTCAGTGTCCCTGAGGAGAATTGGGAAACTGACGCAGGGGTTCATGGTCCTAGTGGTGGGCGGGACACTCTACTGACTCTAGATGAGAGGTGCAGGGAGAGGGGTTCCCCCATGGTTGAAGTCCTGGTGTGTGAGTGTGAAGACCACCCAGAAGAGTGTGGGTTGAATGACAGAGACAGTCAGATACTGTCTTGCCAATCTCAGGAGAGTGGTGTGGAGTACGTGTGCGAGGCACTGGATGGTGAGGTGAAGGATAGTTTGGTTAACCCCTGTGGGCGGCTGTGTGATCCAATTGTGGGAGAGCATATTGTAAGTCCATGTTTTCCAGAGCCATGCCAACACCTGTTGGAGAGTGAGTTCTCTGACCCCAGGGAGCTCACAATGGAGGCAGACCTTTTGGTGGATTTCAGAGGGTCTGGAGAGGCATTGGGGAGTGACCCTAAGAGGAGTGGCTCAGGTGTCTTCCAACCCAGAGTGGTGGGAGAGGTTCAGTGTAGTCCAGCTAGGTCCCGTGGTAGTGGGAGGGGTGTAGGGACTCACGTTCTGTCTCAGTGGAGAAGGAGTGCGTGTGGGGCTGCGTGTCCCAAGATGCCCGAAACCCAGTCTCAGAGCCTGGATGGTTCTTTAAGGGAACACCAGGTAGGGAGCCTAGGCTGTCCTGGTGGGCCACCCGTTGAGGAGGATCTCCTAGTGTCTAGAGAACCTGGAGCGTCTGTAAATGGAGCTCCAGTGTTTCTGGTGTCTGGCAGTGCCACTCCTAAGTGGAGGGTGCAGAAGTCCAGAGTGAGGGGTGAGAGGGGGAGAGAGTCCCCAGTGGAAGAACCAGTGGGTCAGGGGCCAGCCAGAAGGGCTGTGTCACCGGTGAAGGACCATGGTGACACCACTTCTGTCCTGGGGGATCTTCACACACTGTCAGAGGAACAGGGGTTGGGAGATCTGCGCCAGGCAGACTGTCACATGACACATGAGTTATGTGTCACCCTCAGGGGGGGCATGCATGCTCCCAAGGAAGTCCTGGCGTGCCAGGCGGGTGCTCAGCTGCAGGGTTTAGTCCCTGGGTTGGGAAGCCAGGTTCAGGTGTTGTCTGACCTGGAGGGTACCTACCTCTGCCAACTAGAGACCCCCAGTTCTAACATGCACCTTATCTTTTTGTTTCCTTGAAACTTGTTCTACATTTTTCAAAAAACAAATGTCCAACCGGGACAATGCCACCGAAACCGGTGGAGCTGCGGCTGACCCTGTCGTAACAGTTTTTAACTTTACAGGTTTAAATGAACCTGAGGAGGGTGTTATAGACATCCATCCATACTTAAGAAGAGCCATCACTCTAAAACTTATAAAACATGGCCTACCACCAAGAGGCGGTAGAGCAGTTTTCGTGATAGAGGCACACGAATCTTTTCAGTCAGAGGTATTCTATTCATGGATAATATTCCCTGAATCAAGTTCAGTAACTAGACTGTTTCACTTCTACAAAGAAGAGGAATATATTCCTTTCGAGGATATTGAAATTCCAATAACATACCAGGAGCATCAGCTCTGGTTTAAAGGCGCCCTAAAACATCACAAAAACATTACCAGTCTCGGTCCACTAGGTAGACCAGGAGCAACATGGCCGATTCTAGCCGGCTACACTCCTCATCCTGACCTCGATATAATGTCGGACGAGGAATTACTTACTCAACTTACAGAGTTAATAAAAATTTACAGACAATTAGTCCAATATGTCATGCTGACTTTCACAGTCCAACCACCATTGACACTTCCAAATCAAACCCCACAACAGGGGAATACACTAAAAATTACACCACAGACTTTATACGCAGTCATGGGAAAAATGCTCACAAAACGTGACCAAATTCCATTCTGGATAGCTCAAAAAATTACTCAAATAGAGCAGTATTTCCAAATACTAGCCCATATGAGAAACACAGAATCCTAACAATCTGTTTACCAATGGGGATCACACCACAACTGGAAGACGGCACCACTTGGGGCTCAGTCTTTGCTGCCATCTATAATAAAATACATGGTGTTCCGTCAATTGCAGTAATACCAGATTTCCTGAAACAAATTCAAAACGAATACGGGGCAGAGCCTGCTCTGAATTTAGGTATGAAATTACTGAAAAATTTTGACCAGGTCTCAACAATAATATTATCTAATATTAAAGGGGAGGCAGCAGCAGTGGCGATCCGCCAACGATTAAGGGAATTCGATGTTACAGAACATCAAACAGAACTACCCAGAATAATAGAACAATCGTATGCAGAATTAGGCAGAGATAGTTTGGGTGGAAGACCATTAAAGCCAAAACTATCCGAAAGTCCTGAGAAGGACTCTATTAAACAAACTCCTACATCTTCTAAAAAGAAGTGGGAAACTAATAAACAAAATTCAAACGAGAAACGTTCTCAATCCCGAGGTAGGTCTCCTCAAAAGGAGTCCTCTGAAAGGAGGTATAACCTCAGGAATAGGGATAATTTAAAAAAACCTGACAGGTATCAAGATACTGATACACGTTCCTCTCATACCTTTCAGATATCGTCACAGACATCGGAAGGCAGAGGACGGTCAGAACATAGAGAAGAATGCGTGAAATCGAAAGACGACAAACACGTTCCGACAAATAAATCAAAACCTCAATTCTCAAAAAAGAAGGTAGCAGGTCTGAAGATCAGACATGCCGAGGATTCTGAGAACACAACTCAAGAGGGGAGAATGGGCTCAGACAATGCTGGACAGTGCGGCAGAAGTCACAATAGCTCGCCAGAACCTGAAGGAACTTCTGGAGACAGTGGACTTGAATGAGTATATCACAGTTGAGACTGTAGACACCAGGGTTAGTACTCCACAAAAGTTATATGAAATAACACTCCAAATGGAGGGAGACATACCGAGAAAGGTGAAAGCACTCTTTTGGGAAAAACTTTCAAGGGGTTATGACATACTTCTAGCAGAAAAAGACTGGCCACCACAATTTGTCAGGGAGTGCCCACATGGCGAGGACATTATTATGCCTGCCTTCTCCAACCATATTCCAATACACCAAAAATATACTTATGCCAGGAAATGGGCAGTTGCCCAGGCCCCAGCATTATACAAAAATCATGTAGGATGGGATGAGGACTCACCTCACCATAAAATACATCTAAAAAATGAACCTACTGCACAGAGGCAGTACCCAATAAAGCAAGACGCTAAAAAACAGGTCAGGGAGATCTTAGATCAACTTGAATACCAAGGGGTGATTGAAACATGCACCTCTTCAATGAACAATCCTTTGTTTCCTGTCTCCAAACCAGACAATACATGTCGTCTAGTTTTGGATTACAGACACTTAAACACTTGTTCTAAAACATTTGCAGTGCAAAATGCACATAGTATAGCATTAATGAATAACATTGTGCGTAAAAAATATAAAACCACATTGGATATCTCAAATGGTTTCTTTTGTCAAAATATAGCACCTGAAATCAGGTACTTGACAGCTTTCTCAATAATGGGGACCCAGGGTCAATTTTGTCGACTCCCACAAGGGTTCAAGAACAGCCCAGGGTTATTCTCAGCGAGGGTAACGGAGTTACTACAAATTTATGATAATGAGGCACTGTCATATGTCGATGACATCTATCTGACAGACGATGACCTGGATAGGCACTTGAACAGGGTGAGCACCATTATACTGGGCTTCGCCTCTGAGGGCTATAAGTTCAACTTTAAAAAATCCAGAATTGCCCATCTCAATGTCCTTTTTCTAGGATATGAGCTTTCAAGTGAAGGCAAGTGCTTGGCAGCCAACTTTTTAGAAAGGTGTGCGCTGCTCCAACCTCCAAAGACGCTGAAAAATTTACAATCCATCCTGGGTTTCCTAAATTTTGGAAGAACTTACATTCCAAATTACGCAGAAAGGGTTAAACCTCTCTATGCATTAATCAAACCTGATTTTTCAATCAAAAATTGGACACAGGAACACACAGAAATCTTGCGTTCACTCCAAGCTAACATGTTAGCAACAAATCACTTACAAACACGCGTAAGTCAACGCAATTTAGTGATCCGAATAATTTCGGGTCAATGCGGATTCACCTACTTAACATTTAATGAGGGTGAAAAAGTACCAATAGCATACAAATCACATTTGTATACACAAGCAGAAATGCGCTTCACTTCAACTGAAAAAATACTGACAGCAGTTCAAACTGCAGTAGCAAAAGAAAGAGCTCTAGCCCAAGGGAAACGCATTATTGTCGTAACCCCAGTACCGGCCTTAGAGCCGGTTACAAAAGCGAGCATTCCGAATGCTAAAGCATTACATCCTAGATGGATACAATGGGTTAATTCTCTTGCTGCAACAGATGTTGAATATGTTTTTGATCCTGATTTAAAAACACAAGCGTTCCTGCAATATGAACATGAATGTCCTCTGCCTACTGAAATTCTGCCTCTCGATCAGTATGAATTCATAATTTACACTGACGGATCCGCACAACCCGCTACAGGGAGTAAGCAAGCTTACAGTGCAGCGTGCGCAATCGTTAAAGATCGCATGCGCAATGGTAAATTCAGACCAATGGTCACTAAAACTCAATCTCTAGGAGATTGTACAGCTCAGCGAGCTGAACTACAAACATTCAAACTGGCACTTGAAAGTACAGATCGAGAATTCCCCACACTAATAGTGTGCGATTCTTTCTACTGTGTGCAGTCGTATAATGAATATATACAAAATTGGCTTGAAAATGGGTTCAAAGATGCAAAAGGTGGCACAATAAAGCATAAAACGCTTTGGGAACAAGTAGTTCAGTTAAAAAGCGAACTACCAAAGGCTCACGTGATACACACACAGAGTCATCAACGTGATGGCGTTCACGTTGCAGGGAATTCATTGGCTGATGAAGCCGCAAAGGGGGCTGTTCAGACGGCTTCCGTAGCTGAGATCACTCGTTCAAAAATGAGAATAGACAGTGAGATAATGTTGGCTGTCAATGCTACGAGCAAAGGCAGTGGTGCAGCGTTACCAAAAAAGTTTCCACTCAAGTACTCTTATGTAATTGATGCGAACAACGGTCCTTTTGCTCGAATCCCTGGAGTGGGGGATAGGGTAATTCCAAACAAGGAACGCAGATTAGGACTAATCCTAGCAGCACATGAAGGGATAGCCTCTGCCCATGCAGGTATTTCTGCAACAGTATCTTTACTGAAACAAAGATATTGGTGGCCTGGCATTAGGAAACAGACCAAGAACTATGTTCTGGAATGTGAAATATGCCAACAGATGAAAGTCTCCACAGTGAAACGTCCTACGCAGACACCCTTGTTAATTTCAGACAAACCATTAGCTTGTGTTTATCTGGACCACTGCGGTCCCTTGCAAAGGGACGGTAACTATAAATATATAATGGTCGCAGTGGATTCATGCTCTAGGTTCCTATGGATATGGCCTCAGCGCTCGGCTGACGCTTGAACTGTTATAAAAGATTTGCGAGTCTTTATCGGCACATACGCAATACTCACGCTACACTCTGACCAGGGCCCTGCGTTTAGCTCTCGGGATTACAAAGACGCCATG
The DNA here is from genome assembly GCA_963921515.1 of Calotriton arnoldi. Lineage (NCBI taxonomy): Eukaryota > Metazoa > Chordata > Amphibia > Caudata > Salamandridae > Calotriton > Calotriton arnoldi. The sequence continues at coordinate 216,665 of CAWUFW010000043.1, forward strand.
GCCAGTCTGGGCGTTGCATTGTGGTACTCCTCTCCATTTCATCCTGAGGGAAATTCTGTTGTGGAAAGGAAAAACCGGGACATAAAGCAGTCTATAACAGCTAGGGTATTAGGTTCGGGTGATGGGTGGGTCAAACATCTTTATGGGGTCCAACGCTCATTAAATAATTTGCCAAGAAGTTCTCTAGGGGGGGTCACTCCATATGAGGTCCTATTTGGGACAAGAATGTGGGTGCCTGATCTAGAATGTAAAGGCACAGTGGTGGAAAATAAACCCTTTGATATCAAAGATCGTTTGGCTCTTTTACAGGATCTAAATGAACTAAGATCGAAACAAAGCTACGTGTTCCTGCAGCCAACCACCACTGGGGAAAAACCGGCAGTCCCAGCAAGGCCTGTCTGGATTCCAAAAGTTGGGGATCTAGTCAGAGAGAAAATTGCGCACAAGAAGGAATTTGGACCTTCTTACAGACAACCAGTACCTGTCCTAGCCGTACACAGAACAAGAACAGTACTTCTGCCACCCCTTGCTGGAAAAAAGGAGAAAAGATTTGTGTGCATCGACCTCATCAAACCACAGTATGTGGCCAATACTAAATAGTAGGCCTCGTGGACTCCGACCTAGTAGCAGACGCACTCCTTTCGCTACTATCCAAGAGGTTCAGACTGAAAGACTGATAACCATCGAGAATTCAGCTGTAACAGATGAAGGACTGAGCAACAATGCTATGGAACTCATCCCTCTTGAAACTCAAGTAACAGTTCGTCCAAATACACCTGTCTACACCAACGTAACAAGTGATCAACTGGTTCCAGCGATTTCGACAAATCCTGATGCAATTCCGACAATTGACAGAACTGCTTCTGGCTATTTCATTAACTTTGATACGTTTTCTGAGGATCTGAGTGAGCCTGAGACGTCGCCAGCATCAAAAACTTTTAAACAGCAAGTACAAGACTTTTTTCATTTTCTGAGAAAGACTTATCTGGTTTCACCATGGATTGAACTCTGGATTATTTCTGGAATATTTTTCTTTCTGCTTTGGCTACCTTTGGTTATGGCTATGAGCGTGCTTATAAATGGCAGCTACATCCATTTGGACATTGAAAGTAAAGATGTGAACTTACTTTTAAAACCACACAAATCATCCCATTGTGAAACAAGTGACTTGTCTGCAATGAACATCACAGCCATTCCTATACAGGATGGTATAGTGTGGGACAAAACAGATTTCGATATTTTTGGCCCTACGGAACATTTGAACATTTGAACATTCCACATTTATTTAAGATTTCACTAAGTGATGTTGCTTCATCCAGTACCTATTCTGATGATTGGGACTTTGAAACTGTAAATGACATGATGTTTGACCTAGAAAAGTCTGCTGCATTTTCTAATAATGAATATTTAGAGGGTTCATCAGACTATGAACAGCTGTATTGCTATAACCACTATGGTCATCATTTTTTGCATAAATCTGCAACACCTAGAAATGTGTTTATGTTTAACCAATGGGAGCATTGTCCTACACCACCCAAAGGAGGTTCAAAAACATTTGCTAAAAAGTTTCCATATTTTTCAGGATACAATACATCTGATCCAGAAACATTTTACTATAAAAATGTAAACAAAACAGGACTGAAAATTATGTTAACAAATACAAAACAGATTTACTCTGCAGCATTTATTGCCCAACTGCCTAGACATGGTTTCGACTTGTGGAAAGACACAATAGACACAATATCTGTCTGGGGTACTAAAGATTGGCAAGTGCAGGGGATAGAAGCTTTGTTTAGAGCCTGTATCATCCCTCAGCAAATAATGTTTTTGAATGACACTGTGCAACAAACGTCTTGCCTTGATCAAAGACATGAAAACACCTTCTGTACCAACACCTGCCAGTAATAACAATACACAGGCAGCGGTTACAGTTGACACAATACTACAAATCAACAGAACAAGTCCTGTTTGGAGAAATTGGTTGATCTGGTCCACAGACACAAACATCTGTCAAGAAAGATTCCTGAATAAAACACAGGGGTTTACTATTCATAGGCCAGACCCACGATACGTCCAAAGACAGCATCCGGGGGTAGTAACAACATACAGTGTAGGAAAATTATGCCTCGATTGGCTGCAAAAATCTACACTTAAGGATGTGAAACAACACCTATCTTTACTTAAAGAAGACGCAGACCTTAGGGAATTCTTGCTTGGACCAAGAAAACCGCGTCAAAAACGTTTCATATATGCCGGCATCTATGCTGCTTATAATGAAGCATGGAAGGTGTCACAGGTAGAGGCCGCAGAACGAATACGTGAAATTGATCGTATTAATTTAGAGAAAACTCTCTCTGTGGTCGACAACGGGTTAACAACTTTGTCATCCAGAATTTATTCATTGGACAACATTGTATCCTCTGCTATTGACATACTGGAACAAGATTTAGCCATGTTACAGCAAGGCCAATCTCAGTTACATTCTATTATGTTATTAAGCTGGACGCTGCAATCTTTGCGTGCGGGCAATGTGCCTTGGCGTTTTATCAACACGTCGGCTCTGTTTGCAGAATACAATCTAACTGATAAACAGATCAAACTGGCACAAAGAGGAGCAAAGTATACAGTGCTGAGCATTGAAAAACTGGAAAAATTACCATTCACAGTGGCAGAAAAACCGGCTACAGAATGGCTTATTCATGGCAAAATCACTCTGCCTGTCACTACTTTTCAGTTTCAGTATTGCCTCAAACAAATGCAAGCAGGCAAATATGAAAGGTTGGGTAAAGAATACATTAAGACATCCTGGAATTTACCTTACACATATAGATGTTGGAGTGGGGATCGTGAAGTGTTTCTGAGCGGTACACTCTGTGAAAGTGCACTAAGCGGTTCACTGATTTGTCAGGACATTTCTTTACACGGGGCTTGTAATAGTTCTGTGGCAAATTTGTCCTGGCACCAGCAGGGTACACCGGCTACTGTGATTAATCCAACGTTTGGCCAACTTTCTAATGGGAGTTACCTCATGTTGAATGATCAGAGTTGCTGTGGCATGTTGCCAGGCATCCCATATCTAGTAACGGTCGACTCCAGGGTCACTTGCTGTATGCAAGTATTGTTTGCCCCAATAGACACAGTCAGGGAGTCGCCTCTATGGCCTTCGTTGAATGTCTCTTTTATACGATTTGATACTTTAAGCAGAATGAAAGCCATGCTTATACAACAAACAGTGCCTCTGACCTCGGCCAAAGAAATCTATGATTTACAAGTTGCAAGGACTTCGGCTGAGATACAGGCTTTAATTCGTACAAACTGCCCTATACATTTCGTAGAAATGATGGGACGTATCTTAAACATGTCTGATATGAGCGGAATTGTACATGTATTTAAGACCATCTGTTCCGGACTATTAGCACCTTTCCAGGCTGTCCTCGGAATCATCCCAAACTTCGCACATTCGGTGTTTGGTGGTGTGCCATTAATTCTAGCACTTGTTGCAGGAATTCTGTTTCTATTCCTCCTACTACGCTATGGCAAGCCTATTCGCCAACATCACTCCGAGCGATGTGTAGAAAGCTCTCCTTGAGCGGAAATGCCGTGAGCGAATAGTACAGCTTTTGGGCATGCCTCGTCTACGGGAACTTAATACAACGTGGTTCCTGTCATTCAGACCAATCTGGCAAGATTGCATCTTACCTGTTCTATGCTGCCTGTTTTGCGGTGAAGAATGCGTGCTAGACACCTGTCTAACACTCCCATCAGTCATGCCAAAGGATGTCGATACTCTGCTGGACCCGATAACGGCCCATGCTCTGTGTTGTCCCCAGAGGCTACCAATCCTGATGACGGCATTCATTGAGATCTCACAGACGCTTCCGGCAGCTGCTGAGGTACGAGATGGATCAACAGGCACACATGTAACAACGGACGCGAACATTGCATCTTCTGCTGAAGGCGATGTTTCTCATCTCTGTGCAATTAACCTTCTGAACGAGGTGTTCCAAATGTCACCAACTTCGGTGGACGATATTTTGGCTACGGAAATAGATGATCTCATGTTTACGCCAGACCCTTACACTGACTTTGATTCGACTCACAGTGTACCAGGGCAACAATGAAATTTGGCCTTCATATTTTCAAAACTTGGAACTATTCCCAGAATTGAACTTTTTTCTTTTTACATTTTTTTGAAATGACATGGCAAATGAACAATCTGCTTACAGTAGAACTAGTCTTATAAAACGGACTTCTTTGAATACTTCCAGGGACACATTGTCACCTTACTTGTCTAACATTTCATTTAATTCCATGGTATGCAATGGCTTTGATTTTTGAAAACTTATCAACCATTTCATCATATGTATATATTTCTATTTATTCATTCATGTGGCATTTACTTTCATTATATGCTTAGAATGATAACGATGCTTTACAATGTACAGTACCTATTGCCTTTCAACAGTTTATTTTGAGCTTCTTTTAATATGCTTTTAGAAATGTTTTTAGCAACATGTGGTACTCAATTTTATGTTTAGCATTTAAATGTTTAGCATTTAGTATTATCGTTCATTCGAAAGTGGAGTGGGTGTTGTATTCTGCTTTAGGTGTCCGTATATAGGTTTTCCTGAATCATGTCCTTATATAGGCACAATTCGCATTGCCCTTATATAGGCATAGAATCCCAGTCCTTATTTAGGCATTAACCGTGCACTCCAAATACAGGCATGGTCACCGATAGCCGTCCACCCTAACGTCACAACGAGTTCTTAGAAACCAGACCCTTAAGCTTCGGGAGTTCCCCTAGCACAGGACTATTGATTTCTCCAAGAAATCATCTATTATGTATGAACCGTTATACCTTAAGGGTTCATTCCTGACGGCTTCCTCTGTCCGACTTCACGTCAATGCTAACATTCCGAGGCACCTATCAGGTATAAATATACCTTCCCTCGCCCAAGCAAGTTAGAGGAGACCTCGACTTCAGAGGAGCCCATATCCCGGCCTTACGCACTGAGAAGACGCTGTCATTCCTGCACGCAGACGAATCCAGCTTCCAGTGTTCTGACTCCCTTCGCAGGGTGTTAGAGTTCCAGATCCGGCAAGAGATTCCCACCTCTCTCATTCTCAAGGTATGGAGCTGACTAGAACCTAGAGGGACTCTTGGCATACTATACTTAACATACTCTTAGTATACCATACTAGAGAATACTCCACCTACTTCTTACCTTTCCCTACACCTAGATTAGGTTAGGTACATTGGGTAGAACTAGCTTAGAGACGCATCATATGAGTACTCGCATTTTTAGCTCATGTTATTTATGTACGTGAATATATGCTAAAAGATAATGCTAGCGCATTATTATTTATTTCTACTGCTTACGCTGTACATTATTTATCTTGCATACTGTCTTGTGATCATAACAGCACATATCTCTTACCCGAGAAACAAGACTGTTCAGTAAAAACCTTTTATTGAAACGCCCGTCTTTCCTTTCTGTGTAACTCTGTAGAAACTAAGCATGCACGATTGACTGAGTGAAACTGTTATCTATTGTTTCCACGATTCTGAGACGTGTTCCGATTCTAAAGGGAAACAAAGTGGTCAAGTTTATGCGGTTGCCAGAAACTACTCCTTCTTGTTCTCAAGGAGTTTCTAGTGGCCTCTGAGCTAGCTGGCACAAGTAATTAAGTTTAATATACTCGATAGGGACATACCGACCTTAGTCCTATGTCAAGCCTATAGGTTATATTATTCCAATGCGCAGAGCCTATTAGGGAAATAGGAACTACACTACACCCTCACCTAAAATTAATTACACAATTTTTATATTTAATTTACGATTAATTAATTAATATTTATTGACAGCTAATTATTAATTAATTAAACATAAATGACTTCCCACCATTTACCCTTATAAACCCCACAACCCGCACCTAAAATTATTTACACAATTCCCATAATTAATTTTCATTAAATTAATTAATATCAATTAACAACTAACTATTAATTAATCAAGAATAAATTACTTCCCACCCATTACCCCTATAAACCCCACAACCCACACCTAAAATTAATTACACAATTTCCATATTTAATTTTCAATTAATTAATTAAAACTAATTAACAACTTATTTATTAATTAAAAATAAATTACTTCCCACCCTTTACCCCTATAAACCCCACTACTCGCACCTAAACAAATTACACAATTCCCATAATTAATTAGCAATTAATTAATTAATAATAATTATCAACCAATTAATAATTAATTAATAATACATTACTTCCCACAATTAACACTATAAAATCTCAATTAAATAAATATTAATAAATAAAAAAGAATCATTATTTTATTATAATCAAATGACTTTCCACCCTATTCCCCTATAAACCCACAACCTGCTGCGGAACTAAAAATGCAAAATTTAATTAAAATAAAATTGATACCTACTAAAAATGAACATATATATAAAAAAACATTAACAATTCTTATACAAAAGAAATACATCACATACATTTAAAACTTATACTAAAATACATTACACTAATTAAAAAATCGATATTTTAAACAACTATATTTTTGCAGACGATATTAATGACTTCTATATTTTTAAAAACGATATTTCTTACCGTAAAAACGATATTCTTGACCACGATATACTTGCTGTCGATATTTCTGACTCACGATATTTAGGACTCAGTATTTCTGTAGTCCGATATTTCCAACTCGATATTCTGTCTGCACACCCCTGTATTTAGCGGGCCTTATAAATTCTTTTTGCACTTATAAATTCCCAACCAAAGCTTATCAGTTTTTCAATGGGTCCAGAATTTATTGCCTATCACAGACTTATCTTGACTCGTAAGCTTTCGAAATTAACATTCCTAATTAAACAAAAAGTTTGTGAATAGCAACAAATGTGCTCATCTGTGGATGTTACTCTAGTTTGGCACACCTTCCCACACTGGAATACTCACAGCTTGGCCCACAAACATATTTTCTCACATGTAGTGTCATCCAGTGATGAAATATAAATTTCATAACACTTGTTTCCTTATGCTGATCAAGACTCAGAAAAAACACATGCAGATAGGCAAATTCACAAAGGCATTTAAGTAAGTATATTATACAATAATTTTCACTTACTTTTAGTGATAATGGAAAGGTCTTGGCTACAACACACCTAAAAAGATGGCAGTGGTTTTCCGCATTACTAAATAAAATCATGTACATCCAAAGGCGGCTCCTCCGCTAAGGCGTTGGAGTGTCCCACAATGCTCTCAGAGCAGAGCAGCAAATATAAAATGATAATAATGTTGTTATTATCATTTTATTTTTTGTAGCAGGCGAGGCTGGGTTAGGGCAGGGCGGGGCTGATGGCACGAGGGGAGGAGTGGTTTGCACACCCCCTAACTGCACATGACTTTTTGGCCGGCCCTCTTGGGCCGACCAAACAGTCATGCGCACCTTGCATGTTTCTCACCAGGCTGCCTTACACAGCCTGGTGAAGAACATTCAAACCCTCCCTATCCCTGTCTGAGCGCCGAACCACGGTGCTCAGACCAATCCCAATGCTGCATTGCAGCATTGTGATTGGCTCAGGGGAGCCCGGGAGTCGGGTGCTTCCTGCTGCCGGGGCTGCAGGAAGAAGGAAGCTGAACAAGACAAGGAGCGGCGGCGGCCGGCGAAAAGGTAAGTGGTATTTTTTTTTATTATTTTTTTATTTTCTCTTCCCCCCACCACCCTAGCACCTCCACCGCCGTTCCCTGCCAGCTGCTACTGCGTACATCCTATCTTCCAAAAATCAAAATCGCAAACAGATTTCAGAAGTTCTCCTAGAAATCTGAGACTTTAATAAATTTTAGCAGTACTATTAGTAACCTTTGTTAGTACCTTCCAATCTGAAATTAAAGTTCAAAAATCAAAATCCAGCCCCTGGCTTGGAGTTTTACTTAAATAGATGTGTATGTTCCTTTGCAAATCGGCTCAATTCGTAAGAGCCGTCTGCATTTATAGAGTACATAGCGCTTTGTGTTTTCTTGCTTGACCACGCTTTCCTTTTCCCTTTGCCAAACACTGAGGGCCATATTATCAAGAACGGCGATAACATTATCGCCGCTTTAGCGGCAGGAAACTGCCGCTAAAGCGGCGATAATGGGCTTGATAATATGCCCTATAGAATTCAATAGAAGCCCAGGTTTGATGTCCTTCACACCAGAACCTGGGCTTCTATTGGAATTCTATAGGGCATATTATCAAGCCTCTTATCGCCGCTTTAGCGGCAGTTTCCTGCCGCTAAAGCGGCGATAATGTTATCGCTGTTCTTGATAATATGGCCCATAATTTTTAGGAGCTATTTCACATGTTTCGGCCAGACACTTCAGAAACTCCTGAATTTGCTCCTTTGTACTTTACGTTTGGAATGTGGGAAATCACACTCTAGGTGAATGAGTTCGAATGCACGGATTCTTGGCTCCAGCTCAGCATACATTGCCAATAGTGTATTTGCAGATTTGAAAATATTTCCCATGGCATATGTACCGGGCGTACATCAAACTTAATATTATGAGTGGGCTTTTGTTTATCTGAATCACGCCAACTATTTAATAGTGTCTTTAGATGCGTAATATGTTATGGTATATTACAGATTATTGAAATTTCGTAACTGCTTACTTTTCAGAGTTAGAATTATTTAAATGAAAACGGGTAAAATGAAACAACGTACATCTCTCCACATGCAACGGCTGCATCATTTAGTAATGTGTTGCGTGCTTTTTTCAATGATGCAGCAAATCATAAGAATTCGAGCAGACACTGTAAAAATATGACATCTCATTTACATGAGTGTTCGCTGAACCATTTAATTGAAGCAAACAGAAGTGAGGGACTACTCAGCTTCGACACATTTTAAAAATGTGGATCCGTTAGCAGATGTTTTTTTTTTCTCTGTCTCTAACTGATCAGCAGTTAGTAAAATATTGCATGAATTACGATCCCAGTGTTATTTAATCTCACTATGAAAGGCACATTTGAAGATACTTGATTGTAGCAAAAACGGTTCACTTCACTGCCTGGCCCTAGGCAGATGCAACACATCAGTCAATTAATCAATTGTATACACTGTAAATCCTTCCTCTGAGGACAAAATGTCTTTCAATAATAATCCAGTGCTTCATAATGATGGGATACATTTTATACTTGCTACAGTGAGAAATATGCAGGCATTTGAGGTTTAAATATCACATATATAGTTGTGGTGTTATAGTCGGATGTTGAAATAACACAAAACTAACGTTCAAAAGCAAAAAGTTGACATTCACTATTCATAATTTCCACATTTTATCTTGTGCCGCAGCCATGCACTGCTTATGACGCCACATACTGCATTACTTGTGGCATGTTAAATTACATCATTGATCACTGATAACACCATGGTTATACACACATTGAGTTACTAAGTGTACATGTGTGGGTGCGTAGCATGGAGATAGTGTAAGTCCTGGAGTCATCTGTGTTTGCAGGGCTGTTAGAAATGGGATTTCTGGTTGGCTAGGGCAAGCGCCTAAGCCAGGCAGAAACCACCACTCTAGTCAGGGCAAGGGAGTTACACACTGAAGATAACCCCTGCTCACCCCCTTGGTAGCTTGGCACGAGCAGTCAGGCTTATCCCAGAGGCAATGTGTAAAGCATTTGTGCAACACACACACACAGCAGCAACACACTAGGCACACTACAAAAGAGACTCCACACAAGGTTATATATAAAAAATAGCCTTTGTATTATCCAATACACATTAGAATCATAATCACACATATACACTGTGCCAACTGGCACTAGGCATAAATTTACAGGGGATTATATACACATGACAGGGCCAATCGGGCCACTGTCAGAACCTTTAGAACGCACAAGTAGCAATTGTAAAACACAACCAGTAACTACTGGTACAATAATGACCTCAGCATTATCACATTAGGCATAAAACACATTAGGCCCAAACCTCATTAGCATAAACACATTACGCAATAGGCCTCACCAGCATAAACACATTATGCAATAATCATGCTGCATAAATCACATTTGGCAACCATCAGCATAAACACATTATGCACACATTTGGCAGTGCACCACAGTAATACTAATTAGGTGCATACATCACCTTAGGGCCTTGCGCCCTATCAGTACCCCCATAAAGTGCACACAGCACCTTAGCGTAATCACTGAACTGACCCCAGGCCAACTGGCCTTTTACTGGGGCTTAAATGCCCTATGTCCAGAATGTGAGGGCGCAAAGATAGGGCTTCTCAAGTAGCCCTCTGGCTGCCAAAGCAGCAAAGCCAAGGTGCGCAATGCGCAGGAGGGCGGGGGAGTGTATCTCACTCCTTTCTTATCACCAACAAAATGCCCCCAAAGGAAAATGGCACTGGCCCCACCTTGCCGTGGAAGCCCCACTCCGGGACTCCTAAAATAACCTTGCCCAAACGTTGCAGCTGCCCGCTCTCTCTCGCGGTGCAGCTGTGGCAAAATTAGCCCGGGCACCACTGTGCCTTTTGAGCCCCACTCCGGGATTCAAATATAAACTGGCCCCAAAGGAAAATGGCACTGGCACCACCTTGCCCCCTGGGAGCTCCCCTCTGGGACTCCTCCTGGGGCCCTTGATCGGCACTAACAGCGCTCAAAAGGCTTCAGCCCCACTCACCGGGGCTTCGTGCAGACTCCTACGGTCTTCTTTCCGGCAGGGCAGGCACCGACCATGTGCCTCGGGGAGCCCCTCTCACCTGGGCTCGCTGGTGGATTTCTGCCGGTAGCTGGACACAGCGCGGGACTTCCGACGGGAGCCCTTGAGGCTCTGGTCCTCCTGCCGGTCTCCAGGCAACCTGCGGGGCTTCCTTTTCCTGCCGGGAGCCCCGCCCACAGTCAGGCGCAGACCTGCCTGACTTCCTGGTCGCCCTCTGAGCGGCGGCTTACGGTACACGAAACAATGCGGGTTGGGCTCCCGCTGCACCGACGAATGTACCGGCATGCGGGGTAGACTCCCGCCTCTCAAGGGCACACTACAGCAGGGCGGGCTCCCGCTACTGGAGCGCACAAACAGCAGAGTGGGCTACCGCTACTAGATAAGCATGATGTGGGGTGGGCTCCCGCCGAGAGCGCACCGAAATGCGGTGTAGGCTCCCGCCAGCAAGGCATCCATGCGGGGTGGGCTCCCGCCTCTACCAGCAGTGGCAGTACGGGGTGGGCTCCCGCTCTGCTGCAGAAGCGCCCAAAATGCAGGGAAATCCCCACCAAATTCGTCACAGCCCAGGGCTGCAAAACGAAACGCTCCCCTAATCCTGGAGCATTAAAATAAAGATGCAGCGCTCACGAGGCACTGGGAGTCCTTAAAGTTCAAGGGGCATAGCTGGGCCCAGGCAGGCCAGCACACAGGGCCCTCCAGCAGGGAGACAGTCCCTTGTGGCGGTTCCTCCTGGAGCCCAGCAGCAACAGGACCCAAGGAAGCACAAAGCACACCATGTCAGAAAAAAGGCTAGGAGGAAGGCAAAAAGTTCAGGGATGACCCTGCAAAAAGGGCCAAGTCCAACACAACCCCCTTCCAGCCAAAACGCAGGGTAGACTAATCACCACCTTGATGGGCTTCCCTGCCTTGGGCGATAGAACACGGACGTGGGCCTGCAACTGCAGGGGCACACTCCAGTTCTATGCCATTCTGAACCCATGTGGTTCCCTCTGTCAAAGCTCCCAGGACCAACTAAGCTACCCCACTGGTACTCCCTAGTTGTCCGCGGCCAGGACCAGGCCCTAGGCCATCCAGATATCTCCGGTCCTTGCCATCTCACAGAGTGGGGGGTAGTAACCCCTGGCACATAGTAACCATTCTCCACTCTTCCTCTCATCAGTGCAGTTCTAAACTGCCACTGATCCTCCAACCTAGGGTCTGCACCCTCAGGCTAACCAGAAGTCACGGGCGAGGCTCTCCTCCCCCTACCTCTCCTTCTAGGGTTCCGCACTCTCCTCCTTGGAGAGGCACCCTCAGAACACAACTCTCCCACCAGTTCAGGACCTCTCTCCAGCAACTGGTCTCCCAACCTAGGGTGTAAACCCTCAGGTTGCACCGGGGTCAGAGGCGAGGAATCCCTCCCTCTGCACCCCCTCCAGAGTTCTGCACCCTCCCACCTGGAGTGGTACCCCTGGAAGACAAACCGGTCAGGACACTGCTTACAGATGTCCTTCCCTCCAGGTCAGGCAGAACCTGAACCTGGCCTCCCAACCTTGGGGCTGAACCCCGCGGCTGAGCACTTACCTGGCACGCCAGTTCTTCTGGGGACTCACACAGTATCCCCCCGGGTCAGGACACTGCTTACAGTCATCCTTCCCTCCAGGTCAGGCAGAACCTGAACCTGGCCTCCCAACCTTGGGGCTGAACCCCGCAGCTGAGCACTTGCCCGGCACACCAGGACTTCTGTGTACGCACACAGTATCCCCCCGAGGGTAACACATGACTGACGTGTTGTGTGACAGTCTGCCTGGCGCAGATCTCCCGACCCCTGGCCATCTGACAGTGCGCAAAGGTCCCCCAGGACAGAAGTGGTGTCACCATGGTCACTCCTAGGAGGCTCAGCACTTCTGGCTGGCCCATGACCCACTGGTTCTCCCACTGGGGAACACATCCCCCTCTCATCCCTCAATCTGGACTTCTGTACCCTCCACTTAGGAGCGGCACCGCCAGACACCAGAACCACTGGAGCTCTGTTTACAGACGCTCCAGGTTCTCCTGACACTAGGCGATCCCCCTCAAATGGTCTACTAGTACAGCCTAGGCCCACGACCTGGTGTTCCCTTAGGGAACCCTCCAGGCCCTGAGACTGGGTTTCGGGCACCTTGGGACACAGCCCACGCTCACTCCTTCTCCACTGAGACAGGACGTGAGCCCCTACACCCCTCCCACTACACCAGGACCTAACTGGGCTACTCTGAACCTCTTCCACCACACAGGACCGGAAGATACCTGAGCCACTCCTTTTGGGATCACTCCCCAATGCCTCTTCAGACCCTCCATCACACAGCCAGAGGTCTGCCTCCCGTGCAAGCTCCCTGGGATCAGAAAACTCACACTCCAACAGGTGTTGGCGTAACCCTGGAAAACAATTACTGAACATGTGCTCTCTGACAACCAGATTGAACAGCCCTTCAAAATCATTTGCCGTGCTACCCATCACCCAACCTTTCAGTGCATCACAACACTCATCCACAAACTCCCCCCAAGACTGGTGAGACAGTTTCCTACTGCCCCTGAACCTCAACCTATACCCTTCAGGTGTGACACTCTCCTCCTGGGAACTAGGTACCATCTTCTGGGCTCTGGGAGTGGGACTTCCTGCACTGGATTCCATATTGCTGCCACCACTGGACCCCACCCTCACTGGTGAATCCAGACAACTAAAACTACTCTCAGGGGACAATCTACCCTCCAGAGCTAGTTTCTCTCTGGCAAAGGCCCTCTTGGCCTCCGCCATCCTCTCCTGCACTAAGACCCTCTCAGTCTCTAGCTTTTTCTCTTCAAGGCCCAACGCCTTGAGACTCAACTCCTGGGCCAACAAGGCCTTTTTCTCCTCCACACCCAGCTGTGCTATCTCCTGGGCATGCTCTAATCTAAAGCCTCTCCAAAGCCAGCTGATGCTCCCTTTCTTCCCTCCTATCTACCCACTTCTCTGGGGACAGGGAAAGGGATGGGGCACTGCCCCTGGCACTGGTCCCAGCAAGGGACTCCCTATCTATGGGGTCCTCACTATCTACTGGCGTCCCTGCCCTGTCATTTTCTCTCTCCTGTGCAGACTCTTCAGGGCCACCCTCAGACCCGCCACCCTCTTGGTGTGCGACCTGGGCCCTCTCCCACTCAGAGTGCTCAAGTCTCCATTCATCCTCTTGCCATTGGATCAGCATTTTCTGAATGCTTAGCTGAGTGTCTGACCCACTCACTGCTATGCCTCTCTCCTCACAGATCCCCCTCAACTCCAACATACTGGATTCGAACAGATCTCGTGCAATAAAGGCAGATTCCATTTTTGGCAAGAGACACAACGCACAGTGCAACAGAAGAACACAATTAAAAAAAAATGACACTTTTAGGAGAAAAATAAAACTCAGGCAAAAATAATCCCCAAACCTGTGATTATCTAAATGCAGAGTTTGTAGTGCAACCAGTTGTCGCTGTGGTACTGCGCAAACGCAAGTCCTATCCTCACCGCTGACAACCAATGTTAGAAATGGGATTTCTGGTTGGCTAGGGCAAGTGCCTAAGTCAGGCAGAAACCACCACTCTAGTCAGGGCAAGGGAGTTACACACTGAAGATAACCCCTGCTCACCCCATTGGTAGCTTGGCACGAGCAGTCAGGCTTATCCCAGAGGGAATGTGTAAAGCGTTTGTGCAACACACACACAGCAGCAACACACTAGGCACACTACAGAAGAGACTCCACACAAGGTTATATATAAAAAATAGCCTTTGTATTATCCAAAACATATTAGAATCATAATCACACATATACACTGTGCCAACTGGCACTAGGCAATATTTACAGGGGATTATATACACATGATAGGGCCAATCGGGCCACTGTCAGAACCTTTAGAAAGCACAAGTAGCAATTGTAAAACACAACCAGTAACTACTGGTACAATAATGACCTCAGTATTATCACATTAGGCATAAAACACATTAGGCCCAAACCTCATTCGCATAAACACATTACGCAATAGGCCTCACCAGCATAAACACATTATGCAATAATCATGCTGCATAAATCACATTTGGCAACCATTAGCATAAACACATTATGCACACATTTGGCAGTGCACCACAGTAACACTAATTAGGTGCATACATCACCTTAGGGCCTTGCGCCCTATCAGTACCCCCATAAAGTGCACACAGCACCTTAGCGTAATCACTGAACTGACCCCAGGCCAACTGGCCTTTTACTGGGGCTCAAATGCCCTATGTCCAGAATGTCAGGGCGCAAAGATAGGGCTTCTCAAATAGCCCTCTGGCTGCCAAAGCAGCAAAGCCAAGGTGCGCAATGCGCAGGGGGGTGGGGGAGTGTATCTCACTCCTTTCTTATCACCAACAAAATGCCCCCAAAGGAAAATGGCACTGGCCCCACCTTGCCGTGGAAGCCCCACTCCGGGACTCCTAAAATAACCTTGCCCAAACATTGCAGCTGCCCGCTCTCTCTCACGGTGCAGCTGTGGCAAAATTAGCCCGGGCACCACTGTGCCTTTTGAGCCTCACTCCGGGACTCAAATATAAACTGGCCCCAAAGGAAAATGGCACTGGCACCACCTTGCCGCTTGGGAGCTCCCCTCTGCGACTCCTCCTGGGGACCTCGATCGGCACTAACAGCGCTCAAAAGGCTTCAGCCCCACTCACTGGGGCTTCGTGCAGACTCCTCCGGTCTTCTTTCCGGCGGGGCAGGCACCGACTATGTGCCTCGGGGAGCCCCTCTCACCTGGGCTTTCTGGTGGATTTCTGCCGGTAGCTGGACATAGCGCGAGACTTCTTCTGGGAGCCCTCGAGGCTCCGGTCCTCCTGGCGGTCTCCAGGCAACCTGCGGGGCTTCCTTTTTCTCCCGGGAGCCCCGCCCACAGTCAGGTGCAGACCTGCCTGACTTCATGGTCGCCCTCTGAGCAGCGGCTTCTGGTACACGAAACAATGCGGGGTGGGCTCCCGCTGCACCGACGAATGTACCGGCATGCGGGGCAGGCTCCCGCCTCTCAAGGGCACACTACAGCGGGGTGGGCTCCCGCTACTGGAGCGCACCGAAATGCGGGGTAGGCTCCCGCCAGCAAGGCATCCATGCGGGGTGGGCTCCTGCCTCTACCAGCAGCGGCAGTGCGGGGTGGGCTCCCGCTCTGCTGCAGAAGCGCCCAAATGCGGGGGAATCCCCACCAAATTCGTCACAGCCCAGGGCTGCAAAACGAAACGCTCCCCTAATCCTGGAGCATTAAAATAAAGATGCAGCGGTCACGAGGCGCTCAGAGTCCTTAAAGTTCAAGGGGCATAGCTGGGCCCAGGCAGGCCAGCACACAGGGCCCTCCAGCAGGGAGGCAGTCCCTTGTGGTGGTTCCTCCTGGGGCCCAGCAGCAACAGGACCCAAGGAAGCACAAAGCACACCACGTCAGAAAAAAAGCTAGGAGGAAGGCAAAAAGTTCAGGGATGACCCTGCAAAAAGGGCGAAGTCCAACAAGGGCAAAAGGTATATGGTGCACAAAATGCAAATCACTAAAGTCTGGGTTCCAAGCTTAATACCATGTTAATAAAGGTGAAGGCTGAACACATCTGATATGGACTGCAGATGTATGTTCTAGTATAGGTTGTGACTTACAGCCAAAGCCTGTTCCCAAAAATGTGTAAGAAATGCCAAAGCTTCTGTTGACAATATATTATCCACCAGTGGATATCTGGACACATGCCCATTTTAAATTGTTCTAAAATAGTGCTATAGACACAGTTAATGTAGCGAGGAGTTTATAAGGTGCTGATATTTAGTTCTAGAACTTCGTTGATGATTTTGTGTCATTTCAAATTTTTGAATAATATAGAATGTAATAGTGTTCAACTTAGAGGTGTTTTATCTCACATTGGCATTCTAGCATGGCTCTAAGGTTGTATGCTATGGTGCCCATCTCACGAATGTGTGTAGTGTATTTTACCAAACTACAGAGTGTGGTCAATGGGGCATGGAAAAATGTGTCTTTCCAGTTGTAAACACATACTTGTCTGTTAGAAATTAAGGTTTCTTGTTGGCAGAGTATACACCTTTCAATGCAGGAGCCACAATCCTAGTCAGGGTAAGTCAAGTACGCACCCTAAAATTACCTGTGCTCAACCTCTGGTTGCTTGGCACAGAGCAGTCAGGCTCAACTTAAGAGGCAAAATGTAAAGAATTTGTGCAATACTTAAAATTTCATTAACACAGTGAAAACACCCCAAAAAGACTCCATACCAGTTTAGAAAAATAGAGAATATGTATCTGCATAAAACAAGATCAAAACAACTGCGATGGGGGGCAGACCAGGTACAGAACCCACAGAGGGCCTGCTGAAAAAGTACCTTTGTATGGCACAAGCGTTAATGTCGAAGACTCGATGCGTCGGTTCCAATTCACGCAGTCGGGTCAATGCTATGAAGTTGGGCCTAGCAGTGGCATCTTCAGATTGATGCAGCATCGGCGTCTACTCTTGCAATCGGGACCCTCGTCATTGTTGAATCGACACTGAGTTGTAGGGCTCTGCATTGGATCCGATCGGTGCAAAGTGGTCACTGCAACTTCCTTTGTAGAAACCAGCTGCCTACCCCTCATCTGAGGCTCAGAAGGGAAGGGGACACCTTAGGCAAGGGTAAGACTTAAAGATGGCAGAGACCAACAGAGTTGCATCTTTTGTGCCCTTGAGACTTCAGAGAACAGAAGGCAAGCCAACAGCTCTTGGAGAAACTTGGATTCAAGGATGCAGACAGCAGGTTCAGTCTCTCTCACTACCAGGCAAGAAAGAGTAGGCAACAGGCCAACACAGTAGAGCAGGTAGGAAAGTGGCAGTCCATCCTACAGAACATCAATCAGCAGGCATTAGGCCAGCACAGCAATGCAAGTAGCAAAAAGGAAGTACCTCCTACAGCACAGCAGCTCTTCTTCCAAGCTGAATGTCCTTGTTCCTAGCAAAAAGTTCTGATTTGGTGGTGCTAGGGGTCCAATACTTATGCCCAAATGTGTCTTTGAAGTGGGGGAAACTTCAAAGAGGCCTTTGAAGATCACAATGTCCCCGCCTTTCCTGCCCTGGCTCCAGACTCAACAACAGGGGGTATGCAGCTCTTTGTTTAGGGACAGGCACAGCCCTGTTCAGGTGCAAGTGTAATCTCCTCCCTCCCAATCTACCACAGGAAGGGCAATCAGCCTGGTGATGGGCCATCAGGATGCAAATGTCACAGCCCTTCTCCCTTTGTGTGACTGTCTAGAGGGAATGTAGAAAGCCTAGCTGTCACCCAACCCAGATGTGTATTCAACGACAGGAAGAGGCACAGAATGATTAAAGTAAGAAAATACAGACTTTCTAAAAGTGGCATTTTCAGACAATTTAAAATCTAACTTCACCATCATTTGTGATTTTAAATTGTGAGTCCAGAGACACCAAACGTCAGATCTCTATCTTTTCACAATTGGAAATTACACTTAAAGGGTGTTTTAAGGTAATCCCATGTTGATCTATGGGAGAGATAAGGCTTGCAGTAGTGAAAAATTAATTTAGCTGTTTTTTATTACCAGGATATGTAAAACTCAAGAGTACATGTCCTACCTTTTAAATACACTGCACCTGCTCTTAGGGCTGTCTAGGGCCTAACTTAGGGGTGACTTATATGTAATAAAAGGGAAGGTTTCGGCCTAGCAAGTAGGTTGTCTTGCCCAGTCGAAATGGCAGTTAAAGCTGAACACACAGGAAAGTTCTATTTCAAGGCCTAAAACATCTAAGAGTTTGATGATCACCAATTCCCAGTATCATATTAGCCTAGGATAGGACCATGTCGTATGAAAAAAATCTTCTGGAACATGGGAACATCGAAAGCATGCGGGGTTGGGAAATAGGTCTGCTTTGTACAGCCTGTCAGGTAAGAGGGATGCAGTATGCAAGTAGTGTGTTTGCACCAAACGAAGCCTTGATGACATTGTGAGCACTTTAGGGGCCTTCAGAGCATCTCGCCAATCCACATCACCCAGGGATCTGAGCCAACCCTCCCAATGAACTCTAAGGGCAGCCAATGTGTCTGGGGCATTAATGATCAATGTGAGGTAAATTTGGGAGACCCCCCTTTACCCAATGCTCCCACCATGATCTTTGCCTCATTGAGATTGAACTCTGAGATCGAAGTGTTAGGAGGAACATGTACCCATAGTGTGTGTTGCAGTTGCAAATACTTGTGGAATTGCGTCCCGGACAGAGAGTAAGCCCGCTGGAGTTATTGGAAGGAAGACATGTGACTGCCAATCCAAACATCTCCCAGAAACGTGATGCCGATGGCGTCCTGCTGATCAAATCCCTCCAGCGAAGCCACTTCCCTCAGCCATGTGCCATGCCATAGGGTTGTAGTACAGTGAGTTTGGACCACCCGCCTGTGTGCCAATGGGCCACCCTCCACCTACTGAAGACTAACTGGGTCACCTCTAAGTAGCATTTAATTAACAGATCTGGGCACATATAGTGCACTTTGCTAGGGACTTACAAATATATTAAATATGGCAATTGTGGATAAGCTGCTATCATGTTTTGAGTACAGAGTATATGCACTTTACCACTGGTTAGCAGTGGTAAAGTGCCCAGAATCCTAAAGCCAGCAAAAATAAAGTCAGCAAAACAGGAGGACAGAGAGCATAAAGTCAGAGGAACCACGACAAGGATACCAGGTCTAACACCTCAATCTCTTGACTTAAAATAGCTGGTCATATGAACTGTTTAAGAGGGCTCTCCTATTAAGGTCAATATGAAATTGGCCTCAGGTATTTAATTACTTCAAATCAAACATACTGTAACAATAACTTGATGATGTAATTAAAGATGTTTTCAGTGATGTCATAAGTTATGCCATTTAACGTGTCTTGAGTGATGTGATATATAAGATGACGAGCAGTGACATAGTTAGCTCGCAGAACTCTTGTGTGTCCAATCATCCACATATACACAATTTTTAAGACCTTCATGACTCTCTTTACATGCACATTTTCTCAAACACAGCAGAAAGTTTCAATAATCTAAACAGTAAAACCGGAGATGTGCAGTTTTAATGGTTTCAGGGAATATAGCACCAAAAAGCACAAAGTGCAAACTGTAGCTATCTGGTCACGTCGGGCCGGGCCAAAGTCACAAGTTCAGGCCAACCGTGATGGAGCACGGGTCAGGTCCAGGGATCCATTTAAGGACCCAGATTATTTTGTGGTGTGCAACAGTGGTTCCGATGGACGATGTAAAATCCTTGTGTCAGGGAAGTCCACGCAGCAGGGGTGATGCATCATTTCTGAGGGCGATGAGTCGAGCAGCAGATGTGATGCACTGCTTCTGTGGGAGATGTGCTGTAATGTGGAGGAGATGCATTGGTTCTGCAGAATCCACAGGTGGCTGGCAGAACACCTTCTGGCCCACTTCCAAGGGTCCTGCACTGGGGTTGCACGACTTGGGAGGGCAGGACTCACAAATGGCAGAGTCCAGGCGCTGGGTTCAAGGTTGTTGGAAGCTTGTTCTGCCTCTGAGGCTTCTGATCAGGTGGCCAGCCAACTAGCCCTTGGAATCACTCTGGGGTGTTGGGTTAGAGATGCAGGTCCAGTCCTTCTCAACCTGGCAAGAGGGCAGCAGGTCAGCACAGCGGGGCAGCAATCCTTCTGGGCAGCAGCCCAGCAGAGCAGTGTACTGAATAGTTTGGTCTAAAGGTCCAATATTTATACCTAATGCCCACTTTGAAGTAGAGGAAGCTTTCTAGAGGTTTCCACCCCCCTGAGGTGTCAGTTATTCTCGTCCTTCTTGTCCTGTCCCCTGCTTACCTGGGGTCACAAACGACTAATGTCAAATCCTTCTTAACTCAGAGTGGCCCATACTGTCAACACCTAGGTTCACTTTGTCTCACTGTGTAGTAGCAATACACATGGAACAAGGAACAGACTGTAGGCACCAAGTGGTTAGGACAAGAAAATGCCAATTGTCTAAAAGTGTCATGTTCAGAATTGTGACAAAAAATCTGACTTTACCATTAAAGAAGGCTTCTTAAGTGGGTGGCACAATGAGTGCAGTTTGGGCTGGACTGTTCCCATGAAGAACTGTTTTGCATATGGCTGGGTCCAAACTGGGGTGGCGTAGTGAGCAAAATAACGATGGATTTAACCCAGATCTCTTGACTGGGGGTGAAAGTTTGATTCATTCAGCATTCCATCCATCATTTGTTGTTGCACCACTTTTCACCCTAAGTGGGATGGGTATGCCCAGACGTGGGTCCCTTGCTCATTGTGCCACTGGATTCAAGCTAGCCTGGCTGATGAGGGGTGCTACCCCGAAACCGGCCCCAGGATGCATGTTTCTGGTCCAGGGAGGACCTGGCTTGGCAGTTCGGGCTGGACTGTTCCCATGAGGAACAGGGTCAAGACTGATTTGCATATGGCTGGGTCCAAATTGGGGTGGCATAGTGAGCAAAACAACAATGGATTTAACCCAGATCTCTTGACTGGGGGTGAATGTTTAATTCATTCAGCATTCCGTCCATCATTTGTTGCAGCAGCACAGGCCCACCAATAGCATTTCATTTACAGGCCCTGGGTACAAGTAGTACCATTTTACTGGGGAATTACAAGTACATTGAATGTGCCAATTGAGAGTAAGCCAATTCTCCCACATTTAAAGTAAAGAGTACAAACACTTTAACACTGTTTAGGTAATGTGTACAGAGTTCTAAAGCTAACAAAAATAAAGTCAGCAAAACAGGAGGGTTGAAGGCAAAAAGTTAGGTGAGAACCATGCCAAGGATTCCAGGTCCAACTATTTACATATTGGTCACCAGTAGGTAGGTATAGTTAGAACCCTGTTTCCATAGGAAAGCTTTTTTTGTTTTGCCAATAAGTTTGGCATCGCTTGACGAATCTTTGCGAAATTTCAAAATTAGTACGACAGCCGGTTCAGCTGCTATCTTGAAAGCTTTGATGTGATTCATCAAGCTGGGGCCGAGAAAAAAGGGGGGTCCCGAAATGCATTTTCCCCATGCATTTTCCCAAAAGAATTTTAGGCATGACTACAGCCCGAACCGCTGAACAGAATTACACCAAATTTGGCAGGAAGGTAGCTATAGGTCCTAAAACAACCGTTTTGTAAATTAGTGTAAATCCTTTCAGTAGTTTGGGAGAGATTAAACAAAAAACAAATTTGGATATCTAGGGACACGATGGCTCCGCACGCCCTCTCGATCTCATGCTGAAGAATGACAGGAAGTATTGGCAGTGATCTTGGGACTCGGCTTCAGCCAAGTCCCTGAACAATGATTTAAAAAAGGTAAAGGGGGCCTGGTAGGATTCCCCTGACCCCTTAGCTTTGTCACTGGGGTCCAAGAGGGACCTACCAGTGCAAAAAAGGATTTTCTAAAAACCTTTTGCTGAAAATCATGGGGAATCCGGCAAAAGACACACACGCAGACACACACACAATCACCACTGGGTAGTTATAGTTAGGTCAGCGTTTCCATAGGAAATGCATGTTTTGTGTTGCTAATAAATTTGGCACCATTTGATGAATCTACATAAAACTTTCAAAAACGTGCTTTTTGCTAACTAGTTTGTGCATGAAAAGTTTTAGGGTGATCTGGAGACTGAGAAAAAAAGGGGGTTTCAAAACACAAAATCACTATGCATTTTCCATAGACTTCTTTAAGAAGCACTACTGCAAAAACTGCTGAACCGTATGACACAAAATTTGGCAGAAAGGTAGATT
Organism: Calotriton arnoldi; assembly: GCA_963921515.1. Classification (NCBI taxonomy): domain Eukaryota; kingdom Metazoa; phylum Chordata; class Amphibia; order Caudata; family Salamandridae; genus Calotriton; species Calotriton arnoldi. The sequence goes on from CAWUFW010000043.1 coordinate 239,177, forward strand.
TTGGTCCACAGACTGTGCTTTTTGTGATTTGGTGTACATTCATTCAGTGTCTAAAAAAAAAAAAAAATGTAAGTACAAAAATAATTGAATATCTGAATGATTGAGTCCGCAAGAGTCTCTCGAGAGTCTTGTTGGAGCGCCAATAAAAAACAGGGCATCCTGATTGGCCCATGAAGCCTTTTCCCTTTGGCCATCTTGCTCCCGCAAGATTCATCTGATTGGCTCGGCAGCACCATGAGACAAATAATGCTGGCAGCCATTACAGGACTCAGGGGCTTAATAATGTAAGAGGGCTGGGTAGGTATACCCTGCCCCTCTATGTCCCATGGGGGCCAGAGAGACCCCCGGGCCAAAATAATAAAAAGAAAAATTGTCATTTCATTATATATATATATATATATATGTATATATATATATATATATATATATGTATGTTGAGGGGGATGGTAGTGGGGCCATCCTTACCAGCCCATTTAAGGCCTGGTGACCCCATCCCCCTGGGCGGAATTCGATATTCAGAGGTGCATAGCCATTTTCAACCCTGGGGACCCCATCTATCGAGCCCAATGCATTTATTGAGGGGAGAGGGTGCACGTCCCGCCTCCTTGAGTTGTTTACAACTCCAGGGACCCCCAGGGCCCAATTTATTTATTTATGGGAGGGGCCATGTGGCACCCCTCTCCAAGCTGCATTCAGCCCCAGGGACATCATTGCCTGGGGGCCAATGTATTTAAAAAAGAGAGGAGCCATGCGGCCCCCCTCCCTGAGTCTTATAAAGGTCCTGGTGACCCCATCACCCAGGACTGTCACATTAATTAGAGGGGCAGGGGGTGCGTGGTACCCCTCCTTGAGCCATTAATCGCCCCAGAGACCTCATCCCCTAGAGCCCACTCCCGGGACATAGTATTTTCACTGCCTGCACAGTAGACACAAAGTCTGCCCCCAGTGGAGCTTTAAAAATGGCCCTTCCGGCTGGGGGGAAACTTGTGATCTGTTTCCCTGCCAGCACTGATGCGGCCAGGGAAACAGAACAAGATATTGCTTCTACCCGGAGGGAGCAGCATAAATGGCAGCTCCCACTGGCTGGGAGCAATGCTGGCTCCTGCACCAGGCACGGAGCTGGCTGGGGCCGCAGGGGCACTGGGGGTCCCCTTGTGTCCCCAAACAGGTTGTTTTTGGGTGCTCGAGTGGGCACCGGGGCACCCATCTATATTAAAGCCAGGCCCCGGGGGATGTGTCCCGGGGGCAGAATAAGCTCGGGGAGGGAGTGCCGCACTGCTTCCAAACAAATGCCTCTATGTTACATTTCATGCTGGAGACTTCTTGTTGGACTTGGCCCTTTTTGCAGGGCTATCCCCAAACTTTTTGCTTCTTCCTCTTATTTTTTCCTGACCTGTTGTTGTTGGTTTTAGGACTGTGGACACTTTACCACTGCTAATCAGTGCTAAAGTGCATATGCTCTCTGTGTAAATTATGAACATGATTAGTTATCCATAATTGGCATATTTTACTTACTGGTCAGTTGCTAGTAGAGTGCACTAAGTGTGCCAGGGCTGGTAAATGAAATGATACTAGTGGGCCTACAGCACTGATTGTGCCACCCACATGAGTAACTCTGAAAAGGTAACTCAGACCTGCCACTGTAGTGTCTGTGTGCAGTTGTTAACTGCCATGTCGACTTGGCAAGTGCACCCATTTGCCAGGCCCTAACCTTTCTTTTCTTATATGTTAGTCACCCCTAAGGTAGGCCCAAGGTACCTCTGTAGGCAGGGGGCACTGTATGTAAAAGGTAGGAAATGCCCTGATGTGTGTGGCATGTCCTGATAGTGAACTACTGCCTATTTTATTTTTCACTATTACAAGGCTACCTGTTCCCATAGGATAGAATGGGGAGTTTGTTTATAACATCTTATAAACATCACTGCCCCTGGGAACAAGGTATGAAAATAAAGTTTAGTATGCCTGAACTCAGAATGTTAAAATGCATCTTTTAGTGAAGGTGATTGTTACATTCTGTGTTTGAAAATGCCACTTTTAGAAAGTAGGTATTTTCTTGTTTAACCATTCTGTGTGCCTCTGCCTGTTTGTGTATTGACTGTCTGGTTTTGGAGTGACAGGGGCTGGGGAGGTGCATTCTCTCAGACAGCCACCGGGGAGGGGGGGTTGATGCGTGTCCTGCCTTTCCTGAACGAGTCAGGGCTGGGATGAATAGACCTGGGCTGCATTCAGAGTAGGGGGAGGAGTTCTCACTAGCACCTGAATAGGCCCGGTCTGCATGTAGAGTGGTGTGAGGAGATTTCCCCTTGCACCTGAATAGGGCCTATCTGCCTTACACAATGCTGTCTCCACCTCCTGCCGGGCAGCTGCACATGAGAGGACAGAACTGGTTTGGACTGGGCTCAGAGACCCTCGCACAAAGAGAACAAAGACATTTTGGGATATAAGTATTAGACCTAAAACCCCTGAACTTTAGACTACTTCTGGAATCAAGAGGAACCTTTGGCAAGGAGAAGAGCTGGAGAAACTGAGGAGAAGTACTGCCCTTGCTATATGTCTGGGGTTGGCCTGCAGTTGCTGTTTCTGCCAAGGAAAGGAGAAGGACTTTGTTGTGTGCTGTGTCCCCTGCTTGAGGAAAGTATCCAAGGGCTTGAGTAGAGCTTGCCTCCTGTTCTGAAGTCTCAGGAACACAAAGACTTCACCCCCAGCTCCCCTGAACTTCCTTGCTGGGAGTTCTGACCTGCCAAGAAGTGCCTGTGACTGTGTGGGGCCTATGGAGGTTGTTTCTGCTGCTGGGAGCTGGAAAGCAACGCAACAACAAGAAAATCGACGCATCGCTCTTCTTGCAACAGTTTTTCCGACGCAACACCGTGGTGCGAGAAGAATCTCCCCGCACCGCTGCGCTGCTGCTGAAACCGATTCAGCGCCTGTCGCCGCTGCAAGAATTGACGCATCGAGGGATCGCAGCTGAAAAAAACGACGCAGCGCCGCATGACGATGCCGCATCATTCGCCGACGCATCCCGGATTTCCACGCATCGTCCTGTGTGGCAAGTTTTCCCTGATGAATCACCCGCGGATCGGACTCATCTCAGAATCGACGCATCGCTTCCCCCTACAGACCGGACCGGACGCATCGCTCCCCTGTGTCCAGCGGAACTGTCGCATCACATCCACAAAAGTCTCAGGAATCGACGCATCTCTTTGTTTTTCGACGCTTCCCATCGCTGAGGCTGTTTGGCTTCATGAATTTTGTCGCAACAACAGGTACTTTGCAAGAAATCATGCATCCATACTTTTCTATGGACTCAGTTGCTAAAACCTTTTGAAAGTCATTTTTCTTAATATTTGTATATTGGATTTTTGTTGTTTTGGTCCTGTAAAGTTTAGATAAAGATACTTCATTTTTTCTAAACTGGTGTGGTGTCATTTGTGGTTTTATCACTGTGTTACTGTGATTGTTGGTACCAAGGGGGTGAGCAGGGATTATCTAGAGTGTGTATCCCCCTTACCCTGACTAGAATCAAGGGTCCCTATTTGGACAAAGGTACCTACCTCTGCCAACTAGAGACCCCCATTTCTAACACTTCCTGTCCCAACGCTCTGGTGCATGAGAATGCAACACATCTCCCTTCATAAAGCTATTTTTATAGCTACAACAACTGGCATAAACAAAGAATAAATAGGGAGAACTTATTGCAATATAAAATGGAAAACAAATAATCACTTAGAAAATAGGCAATTCATATTATCTAAGAGAAATGCTTTTCTTACAGAAGTAAGTCAAACACATATACACATAAAATAAACAAATGAATGAAAAGACTTATAAAGTGCATACCTACTCTGACAAGAGTGTCCCAGCGCTAAGGTCAAACTCCTGAAAGAAACGTGTGAACTTGGAAGAAAAGAAACGCCGTCTATCCGAAGAGCCAAGTTTTAAAGTTTTTCAGGAACAGAAGTTCTGTCTTAGACAGCTTCAATTGAAGTGGGAGAGAGTTCCATAGCTTGGATGCGAGGAAGCATAAAGAGCTCCCACTGATGCAAACTCTCTTCACTCTGGGGACCTGCACTAAAAAGACATCAGAAGACCTAAGACATCTCAAAAGAGAGCAAGATGTATTAAGTGGCTGCGGATAGGCCACACCTGTCTTTCATATGATTCTGTAGCAGAAACAGAGGGCTTTGAAAGCAAGGCATTTCTTTACAGGCAGCCAATGAAGTTTGTGAAGTCCCGAGCCCATGGACGCCCATTTCAAAAGGTTTAATAAAAGCCGGTCTGCCAAGTTCTGAACCCGTTGGAGCCTCATCAGCCTGGACTGTCAGACTTCCAAAGAAAGGATCATTTTGAACCTCTCTAACCCAGCTGTCTGTGACAGTAGGGTTAGAGAAAGCACAGGCCTCTAGTGCTCTTAAGAGCGCTGAGAGAGGCCGCTCCCTCCATTCCTGACGCTTCTCTCATGGCGTTTAACAGCATGAGAGTAGTGCCAGAATTGGTTACTGATGGGGCCTGGGTCCTGCATTGGAGCCTCAAAGAGAGACGGCAACACCTGAGCAAGTAGGTCATCGTGCAGCAATCCACGAAGGTAAATGCCTTTTTTATTTTTTATTTTAGTAGCACCCGTATTTTGCCCACCCCAACACTCTCCATACATGCCAGCCACCACTGAGTCCTAATTCTGCCACCTGCAAATGATCCGGTTCCTTATGCAATTATTTACCAGTGAGAAATGTGACTAACTAATAGGTGTTTAGTGAGTCTACGCAGAGTACAGAGGTTTCCAACTTCCATGTATGCTGATTAGTAGAAATGTACCACAGACTACTGGAAACTTTCAATGTCGAATTAATGTTTGCATAAGTCTAGTCCTTTTAAGTGTGAAAGTATACATTTACACACAAATGTGAGATATTTGCAGTTTGGCAGATCCTGAAGGTCCTTTTATCTGCTTTGCAGAATAGTTTGAGACTACATGCATGCTGGTAGGAGAAGTGTTGCTACATTGTTGTGTTTCTGGATACAATGAATAGAAGGGCCTGATAATACTAGTCGATGACAAAGGGTTATAGAAATGTGGTCTCACCTACTTCAGTATGTCCTGAAACACTTTGGGTATTGGAGTTATATTGGCAAGGGAAATGCAGCATCAAAGTGAGTGACTAGCAGTCGTAGGTGGCTAGTTCTCAGGGTGACTAGCAGTCATAGCTGTCTAGTTTACACGTAGATCACTATATACTATTCAGCTGGTTTTCCATAGAAGACATGCAAAGCCTGTAGGGCAAATTCTGAAACACCTTTGGTTAGATATTAGATCCGAGCACAGTAGACACTCTTCAGGTAGAAAGGGGGCAATGTGCATCGATCATCAAAGAAATAATGGCACTTAGCTGACATACTACAAGTTATCTTGGGGGTACGGCTCAAGTGACTGAATCCACCAAAGAGAATCAAGCTATCAACCTGTGCAGATCGCTAGCTGGAGCCTGTCCTGATAAGATCTTTTCCAGTGTCACTAGAGATTCACTCCTCCCAGGTTCACAAAGAGTTTAAGCAGTGTAATATTTTTTTGCCAGTCAGCAAAGGCATGGTAGGGCCTGATTGACCACCAGGCTTGTTTTCTGGTCAAGTTATTGAATTCCTGTGAAAGTGAAACCTCACCACTAACATTACTGATTGATGTTTTACAACCGTACCTAAAATTTGTTCTACAGTTTAAAATTGAAAATACATTATCTAACAGTTTTCTTTGGAAGTGTATAGCCTGACATACATTTTTTTGTGTTTCTTTTTTGTCCTCATTCACCTTAGGTTTAACCTCTGGGATCTCCCTCCATAAGCACCTTGCTTTGGAAGATCATTTATACCTAAGGCACAGAATCCCATTATCTTCTCCTTAGATTTCCTCCCTGGCCTTCCAGACCGATTTGCAGAACACAACAGAGAAGTGGAGACCAGGAAAAGGCATAATCATTGGACCTTCCTGCATTACACATTGTTTCCATAAATTTGTATCCGTTTAACTCCAACCATTTTAATGCTGGGGTCCAAAATTCATTTCTCTTTCTTGCTACTGCTGTATCTAATTTGATGGTATATTTAATAGATTTAACTCAATCTGACACCATAGGTGGAAAGTGACTGATTTTTACAAATCTCCCTCCGGGCAAGGAGGATTAAATAGAAAATCACATTTTTCATATTGTTAGTCAGCCATTTATGTGCTAGCACCCCAAAAATGATGAGGCAAGCTTACCTGCCATATCAAGAATGATAGTCATACATCTACTCACATCACCCCAGAATTTTTGGATCCCTGGACATTCCATAAATATGTGGACATCATCAGCTTTTTCTAGACTGCATTTTGCACATCTCTGCATTCTTCCATTACCCAGCTTCAATAGTTATAGAGGGGTCCAATATACCCTATGTAAACAAAAGGGGTGGTTTCTCATTAAATTGGAAGCATAAACTGTGGAATAAAGAGTATTAAAAGATACTTGCCATAAATCTTCTGGCTACATCCCCGGCAAGCAGCTTTCCCTCAGCTCGTCTGGAAGTCTGAAGACACAATCTGATAAATCCACCAATAACCAATACCATCTAGAAACTTTCTTCATTCTTGGTGCCCCTCGAATTAGACTAGTCTCTAGATCATTCGATGTACCTATATTTGCCCCTTCTGTCTGGAACCAACTTTTGACTTGAATATATTTAAACCTCAAAACTTTATTATTAGAAGCCTCCACAAGTTTGTCCTAGAAGAGAAGACCAGCTCTCCCTCTTCCACAATTGTTCCCATCTCACCAGCCCTGCCTCATTTAAAGAGACTGCCAGGATATCCTTAGTCCATTCGGGGATCCTGGTGCGTCCCATTATGGTTCTAACCTGCTATAAGTGAGTTTAGTCTAATTTCTAATCCAAGACCATAGTACAGCCATGCTCTGTAAGACCTTAAGACGCATGTTCTTGTAATATTTTGGATCACCAAACTTATACATGGATCCCTGCTCTCCTCTTATGTCCAACAGCATGACTCTAAACATTCTGCCAATATCTGAGCTATCTGGCTCCCATAATAGCATCTTTCCATTCTTCAATAGAAAGTCCCAAGCATAATAACACAAGTCCGTTAGGGATAGACGTCTTTTGTCTTTCTAACTTTGTAATTTTTTCAGGCATTCTGGGGGCCTTTTGAGGCGCAAGTAAAGCTACTGATTTTACTCTGCATTTTTGCCAACCACTCACTATTAAAAGTTAGGGGTATTGCCTGAAATAGAAAAGTGAATTTAGGGAGGATGGGCATTTTAACCAGATTTATTTTCCATAAAATAGTTAGAGTTAAGTGAGACCAACTCGACATTAGGTTGCAAGCTTCCTTCATTACTTTAAAAAAGTTTACCTCTGGGAGAGCCTTAATATCCTGTGTGATTTTTATACCTAAATATCTCATCTTTTTCTTACATAAACCAGATTCCTTCTCCAAATTCTAGGCCATGACCTCTGTTTTAGTGTTATTGACAGAGTAGCCTGCAGTCAGTCCGAATTTCAGATTTAGGCTATTAATTGAAGGAACCACCACATGCAAATCTGAGGTATATACCATGAGATCATCCGCATACAAGGCCACCTTCTTTTCACAACCCTTGCAACAAAAAGGGGTAATCAATCCCTCATTCCTGATCTTTGTTGCCAGCGGTTCAATGTACAGGTTGAATAGTAGGGGAGATAGAGGGAAGCCCTGCCTAGTCCCTCTCAAGATCTTAAATGGCGCAGAAAGATTCCCATTCACCAGGACTCTGGCACACGGTGTTCGGTATATCATAGCTAATGCCCTACACCTTTTTTTGCCTAGATTATACATAACATTGTCTGTAAATAAACCCAATTTACCCGGTCAAAAGCCTTTTTGGCATCTGGAGTAAAAACTGCAAGGTGTACTTCATATGTAGAGGCCATATCAATTGCACCTCTCAGATTAAAGGTCAGCTCATGTATTCCTCTTCCTCTTGCAAAACCCTTCTGATCTTCATGCAAGAGGTCTCCCACCACTCCATTCAATCTCTCTGCCAAGATTTTAGCAAATATTTTATATTCACTATTTAACAGTGAAATGGGTCTATATGACACACATATCACTGGGGGCTTCTCTGGTTGAAGGATTAGTGTCACTATGGCCTCATTCCAAGAAGCAGGCATTTCTGCACTATTCTGAAAGATGTCTACGAACAGCTTCGTCATAATCGGCAGTAAGACGTCTTCTAATAACTTATAGATTTCTGTTGGTAACCCATCCGGTCCTGCTGCTTTACCCATCTTCCCCAACCTAATTGCTGTCTTGACTTCTATGGATGTTATACTACTATTTATAGCAGTACTGATATCCCAGCTAATACTAGGTGGGGTATGCTGGTTCAGCCAGTCCTTAACCTCTTTCTCTGTAATCACTAACCCTTCCTGATATAAATCCTAAAAGTAGTTCTGAAACGCTTCCTCAATATCCTCATGTCTTGTGAGAAATCTCCCTGAATGATTACAACTGACTTCTTTTATGGTGTTTCTCACTTGCTCTGTCTTAGCTTTCCAGGCTAGCAGTTTCCCGCAGCTCTCTCCATACTCAAAATGTGAGATTCTGCTCACCTCCCACCTCTTTTTTAACCTATCTTCAGCCACTTCTTCCAGTTCCATTTTTAAATTTTGAAGAGAAACTTGTAGACTGGCTTTCTTACTATCATCCAAAGCACAAACAATCTCCCGTTCCCAGGCCTGAATTAGAGTTTCCAACTTCCCCACCTCTGCCATGTACTTTTTCCTTTTAAATGCTAGCATACTAGTTATTTTACCCCTTAAAAAGGCCTTGTAAGCATCCCAAACCACTTCCACCGGGGCGCTATCCAAGTTGATATTAAAGAATTCCTCAGTCTCTAGCCTAAGCGCTTTCACAGCTGTCTCATCCTGCAGCAAGGTGCAGTCCATAGTCCACCTTCTTGCACAAGCTCTTTTAATCCCTGATCGACCGAAAAAAAATAATGTATTCTAGACTGGTGTCCATATTTGTTGTTGTTATAGGTGAATCCTTTTCTAACCCCCATCTTCTCTCTCCATATATCACATAATCCAAGCTGTTTCATAGAGATTTTGATTTGAGACAACATCTTACTATTCATTATTGACCTACTTTTGACCGAACGGTCTAGAATGTTATCTAAAATCACATTGAAATCACCAGCTAAAATGATGGGATCAGGGAAATTTAGTAACTTTGTCAACATTTCTCTAAATGGGCCTACGTCATCAATGTGCGAGCTGTAGTAACCCACTAATGTAAGCTTTGATGATGGATCTTCAGTTTCGCGATGACCTATCTGCCCACTCTATCCCCTATACTGTCCTCTATAGTTATATGTGGATTTTTTTTTATCAGTATAGCCACCCCCTTTATATTAGAATGGTGACTAGTGCAGACAACATTCTGGACCCATCTCCTAATGCCAAACAATTCTAGAGATTCACCTTCAGTTACATGAGTTTCTTGTAAAACAATAATATAAGCTGAAGGGTGTCAAGCACCGACTCTCCACGGAGGCAGAATGTAGCTATTTCCCAACTCCAACTCCCACTCCCCAGAACACACTACATAAATGCAGCTGCTCCAGGAAGGGGGAAAGGGGAGTGGGACAGAGACGAGACACTCGAGCTGGACCTGGAATCCTTCTTCTTCTACCCAACTAGGCAATTGCAGGAGTTCCTAATGCACAGAGGGAGAGACAACTTTCAGAACCAAAACCTAGCTGGCAACTCCCTCCCTATTCTCTGTATACATTTGCTCCTTCCCTCATACCAGGTTCTGCATGAGTACTTGCTCCTCTTCTTTATTTGTTGAGGTATCGGCAGCAATGAATGTTCTGGAGCTGTTGATACCTAATGCACAGATGAAACACAAATCATGGTTATCCGTTCACCCCTCCCAATACTTACTAAACCACAATCAATATTGCTTCCTACCTAATATGTAATGAAGTAACCTTTCTATATCAATTGTACAACAAGGTAAGTCAGTCAATGCGTTATGAAAATTCCTTAGTGAGTTGAATTAACTCCAATAGATTCGATGTCTCTCAGTTACAGTTTTATTAGCTGCTGTTGGTTCATGTCCGACAAATTTTCAAGTGCTCAGCTTTCAAAGGTAGGGACCCGCAAAAAGGAACAGGGTAGGTAAAAGAGGAAGGGCAGAGAAAGGAAGGAATGCTAGGTAGGTAGGTAAGAAACCTGAGCTGAGCGCTACTGCCTGAAACAGTCAAGCGCTTTATCCAATTCAGGCAAATAGACGAAATACTTCAGCTTACTTGAAACTCTGGGACCCAATTTAGCTGTTTGTAACTTTCTCACGTGTCTTCCAGAAAACGAGGTGCTCAACGGTAAGCCTACCGGAGAACTGCAAGGGAGGCTTCAGTTGTGTCGAGATGACTCTGGAACTGAAGCGACGGAATTCGAGTGCTCTCCACGGAACGGTGAAGACACTCGGAGGACTGTGGCAAGGATGAGTTTCGTGGGCTACTTCTAACAGGGTCGAAACGAAACTCGTAGCGCACGCTGAAATAGTCAGCAGACTATAGCGGCATGCCCAGGGAATACGCTCTCCACAGAAACAAAACTATAGCGAGAGCGCCTCAGAAATCGACCTTCTCACCTCAGAAACAAATTGAAGTGCGCAGTAGAACGCGCACGCTCAGAACTCGAAATCTCGAGTCACACGAGATTTCGTAACTCTTCTCTACCTATGCATGGATACTAAGGAAAACTTGGTGGCCATCTTAGAAAGTGTTCTTCTCTCTGTCTACACATTCACCCACAGATTGACACAGGAAGGTCTTACAATTACCTGTGCTTTTTACTAAAACTCTTCTTCCAATGAATGACACTCACTTGATTCCTGACAAAGGGTCCTTTAGGTACTGCAAAATCCTTTCCCTCCTTCCTTTCACTCCTAGGCTGTTGACATTTGAGGATAATATTTCTACCTGGACACTCCGGTCATCAACCATTCTCTACTCATTAAGAAAACTGAATTAAGATCTTCTGTCGATGCTCTAGAGGGATTTCTAATTAATAAGGACATTTTTTTGTTTTTTCCCTAGTGCTCCCCACCCAGTGACCCTACCTCTAATACAACCTACAACCCTCTACAACCTCCCCCGGTAAAACCCTCCTTTATTTCTCATGGCCTAAGGCCTATGAGGCCACCGAGTCGAGGCTAGACCTAAAATGAAAAAAAAGTGTAAATTAATTTAATTATGCCACCAGGGACGTTGGTCTCTCATATACATCCTTAATACAAGAAAGAAGGGTGCAGCGCTGCAGGAAAGTCAAGAGCTTCTGAACAATACCAAGAGAGACAGAACCCCGGGGATGTGTACCTATCTTGTTATTCTCTCAGGTTCAGCTGACATCGACTTCTGAGATATTCTTTATGAATTCGTCCACTTCCTCATATCTTCTGAAATTAAGCATCTTGTTCTTATACATCACTCTCAGGGAATCTTAGCTGTGCTATGGCTCAGAGTTTTTTCAATGGTTCCAGCCTTTTCCCTAGTTCTCATTGCGTATTTGCGGTAATCTGAGATATATCTGATCTAATCTCAAAACGTAACCCATCCACCCTAAGAGATTTTAATTTCAGAGCTTTTGATAAAATCTATTCCTTCATACTATAGGTATGAAAATTAACCAAGATCTTCCTGGGCTTTGTTCTATTAGGATTTCACCTAAAGGGGTCTCTATGTATCCTGTGAATATCATTGATAATATCTTGCTCCAGAAATTCAACTTGAGTCCCTATCTTAATCAATTTTGCAACAAAGGTTTTCAGATTATCGCCTTCTGCCGCCTCCGAAATTTACAAAAGACGCAGGTTATTCCTTCTCTGATTATTCTCCAGGGGCTCCAACTTTTCTTGCATACTATCTCCGCTTTCTTTCAAGAGTTTAATGCCTTCCTTATTTACAGCAACTTGAAGTGTTAACTCCTTAACTGAATTTTCCAACTCCTTAGTCCTGTCTGCTAGATCATCAAACTTCTTTTCCAGCTTATCACAGGCCGTCCGTATATCCTGCCTCTCGATTGCTTGGGCTGCCTCCTCCTCTCTTCCCCCGGAAGGTAATCCGTGCCGCAGCTCTACTCCACCTATGGAGCTCATGCGCGGCTCTAGCCCAGAGCGGCTCCTTTCCTGGAGTCTTGGTGAGCGCTGTGGTTGTAAAAGTAATGCTCGGGTTATAAAAAAGAAAACCCCTATTCCCTTCGCTTCACTTCTCCTTTCCACGGCCAGGTAAGCTAATCTTTAATGTCCTGCACGTTCCTGGGGCTTATTCAGCATTTCTCGACTCTGGAGCCCCCGCGACCAGCTGCTATCCGGCTGCCATGTTCTCCATCTACCCTGACATTTAACTTAATTACTATTTTGACGATGTTTATGTATTCAGCCATATATCCCTATAATTTCTGATGCTTAATCTGGTAGTAGAAGTCGGCCTTATTGTAAAAAGTCATTTTTCTATCCTTGTGCTTGACAGTCATGCCTACTTCTGCATGGGTTCTGGTTCTATAGCTATCTAATTCCTATTCCACATGCTCTCCGACTATATGCAGAGTAAAATCACCACACTGACAATTACATGTAGTTCCCAGATGTACATTTCTGAAACTACGTTGTGAACAGATCAAACTACAGGGCTTGTCATCAAAAACTGTGTTAAACACATAAAGGGATTGACTGCAAATTCAAAGTGTGTTATTAAAAACACACAGATGTTCAGAAACAACACTTAGGTAAAAAATGTACATTGTGATTAAAACACAGAAATGGTCACGCATATTACTTTTATGCCTGGACATAACCTGCAATATTTCAAGCTTGTTGCACATATTCATTTCCCATGTTATACATTTTGATGTAGTTTTATATGTAATTTCAGCTTACATGTTCTCTGTTCACAATTATGTGTAATTTCCACTTAATACCACATTTTTGCTAATTATCTCTGCATGGATCTGGAAGGCAATTTGGCTGGCACAGACACTTGTTTGTGATCAAGAAGCAACTGCTAAGAATTTGCTCAATGTGCTAATTGACACACTTACTGCAGCATTTCTGCTTAAGTGACACTTGGCAACGTCATTTCTTGAAAGATAATGCAAAAAGGTTTTCTTTTTATATGTCAATGTGTTGATCTCTTGATAAAACCAATAGGCCCCCAGCATTTTATTTGTTGGGGTTTTGACACTTGACAATGCCAGTAGGTCTGCCTTTCTTAAAATGGCACAGGTTATATTGTTACATGAAATAGCTGTGTGCACCCGCGGAGGGTTGGTTGCAGGGCCTGCCCGCTTGCCAGGCCCTGCACCAAAGCCCAAACTGCGCACGGACAAAGGCCCTTTGTGGCTTGGTGATAGGTGCAGGCAGGAGGTTGGATGCAGACCCTGGACCCAACTCCACGCTGCACACAGCAATGGACATCTTACTTTACAATTAAAAACCCAAAGAAAGTCACTGAAAAACGCCAAAGGTTAAAGTGATGTTATAGTTAGGAATTGTAATATGCTACCTTTCATTTGAAAAATCTTAAAAATATACTGAAAAAAAACAAAGGTTACAGGAGCATTATAGTTAGGTGAAAATGTCAGTGAAAACATACCATTTTAAACAAACAAAACCACTAAAATTACCCAGATTTACTTATCTCAAGTTATTATCACTTGTGCCCTAAAGCAACTACAACTTGCACCTTTGCCATACTTTGCTAATTATCTTACATATTTCCTCACTCATGAGATGTTCTATGAAATCATTGCTAACATTGCCCCAGCATCTGAAATTACATCATTGATGACAACACTGGGCCCGATTCACAGAACTAACTTAAGACAAAATCCTAAACTTACTACCATTTTGGTATTCACAGAAGGCACTTACTCATTTTGGTATTCACAGAAGGCACTTACTTACTCATTTTGAGTAACTTACTCATTTTGTGTAACTTACTCATTTTGGTATTCACAGAAGGCACTCAGTGCATGAATTATAGTTACTTTTGATAAGAGTTTTTAAGCAGACATATAAGGGGAGCAGATTTGGAGTGTTGGTGAGGTTGTAGAGTATACCATATTAAGGACCTGCTCTCCACCTAAATCCGGGAATCCAAGATTCCCTACATATACATATATATTTATCAGAGGCTGCTGGTAAGCAATAAAACATTTGTAAAATAGATACCAGCGGCAAAGGTAAGCACCAAGCACTTTATTTTTCTGTAATGCATTGTAGCAAATCCTGGCTGGGAAGGATTTTTGAGCACTTAGTCACTTTATAGAGCAATTGCTACTATTTGCATATAAAAATGAATGTATAATGAAATGAATAGGCAGGAGGAGGTGTATTATATACCATAAAAATCATCTGCATAAACATGTTTTCCCTGTCTAGATTAAGAATGTTAATGTGTAGCAATGATTGCATAAAATGTTATATAGAGAAATGAAAGGATTTAATCAGAATAGGATTCGAGGGGAATTGCTAACATCAAGCTAGAGAGCATCAACAGCGGATTCAAAATTATTGATGTGAGGTCAATGAAACCAACAGCGGGGAGCAAATCAGCATTTGAGCGATGTATTATTATTTGCGACCAAAAAGGCATTAGCCGATATGAAATGAATTATAGAATATGTCTATATGCATGTAATATGGTTTATTTTAAAACTATATTTACATCGTTACTATGACTAATTTACAAAGTTAAGAAGTCTGTTGTCAATTTCCATCAATGCAATTATGCGCACTGTCACTTTAAAAGAGGTGATCTGTAGAGCCAGCGCTGTCATGTGATCAAGGCCGGTAACGGCCGAAACGCGTTATGGCGGACAGAGATGAATAAAAATATATATACCTGCACAGAATTGTGGTCCACGCTCGTGTTTCTCCGTCAAGGAGTCAAATTGGCGAGTAGTTTTGCGATATATATATATATATATGTAACACCACACACTCACACACACGCACACACACACACTATTAACTTTGGTGACAAATGCCATATTAAGGACCTGCTCTCCACCTAAATCCAGACACCCAAGATTCCCTACTCTTATATAAATATATATATATATATATATATATATATATATATATATATATATATATTTATATTTATATATTATCTACTGGCGGTCGCCAGTAGATAGTTATAGTTAGGACCTATTTTCCATAGGAAATCCGCGACATTCTATTTGAAATAACTCTCTTGCCGGTTGACGTATCTTGGCGAAATTTTCAAACTTTGTGGGGCGCTCCGGTCCGCTCCTACCTTGAAGTCTCGGGGTGATTCGTTAAGCGGTGGCCGAGAAAAAAGGGGGGTCCCAAAACGCGTTTTCCCCATTCCTTTTTCCATAGGAAACTTTAGACACGGCTACAGCCCGAACTGCTGAACGGAATTACACCAAATTTGGCAAAGAGGTAGTTCTTGGTTCAGAAAGAACCCTTTTGTTAAATGGTGTAAATCCGTTCAGTAGTTGCTGAGAAAATCAAAAGTAAAAGTACATATATATCTATGGGCACGGAGGATCCGCGCACCCTCCCGATCACGAGCTGTCTGCTAATTGGCTGTCAACACTCCAAACCAGGAAGTGTTGGCAGCCATCTTGTTCCTCGGTAGAACCGAGGAACAAGAAAGCAGTAAAAAAAGTGCGCAAAACGCACAAAGGGGGCAGGGTAGAAACACCCTGACCCCATAGGTCTGCCTCAGGGGTCCCATAAGGACCCCCTGAACAAAAAAAGCATTTAAAAAAAAAAAATCGGCAGGATGCGCTCAGGGTGCGCGGATCCTGCCGATAAAAATCAAAGCGCGGTCTTCCGCGCTCGATAGCTAATTTGCCCCGGGTGGGCCAAGTCCCGGGGGCATGCTGGGGGGTTTATTTTATGTATGGGGGCCTCTAAGGGCCCCCAAGCCGCGGGGACCACCACCCCCGGGGCTTTATCATAAATGGTGCGGGAGGGCTCTGAGCCCTCCCGCAGCCCCGGGGACCGCCACCTCCCCAGGGCTTTTTTTTTTTTTTTAACCTGTGTGGGGGCTCCAGCCCCCACACGCCCGGGGACCACTACCTCCCGGGGCACTAAGAAAATTGAAAATGGGGGTCCGTTTTGGACCCCCAAGCCCCGGGGACCACCACCTCCCGGGGCTTTCAAAATGTAGGGAGGGGGCCGTGCGGCCCCCTCCTGGAGCCCTTGATGGCCCTGGGGACCGCCACCCCCAGGGCCGGCTCCTGCAGTGTCCCGGGGTGCCTACCCCCGGGACACTGCTGTTTGCTATGACAGGACGGGAGCCTCGCGGCTCCCGCTCTGTCATAGCAAACTTGGTTTGCATTTTGAAAGAGAGAGCAGGAAACCTGCTCTCTCTTTCAAAATGCAAACCAATTGCTTTCCACATGGGGAGCAGCATCTTAGCTGCTCCCCATGGGGAAGAGCAATGCCGGCTCCCATAGGACGCGGGAGCCGGCGGGACTGTGGGGGAATTGGGGACCCCCCACAGTCCCCAATCAGAGGCCAGGCCCCGGGGGATGGGGTCCCCGGGGCCATAAGTGGCCTGGGAGGGGGGCCACGCAGCCCCCCTCCCCAAATAAAATAAAAAATAAAAAATAAAAAAAATAAGGGCAAGGCCGGGCCCGGGGGATGGGGTCCCCGGGGCCTTAAATGGCCTGAGGAGGGGGCCACGCAGCCCCCCTCCATATTTTTAATTTAAAAAAGAGGGCATGCCCCGGGGGATGGGATCCTCGGGGCCAATAGAGGCCCAGGGAAGGGGGGCCACGCGGCCCCCTTCCCGTTTAAAAAAAAAAAAAAAAATGCTCAGGCCCCGGGGGATGGGGTCCCCGGGGCCAAAGTGGCCGAGGGAAGGGGGCCACGCAGCCCCCTCCCATAAAAAAAAAAAAAACGGCATCGTGCCGGAGGCCCCGCCCCTCCCTGCAGTACTCTGCAAACGCGCCCCCTGGCGCGTTTTAAGAAGGGGAAGTAATTCCCCTTGAATACTGGGGTCCCTGGGGCCAACTAGCCCACCAGGAACCTCCAGTATGCGCCAGGGGCTGCCTTGCAGAGAGGTGTACAGAGGCCACGCCCCTTTTACACCTCTCTGCAACGCAGCTCTGTGGCGCTTAATGGAGGTAGCTGGTGGGCTAGTTGCACCCCAGGGACCCTCAGGATTCAAGGGGAGTTAATCCCCCGACTTAAAACGCGCCACGAGGCGCGTTTGCACAGTGGTGAAGGGATGGGGCGGGCCTGAGGTGACATGTGTGCAAACAGGCCCCGTGGCGCGTTTTAAGATGGGAATTAAATCCCCTTCAATCCTGAGGGTCCCTGGGGGCCAACTAGCCCAACAGGTACATCCAGAAAGCGCCACAGAGCTGCGTTGCAGAGAGGTGTAAAAGGGGTGTGGCCTCTCTACACGTCTCTGCAACGCAGCCCCTGGCGCATACTGGAGGTTCCTGGTGGGCTAGTTGGCCCCTAGGGACCCTCATGATTCAAGGGGACTTAATCCCCCAACTTAAAACGCGCCACGGGGCGCGTTTGCACAGATGTCACCTCAGGCCCCGCCCCTCCCTTCACCATTGTGCAAATATTCCTCTAAAATCTGCCGAACTACGAATTCTGATTTACTCACCTGTTATCAGGAGAGACCTCAGTGCTGCATCTTTCAGCCCAGTACTAATCCTGAAAAGTAATTTTAACCGTACTTACCAGTAACTTGAATTTCCTTCCATAGGATATCATTGCCTGCTTTTTGCTGAAAAAGTTTCTAAGTGTTGATTTTTGAAACATACAAATATTCCTCTAAAATCAGCCGAAATACGAATTACGATTTACTCACCTGTTATCAGGAGAGACCTCAGTGCTGTATCTTTCAGCCCAGTACTGGTCCTGAAAAGTAATTTTAACCGTACTTACCAGTAACTTGAATTTCCTTCCATAGGCTAACATTGACTGGTTTCACTTGGAAATTCTTCTAAGTGTGGAGTTTTGGAACTTTAAAATATTCCTCTAAAATCAGCCGAAATACGAATTCCGATTTACTCACCTGTTATCAGGAGAGACCTCAGTGCTGCATCTTTTAGCCCAGCACTGACCCTGAAAAGTAATTTTAACCGTACTTACCAGTAACTTATATTTTCTTCCATAGGAATCCATTGTCTGGTTTTCAGCAGAAAAGTTTGTGTCGATTTTCACAAACTACAAATATTCCTTAAAAATCGCCTGTATGACTTAAACGCATTCTTTCAACTGTTTACAGGAGATGCACCAGTGCTGGATCCAGGATCCAACACTGAGTAAGAAAAAGTAACGATAACAGTTTTTACCTGCTAAGTGAATTTCCTTCCATAGGATAACATTGGTGATTCTATGAGAAAAAGTTTCAAAGTGTCAACTTTTAAAATACAATAATATTCCTTCAAAATCACTACTGTAACCAAAACGCTTTTACTCAACTGTTTACAGGAGATGTCCCAGGACTGAATCTAGGATCCAGTCCTGTGGTTAGAAAAGTAATCCATAAAGTAACTAAATGCATTTAACTAGAAATTCACATTGAGCTGAATGTTGCATTGTGTTTGAAAATGTGTTGCCCATTGCAACAACTGTAACTACTGTACTTAAAAGTCTATTGCCTATGTGCAAAGTATTTAAACTAAAGTAATTCATTCTGAGAAAGTATTTTTTGTAATGTATAATGTAATTACAATGTAATTTAAAAAATAAAATATGTAAAAAAAAATTGTTTCTAAAAATGTAGTAAATCAGTATGAAAAAAATAAATATAACAATTAATACATTTAAAAATTGTCATTTACAAAACCTTTGAAATTCACTGAAAAAAACGTAGGTTTCAGACATGTTATAGTTAGGAATTAGCATTTAAAAAACCTTTGAAATTCACTGAAAAAACCATAGGTTTCAGACACGTTATAGTTAGAAATTAGCATTTAAAAACCTTTGAAATTCACTGAAAAAACCATAGCTTTCAGGCACGTTATAGTTAGAAATTAGCATTTAAAAAACCTTAGAAATTCACTGAAAAAACCATAAGGTTTTAGGGACAGTTATAGTTAGTTGGACATTGCACTCGTACAAAACCCGTGAAATTCCCCCGTTATAGTTAGTTCAGGTAACTATAACTCGCGCCCCGCAATGCACTGCTGATGACATCACATATTACATCACTCATGACATGGTCAGTGACATCACTGATGACATCACTGATGACATCTCAAATGACATCACTGATGACATCACTGATGACATCATCCATGTGATAATTTGATGCATCTTCTCACACCCTAATATAAGTTTTGATACACCCACTCTAAATTACAGACTGCCATTCTCAAAACCATACACACTCCAATACCAATAAGTACATACCCACTCACTGATTCTTAGGTCTACACACACACATCTACTCACTCACCCGTACAGTCACTCATACTTACAGTCACTCAGTACAGGACTATCATATGCACTCATACACCTATATAAACACTCACACAACGCAACTCATCCATAGAGGTACTCACACACCTAGTCAGTCATGCAAATAATTAATCACACTCCAATTTACTCACCTATACAGTTATACACACCAGCTCACTTACTCATAAAAATACTAGCACATTCTTACGCTCCTATGCAATCACTGATGCAAGCACACACTCATCCATATAGCCACTCTCACAATCACACACTCTCACTTATAGCCATTTATATACTCCAACACACATATATACTGCCTTTCACATATGTAGTTACTCACACATGTACCACTGAGATATACATTCAATCACTAACACACCCATACACACACTCACCCACCCATACAGTCCATCACAGACGGACTCTTGAAACCATGCACCCAGTGAATCACCCACTCACACATCTATGTACAGAGTCACACACACCCCACCCACACAAACACTCAGGCACCCATACAGATACTCAGACAATCAATCAATAACCCATGTAGACACTCATGTAGCTATTCAGAAAGCCATGCAGCCGCTTACAAACCAACAGACAGACGGATACAGACATTCACACAGTTTAGTCACTAACCCATGCATTCAGTAAGATACATTTAATCACTCACTTGTAGAGTCAGTCACTCACGTACTAAATCATCCATTCAGACACTTATACACCCACTCATTCTTCAATACGCCTTTCCCTATATATATTAAACATATTTAAACTTTACAGAAACACACAGTTACTGGATGATGTCATCAGTGATGTCATCAGTGATGTCATTTGAGATGTCATCAGTGATGTCATCAGTGATGTCACTGACCATGTCATGAGTGATGTAATATGTGACGTCATCAGCAGTGCATTGCGGGGCGCGAGTTATAGTTACCTGAACTAACTATAACGGGGAATTTCACGGGTTTTGTACGAGTGCAATGTCCAACTAACTATAACTGTCCCTAAAACCTTATGGTTTTTTCAGTGAATTTCTAAGGTTTTTAAATGCTAATTTCTAACTATAACGTGCCTGAAAGCTATGGTTTTTTCAGTGAATATATATATATATATATATATATATATATATATATATATATATATATATATATATATATATATATATCAAAACACAAAGGTTCGGTGCACTCACGGGGTGTATATAGGCTTTGTAGTATCCGCAGACGCGTTTCTGGCTTTTGCCTTCATCAGTGCGGAAAAGCCGTCGATGTAAAGGCACAGTCTTTTAAACAGTCCTGCCATTTGATAGGTGGATCCTTGGCCAATGAGAGGCCAGCAATGGGGCGTCTCCATTTCCATTGTTCGTGCCAGTTGCAGTCTCTATGACGCTCCCATCGCTAAAATCAAATGACACCCGTGATTACTGTGACTATAAGTCCCCTTGCCTGCCGCTGGATGACATAACGATATAACTGTGATTGTCCCACATATGGTGAAACACTCTAGCTTTGTATAAGCCACAACCTAGCTTGGTTGACAGAATTTGTTAGCGGCGGTTCAGGCAGCCCAAATTGAATTCAAAACCAGTATTCCACCTGTGGCCAGCCGAACTCACGGCGGGTGCAACCGAAAAGCGGTGGTGGAACCCGCTTATTAAACAGCAAAACACAAAGGTTCGGTGCACTCACGGGGTGTATATAGGCTTTGTAGTATCCGCAGACGCGTTTCTGGCTTTTGCCTTCATCAGTGCGGAAAAGCCGTCGATGTAAAGGCACAGTCTTTTAAACAGTCCTGCCATTTGATAGGTGGATCCTTGGCCAATGAGAGGCCAGCAATGGGGCGTCTCCATTTCCATTGTTCGTACCAGTTGCAGTGTCTATGGCGCTCCCATCGCTAAAATCAAATGACAGCCGTGATTACTGTGACTATAAGTCCCCTCGCCTGCCGCTGGATGACATAACGATATAACTGTGAGTGTCCCACATATGGTGAAACACTCTAGCTTTGTATAAGCCACAACCTAGCTTGGTTGACAGAATTCACAGTAATCACGGCTGCAGTAAATTACACCAAATTTGACAGAAAGCTAGATCTCTACCCAGAAAACATGCCTTTGTGATTTAGTGTTTAGGACTAGAGGACTCTGACCTCTGTCCTGAAAAAACAATTAAAAAACCATGTAGGGAGGTGGGTAGGGATACTCTGACACACTTGGGCTGGTAGGGGTGTCGGACAAGGACCTACTCTGAGGCAAAAAATGTAAAAAAAAAAGTATGTTACTGAGGATCCGCATAGAAATCACAGATCTGCTGTAAAAACATTCTAAAAAAAAGGGTAGGTGCGCTCCTTTATCAAATTGAAGCCCCTGGGGTGGGACAGGGGAAAAGATCCAAGTGAAATAAAAGGCAAGGGTGGCAGTCCCTGCCCCTGTTTTTAAAAAAAATTTAAAGTGAGGGGCATGTGGCCCGCCTCCCTGAGCCATTCACTGGCCCCAGGGACCCCATCCCCAGGGACTGAAATCTTCATTATTAGGAGAGAGGTTAAGGGTCCCTCCTCCTTGAGACATATAGCGGCCCCAGGGACCCCATCCACTGGGGCTTGATAGCAGGCAGTGTCCCGGGGTGCCCATCCCTCAGGACAATATGTTGTTCCCTGCCCAGGGGAGCACAGGCAGGGAATAGAAATCAAGTCCCTGCCCATGCTCTCCTGGGCAGTGAGCACAGGTATGCTCCCGCCGGGTGGGAGTAAACCACTACAGCTGTCTCACACGGCATCCGAGATGGGTGCTGGCTGGTGGACCACGGGGACCATGGTCCTCCCTCATGGCCCAAATGGCAGTAAAGTTTGTGGGTGATCCACTTTAAAAATAAAAAAAATAGTTGCTGGCTCTAACACTGCATGGGTGCTGGCAGGGAAGCTGGCTAGACCATGGAGGCCATGGGGTCAACGTTGCCATTAGTTGTTGGGTGCCTGGGTGGGACTGGTGTACTCATTAAATGCATGACTTTAGGATAGCTTACCATCTGTTTTAATGTCCCCGAGCTGGAACTGTATGCTCTTCAGTTGGAATGCAGTGAGCCATTTAGGTTGGTTTTATGGCTACATGTTGTGTCATGAAGAGTGTGAAAAAAAGGCACATTTATGGTTGCTTTGAATAAAAATGCTTTATTTGAAACATTTTTGCAACAGTAATTATTATTAATCATGGCTATCTACATGGGAATTGTTAGAAATGGGGGTCTCTAGTTGGCAATGGTTTGCACCTTGTCCAAGTAGGGACCCTTCCTTCTAGTCAGGATAAGGGAGTTACACTCATAAAATAACCCCTGCTCACCCCCTTGGTAGCTTGGCATGAGCAGTCAGGCTTATCTTAGAGGCAGTGTGTAAAGCATTTGCACATAACCAAGAGTAATACAGTGTAAGCACTACTAAAGGACACCACACCAGTTTGGAAAAATATCCAATATTTTTATTTACTTAAGACAAGACCAAAAACGATAAAAATCAACAATAAAGTACTTAGAACTCTTCAGTTATCAAAATAACCTTAAAATAAAGTTCCTTGAAGTTGATAGCTCCGTCTGGGTCTATCACGGCGTCATGAACAAATAAATCCAAACAGTTCTGGCTGACCGCAGCGTCCGCGGCCAGCTTTGGTGTCGGGGAGACCCTCAAAACCGTACCTTTAGAAATGCAGGGCATCAGTGACTTCTCGTTGAGCTTCCGAAAGCACGGCGTCTGCAGGCGTCAGTTCCGAAGGTCGGTGCAGGAGTCGTCGGGCCCTCGAAGTCACATGCGTTGCACATCGAACTCCTCGCCGTTGAAGTCAGGAGCGCTGGCGTCGGCGGGCGTCGGGTGCTGCGGTGCGAGGTGCAGCGGTGCGGCGTGCGATGCCCTCAGGTCGCAGTGCGAGCAGCGGCTCAATGGTGGCGTGAGATGGCGTCGTCGGTGAGAACAGGGTCACGGTGCGAACTGATGCGGTGCTCGTCGCGGTGTTGGCAGGTCACGGTGCAAGCAGCGGCGTCGTCGTTGCTGAAGTGCTGTCGTCGACTGACGAACTGGAGTCGATGGCGCCGGCGTCGGTAGGCCAAGGCTGCGGTGAGGGATGAGGGTGGTACGTTGTGTAACTTTACGAGCGGTGCCCTCGAACCACTGTCTAAGCAGCGGCGTCGATGTCGGCGTGAAACGGCGGCGTCGGGAATACCAAGGCGGCGTCATGAAGCGAGGTGGTGCGGAGTGCGGTGCCCACAGGTCGCGGTTCGTGCAGCAGCTCGGTGGCGGCGTCAGATGGCATCGTCGGTGAGACCAGGGTCGCAGTGCGGTGTTGCAGCGGTGCCCTCTGTGGTGGACACGGAGTTGGTAGCGGCATCATAGACGGCGTCGGGTTGCTTTTTCTTCTGTTGCAGCACAAAACACACAGTCCCCAGTGCTGAGGGCAGAAGAACTTGAAGTCTTTGCTGTTCCTGAGACTTCTTGAACAGGGGGCAAGCTCTACCTCAAGCCCTTGGAGAAACTAAAAAAAAAAGATTGCAGAAAGTTCAAGTCCAGTCCTTTCACTGCCCAAGACAGAAGCAGCCACTGCAGGCCAACACAGCAAAGCACACAGCAAAGTGGTAGTTCCTCCTCACAGCTTCTCCAGCTCTTCTTCTTGGCAGTCTTCTTGGTCCAAAAGAGTTGTAAAGTTTAGAGGTTTGGGCCCCACTTTTTATAGCCCAAACTCCTTTGTGCTCTTGGCAGAGAGTGTCTGTGCCTAGTCCAAACCAGTTTGGTACTTTCTGGCCCAGCTTCCCAGCAGGAGGCGGAGACAGCATTGTCCAATGGCAGACAAGGCCTATTCAGGTGCAAGGAAAATCTCCTCCCACCACTCTAAATGCAGACCAGGCTTATTCAGGTGCTAGTGACAACTCCTCCCACTACTCTGAATGCAGCCCAGGTCTATTCAGCCCATCCCTGACCCATCGAGACTCTCTGGAGCCACTGCTCCTCCCCAGCCCCTGTCACTCCAAAGCCAGACAGTAAATACACATCCTAGCAGAGGCACACAGGATGGCTAAGCAAGAAAATACCTACTTTCTCAAAGTGGTATTTTCAAACACATAATGTAAAAATCACCTTTACTAAAAGATGCATCTTTAGATTCTGAGTTCAGGCATACTAAACTTTATTTTCCTATCTGGTCCCAATGGGAAGATAGGAAGATATATTTATAAGATGTTATAAATTAACTCCCATGCTTTCATATGGGCCTTTCCCTAGTGAAAAACAAAGTGCACTGTAATTCACTACCAGGACATGTCACACACACCAGTACATGTCCTACCTTTAATATATACACTGCACCCTGCCCACAGGGGTAACTTGGGCCTACCTTAGGGGTGACTGACATGTAAGAAAAGGGAAGGTTAGGGCCTGGCAAGCGGGTACACTTGCCAAGTCGACATGGCAGTTACAAACTGCATGCAGACTCTGCAGTGGCAGGTCTGAGTTACCTTTTCAGGGCTACTCATGTGGGTGGCACAATCAGTGCTGCAGGCCCACTAATATCATTTGATTTACAGGCCCTGGCACACTCAGTGCACTTTACTAGGAGCTGACTAGTAAATCAAATATGCCAATCATGGAAACACCAATCCATAACACAATTTACACAGAGAGCATATGCACTTTAGCACTGAATAGCAGTGGTAAAGTGAACAGAGTTCTAAAACCAACAACAGCAGGTCAGCAAAAAATAGGAGGAAGAAGCAAAAAGTTTGGGGATAACCCTGCAAAAAGGGCCATTTTCAACCGGAATACATTGGATTACAGTTAAATTATTGTGGTGATTTATTTAAAAAGCCAATAGGTCTGCTTTATATTTGTTGATGGGCTGACCCTCTGATAAATTCAGTATGCCTGCCTTTTCTATATTTTACTTTTGACCCTTTGACGAAACCTGTAGGACTTCCTTACTTAGAATGACAGCCTTTATATTGTTACTTTACGTTAAAAATGATTCTGAAATTCACTGAAGAAAACAAAGTGATGTTATAGTTAGATATGGTAATAACATCTTACCTCATATTTAAAAAAAAAAAAAGTAGAAGTTCATTGAAAAAGACAAAAAGTTAAAGGGACGTCATAGTTAAGTGATAGCGTCATTTAAAGCAAAATGTTTTAAACTAGCAAAACCACTGAAATTCCCACTTACTTATCGCAAGTAACTGAAACGTGTGCCCTAAAGTAACTAAAACTGGCACTCTTGCCATGTGCTGATTGTACCCTCACATATTACATCACTCATGACATGTTTAATGATTGGATTGATAACCTCCCCAATGACATCTGAAATTACATCATTGATAACAACATTGTGCATGGCAAGGGCACGAGTTATAGTATCTATAGGCCTACCCAGGGGTGACTTATTAATATTTAAAGGCAAGGGTTTCTCAGGTCAAAAAGTGTTATTTTGACTGACCATACTGCATTTTTAAAAGAGCTGCATCTAGGCTACAGTGGTGGGCCTGGTGTCATGTTTGCCTGGTCACACTAGTAGATGGCACAGTAGTGCTGTGGTCAATAGATGATATTAAACTTTCCCTAACATCAGTTGATTTTGAATGGAAGCAGCAGTTCCTTTAACACTGGTGGTCAACAAAAAGTTTAGGGAGACTTTTTTACCCAAGCGGATGTTCGGGTAATAATTGAGGCAATAATTGAGTGCAAAACTACAAATCTGAGCATGAGCAGTTTTGAATGCAAGCATCCAGAAATCAACTCAAAATTACATTTTCCATTTTGGAGCATGAGTTGCATTGCGCGTAATGATATATAATTCTGCGTCCTTTTGTGGTATTTTCTCGTAAGTACGATATAGCAAATCAGGCAAATTTTGCACACCCCTAATTATGATTCAGCCTCACTTTTTATTTAAAAAAGGTATTTTTTGATTCCATTATAAGTTTTTATTCCCAGGGACAGATTTGCCTAGACATGGGTCCTGTGCTCACTGTGCCAATGGAACCAAGCTATATCTGATGCGCCCCTATCATGACGAAAACAGTCCTAGGTTCCTTGTGTACTGGTTCTATGTGGACCTGGCCTGCTAGTTCTGGCAGATTGTTCCTATGAGGAGCAGGGTTAAGTTTGATTTCCATATGGCTGGGTCCAAACTGAGGTGGCATGGTGAGCAAAAGAACAATGGTTTAGGATACTACCTCAAGTGAATGCTAGTGGTTTGAGAAATTGCAAGCATTCCTCCCATCACCTTTTGTGTGTTTCAGATGTGCATTTAGATAGTTAACTCAGTTCGCTAAGTTTCGTCATGCCAAGTATTGTGAAGATCCATCCATGGGAATAAAAAGTTACGTGGGTTCAAACAGTGTATAATTTTCCAATTTTGGTCCAATGGAGAATTCTGCAGAAGAGAGCAGAAAACAACTCAATGGATTTACACTATGTTTCCATGAAAGTAGAACCTTACTCAGAAAGCATTTTCTTTTCATTTGTTGTAAATCCTTTCAGTAGTTCATGAGATATTAATTTAAAAAATGTGTTAACTTAAATGGTTAATACATTTGTATAGCTTGTAAAGCCATTTTTAAACTTGGTTTTAAATTTGGCACTGAATATGCCTGAAAATTGCCAGACACTTAGGCCCAGATTTTCAAAGGTTTAGCATTCGGTTAGCATTACTTTGTAATGCTAAAACAACACTAAACCTTTTTGGGGATTCACAAACCAACGCAAATTGGTATTTGCGTTGGATTGTATGGAAAAACAACACAAAGCTGCCTGAAACACTGCTTTGCATTACTTTGCACAATGGGGCCTTACATGGGTTGTACATGGGCGTACCCCTGCTACCACCCATGCTTTTTGACGCTAAACTCTATTTTCAAACATCAGTGGAAAGGGTTTAGTACCAAAAATTAGCACAGCTGAAAAGCAGTCGTTAAACAGAGAAATGTTTTTATTTTTCAGTGCTTTACTGACTTGTCATGCGTGCTGCTCGGTGCAGCACATATACAACGTAGGAAAAGCTTTTTCACTGGTCTAAGCATAGTATTTTGTACAGGAAGGATACCATTCTTGTTCAAAATCTATGCTAGACTCACTCATACACCCTTGGCGCTCGGCAGCTGAAATCAGCGCCAGTAATAGGCAGAGGGGAGGAGAGATCCATTTCTATGTGAATATGGCACTCCCCTGCTCCCTCTCTGTCACACAACACAACGCAGCGCAGCACCTTTGGGTGCTGCGTTGCCTGTCAGCTATCAGAATCTAGGCCTCTGTATGTTCAGATTGCTATTGGTATTTTCAAGTTTGCTCTTATCCATCAAAGGGAAAGGAGAGGACAAAAAGTGTTCATTTGCTAATAGATTTGGCAGTGCTTGATGAATTCGCACAACATGTGGCCGATGTTTAGATTTTGTACCTTACTATTAAGTCAAGTTTTGAACACATCAGTCAGCGGGGGGGGACATAGATAAATGGGAGGACATTTACAGTCCTATTCACAAATAACTTTGGTACTGTTCAATTAATCTTCATGAAATTTGGCAGATAGCAAATTAATCCCAGTGCGAGGCCAAGCCCTACTGCACACAGCCAAAGGTGGTCGGGCACAACGCCTAATGCAAGGCCTGTGCACAGAGAACATCACTGGCTGCACGCACGGTGGGTGTTGGGTGGGCATGGTGATTTGGAAACAGGGGCAGCCTCTGCAACCAACTCCCTGCAGTGCACATCCAATGGCCATGCATGGTGTGGATTGTTCAGCAGCAGTGGGCTGGGAGCACAGCTGGGCCCCAGGAAGGCTTGGGCGAAATTTTAACTATGCACCATCCTTTACATAGTTTGTGAAATTTCCCATTACATCTATTAAGTGAAATTCCTGAAATTACACCATTTTGTGTAATTATGGACCATTCACTGTAAAAATTTACAGTGAATGGCACCATTTCTGGTAATAATTTACTACAAACATACAGGAATACCAGAACAAGAATGGCCGTTATACGTGGTGCTTTTATTTTAAGGCATCCTTGGGACAATAATTGAAGTGCGGATATATTACGTGCTAAAATGTAGTGTGACATGATGAATTTGAATTTGGCATAATTATGCATAATTTGTCTATAATTGCATATAATTACATGAAAGCAAATTATGCCAATATAGCACACCCCTACCCACAGGACCCTCTGTGCATGGCAAAAGGCTGTGCACAGTCAGGGATTAAGATTATGTAAATTATAAAGAAAATAATTAACTGGAAAAAACGCAGTTAAAAAGTGAGATATGATTCTGGGTCAAAGTACTAAAATTCACCAGTTATGGTTAGCAGCGCACACAACACATGTCATAACTTGTGCCTATGTACATATATACACACCTGTCCTGCATCGTTATACGACACTATGTGAACAATTTGGGCACTGAGCACTCTAATTCCCATAATATAAATCACAAATATTTGCAATATACATGTTTGCATTGGATAACAAACGAAGTGCCCCTTAATAGAAAGAATGGCGGACTACTAAATAATTTATCAGTTGTTGATCCTCTCATTTATATGTTATTTAATTTAATTTATTTGTTGTGTTTGTATTTGTAAAATCACTGTAACTCTAAGAGCATGATTCACAAAGGTAAACTTACACTTTGGTGTAAATATATGATATTTTGCTTTTCTCAAATTTTATGACTAGTACATTTATGACTGTTGAGGACGGTCCTATCTTTTTATGTGAAGAGTTCTCAGCCCACTCCAGTCGTAAAGTTACTATTATAGTCTTAAAGCCCGCCATAGCAGGCTATAACGGCCATTAAAGGCCCACTTCAGCGTTAAAGGCCCGAGCTGAAGGCAAGGTACTTTAACAAAGGAACGGGCTTTTAATTGCTGGTTAAGCCCACTACGGAGGGATTTAAGGCTATTATAATAATTCCTCCCCTAGAAGGCAGAATGTTCTAATTAGTAAAACAAAGGCCTTACGTAGCCCAAGGGGGTTGAAATCTCCTCGGGCTCCATGAATCCTTTGTTCACAGCAATAGCTGTAAAAGACAAACATTGGAATGTTGATGCCCCGGGCTCGGCTCGGGCCTTTAACAAAGGAGCAGGCGTTTAATGGCTGGTAGACCCCCGCTACGGAGGGTTCTAAGGCTATTAGAACATTCCGTCCCTAGAGGGCAGAATGCTCTTATTTGTAAAAACAAAGGCCTGTCGGATCCCTGGGGGTTTAAATTCCCTCGGCCTTTGTTCACAGCAACAGCTGTCCAAATGAAAAAAAAACATTGGAATGTTGCTCTCCAGACTTCTACCTGCCATTAGAAGCCCACAGCAGTTCATGGTCTTCAATGGAGCGCTCAACATTCCAATGTTCTAGTAAATTGTAGTTTGAGAATACTGAAAAAGAGTAAACCTAAACAAATGTGTAAGTTTACCTGTATGCGTCAGGTCCTAAATGGCACAGTGATAAACAGTGAAGATACTGTGTTTCACTTGCTATTATTTATCTCAAGTTTTATTTCAGCTATAATGGAATTTTGTTGAAAGTTCTGGATAGAATGTTATCATATTTACAAAATAAATGGTGATAGACAAAACTGACGCTAGAGCCTAGAAGTACGTCCAAGGTTAGACAGACTTTGAGGAAACTAATACTGATTTATGGCTTAGCAAATACTTTTTTTGTACATTTGATTATAAAACTGTTCCCACTATTTTTAAAATGGTATTCCCCCAGGTACCATATTAATAAAAATGCCACCAAATGAAGAAAATGGAAAAGGGTTCAAGTGAAAAACATTCCTCGAGGGATGAATAGAAAATAAAAACACAGTATTTAATAACAGTCAATTAAAAAAAAACAAGAAAACGTGACAAAATTACAAGATTCTTATCAAGACCAAGCAGTGTCACCCACAAGTGCATGCAGGCAAATTGGATGAGTTGGCTTTGCTAAGTCAAAGTTTTAAATTCACCCTTTAATTTTTTAGAGCTAGAATCAGTTCAGTGGAATCAGCTGAAAACTTGATCCAAAATGGGCCCAAGGACATACCCAAATGAACCTTAATTGCTATGCGCTACCCCCACAGTACTGTAGCTCATACTTTCTTGGCTATTCGGCATAGTATAGCCTTATTCTATGAAACTATGGGCCATATGTATCAAACACCCCTTTTGCGAATCTCTGATAGCGAATCTTAGCGAATCGCTATTAGAGATTCGCAAAACGGTATGTAAACAAAAATTCGCAAAAACATAGCGAATCGTTAAAAATTGCAAAATGATTAGCGAGTAGCGAAATAGCGATTCCTTATTAGCAAAAGCTATATTTTGCGAATTCGCAAAATAGCTAATTCGCAAAATAGCGAATTCGCTAAATGCGAATCGGGGAATCCGGTGCAGGTGGATGACATCACAACCAGGAAGTGTGACTACCCATGCTGCACCTGAGTCCCAGGAGCAGAGTGAGAGAGTAGGAGTTGAGGCTGAGGCATCACTGCAGTGCTACACACATTGGAGAGAGTGGAGACATGGCCAGCAAGGACAAGCAGCAGGGGGAGACCCCAGAATGAGGAAACAGAAGTTCACAGAAAGTGAGCAGGAGGCCCTGATACAGGAGATGGTTGTGAGCCATGAGCTCCTGTTTGGCAAGAAGTCCCTGCGTTTGCCAGAGACACGCAAGAGAAGGATATGGGCACACATCCAGCGCAAAGTCAATGCAATTGGCGTCACACATCGTAGCGTCAAAGACCTACAGAAGCGCTGGTATGACATGCGCGCGCGCTCAAAGGAGAAGGTCGCTGCCAGGTTGGAGGAGGCCAACAAGACCGGTGGTGGGACCTCCACTGCCACCGCTTCAACACCACTCGAGGAAATGGTTGAGGGGACCCTGCTTCCGGAGAGTGTAATGGGCGTGTCAGACCTGGACAGCTCCGACCACCCACAACCAGGACAAGGTAAGAAGCATGCCATCACACCCCTGATACCTCCCTACATCCCCCACACACCCAGGAGAGACCCAGGGGCACAACCAAAGTATAATTCCAGTGCAGGTGCACAAGCACACACAGCAATGCATTATGGGAGATGTAGTCACATGCACCTAACAGTGGAGCAATGACACCCAGCCAGGCTCAGACAGTATGTGTGCATCATGAAAGTCAAAATAGAGACAGATAGGGCCCATGTGACTCCAAACAGTGAGATTTAATGCATGACAAATGCAAGGCAAGACAGTCAATTAATGTGTGCATTTATGTCCACAGCACCAACAGAAACACAGGGAACAATCAGTGGAGGGGAGGATGAATCCCCCAGCCCAGCCGCAACAGGGCAAGAGGAGGAGGAGGAGGAAGAGGAAGACGAGGGCAGCCCAGTTATCCCGCCAACACGCCGCAGGCGGATTGCAGTGCCACCATTGCCCCCAATAGAGGAGGAATCCCAGGACACCGATTCCAATGTCCAAACAGTCCAGGGACAGCCAGAGCCACAACCCCGTGCCCGAGCACGTGCAGCACCAATACCACCAATCCCATCCAGGCGCAGGGCACCACGGGCATCCACCAGTGCAGCAGTCACAGGAGACGACACAGTCTTCCAAGGGCTGGAGGGCCACATGTTAGAGGTCCAGCGCCTGCAGGCGAAAAACATACGGTCAATACAGAGGCAAATCAGGGTTGGCTTCATGGGCCTGAGTGGTGCCCTGGAGGCACTCTGTGCTGAACTAAGGGTGGACCGTGCTGCTAGGCGCAGGGAGAGGCAGCGCCTGCACACCCGCCTAGACCTCTACACCAGGGCGGTCAACCGCCTTTCCTCAGAGACCTCTGTGCTGTCAAGGCGCAGCACCAGTATGCAGCACGAGGTGGCACGCTGCAGCCAGGACGTGGCCAGGGGTCTGGTACAGGTGACATGTGCTGTGGATCAGCTGCGTGCAGCTGCCACTGCTGGCCCAGGAGTCCTCACTCCAACAGATGAGGATGCCCAATCCAGCAGGAGCAGCATTACCCCACCGCCCCCACCGGACAGGCGCCGTAGTGTGCGTCACGGCAGGCCTGCTGAGACAGGTGAAGAGGGCACTGTGCAGCCACAGCAAGGGGCTACAGGTCGACAGCGCCGCAGTTGAGGCGCCCAGACATAGACATGGATGTGGGTGCACCAACCCAGTGCACACGGACACTTGCTCAGGATAGTCAATTTGCACTGTGAATCACACATGTGCGGGACTCTTGACAATACATTGTGTGCCACACAGGCTGTGTGCCAATATATATCCTGTACTAAAGGAAATTAAACACAGTCTCGTATTAGATCTTTGGCATTGTGTCATCTTTTCTTACCTAGAAATAGTTGCGTGTGATCTCATCTCGCCTCTGGCGGCCAGCAGCTGCACCAATCACACCGGCTGGCATGCGTCCAGGAGCTGGCCCCTCCTCATCCGATGATTCCGATTCGGTGAGCTCCACTGGTGTGCCCTTCCTGGTGGCGATGTTGTGCAGCATGGCACACACTACCACTATCTTGCAACAGGTCTGGGGGCTGTATTGAAGTGCCCCTCCACTCTTGTGTAAGCATCGGAACCGGCTCTTGAGTATCCCGAAGGTCCTCTCGATGGTACACCTGGTCGCTATGTGGGCACTGTTGTACCTCCGCTCTCCAGCGTTGGCAGGATTAAGGTGAGGAGTGAGTAGGTAGTCCCGGACCGCATACGCACTGTCACCTGTGGTGCGAGAAAAATATGGTTGAACACTGTCCTGCCACTGCTGTGCATTACTAGTGTGTCCTTCTTTCACATGCAATTACCTAGTAGGTATCCCTCACCAAACTCCCCACTTGTGAGTCTGCGGTGTATCCCACTGTGGCGGAAGATGAATGAGTCGTGGGTGCTGCCTGGGTATTTGGCGACGATGTCGGTGATGATGTGCCTGGCATCACACACCACCTATATGTTCAGGGAATGGTAGGACTTACGATTCCTGTACACATACTCGTTCTGGGAGGGGGGGATATGGCGACATGTGTCCCATCTATGCATCCAATGACGTGGGGGAATTGTGCAATTTGGTAGAACTCCTGCTTGGTCTGGGCTAGTGCCTGTGGTGTGCTGGGGAAGTATATGTGGTTATGCAGCCTCTGTACCATGGCATCAAGGAACGCGTGGAAGAAGCGCAACAATGCACTCTGTGAGACCCCTCCTGCTGTGGCTATCACCCCCTGAAAGCTCCCTGATGCCAAGAGGTGAAGTGAGCACAGGACGTGTATGTGGGTGGGGATTGTGTGTGTCCTGCGTGTGGTGTGTTCAAGTATGGGTTGGAGCTCTGCTATTAATTCCAGGATGCTCTCTTCATCCAGCCTGTAGTTGGTATGGATCTCCTCCTCAGTCCGCTGGAACAGGGTTATGCGCGCTCTGAAGATTCTTTCCTGGCGTCTCCTCCTCTGTGCAGCAGCTCTGAGTCGCAGCCTCCTGGCTATCACGTACAGCCCAGACATTGTGGCAAACGTTAGTTGCATTGTGGGTCTCTTTAAATAGGTTGCACCTGGTTACCACCTGCTCAGACTTGGTGCTAATTGCGATTCTCTAAATTGCGAACTTCCTGTATTCGCAATTAGCGAATTTTTCATGCATCCCGTTTAGCGAATTCGCAAATTGCGAGTTCGCCAATTGCGATTTTCGCTGTATTTCTGTCTCTATTTGCGAATTCGCAAATGATTCGCTATTTGGGGAAATTCGCTAATTAGCTACTCGCTAATTTAGCAATTCGCAATTTTGCGATGGGTGTGTGGCTCATACATAGCGGGGCTCTGTTTTGCGATCGCAAACACCATTTTTTTGCGATTCGCAGTGTTTGCGATCGCAAAACAGCTTCATACATATGGCCCTATGTCTTTGGCTGTCACATCCCCATCAATGCTATTGACGTTCTTTCCGTATTTGTTTCTTCTTTTATAGGGCCAGTACAGACGTGCTCCTTTTTGTCCAATATAAGTAGGACCTTGGTCGATTAACACTAACGGACCACGCTAGTTTCAGTGGCGGCTGATGACATCTGAAAGTGGTGGGGCATAAAAGTTCTTGATGAGTGCCTTGTGAAGAGCGAGCGAGCCCGACTGCTGTTAGAGGTGTCCAGGGCGGTTCTACCCCCCCCCCCGGGAAAAAGTTTGAAAAAGAGTGGCCAAATGGTGCATTTTCAAGCAAATTTGAGAAAGCAAGAAGGTTAATTAAGCAATTGTGAAAGTGTTGTTATGACATCAATAAAGAGATTTCATATGATAATGCCGTAGGTAGCTGCTTATTCAGTATAACCCTCTTAACATACCTGCGCAGTGCTAACTCTCAACTGTGGCCTGTTCACAAGAGCACAGTGCATCAAAGGCAAGTGGGGTTTCCTGGGATTTCATTTCTCAAAGATTAGATTACATTAGAAAGGAGTACAGGCAACATGTCAGTGCCAACCCATGGAATCTGTTGCCACCAGGCGCTGTGATTTCTCATTAGTTTATGTCCAGACAAATGGCTTGAATTTTACTGCTTGCATTTGAAAGCACCTACTTTCAGAAAATGTGTTTATGTAGGCTGCAAGCAAGCCATTTGTCAGGCCATAAAGACAGCACACAGCAGGGCTTTGGGCTCAAGAGGAGTCAGATGGGCTGTGAACTGTTTTGCTAACAAAGGAAATCGAGGACAGGACAGATGAGTCCACTGTGAAAAGTAAAACGTGATTTATTTACATGCAAGCCTGCAAGCATTTGTACAGTTTTATCAAGCCTCCTATGGAGAAAGAGGGCCGCATGACCTGGTGCTTCAATTGGTACAGGTTAGGGGTGATTTATTTCACTTTTCCAAGTTAAGTTGTTCAGCACAAACAAAACATCCTGTATGGGCGGTGCTACTCATAAATGTTTGTGTTGGTCCCTTTTATGTGCAAACAGATCGCGGTCCTGAGTGCCGTCCTTTAAATGGCAGTTGTATGATGTTCAGGACATACAAAGAGCATCGGACTACACAAATAATTTTTAAAAAGCGTATCTTTCATATGGCGCTACCGAACAAAAGCTAATCCGATAAGTGTAACTCTGAATGCCGTTTGGTCTGATAAGTGAATTCTCATACCTCTATCATAAGTTTAGGAATAGACTATTGCTGCTGTATCTGCATTTAAATTGGCAAAGCAACAACACCATTGAATGCTATATTTCACATGCACTTCACAAAATCGTGTCTGATAATACAACATTCATCTGCCTTGCCACGGAAAGAAGCTTGGGGCAGATTTACGAGCCCCCTGCGCCACCAGTACGTCACTTTTCATGACGTACTGGTGGCGCAGGGGGCTGCTCCATATTTACAAGGAGAGGAAAAGCCACCCTGCGTGACTTTTCCTCTCCTTGTAAATACGGCCCCTTCACACGCAGCACTTTGCGGTGAAGGGGGGTTCCATGGGTGTTGCTGTGGGTGTTCCCACACAACACTCATGGAACAAGACACATCTCCAGAATTACGAGAAATCGTAACTCTGGAGATGCGTCTGAAAGCTACGCCACCCTAGAGGTGGCGTAGCGAGGCGCAACGAGGAGAAATGTTTTCATTTCTCCTCGTTTTTTCCTCTTTCAATGCGTGCTGCATTCTACAGCACACATTGAAAGAGGAAAATGCCTGTAGTGATTGATTTTGTGCCGGAAGGTGCCCCTTCCTGCACAAAAACAATCTCCCCACGACGCAGGCATCCTTGCCCCATGGTGCAAGGGTGCCTGCGCCGGCGCATGGCTGCAGTTTGTGCGCCAGCGCAGGGGGAAGCACAAGGATGCGACATATTCTTGTAAATATGTCGCATCCCTGTGCTTCAAAACTAACGCAGCGCGGCGCAACAAAATGACTTGCTGTACCCCGCTGCGTTAGTTCGACGTAAATCTGCCCCCTTGTGTTCTTCAAAAAGTCAGTTTGTATTTCACTGTTGTAGCCTTACTGTGCACGGTGGTGTTCCAAATCAATCTTCCAAGTATCACACACTTCAGCATACATACCACGTAGGCAAGCACTTCAGCGCCCTGGCCTGTTGTGGTAAGCGCTATCAAAATGTTATGGTACAATACATACATATAATGCAATCAAGACTGCCTCCATTGACTGCTGGTTGAGAAGGGCAATCTAACACTTTATTTTGTAAGTGCAGTATGGCATTTTCCAGGTACCTACCTATACTGTTACAGGCATCTGAAGGAGTGTGCGTTTCATTCTACCATCAGAGAGCTGTTTTTTTAGCTGTTTCAATCTAAGGCATTACAGCCTGGCTCGCTCACCGTGTTCAACCACTGATAATGTGTCATTATTATTACCAAACTCAACTATATTTTTTATCGTCAACTGAAGGATGGAAGGCTGATATGACTGGCTCAGTGACTCTGATGAAACTTAAACTGTGCCTGTTGTTCGCAGACAGGTCTCTGATTGCAAGGGGTCTCTGTATCCTTTCAGAATCGTGTGGAGTAGATCACGTGTGTTTCAGGAACGTGTGTGGCTCAGTTTTTTGCAACTGACGTCTTTGTAGAAGAGTTCATTGGTCTGAAAGGGTGTATGTTGTTGTCCCAGTTTAGTCACCATCGTCGTTTGAGGCACCGCTGTTTACAAGCACATGTGCATATTGACAACCGAAAATGAGTACAATTATTGTACTTGCAATTTTTAAACAGTTTTTAAAAGTATGTATGCGTGCTGAAAAATTATATGCAAATCAAGTGGTGATACAATAAAAGCGTGTACTGAATACACCACGTATACAGTACAAGCTCTTTTTGTGTTTGATAAATGATTGCAGCAAAGGAGACCCCAGAGCGCAATGACTCGAACCGTCAAAATAAAGGAACATATTTCAGCACAAACAAATCACCCTGTACGAGCAGAGCTGCTCATTTAAGTTTCTGTTGTTCCCTGGCCCTTTCGTTCACATGCAAACAAACAGATCGAGGTCCTGACAGACAAAAATGCCTTTCAATCAAATACTGTACTCACTTTCCAAAGCTTATTTTCGTGTTTGATTAATTAAAGATCCATTGGAGCGATGTTGGCACCTACAGCAAAGTAGACCTCTGAGCGCAATTGTTCGAATTGTTACAAAAAGGAACATGTTCAGCATAAACAAAACATTCTGGGGCAGATTTACAAGCCCCTTGCGCCACTTTTGCGTCACTTTTCCCATGTTAAAAATGACGCAAAAGTGGCGCAAGGGGCTTGTAAATCTGCCCCCCTGTACGAGCGGAGCTGCTCATTTATGTTTGTTGGACCCTTTCAATTCACATGCTGTCGTGCAAACAAACAGATGGAATTCCTGACAGCCGAAATGCATACAACTGTTTTAATGCAATACTTGCATTGTTAAAAAGTTTTCAAAAGTACGTATGGCTGCTGCTTAAAATGATATGCTAATCCAGTAATAACGCACGTGTACTGAATACACGTTTAATATTTGCACGGTCACCAATTCGCTGTTAATTTTTAAACTTACCTATATGGAAGCAGGAAGCTCTTTTCAAAGGTGTGTCAGACTAGTAGTGAATGACGCCTGTCTCTCTTCGAGCCGAGAGAGAGAGAGAGAGATAGAGAGACTCCCCAGCGCTGCCTCACGTGCAAACACTGCACCAGAGGACTCTAGTAACTGCTGCGTCTCTACTTTAGTCAATCCAGATGGTGCTCCTGCTGTTACAGCAGTGCCTGGATTGGCTGGAGCAGGCAACCTCACCGCTCTTTACTGAGACCAGGGCCTGTGGCTCTGAGTCACCCTCGGCTCAATAATGCGCAGTGGAGAGGCTGTGAGAGAGGCCTCTAGTGCGCATGTCGGGCTTTCCAGAGAAAGGCAGCCATTCAACCCGACATGCACACTTGGTACTACGGTGACCCTATGTCTGTCAATTATATTGTTAAGCCCCACCCCCTCAGGCCCCCAGTGGCTTCTCCTGGATCCTCTAGCCTCTCATGCGAGTTACATGCTGAAACTGGTCCGTGGCTGAGTGAAGGACTTTAAAATGTTTAGTTAGTAGTGTATAATGTATTACTATTATTCACATTTAATTGGGGGCCAAGTGGCGCAAAATATGAGTGGGGCAATGCCCCATTGGGCGCAGGGTCACGACTAATTTGCATATGGCTGGGTTCAAACTGGAATGACATGGGGAGTAAAAAAACGATGGATTTAGGCCCAGATCTCTGTACTGGGGTGAATGTATGACATTGTTCTGCATTCTGTCCATCAATTGTTCTTTTTGCATTTGTCAACCTGAGTGGGTCGGGTATGCCCAGATGTGGGTCCCGTGCTCTTCATGCCACTGGAGTCAAGCTATCCTGGCTGATGAGGGGTGAAACCCCAAAACCGGTCCTAGGATGCTTGTTTCCAGTCCAGGGAGGACCTGGCATGGCAGTTCGGGCTGGACTGTTCCCACTGGGCGCAGGGGCAAGACTGATTTGCATATGGCTGGGTTCAAACTGGAATGGCATGATGTCTGAAACAGATCCTGATGGTCTCAGGCGATGGCAAAAGGTTTTAAAATCTTGTCAACATAACAAATACACATGCATCGGATAAATAAGTAATTCATCAAAAAACCAAAGGTTTAGAAACTCACTAATGTTACTACTGTTCAGATATTGTACATACACCAGGCTCCTATTTCGGGTTATGGACTGAGCACTGTGATTTGGACTATAGTAGAAAAGTAAAACAGGAAAGGTGACTATAGCACCCAGACAAGTCAATGGGCAGGCTTCATGAATGATTACTTTTTTTTAAATGAATTTAGTAAGCAACACAAAAAAATACTCCTGAAAGGAGCTCTGGCTTTTTAGCAAACCTGTGTAGAAAGTGTGCAATAAATGTCCTATTTGTCCCCATTTTATCCAAAATATTGTTGTGGAAGAAAACCCTCAATCTCCTCTGGAGGAAGTTGAGCAATCTAACTTTTCCAACTCACTAAAATTTGGGGTGTTTATTTATGCACTGTTGAAAAGTGGGTTATTGTTAGGGGCAAGTTTGCAGTGCACCTAGCACTTGTAATAAGTCTATCAACATGGTATAGGGTCCTGTAAAGGTCTCAGGAAATTAGCCTCTTGCTCAACCATTGTTAGCTGTAACCAAGCAGTCAGGCCTAACTTAGGAGACAGGTATTTAAAGCATTTAAAAACACCAATACATCAAATAAGTAAGACACAACACACAATAAAAATCCCATACCATTTTATACAAAACAGAAATATTTTTATGACCAAATAGACACCACAATGACAAAAATCCAATGTAGGGAACCGGAAATAAGATTTTTTTTTAATTAATCACTTTATACTGTTTAAAAGCCTATAGCATCACTCTGAAACATCTGGTTGTGCTTGACTGGGACAAAGTCAATGTTTAAGGCCGACCGCAATGGAACCCTGGTCGGAAACACTAAGCAGGAGGCACCGTTCAAAATTTTGCCTTCACACTTAGAAACTTTTCCAAGGGCCCTTGCTGCTCTTCACCAGGCCGGATTCAAGGAGAGTTCACCAGCTTGAGTTTCCACGAGGCCCCGGTTAAATCCTGGATCTCGGAGCTCCAGAACTTTTCAGCGGGATGAACCTGCAGTCCAGGCCAGGTCGAGTTTGAAGGAGGCTGGCTTGACTCTCCCTGTTCAGTTGGTCACCTTATGGAGCTTTTTCCCAAGAGTTCTCCAAACTTCTCCAAACTTCAGGAGGTGCTTCCTGAAGGTCTCCTTGCGGGTTCAAAGTGTCCAAAACAGAAACACAATCTCCTGGATGGTCCTTGGAAGGTTGGGACCATAATTCCCACATGCACCTTGCCAAATGCTTAAAAGTCCACTGGACACCCTCCAGGCTGGGGACATTTGATGGAGATGATGCAGGTGAGCTCTGTTAACCTGTAGCTTGCATGGAGTCCACTCCTTAATCCTTCTTGAAGCAAGGCACAGTCCCAGGGCTGTAGTACCAAATAGTGTAGCAGGTGCAGTCATTCAGAGTGCTGGGCCTTTGGGTGCAAATTCAGATTCCAGCAGGACAGTCCTTCTTTTCTTTGTAGTTTTAGGCAGCAGAACTGAGAGGCTATGCACCTCTCACATATTTAATCTCAGCTCCTGGGCATCAAGAGGTGGGAATCCCTGACCAATGAGACGCAGGGTGCACCTGGGCGCATGACCACTTCCTCTAAAGTGTGGCATATTCTTGTCCCTGAAAGCACCATTCTTCCAAAATCCATGATAGCTGAAATTTCAGGAGAGCAGTAAGAGCTAATTAAATCAACTCCCAGTGTGGCTCATTTCCATAGCTCTCCTCCTCCTAACATTGGCAAATTCCTTCCTTAAGCCTGCTGCCTGACTGGGGCACATGGGACGGGGGTAGGTTGGCCTGGCATTCCCTGCCTGCCCTGTCCTCCTTCGATGCATCATGCTTTAAGACCCCTTCCCCCTGTTCTGGCTCTCCTTTGTAGCTGTAGATATCTCTCCAGCAGATAACCTCTCCCATGGATAGCCACTTATCATGTCATCATGGCAGCCTGGCCAATCCTGTTAGCACTGACCAATCAATTTAGGCTTAACGACAAGAAAGTCTTATAACTTCTTTTCTGTACAAATTATGATAAATTCAACAAGGGCAATCTGTTGGATTTATCAATACCATTCTTCTAAGTCTCTGAATGATATTTTATTCCCTTCCTATCAATAATTATACATGCATAAAATATTGCAATGTTAGCCTATGGGCTAAGTGTCTACAATGGGGAGAACATAACATGGGCAGATTTCCCTCACCAGGGTTTATAAAGACAAATTGTATAAGGACCCTGCTTATAGTTACATGACCCTCCACCCCTGGGGCACCTAGTGGATACCTTGGGGGTACCTAATATGTAATAATATGGTAGATCATCACTTTCTAAGTGCCCATACCACCAAAGTCGAGTTTGGGCACAATTTACATTTAAAAGCAGTGCTGTAGAGCAGGACTACTTTTAAACTGACCTCAGGCACTCAGCAGTGCGCACATGCAAGTGCAACAAAGGCTGCTTGCCTCTAAACTTCCATGCCCTATTATATACTACGGTCTTCTCGGTAATTTCAATCCCCCTGCCCTGTTATCTACTAAGGACCTATAGGATAGGTCATGCCAATTGTGAGAATTTACTTTTAAAGCAGTCTGCAAGGCAAGGCTGCATTTAAAATGACAGACAGCCACTCAGTGGTGCACACATGCCGAGTGCATAAAATCTGCTGGGCTTTTAAACCTCCATGCCCTATCATCTACTAGGGGCTTATTGGTAGATTAAACCCCCTTGCCCTATTACCTACTAGGGACTTGTAGGGTCTGTCAAACCAATTGTAAGTGTACCCTATGCATGTGTTGTGTTTTAAACATAGCACTGGCCTGAGTTCCTCCCCTCGGCCGTCACCTACCCAGCCCGACATTGGGCACAGTTTCTCCCCGTCTCCCTGTTTTTCTCAAATCCCTCCCCCTCCCCTGACGAATTTCTGTAACTTGCTTTCTTTTTTCCTATGTTTGATTTTGCTCTTGGAACAAATGTAACATGTAACCTGTAACTCTGATCCTCATGTAAAGCGCTATGATACCTCCGAGTCTAGCCAGCGCTATATAAAACTCAAATACAGAAAAGTAAAGTAAAGTAAAGCCTGTCAGCACAGCCCAGGGCACAGTCAGATTCAGTTATCATCAGTAACATTCAGTAAAAAAATGGAGGTGAACAGGGCAAAAGGATGCCTTTCTAACATGCTCCATCACTTTCAATGATCAAGAATATCCACTCTAGGAAATGCCCATATTTTGTGTGGTGTTCCCTGGAGATTTCTGCCCTATCTGTTTTTGCTGGCTATAGATCTCTGTGCACTTTACCCCTGATAAGCAGTCGTAAAGTGCATGTGCTCTGCCTTTCAACATGATTGAATTGGCAGACTCCTAATTGGCATATTTAACTTGCTTCTAGGTCCCGAGTATGTCGTACAAGGTGTACCCAGGGCCTGAAAGTTAAATACCACTAGTGGACTGCAGCACGAATTGTACCATTAACTACAGCAGCAGTCAAAGCATGGCTTCAGACCCACCATTACAGCCTGAGTAGAGCAGTTTAAAAACTGTGCTGTCGGAATAGACCTTGGCATGTCTAACCCATTCTTTTAAATAATAATAAGTCTCACCTAAGTAAGTTGTTTAGCCCATAAGACAGGGTGCATGGTTTCTACAAGTAGGACATATTGAAATAAAATGATTAACATGTCCTTTCAGTAATTAGCACCCAAAAGATATTTTTATCTCAGCAAGGTTGGCTGTTCTTAGAGAAACACTGCAATGTAATATTACATTTAATAATGCTATACTTGGATAGGAAACAACTAGAAATATCATTATTTGACTCTTTCTAATATTTACTAAGAGCCCAGTTCACTGGTGATGACAGTCTTTTAATAAATATTAAGGAAAATGTACTTTTCAAAAGTTTTTTTTCCATCACTAAGGCCTCTGGAGGCTATTTTGCATTTGTGGATCTGTATTGTGTAACTCCTGAATCCGGTGTGAAAACTAGTCCCAGAGCAGAGTTAAATGCCTGGGTGTTAGGAGGTGTTTCTATTCCTCTGGTAGGATAAACATTTGGGCAGTGCCCAGGAACTTAACTGCTTCAAAGGAACCTCCCATGTCACAGGCAGATGCAAGATGACACCTGGCCAGACCCCTTCTTTTGTTCCCTCAGTCAGGCAGGCACCAATCCCAGTGGGAAGGAAGCTGCTCGAAGGACTCTTATGAAGTGTCACCAGGAAAGAAGTTGCTCATCGCCCTGGCCATGCCTTTGGGGTAGGCACAGAGGCTCTGTACAAAGGGAAAAGGTTTTCACCATTTTGGATTCAGAC
The DNA here is from genome assembly GCA_963921515.1 of Calotriton arnoldi. Lineage (NCBI taxonomy): Eukaryota > Metazoa > Chordata > Amphibia > Caudata > Salamandridae > Calotriton > Calotriton arnoldi. Next base: position 282,571 of record CAWUFW010000043.1, read on the forward strand.
TGAGAGGCACACTGTGGGATTGTTCTCAGCAAGGCACACACCAAATGCTGCAAAAGCGGAAAGACCCTGGAAACCTTGACCCCATTTATTAGGGAGGGGTAGGAGTCACCTCCACCCACAACACTACTGGACCTAAAGAAGATTGGAAAAGGACTGAACCAGTTGTCTGAGACCTGAAAGGAACCCTGAAGTGACTGGACCTGCTCCCTCGTGTACCCAGGACAAAGACGTGAACTTAAAGGGTCATAAGCATGAGTGGGTGGAACTCACAGAGTTTCACTCCATGGAATTTTGTGGAGTTACATGAAAACTCTGTGAGATTCTATGGAGTTCCGCAAACGGGTGGATATTGGCACGTCTTGCTGCTTGTGCTGATTTTTAGGCATGGGAGCTTATTCTGCACTGCGAAATCAACGTGTACGGCTCCACGTGATGCGCCAGAAGGTGCTGCTTCTTTTCTACTCGAGCAGCAGCTTTCTCACCGTGAATGGTTGCTACTGCCCACGTTGGGAAAACCTTGCCGGGTGCCCTCCTAGCACCCGAAAATCACACAGGCAGCCCAAATTTTCACTCGTGCTTGCCAACTTACCATTGGCCAGTCGTGCATAATAAAAAAATCCGCCACACGGTGGTAGGCGAAACACAGATTTGCCAAAACTCAGGCAACTGTGCCGGTGGAGCAGAATTTATCGCCCAACCCTAGTCAAAAGGCTGAACTCCTGTTCAAGTGACAGGGACAAAACAAGCGATAATAGGTCTTTACTGAACACTCACAGCTGCCCAAGTCCAACTGGGTCTAACCTGGACCCTGCTGATGGCCTCTGCTGGAATGAGTCCTAACCCCCAAGAAGTGTTCTGGAGGTCCTGTAACCCTTGGCTGTGTCTGGCAGGACCTTTTCTATTACATTTAAAAACTTGAGACTTAGAAGCATTTTGGTTCTAAAGACCTCTGGAGGAGTGGGACAAAGCTGCCAATCCAGTCCGACCAAGGTGCATTGTAGCTGGGCTGAAGATATTTTGCAATAGCAAATCCTCTAAAGTGAGACTTAACGGCGAAGGTACCCATACTCTTGGAGACCTCTCTGTATACACGCTGCAGTCTAGCCCCAGTGGAGGAGCCTGAGCTCTGAAAAAGTGATTAGGTGAGAACAAAGAAATCTTGACCAATTGAAGATGCCAAAAGTATCTGACGGGCAAAGGATCTTTTCTTTGGGTTAAATTTAGAATTTCTCCCACTAAGAGTGTCCTGCCAAAAACCAACAATTCTCAGTTTCAGCCTACTGCCTTGCCAGCTGAAGACTTTGGACTTCTAATTTTTGAGACTAAGTCCCAAAGTAAATCTTCCGACTGGATCAAATCTGGTTAAGGTATCTGAACCGTGCTCAATTATGATCAACCTCAAATTGCACCTAGGTCCTGATCAACCACCTGACCATAGTTGGCCCTTAATGCTGTTTGGCACTATTTTCATTAAGTACTTTGAAAATGAATTTCTCCAGATGGATTGAGCTCAGGTTAATTTAGAGAATTTTGTGGCTCACCCTAACAGGGTTTGTGTTTTTCTCAAGATGGGTAGTAACCCCTTTCAACTAACAACCCAATTTCTTACAGCCACTAAGAGCAAATCCCCTCTATAATGTACCTTTCTCTCTCCTGTCTGCTAAGAGTTCATCCTGCTTAGCTCTCTGTACCCCCAAATGTGGGAGTCATGCCTCGCTAGATGCTGGCATGGTCTCACCGAAATGTCCTCTTTCAAAGTCTTGCTAGCGCCAGTGTTCCTATGGATAGTTACTGAGATCCCGCTGATTGAAGCCTTTCATTGCAAAGAGACTTTTCTTAATCCCTCAGACCACTATCAAGTGTGTTGTTGTATTTCTCATATACGGTCTATATTTTTGTTTCTCCCATATATTGTAAAGTACTTTTACTGCATGGGAAATAAAATTTAAAATGACTTTTGCATTTTATCGAGGACATATGCCAGGATTTTTGAGTCAGCATCTAACTAGCCCTTCTCAATTAAACTATTGAGACCCCTGTGTTTCCTCTACTTTTTTTTAAACATATCTTTATTGCCATTTTTTATTATACATTGCAACAAAATGATCTTAGCACTTTACAGTATCAGATTCAACCAGATCCTGGCTTTGTTGCAAGTGGAGGAAGTGACAACATTGAGGCTACAAATATATATTAGAGAATCAGTGTTATATTCCTCTATGCCCCAATTGACCACTACCTGATGTCTGAACAGGTTTCCATTACTGGAGGGGCCTATGTAATCTCTTGGATCTTTGTACATATCTACTTTATTATTCTACCTACTCAGTCACCTTGCCCATACTGTCAGTTACACCCTCCAACAGTTATACCTGCAGTCGTCCTCTTCTACCCAATGAACCAGCAAGCCCAAAGGGGTAAGCAGTATCTCGATTCTTCAGGTACCCATCCGGGGCGCAGGAGCATCCCAGCTGCAAAAGAGTACTTCACTTGAAGACCAAAAGACAGTGTTCATATCCTCCACCCAGATTCCATCAAATCAAGTCGTCTGCAGTCTGAGAAGTTATTTGGGGCAAAGTTTCACCATTGACTACAGAGACCTCAGAGTTTGAAGCCATCCATTCATGCTCGGAACACGTTCCAAGTTCCTTATTTTGTGGTTGAGTCATTGCAATTTCAGCCACACCAAGTAGCGCCGCTGCCCTCTCTTGTTCTGCCTGAGAGGATGAATTTTTTTTAAGAGTGCGGTCAAGAGAGGGACTTCTGGATCGCTTTCTAACTCGTGGCCTTGTTGTGGAGGTCCTAGCCTTCAGGCCTGGGAGTGCTGCCCCGCCATATACGCCTACAGTCAGGTCCAAGCTGCGTCGGGATTGTCACAGAAATGGATTTTGCCATCTAATACAATATGCAAAATGCCAGGGAATATTGTAGCCCTGCCTCATGGAGGAGCTTCTTGACTTCCAGAAAGGAGGCACATTGTGATTGAACCAGAGCCATAAAATACGGAAACACTGATACTTTAGTACTATCAACAGTGAAGGGACCCTACGACCTAGCTCGTTGTAGTATAATGTCTCTGTCATTATAATGAAGTAGCCTGGCCACCACTAGACGAGGAAGGCAGCCCGGCACCAGAGACCACGCCAGCACTCTATGTGCCCTCTCCAGGGTGAAGAAAGTGTCAGAGGGTTTGGGGCCACCTCCGTCTGAGTCCAGGTAGTCAAGTACAACACCATGTCTGATCCTTCAACTCCTTCAGGCAGTCCCACCACTCTAATATTATTATAGCGATTATGCCCTTCTGCATCCTTAGCGCACCGTTCCAAGTTGTGCACCGTATCAGAGAGATCCTTCATTTAGTGGGCCAACACCTTCTGCTCCGGTTGTAACTTACCCAGGGATGTTTCAAACTTGCCCACTCAGTCTGTCAGCTTGCGATGTTCTGCTCCACACTAATTTCTTGTTGAAGTGTAAGTTTAGTATCTGCAGTGGTGGCCAATACATTATCAAAATGCAGCTGCATTAAGGTGTCCGGGGGGGGGGGTCCCGGCCCTCCAGCTCCTCATCTGGGTGCAGGGAGGTCTCCCCTGTACTAGGCTGCACCGTCACTTGTTTGGCCTTAGACTTCCCCATCGCAACCCTGCCGTGAATCCCTAAAGGAAAATGCCATAACCTAGGCCCAGTCTGAGCTCCACGGGTGGACCAATCTGGGCCTTAGCCACTACCAGGCCAGAGGCACAGAACAGGCCAGGAATGTTGAGACCACTTCCAGTGCTTACAGTTTACATCTGTGCGGTGGGTACCTTCCCAAAAGCGTTGGGGTTATCAGGCCAAATGGGCTACAAATGCAGAGGCCAGGGGCCACTACGAAGGCCAGCAATAGAGTCTGACTCACCCCTGTCTTGAAGAAGGCATCAGGAGATTCAGACAATAACAGCGTGGCTGGGATATTCACTCTGATTGTGGCCAAGAGGGCTGCCACTCAATCACACCTTCCGGGACTAGGTCTCAAGGCCGCAGCAGAGGAGCACTGTCTTTTAGGAGCAGAGGGCAATCCTGCTGCTGGCAGAGAGGACCAGGGTGTGCAGACGGCACCTTCTGAGCCAGCACAAGTCCAGGGCTCACCAGGGCCAACCACAGCAAGAAATGGAGATAGAAGTATATGCTATCATTCCAGGAACATGTGTCTACCATATGGTGAGCCACCACGGTGTCAGAGCAGAGATGCACAGGGAGTCTAAGAGAAGTTCAGGCAGAGGGGACGTGCGAACATCTAAAGTCTCCAGTCAGTGCTCAGCCACATCTTTCATAACCACAGAGCCTCTCCAACTTGGTCCGTAGAAACTGCAAAGCGTCTGCTGTTCCCTGCTCCTCCAGAAGGCAGATGATTGAGTAAAAAAAAAACAGATGAAAAACAGTGGCAGTCTGACAGTGGCCAAACATTTGACAAAGCTCCAAGTAGAGGCTGATAATGGACCAACACCTCACACCGCAGGTATGAAGAAAGACGAACCCCCAGGTACCAAAAGGGGGAGGATGAAGCAATGAAGCAGTTGCCCCCAGGGTCCGCAAACAGCAGCAGTGACGGGCAGCAATCCAGCAGCACTTACCCCCAGGCTCAGGCCCTACTCCACAAAGCCAGACCTGCCATCTGCACTGACCTCCAAGCACAGGTGAGCAAGCGCTGGAGTGTATTCAAACACCTAGGCAAAGCATGCTCCCCTTGTAGGATGAGTATTGGTCCCACTGAGTCTCATAGCACCAGGTTGGACAGGCCCTTGTCAGTGGGATTCCACATCTATTATAGTTATAGCATGCCCAGCATTATCTGCCCCAGGCCCAACAGCCTCGTAGAGCCCCACAGCTGCACAGTTCCTATTCCCAACCTCCAGTAATGCAAACGTTAGGGGGCTACAAACGAGTGCCTCAAACTCCCCAAAACTTTCCCCCTAAGCAGCCCTACAGAGGTGATAGCATTTTAGTCCCCATAGAGCGGCAGGTATGCCAGGCAAACGCGGCGAGAGAGTAAAGAATTCCAAGGTCCAACACACCCAGCCCCAGCCACGCTCACAGGCAATATCCAGTTTTGTAATAAGAGGTCTGGGAGCACCCGTCAGTTTCCTCATGGACGCGCGCTCACCAGGGAAAAACTCAAAGGTCACTTACTGGATGCAGGTGCTCAGGGTGGCAGCGAGATCGCCAAATGGGCAAACACAGCCCACAGTGCCGCCCGGTTGCACCCGACCCCCTCACTCAACCAGCCGGGCATGTTACCAACAGGAGTCAACCCCTTCTGTGACGATTTGTCATTTATTGGTTTGGGCGACTTTTCCCTGTGACTGGTCCTTCTCTCTTCTCACCACCAGGTTGAGCCACAGCTACCAGGCACACTCTGGTCTCGGTATTGGGAGCTGATATTGAAGCCCCCAGGGCTGCACCACACCCACACCGGCCGCCGTCAACTGCCAGCTAGGCCCACCACTACAGCACTGCCACTCTTTTTTCCATCCAGAGGCTCTCCTGATTGACACAGTGATCCACCACCGCTCCTTCACCCCTGTATTCCAAAGGGCAGCACTGCACCGTGTTCCATGTGTGGATGCGGGCAATATTGACAGGATAAATATATGGCCAGCTTTGGAGCGAGTCACAACACGTCCATTGTGTCCGCCATCTTGCCCACAAACCCCTGTGTTTCCTCTACTTAAAGGTTCTACTGCCTATGGAATTTCAGATGAAGACCTTCTCCACATTCATCTGGTTGGGTACATGAAAATACAAAGACATTCTTTCTGGTCTCTTAAAGTTTGACTGATTCTGTCATTTTGGTATCCTCTTCATGCCTGATGTGTTTCTTGAAACTCCCTTCTCAGAGGTTTGGTGCCCTTCGGGGAATACATCACAATTCTATCACAACTTATTAGGGCTTGCATAAACTGTTAATTTGCTCAATGGTGCAGTTATAAACAGGGTCCGGGCACCAAAGTAAAAGTGGTCCCCATTAGTGAATCAGGTAGCTAAAAGGTGGCCCACATTCTGGGAATGGGGCAGTTTTGACTTTGCATAGACATACTGTGTGAATGTTTTGCAAAGGGTGGAAGACTGCATGAATTGGCGCTTGCTGCAGGCAATGTTCTTGATACTATCAGGGCTTGCTGCAGGCAATGTTCTGGATACTATCAGGGAAATCAACAGTAAACACCATCTGAACAGACAATAAAATAGGCCCATAAACAGCCAAAGAAAACGGTCCACACTCTAACTTGTCAGACCAGCCCATTGGGCACTGCCCGATTGCCCTTTGTGCCAGTCCAACCTTAGTGATAAAGGGAAGAGGGGCCAGAGCGTTGCTCTCAGTAATGTTTCTCTATGTCAACTTAAGTTAAGGGTAGATTTGTGAAAAACGTTTCTTTACTAAGGTAGGCTTTCCTGTTTTCAGTTTCTATTTTTGGTAAATTCTGGTGTTTTTTTTTTAGTGTTTTCAAGTGATTTCAATACCTTAAAAAAACAGTGGTTATCAGTGGTTACACATTTTCGCGCCATTAAAAACTACAGAAACAATGGGCCTGATTCACAGAACTAACTTACGTCAAAAACGTAAACGTAAACGTAAAGTTAGTACTTTTTAGGTATTCACAGAATGAACTTACTCATTTCGGTATTCACAGAAGTTAGTAGTCCTAACTTTAGGACTCCTAAATGCCTTCTGTGAATACCGAAAGTCTTAAAGTTAGGATTCTTCTCAGTTTAGGAGTAGTAAAGTTAAGTAAAATCCTAACTTTAAGACTTTAGGTATTCACAGAAGGCATTTAGGAGTCCTAAAGTTAGGACTACTAACTTCTGTGAATACTGAAATGAGTAAGTTCATTCTGTGAATACCTAAAAAGTACTAACTTTACGTTTACGTTTACGTTTTTGACGTAAGTTAGTTCTGTGAATCAGGCCCAGTGTTTTTCTGGTGTTTATGGAACGTTTTGCTTTTACTATTGCTTGCTTTCTGCACTGATAGCGCATGGTATATAGACAGTGTAAGTATAGTGTATATGAGGTCCAAATAGATTTTTGCAAATTAAACTTATTGTATTACACCTTACAATACTTCTTCAGTGAGTCTTTGGTCATGTGCGCTCGCTCTTTCCTTCCCATGTAAACGTCTGTGAAAAGGCCCTCTCAACATTGGCACTTGAGATGGGCAATGCCAAAACAGCCAGTACACAACTTGTTAACTCTGGCCACTGACATAGCTTTCCATGCCAATACTGGCTCACTTGAAGATTGCGATTCTCAGGGCATGTTCTGCAGAATTTGCGCTGATCTGGGCGCTTATGTCCTCAGAGTTATTGAAGCGGTCAAAAATGAAGCAGCACTTTTGAAATTACGGAGGAAATTCCCCTTTACGGAAGGGATCTAGAACAGAGTACCACAGTGAGGTTTCATTGACTTCAAATGCCATTGGTGGTGAAGGGACATTTCTTTGCATCATTGCAAGCCATTTCTCATACATTGTAAAATAAAATTCCTGAATTGCTCTTCACCATTGCTTTGCTTACCAAGTGGCAAGCACTCTAACATGGAACATGTTGCAGTGCCAAAGTCACTAAAGGTGTCGCCCAGACTACTCTCAAGGAGATGTTTCACATCTACACCAATTATGCTGAGTACTTGGCATACAAGGGTGTTTTCAAACTCTAGTTTTTTTATTATGTCCACTACAGCAGTTATGTTTTCCTGTAAAAATCTAAGAATGCAGTAGAGTGTACTTTTCTTCACATCACTATCAATATGTGACCAAAGAGCCTCACATTTCTTGCCTTTGGCATCATCACTCAGCATAAATTCTGTAAACGGGTGCCACATGGATAATATAGCATTCATAGCCCCTTGGAGTGAGAACCATCAGCTAAGGGACACAGTTGGGATGACTCTTTCTTTGATGCCACATAAAGCACGAAATGATAAATATTAGCATTTTAGTTCCTGTGCATAAGAAAGCAGTGCACCAGAATGGACTAAAAAGTCAATAGCATTCCTCATTAACTCTGAAGATTGTAAAGATGCTTTCAGCATACCATCTAACAAGTGGCAAGGATCTCTTACAGGGTAGCACTTCAGCTCAGGTATCAATTTTGAAAGGTCATCACACAACTTTTTCATATACGTAGCTGATTCACTACAAATACAAACAATATCACTTCAATCTTTGTTGAACTTGGAAAGAACCATTTTTGCAGAGCATTCCAAGTGACACTGCATTCCATGTTTTCCAAAAGTCTGGTGTCATGTTTTAACCACTATCCCAGATGCTTGGTGATAGCGCTCTTTTCACATATACTTGTCACTATACCTTGCATTGAATGTTTAAAGCCTGAGGTGTTGGCAATTCACCTACTATGAATACTGACTTACTAGAAACTGGGGGCTGATGTATTAAGGGTTTTTACCTATTCTCTGTGGGTAAATGTGATGACACATATTAGGAAAGATTCTTATGAAACCAGCCATTTTACCTATCAGTGAAAGAATCAAACGCAGCCAAAATATCAAATATGATTTTGATATTTCCTGATTCTCTACAGTTTATAAAATAATTAAACAAGACCTAAAACATGCTTCTAAACCCTGCATCTTTAGACCAAAGGCCACAAAACTGAAAAAAAGAAAAGGAAGAAGAAACAATATTTTAGTGGCATCCCTAAACAACAAAACTCAAGCAGAATAATGATAGCCCAGACTTTCTTACTGCTAGCTTGTATAACAAAGTTACAATGTATTGGCCCCTTCAGGAAGAAAAAAAATGACTCTTTCACTCTCTTTTTCCTTTCTTTGAATGGCATTTAGTTTGTGGTTGTGCAGGTGTTTTTTCAGTGTTTATATGTTTTCACTGGTGGGGCTATTTCTCTTTCAGTGGGGTTTTATCAGTTATTTATAGGTTTAAACCTAAAACCGGACAGCCTATTTAAAGGACAGCAAGAAGTATTTAGTTAGTCTTTAAGGATGCTGCTTGACTATATATTATGCAAGCTTTATTTAACTAGATTCCCCCTTCTATTACCTTTCCTTGCAATGGTTCAATTCTAATGCTAGCTGTGCATTGAAGTTTCTTCCCAAATTATTTTTACTTCCCATAAACCTACAGTTCTTGAATACTTACTTTCCCTCATCCTCACAGTTTTAAATCATGTCATTATTATCACACCGATTGATGAGTTACAAATAGGTGAGTCATTTTTATTGTTGAGTGAACATAATGTCTTACTAGTTTAAATGTAATATTAAAATGACATTGTCTTAGAATATGCATAACATCGGCTCAAAACTTATTGGCCAAATAATGTACAAATAATGTACAAAGATGTGTACCTATGAAGAGGAATAATTTAGGTGGACCTTTTATTTCACAACAAAATAATGTTTTTACCACCTTAATTTCGCCAAAAGATTATCATTACCTATCAAAATTAATATATATCTAAAATGTGGAATTTAAATTGACGTAGTTTCCCATGTTGATTCTTAATTTAAAAATTCCTCTACGGGTGCAACTTAAATAGTATTGTTTTTTTTCCTAGTTTGTCCAATTTTTTCAAGGAAGAAAAAGTTGGAGAAAATCTTCTGTTATGTTATGCTATGTTGCAACCATGATGTCATGCTGTCGTAAAATAACCATTTCCCTGTATTAGTCCATATTTATGAATCTTAAGAATCGTACTCTGTTCTGTATTTTTTTAATTTTCTGCCTGCAAAGCAGTTGCTATGTACCTAATAAGAAAGATAGGTTGTTTGTTGCTTTATGCAAATCAATGTAATAAAATAGTGAGATATGCAAAAACAGAATAACTTGAGGGTACATGTCTGAAAGTAGGTTTGCAATTGCAAAGCCTGTTCTCTGTTTTTTCAAATCTGACCACACTAAAGTAATACCGTGATTAGCAAAGGCATTTTCAAATCACAATGTTAGCATTCTGGCTCTTTGATAGTCGCGAGGGGAGGGTTACTGGGCTGTTTGCTCTTTCTAGTGACTCTTAGTAAAAACTGTTAATAGTTTGCGATTGCATCTGTGGTCACAAAGCATTACATTGTTAATCACTGCATACTGTACTTGATAACCATTTGCAAAGGGAACGACAGGCAACTTGTACTACGTGAGGGACAGAGATTTGATGCATCTCCTCCCTATCTCCTTTTATTATACAAATTTTTGTTGGTGTTGCAACCCTTTCCCTTAAATGCAGAAATACAGGTGTGGTGTCTCTTGCAGGCCCCTGTCTCTGCGATCACAGCTCATTGCAAGTATTCTCTTAATAAACCTTGCCTTATGAATTTGAATGAGGCAGGATTTCTGCAAATCCATGTGAAATAACTCTTTGAAGGATGCTGAATTAGTACTTGTGGATCTTAGAAGAGAACTGGCCAAATGACACATCACAGATGTTGTGCTAACACGGCACAGCCACATAACCCACTAATGTTCATTACAGAGAGGGGTGAGCTGGAGAGGCAAACTTGCCATGGGGGCGGGCTTTGTTTCACAAGGTTGTGTATGTTGTGTATATTTTTGGTTTAGTTTGTGTGAGGGTGATAGCATGTTTAAAATGCGTATAGAGTGAATGGGAAATGTGTTGGAGAGTAGCATGTGGAATGAGGGGCAATTTAAGGATCTTTTTTACATAGCTCTCTGCACTTTCTCCAAATATATGCATTATATTCACAACATAGGCTTGCCTACATTTCTTGGAATCTTTAGTATTACAAGACTTGTTGACCACCTCTGAACAGGAGTATTATGAGTAAGGTCAGTAGCATAGTTTGAAAAGGAAAGAGGACAACACTGTAGGATAGCCATGGTATGGAAGCAAGTGCATCAGCAGGACCCTAACAAGAGTATACAGTGCTTCATTTCAAATAGGCATGGGGAGAGTAGTTGGTGTTTTTGGTCCTGTTCTAATATAACTAAATAATTTAGCACTGCATATATCTCATGCACTTCAATAAATAGGTTAATATGTAATCAAACCTAACAGCATATATTTACTGTCAATTTATGTGATGTGTAAGCCCACTTTCAAAAGCTGAAAACTACTAAGTTTTAATAAATGTAATAATGACTAATTCACTTACAACCCATTTCAATCTATGGGCCTTATTACAAGTTTGGCGGTCCGTGAATCGATGTACCTGTGGTTGCGGTCTGAACGCTGCGAGCTCGGCAGTCTCACCACCGTATTATGAGTTGGGGGGATTGTGATTGCAAAGACTGTGGCGTAACCACCGACACCACCAGCACACAGCTGACCGCCGGGTTTACGGTCGGGGAAAAGCAGCTGAAATAGGATGGTACAGGGGAGTTTCACCACCATCCGTATTACAAGTTGGCTTTCCATGAGCTGACCGCGGCGGTGAGACCACCAGCTTCAAGTCGGTAGAAACAAAGGATTTGGGGTACATCTTCACCCTTTTCCTGTGATTTTGGTCAGAGTTCGACGTGGATCCCTTTCTTCAGGTACCTCCCTCACAGTAGCATCTTTACCTCAAGGATTGCGACCCTGTTTGTGGCGATGTACAGGAGAGTCCTTTTGTACCATATACCCATTGCCTGGACTGCCCACTTATGGGACAACTCCGGCAATGGGTAGGTGGTATTTTTCCATATGTATCATACATATGTGAGCGTCCGACACATATGCGGTCGAAATGCTCAATCAGGCATCGATACATATGGAAAAATAATCACCACGGCTCCAAAATCTCATCAGCCACACCACAGGCACTGCGGTGAACTCGTAATACGGTGGTCGGAAGACCGTTGGCGCTGCAGTCACCTGGCGGCTGTGGCGTTCAGACCACCAAACTCATAATCAGGCCCTATGTCTACACCAATGATCTACATTTAATATTTCAAATTCTGATGAACACCCAGGTGAAATCTTACTAAGCGCAGTAGTTCCTGGTGCATAAAGATATTTTATCCATGCTTCATATCCAAGAGCATTACAATGTGATCTGCAGAGTGACTTTCATTTCTCAGTTCCACCTCAAAGAAAAATTGGGAAAATGGAATGATGCATATAAATCCTTATTAGAGTATCGACTCCCCAAAGAAAGTGGAAGCAAATCTTATTCTCCTTTGAGGTTTCACCACTGCCTCACACTTTCATGTCAGCACAAGCAATTAATTTTGTCTTCAGGGAGAAAAGCATTGCATGTTTACCAACTTCCCATTTAGTCTACTGTGTTCCAGGGATGGCATAACAACCTGGTGGGTTTCACAGCTTATGCAGGTTTTATGTCCAAGTAGTGACATTATAATTTCTGCACTTTCAGCAAGTGTATATTTTGCAGAAATGTATTGTGGTTTAAACCAGTAGTTGGATGGTGCATTCAGTCCCTCTCCATATGTCAAATGCATGGGGATTGGATTTGGAGACAGAACACAAAAGCTGGCAAAGTGGTTTTCAGATTAATTGCATTTACATCAAGGTATTCTTTACCATACTGTTGAATTTGATTTTGTAACTCTCAGTAGTAGAAGAGGTGTCCCCAGGTCAGTAGAGGGTCCAAGTAATAATTAATTTACATCCCTACCTCCTCGTTAAATAGGCATAGCCCGGTTTGACTGATACCATATTATTCGTGGCTTGATTGCTTAAACTCCAAATGTGCCCTTAAAACAAAATTATGTCCCCAAATGGTACTTTTTTTAAATGAAATGTTTTGAAAAACACAATTTTACTTTTTTTTATGAACCTTGGTTACAACGACAGTGAATATATTTAATTTCTTTGCACATTTCTGTCACTGTCACATCGGCATTTGCACAAAATATCAAGTTTGTGATGCGCATATATCATCAATATTGTTCTACAAAAATATCATATTACAGAATATCATTGTCAAGAATATTTTGTTTTTGGTAAGAAATATTTAAAAAAATATATATTGCTGTTTTTAATATTGTTTTAATTAATATTGTCAAAAATATAGTTTTTAATTAATGTAATGTGTTTCAGATAATATAATAGTTTTAAGTGGTAATATTGTTAGTATAATTGTTATTTATGCAACACAATATAGTTTGTAATTTTAAGTGTTTTATTAGTTTATATTTCAAAGTAATCTTAAGCTTAGTGGCTGGTTGTTGGGTTTGTAGGAGAATAAGATGGAAAGGTAATTACATTTCAATTATAGGTATTAGCTCAGCTCTTGGATGAATAAAACTCACTGAAGCTCAATAGGGATAAAACTGAGGTCATGATTATGGGCAAAGACCCTGCTCTCTGGGGTCCACAACATTGGCCTGCTTCCCTAGGGGCTTTGCCTACTCCACCCTCAAAGGTCAAAAACTTGGGCTTCCTTCTGGATGATAAGTTATCTATGAGGTTTCAAGAGGCCAAGGTGACGGTCACTTTTTCTGCAGTGCTTAAGTGGCTAAAAAAGATCATTTGGCTGATCCCCACTTCTGCGCAAAGGACTGTGATTCAGGCCCTAATCGTCTCCAGATTAGATTACAGCAACATGTTGTATTTAGGTGCCGACAAAGACACAAGCGATCGGTTGCAGCTAATGCAGAACACTGCTGCTAGGTATCTATAAGGTAGACCCTTATAAAATGAGTTTTATATGCCCTGGGTTAAGTGAAATTTCACATTTCACTCCCCACATTGTGATAAAGTGCTGCCCAAATTCGACTTTGATGCTAGGAGCACTGTGAAGTGAGGATCTGCAATATTTTTACAGATTCAGAACCCCTAAAGTCTCCCCTAGTTGTCCCATGGGGTGGGGGTCCTGTAGATATAAGCAAAGTACTTATAAAATATGTTTTTGCAAGTCCTGGTGCTGGAAAAATGGCCTAAGTCATTTTTCCCATTGCAAATCCCCTGTTACATAGGTTAACATGGTAGAAAGTTATTAACTAATAACTCTTGATAGGAGAGGGCTAGAAGTGCCATTCAAAGACTTCCCCGAATGGTATTAATAAATTCAACAATATGATATTGTTGAATTTCTCCTAAAGTGTACATACAAGAAGTTATAAGACTTTCTTGTTTGTAAGTCCAGATTCAGCCTTCCAGTGGTCTGCCCTGATTTGTCAGAGTTAAGTGGATTAGCCAGGCTGCCTTGAAGAGGTGGTAAAGAGCCCCTGGGGTCAACCAGCTCTGCTGGCAGGGCAGTGTGCTGTTCCATAGGAATGCCAGGCCAGGGGAAGGAGTCGTAAACTATGTTCTTCAAAGAGGAGAGCAGAGAACAGTGTCATTTACAACTCTGAACTTTCCACCTTAGGTAGATGGTAGGATTAAGGAAGGTATGAGCAGATGCAGGGGGGAGAGTCTAAGTAAATTAGCCATCCTAGGGGTGTGTTTAGCCAGCTCTTACCTCCTTCCTGGAAAATCAGCCATTATGGATTTGGAAGATTTGATGCACTCAGGGACAAAATAATGCCACACTCTACAGGATGTGGTCATATCTTTGAGGAGTTACCCTGCTCCCATTGGTTAGGAAGTGACCTCCTGCTTGACCCAGAGAACTTGGAATAAGTATCTGAGAGGGGCAGAGCCCTCCAGATCTGCTGCTTGAAACTGAATAAAGCAAGACATTGTGCCAAGCTGAGAAGTTTTGCTGTGCAAATTCTAAGGCCTGACCTCTGAAGCCTGCACCATCAGAAACTACAGCCCTGTGGACTACCTTGCTGAAAAAGACGTAAAGAGTGGACACCCTGCAAGCTACAGGTTAACAGAGCTCACCTGGACCCTCACCACCAAAGATCATCAACCTGGGGAACTACCAGTGGATTTGTAATTGTGACGTCCAAGTGGATTGTGGGAACTGAAGTACTCCACTTTCAAGGACCATCTTGGATATTCCAGACCCTTGGAGTGAGTTTGAGACACTTTGGGACCCTGTGAGGAACTTCAGGAAGAAGTTCAAGAAGTTTAGAGAACTTTGGAGGAACTTTGAAAAAAAGCTCCATAGAGGGACGGACTCAACCTGGTCAGCCAAGCCCCCTGCCTTCAACCGCGAGCCGGCCAAGCCATCTAGGTTCGTCCCGCTTAAAGCTCCGTCGGTCCAACTTCCAGAGTTTGACCAGGAGTAGAAGAAATCCGAGGCCGGCGAACCCTCACCGAATCTGGCCTGGTGAAGAGCATCAAGGGACCCCGCGAGAAAAAGCTCCAGAAAAGTTTCTAAGTCCGCTCGTAGAAAAGGTGACCGGGAGCAACCGCGAAAACCAAGCCGCCTGCCTTCAACCGCATGTCGGCATGGATCCTGGGTTTGCCCCACTGGAACGCTCCAGAGGTCGAACCGCAAAAGTTTCTAAGTCCGAACGTAGGAAGGTGAACGGGAGCTCATCGCAAGGCAAGCCGGCGAACCCTCACCGAATCCGGACTGGCTGAGAGCTTCGAGGGACCTCGTGGAGAAAAGCTCCAGAAAAGTTTCTAAGTCCGAAGGTAAAAACTGTGACCGGGACCTTCCGTGTGGAGTATCCGCTCAGGGCTCCATTGCGGTCGGCCTGAAACTTTGACTTTGGGTCGGTCTATCGCGAGCCTGTATCCCAATATGGTTCTATAAGCTTCTAAGTGCTATATTTTGCTAAATCTTTGAAAATTCATATCTCCGGTTCCCTAGATTGGATTTTTGTCGTTTTGATGTCATTTTAAAGATAAAAATATTTCCTATTTTTATAAACTGGTGTTGGATTTTTATTATGTGTTGTGTCTTAATTATTTACTGAATTGGCGTTTTTAAATGCTTTACATACCTGTCTTTGAAGTTAAGCCTGTCTGCTTGCAGCCACGTTACCAAGGGTTGAGCATAGGAATAATTTTCTAAGACCTATGCTGAGTCCTACCAATGGTTAGTGGCCTTATTGCCAGTGGCAGACCTACATTTGCCCCTACCAATAATCCACTTTCCAACAAACACTGTCCTGTTTTCTAACCGGCCAGTGAAACTTGTTTGTGGCTAGAAATTAGATGTAGAACTACACTCCTACCCATTTGTTTCTTACTGAAAGTTAGAAACTCCAACAAAAACTTAGCACTAACTGTAAATTTGTATTCTCATAATAGTAAGATTATCTCTTAATGTAATAATGCTATTCAAAAAAGATGGTGATTTGGTGAAAGAAATATTATTAGCCTTGGTTCATTTATGTTGTGTAGGCAGTCCATCCATTGGTTAAATGAAAAGCCAGAAGAAGAACAATTATTCATATAGGTGCATTTAATTGTACTTTGACCTGTAATTTATGACTGGACACATCCATGTCTACTTTGTTGGCGGAAAACCAACAGGGTGACCATGTCACCTCAGGTCAATATGGACACTGTCACCAGTGGAAATGTTTTTCATCTGCAAATCGCTGAGTTCAGGTTGTAGGAAATTATCACAGTCCTTCTAAAAGGTAAACCACAAAAGTCAGTAAATTAACCTGTGCTTACCCATCTTGTAGTTAGATGCAAAAGAAGTCAGGCTTTACTTAGAGGCAATGTTTAAAGTATGTATACACTACTAAAACAGCAATAGAATGAAAATACAACACAAGAATAATCCTAAATCCAATTTAGAAAAATAGAGGATATAGTAGTGGCTAAATGACACCAAAACAAAACTCCAATCAGTACGGTTGGAGTTATGAGTTTTTAAAGTCTATGGTAAAAATGTGCCAAGATGCATGAACCTCCAACTGCGGGTATCTGGTCGCGCTGGACCTGGGTAAAGTCAGGCCAACCATGATGGAGGACGCGTAGGAGTACCTCATACGGTGCTTTTACTTGTGGGTGAGTCCTTTTAAAAGTAGAATCCCCAAATGTGAAAATTAGAACCCTAAATAGAACACGATTTATAAAGTTGAGGATTAGTGTTAAATACTATCGTTTTTGTTTATCTAGATACCACAGTTGGAATCTCAGACCCTACTAATTTATAATATACTGATCGATTAGAGATAAACAGCAGGCTGGCATCAATCCTATATAATCGTACACGAGAATAGGAGGTAAGCGATAATATTAAGTATAAGCATTTGATATTACAATTTTTGTTTGAAAGTTACTCAGGTCGGATACTGATAGTATGCATATGTTTTTGCTCTCTTTTGATATAATAGGATCCCTTGTGATTAGCACCCAAAGCCTAGAAGGTATTGTCTGCATTATTGTTGTATTAGCATGTTGGCTTGTCACAGGTGGACTATTACTCTTATAAATACAAGGGTGCACTAGTTGTGAAATTTAGAGTGAATATGTCTATCAATACAAAGCAATGAGACAGATGTTGGCTTAGCTATGATGGGTAGCCATTATTATTATTATTTACGATATGTTAAGGAATATGCTAAACTAATGCCATGATCTAATAAGCTTGGAGTAATATTTTGAAAGTAGGTTTTTTCAATAACTGTTAGAATCTCAAAGAATATTTTCTTAAAGGAATGATAGGTGGTGGTTTAGGATGTCACAATTGTTAATTTATACATCTCTGTTCGTGTCTTTGCACTGGGTGCATTGATTGATGAATATGGACTTTAAGTCCTTATGTATATATCACAACACAGTTATTTTTGGTATATTATAGCCCTGAGGAAGTCGTAAGGGATACACTCCCGCTGCGACGAAACGCGTTGGCGCAAGGCTATAAAGAAATAAAAGAACAAAAAGAAGAGCAAGAATTACAGCATCGTTTTTTGTTCACAAGATAACTACGAACTGCAGTTTTGATTGTGTAATGTGTGTGCCTTGAATTTGGTCTCTCATGATGGAGCACAGGTTGGGTATAGGACAGTGTTTGACCCACTGGGAGCTGTACCTTCTATCCTTGATGTGAAGTCTGCGCAGTGTTGCTTTGCAGAGGTCTTGGTTGCTCAGTGTCAGATCTGGTGAAGCTTTCAGGTGCGCAGAGAGGCTTGGGGGGACTTCGTGTTGCTAAAAATCAGATCTGATGAAGCCCTTAAGTAGGAGCTTGTGGCTCTGCCGAGATCATCGTCCATTTGCATTGCATTCAGTTCAGCTTTCAGATGGGAACTGTGCAGTGTGTCTCCGTGAGACTTTGTGTAACTCGACGTCGGATCCGGTGAGGCTATTAGCTATGCGGCAATGCTCTGTTGGATTCTGCGTAGCTCTGCATCATTTCCAGGGTAGCCTTCAGTTCAAAGCTGTACAGTTTTGCAAGGATCTGATGAAACCTTCAGTTAGGCAAGGAGAAGTAGACTCTGACTCCAACAATGGTTCAGGATGGTGAGGAGAACACTTGAGGGGGGGGGGGTCTTTCATAGAGGCCAGCAGAGGGGAACATGTCAAATCCAGTTGGTACTTGTCAGTTGGATAGCAGGAAGGGTCTCTGGATGCTCGTGTGTCACTGTGGCTCAAACAGGCCATCAGCCAGCAGGCCCTTGGAGTCTCTTCTGAGGTCATTCTGAGGCAGTCATCCTTCTGAATCTACTCAGTCCTAGGAGCGATCTGATGAGAGGTTCTGCAGTTGTCACGTTTGTGCCCAGTTTGTGGCTGGAAATTAACCCTTAGTCTAACCCTAAACATTTCTGTCACTTCTTCCCTTTTCCCTTGGTCTGGCTCTAGACTGGCTAGTGAAACAAATGACAGGCAGGCCCAGGTGTGAGCTGCATTTGTCAGTGACAGGGCAGGCATCTTCTGAAGTCAGGAAGGCTACTCACTGAAGCTCAAGAAAGGGGCTGGGTACAACCCTCTAGGCCTTCCTTCTCAGGAGTGGAACACCCTTCCCCACACCTAAGACCATGTGTCCCATGTCTGGAAGGATACACATCACACCACAGAAGAGCCATTAACAGTTGTGTGCACCTGGGCACAGGCAGATAGGCACATTTGGTTTAGCCAGAAAAATGCAAACTTTATAAATGTGACATTTTCAAATAGTAATCTAAGATCTGTATTTACCATTTAAGAGGATTTTAAATTATAATTCAAATGAATGGAAAAAAATATTTCTTGAGCTGTTCCCAAACCGAAGTTATCACTTATTAAATGCAATAAGGTAACCCAGTGTTGTGTTAGTCTATGGGAGGGCAGCTTTACCACAGTGTCCTACTTTTTAAATAAAATGCACCCTGCCCTATGAGCCTTTGAGGCCTATCTTAGGGTTGATTTATAAGTATAAAAAAGGAAGTTTTAGGACTGACAAAAGGTTTATCTTGCCAGGTTGAAATGTTGAAATGACAGTTTTAAAACTGCACTACAGGCTGCAGGGGGAGGCATGATGCATGTTTTACACAGATACTTTACTGAGTTGCACATTGAGTGCTGCAGCCCACTTAAAGCTTTTAATTTGCAGGCTCTGAGTACATGTAGTACAATTTACTATGGGCTTTTAAGTAAATTAGGTGTGCCAATTAGGTGTTTGCCAATTTTACCATGTTTGGAAGGGAGAGCGTAGGCACTTTACTGCTGGTTAGCAGGAGTAAAGTACTCAGATCCCTAAAAGCCTACAAAAACAGGTTGCAAAAGAAGGCAAAAATCTGGGGTAACACTGCAGACGTGGCCAGATACAACACAGGTGTATCAGTCTAATGAGGCCAATAGATGCTGAACAAGGATCACAACACCCGAATGTACTAGAAACAGTGTCCTTAACGGCCTGAAGATGGTGGTGACGCTAATACCAGCTGAAGGTTATCTCCTAAACGAAGTATGTTTGCCAGCGGCAGCCGGCACAGGTAAACATGGTGAGGCGGTAGGGCAGGGCGGGGGTGGGGTGGGAGGGGGAGTAGACAGACGGAATAGGTATAATTAAATAAATAATACCGATTCCGTCGTCTGTCGGCTTCCCCCACTGCCGAGCCCTGCCCTGCCCCACTGGGCTTAACTGTGCCGGCGGCCGCTGATGTTTACAGATGTAACTTGCAAAGCGTTTTGCTTTTAACTTGTTGGGCAGTTCATGGTAAATACACGGTTGTGCATTGGATAAATAAATTATACATTGCCAGTCTATATTTCTGAGGCGCACACTAAATCATGTAGGTGAGCCTTTACGCTATGCATAACGCCTGCGCTGATTTGGCCAGATAAGGAACAGGAAACAGCTCAGGTTAGGTAAAAGAGCAGACACGGATGGCTTTAAAAATTAAATTGACAAAGGCTGGCGCTGCCATGTTATTTGGTTTGCAAATGGCTGTCGGTTTAATATGCTGGTTCCCTTAATTCATTTGCATGCACTTCGTAAAAGCTGGTTAATTTCCCTTTAAAGTGTTTAGTGAAAATACTGTGTTTATCCTTTCAACCTGCATCTTTTTTTCTGTAGTGGAGACAGCATTCAAAACATGCAAGTCGTTCTTCTCACCCTGCTCCTGAAGCCTAGGACAGCTGTGATAGGCTTGCTTCATCCTAGGGCCACAATGTCCCTGCCAAAGCCCACATATTATTCCAAAAGAGCTGCGCACATTTGCCAAGGCCCTGAAGCCTTCCTAATTGTAATCTGTGAGAACGTTTTCGAATACATGACATCATCCTGGCAGCTAGGGTCATTGCCGTGACTGACAGCGCTATTCATTCAGTGCACTTCAGTGAGTTTAAAATCATTCTAGTAAAGTTGAACTAGTGCAGCTAATCCGCCTCTCTTGATGTCATTCAAAATAAAAAGCAGAAAGAAAACCTCAAGAACAAACATCATGCCAACCTAAATTTGACTCGGTTACACAGGATATCTGGTATATATTTTTGTTCTGGAAGTACTATATGTTAGTGTTTACACAGTCTACTTGTCTATGTGTGCTCGTGCGCGCATCTTTGGCTTATGGTGACTCTGCTAATGTATAACCCAATAAACAGATTTGAGAGGGAGTGAACAAATAAGACTGAAATGCTAAATGTTTGATGATATGCATTTTTCTCCTCTTCCTATAAAGAAAGAGTTGCAATGGGGAAAATTAACTAGAACTTTTTGAAAATAAAATGCTATAAGCTTTCAACCCTCCTCCTCAGTTTAACCACAAAACATTTTTGGAACGCTCTTGAAAACAAGACAAAAAGTGTGTCCTGGTGATATAATACTTGCTTCTGTGTCCTACGCAAAATTTGCTATGGCAACTATTGAAAAACTCAAAACATTTGACTGATAAGGGTATAGTGACAAAATCCTGCAGCAGTCTTTTATTTTAACATTTTATTTCTTGTTTTGAGAGCATTTCATGGAGAATAGAATTGGTAGGCTACAGAGGACCGAAATCACGACATTGTATCTCACGAAGTTAGCACTAGAATTGCTAATTGGTCTGACTCATGTCTTAAATAGTTGAAGAACAGGCTCAGCGTCGTTTTAGCACCTTAGACATTGGCAAAAGGTTGTTTGTTACTGTAACTTTGAAAGTCAGAATGCACTGCTTTTAGCTGGAAATAGAGCAGTAATTGATGGCATCTCAAAAGTGCCCAAAGAGCACAACAGAAAACACACACTAACACAAAGCAAGACAATACAAAACAGACCAGTGCACAGCACAACCAAAGAGTCTGTTTTGTATCAAAATGCAAAAATACAGCACAAAAACATTGAAACTCAAACAACAGCTGAGCAAAATCAATCAATCAATCAATCAGGATTTGTAGAGTGCCGCTGCTTCACCCATGAGGGTCTCGAGGCGCTGTCGGATAGTGCTGCCTGTTCTCCTATTGGTCAAACATCCTTATGTTGAGGTCCTTCCTAAATTGCTGGCGTGATTGTTAGGCTCTGAGGTGCAGGGGGAGGATGTTCCAGGTATTGGCTGCCAAATGGGAGAAGGAGCGGTCTCCACTGTATTGGATGCGATGGGTGGCAGCTAGGGCAAGGGATCCGGGTCTGAGTTTCCTGGTGGGCTGGTGAAAGGTCACGCGTTGGTTGAGGTACGCCGGTCATTCATTGTGTAATGCCATGTATGCATGGGGGAGGAGTTTGTACTGTCATCTCTTCATGACTGGTGGCCAGTAGAGTTTCCTGAGGTGAGGGGTTATATGTGTCCATCTGAGGAGGTCAAGAATGAGACTGGCTGCTGTGTTCTGGATCGTATGATGTTTCTTCATGAGTTGGGCTGTTATTCCTACGTAGAGGTTGTTGCCATAGTCGAGTCTGCTGGTGATGAAAGAATTCGTGACAGTTTGCCTGGTGTCTGTTGGCAGCTATTTGAAAACCTTCCTGAGCATACGGAGCATGACGAAGCAGGCGGTGGAGATGGCGCAGACTTGCTTCTTCATGGATAGCTAGCTGTTGAGGATGAGGTTGTGGGCGTGTTCAGTCCCCCTATCGGTGGGGAGTGGGGTTGGGCCCAGCTCCGGGGGCCACCATTCATTGTTCCAGTGTGTGTCCTTGCCTTTCTCAAAGATGATACAGCACAATTATGCACAAGAATTATTATCACATATTACCACCTCCTCAAGCCTGCTTTCATTAAATTGAGTTTGCTTCTAGCACTGCCTTTTTCACCACCAATGACATTAAATAGTGCTAGTCAAAAATGTTTTGTGATCTGGCCCCAGGTATTGAATGCAATGCCTGAGCTCCTATACTTCTAATGATAAATTACTTGAGATGCCTCTTTTTCTTGTAGTGTTCTACTACAATCTGTAGCCTACTTTGACCCCAGAATGGACAAGGTAAAACACGGAGTCCTGTCACCCGGTTATCTCTCTTCTCATTCACCTTTCAGTGCTTCTGTGACTGGCTCTCATGTTCTAGTATATTAGGTCACTGGTAGAAACAGTGAGATATGGAAAAGTACATCACTTCTGTTGGATTTTGAGCAAAAGATTAATACAAAACCTGACTGTTTGCCTAGCCCATGTTATTATCATTCAACCCAAGCAATGGATGTTCGAAAGTGTGTTATTGGTAAGGGTTGGTATGTGCCTACCAATAGCAATAAGTCCACTAACTCGGTATAGGGTCCAGTAAAGCTCTCAGTAATTTAACCCCTTGCTCAACCCTTGGTAGCTGACAATGAGCAGTCAGGCCTAACTTAGGAGACAGGAGTGTAAAGCATTTAAAAACACCAATGCATCAAATGAGTTAGACACAATGAAAATCCCAAACCAATTTATAAAAATATAAATTGTTTTTATGAAGAAATAGACACCAAAACTACAAAAAATCTAATGTAGTGAACCTGAAACATGAATTTTAAAGATTAACCACTTTATAGTGCTTAAAAACATATAGCACCACTCTGGGACATCTGGTCACCCTTGACCGGAACAAAGTCAAAGTTTCAGGCTGACCGCGATGGATTCCTGGTTGATTACACTAACTGGGAGGCCCGGTCAAAATTTTACCTTCAGATTTGGAAACTTTTCTGGAGCTTTTTGTTCCAAGGGCACTTGACCCTCCACAGCAGGCCAGATTCAGAGATGGTTCCCCAGCTTGACTTTCAACGAGGCCCCAGTCAAATCGTGGAAGTCTGGAGCTTTCAGCTGGACAAACCCGAAACCATGGCAGGCCCGGGTTTTTGAAGGTAGTCGGCTTGGCTCTCGCTGTCGGGTTGGTCATCCTCTGAAGCCTTTTCTCAAATGTTCTCCAAAGTTCTCCAAACTTCAGGGGGCGCTTCCTGAAGGTATCCTTGTAGGTTCAAAGTGTCCAAATCACAAATCCAAAGGTCTGGAATCTCCTCTATGGTCTCTGGAAGATCTGGGCAACAATTCCCATAATTCACCTGACCAAATCCTTAAAAGTCTACTGGACGCTCTCCAGGATGGGGACTCTTGGAGGAGATGGTGCATTTGGGCTCTGTTAACCCACAGTGGCCAAGGCCCTCCTTGGTATTTTTACAAGGGGCGGCTTTCCTAAGGAGGTTCCAACTTCACGTCTGCATACATGAAGCACATGTGGGCTGAGTGTGGGGTGACCTATAGGTTCACTACACCCTATCACCCACAAACAAACAGACTTGTTGAAAGAAATAACAAGGCCCTGAAAGGCATGATTGGTGGACTCCCAGAAAAACCCTTAGGCGATGGAATGTGCTACTGCCTTGCCTGCTTTTTGCTTACAGAGAGGTGTAGGGGAGTAGGGTTTTCCCCCTTTGAACTTTTCTTTGGACAGCCTGTATGAGGACCCCTCTGTCTTGTCAAGGAAAGATGGGAGAGACCCCTACAGGAACTAAAACAGGACATTGGGGATTATGTACTTGACCTTCGTTCCCAGATGGCTGAGTACATGAAAAAAGCAAACAGAAACCTTGAGGCCAGCCAAGAGCTCCAGAAGCTTTGGTATGACCAACAGGCTGCCATGGTGGAGTTCCAACCAGGGCAGAAGGTGTGGGTTTTGTGGCCTCTGGCACCTAGGGCCCTCCAGGACAAACGGAGTGGGCCCTACCCAATCCTTGAGAGAAAAGGGGAGGTCACCTACTTAGTTGACCTGGTCACATGTAGGAACCCCAAGAGAGTAATACAAGTAAATCGCCTGAGACTCTACAATGACATGACTGATATGACCATGCTCATGGTCACAGATAAGGGCCAGGAGGCAGAGAGTGAGCCAATCCCTGATTTCCTTTCTCATAACCCTAAAGATGGGTCAGTTGATGGAGTGGTCTTTTCAGACACCCTCACTGCCCAACAGCAGATTGATTGCAGTCAAGTCCTCAACCAGTTTGCTGAGCTCTTTTCCTTGACCCCTGGTCAGACTAACTGGTGTACACATGACATGGACACTGGTGACAGCCTACCTGTCAAAAACAAAATACACAGGCAGTCTGACCATGTCAAACAAAGCATCAAATCTGAGGTAAGCAAGATGCTGGAGTTGGGTGTCATTGAACCTTCAGAGAGCTCCTGGGACAGCCCAGCTGTTTTTGCCCCCAAGCCTCATTACCAGGGTGGAAAGAAAGAAATTATGTTTTGTGTGGAATATAGTGGCCTTAAAGCAGTCACGAAAACAGACACATAGACAATACCAAGAGCTGATTAGCTCATTGGCAGGTTAGGGGCAGCCACATACCTGAGTACATTTGATCTCACATCAGGGTACTGGCAGATAGCTCTGACCCCTGGAGCCAAAGAAAAATCACCATTTTCCACTTCAGATGGGCACTTCCAGTTCACTGTGATGCTCTTTGGTTTGAAGAATGCCCCAGCCACCTTTCAGAGGTTAGTGAACATGGTCCTTGCTGGATTGGAGGCCTGTAGTGCAGCCTACCTTGATGATATTACTGACTTTAGCTCCACCTGGCAGGATCACTTGATCCACCTCCAAAAGGTTCTGGAGGCTCTGCAGAGAGCTGGCCTCACTATCAAGGCAAGTAAGTGCCAGGTAGGGCAGGGCAAGGTTGTATACTTGGGCCACCTTGAAGGTGGAGGCCAAGTTCAGCCATTAAAGCCCCAAATCCAGACCAGTCTGGACTGGGAAGCTCCAACCACCCAGACCCAAGTCAGGGCATTCCTTGGCTTGACTGGGTACCTGAGGAGGTTTGTGCAGGGATATTGGTCCATCATGGCCCCCTTCACAGAATAGACCTATAAGAAAATTGCCAAAAAGGTAAACTAGACAGTGAGCTGTCAAAAGGCTTTTGACACCTTGAAAGAAGCGATGTGCTCAGCACCCATTCTAAAAGCTCCAGATTACTCCAAGCAGTTCATAGTGCAGAAAGATGCTTCTGAACATAGGATAGGAACGGTCCTATCCCATACAAATGATTAATGTCATGACTAAACTGTTGCTTTCATAAGCAGGAGGCTTCTCCCCAGAGAGCAGCGTTGAAGTGCCATACAGAGGGAAGCCTTTGCTGTGGTTTTGTCCCTGAAGAAATTGAGAACATACCTGTGTGGTTCTCACTTCCTTGCCCAAACTGACTGCAGACCTCTCAGATGGCTCATGCAAATGAAAGGAGAAAACCACAAACCGTTAAGGTGGTCCATATCCCTACAGGGAATGGACTTTACAGTAGAACACCGACTTGAGACTGACCTTGCCAATGCAGATGGCCTTTTCACGTCTTCCACTTAGACAATGAAGAATATCCAGGGAAAGATTAGTCTTATCCTCTTTTGTTTGGGGGGTATCATATTAGGAAAGTGCCTGTTTTTGCATGATTAGCCCCTACTCTTTGCCTGATGTGATTTCAAACTGTAAGTGCACTGGGTCCCTGCAAACCAGACTGCTCATGCCAGATCTCTTTCCTCAAAACTATACTACGATTGGCACAACTTTAGCCATCCCTAGAAGTGCTTAGTAAATGGTACTCCTGGTACCTAGGGCATGGGTACTGAAGAGGGTGCTCTGGGGCTGCAGCATTGATTGTGCCACCCCAGGGCCTCCTCACCAAGGCTATGCACTCTGCAGGCTGTGTGTCTTGGTGCAGGAAAATCCAAAGAGCTGACACGGCACACAGCCCGGTGTGCCATGCCTCCCATGCACATCATAATGTATAGGCAAGCCACCCCTACTGCAGGCTTTCAGCCCTAAGGCAGGGTACACAATATCCTATATATGCTCATCCAGGTAGGCCCCTACAACATTCAGCCTATTCTGTAATATTGTAAGTGAACAGGGAAGCCATAAAGTGTACATGGGCTAGATACTAGTCAGCACAAGTTTCCTAGCTCCATAATGGCTTCACTGATTTCCAAGGTGTTTGGTACCAAACATCTTGTCTTAATCAATCCTCACTAATGCTGCTGGTGGATTTATTGATAAATTCACACAGGAGATCCTTTTAGAGGGTCCCCTGAAAACCAAATCAAACACTAGTGTGGTCTCTGGCCAGTTTTCATGAGCCTGCCACCACCAGACATGTTCCTGACCTCATAGGGTGAGAGTCAGCACTCTCCGAGGAAAGGAACAATACCTGCTCTGGGTGTGTGTGTTTCCCACCTCCTCCTAGATAGGATGGTCTTCCTGGACAGGAAGCTTCAAAGGCGATGCCGCCTTTGAAATTCAACCAAGGAACCCCCAGATAATGGGGGAGGGCAAGTCCCCTTCCCTGCTCCAATTTTGGTGGGAGAAAAGGTGTGAAAAATAGTTAGATGAGGAGGAGGGTCCCTCCTCAACCCTAACCACCCGTAGAGCGGGGCAGGCGAGGTGAGCCTCTCTCCTGCAATTTCACCATTTTGAGATGGTGATAAAACCTCCAATCAGAGGTAGTGCCTCTTCTAGTAGGAATTAGTCAGTAGAGGGTGTGGAAACCATAAAGGTAAGTATCCCATTGGCTATTACCCATCTCCCCTTGTAATACCCCTAAATTCCGTATTCCACTGACCTAAAGGAGATAAAGGAAGAAGACTTTCTGCTGATGCAGTAACTGAGCCCTGCTGCAGAAGAAACTGGTGCCAAACCCTGCCAATCGTGAAAGGATTTGACAACTGTGGTATGCTGTCCCTACCTGAGACCTGTGCAGCCCCCAAGAACCCCGGAGCCCTGCCATCCTTTGCCAATTACCTGGGTCCTCCCTTTGGACTAGTGGTACTAGTACCCGGCACACTGCTGGTAAAAAGACAGCCACAAGGTGAAGCCTAGCAAAGACTGTGTCGACGTGATTCCCCTCATCACCCGGAAGTTGCAGCAGCCAAGGCCTGTTGGTCAGTAGTCTGGAAACTGACCCCTTCAATGCAACCACCAGCCTGAGGGATCCTCTGAAGCTGGAAACAACCCCACTCCTGTGAACCTGTACCCGCTTCCTGGTGGCTTCGACTGTGTGAAATCAGCAACTTTGGCATGACCGCCGCACCGTGACGGACTGCCCTCACTGCACCTGTAACTGAATGCCGCCAATGAAGAACCAATCCTGCATTCCAAGACCTGTGGCACCTCCAATCCAGGTAATCCAGAACTGCCTGCTGTGCCCGAGCCGTGGAACTTCCAAAATTATGACTCCCTTGGAGCAGAACTTCCCCTGAACTCTGAGCAACTGTTGTCCCGCCAAAACTCCACGGCGGAGTGTTGCTTCCATCGACCGCAATAATAAATATGTTGGTGGTACTCTGCTGTCAAACCCTATGCTTTTCTTTCCCTTTGACCGAGGATGTCTCTGCCTTACGGTATTGACCGCTGTCGCTTAAAAACCTTTAAGCATTTGTGTCTTGAACTTCATTTGGTTACAAATTGACATACAAAGCATTTATTAACTGTTGAACAAAGTTCTTGGTTTATAAAAATATTTATAAAAATACGATTTTATTTTTCCTAATTGATCTCAAATTTGTTCTTGAGGGTGTGTCTCATTTATTGCCTCTGTTTGAGACAACAAATGTTTATCACACCCCTCTGATAAGCCTAACTGCTTGCCCACACTACCACAAAAATAGCACTAGAATGATCTGCTTTTACCTCTCCACACCTATTGGGGATCCACTTGACTCTTTGCACAGTGTACTTAATTTTAGTACACTATATATAGAGCCCGTGTCCTACAAAGCCACAGTCCCGAGGGCTGTAGTACCAAATTGTGCAGCTGGCACAGTGATTCGGAGATTAGGCTTTTGGGTGAAAATTTAGATTCCAACAGGGCAGTCCTTTTTTTCCTTGTGGTTTCAGGCAACAGATCTGAGAGACTATGTAGCTCTCAAATATTTATTCAGTGTTCTGTGGTGACAAATAGTGTGCACCTCTGTCCAATGAGCTGCTGGGTGTCACCCAAAATCATGTCAACTTCCTCCAAAGGGTAGCATCTTCAAGTCCCACAAAGCACTGCTCTTCCAAAAATTCAACATGGCTGATTTCTCTCCAAAGGAGTAAGAGTTAGCTAATCCAACCCACTGTGTGGCTCATTTAAATTAGCTCTCCTCCCCCTGACCTCTGCAAATTCCTGTTCTACACCTACCAGCTGGCTTGAGCACAGGATGTGGGGAGGTTGGCCTGACATCCCTTACTGATCTGCGCTCTCTTTGAGCTCATTTTGATTTACCCAGCCCTATCTGCAGGACCCATCCTCCACAGCTGCAGAGCTTTCTCCATCAGATAACCTCTGCTCCTGCCAGGCCACTTATCACCTAATCAAAGCAGCCTGGCTAAGCTTGTTAAGGCTGACCAATCAGCAGAGACCACAAAAAAAGCTGGGCTTTGGCTTACAGAAGAGAAAGTCCCATAACTTCTCTTCTGTACTTGCTATGATAAATTCAACAGTGGTGAGTTGTTAGATTTAGCAATATCAATATTTTATGTCCTTGAATGATATTTACTCCTTTCACAGCAATATTTAAAACGAATTACCTACATAAAAAATGTCAATGCAATGTTAGCCTTTGGAGCTAAGAATCTACAATAGGGAAAATGAAATGGGCAGTTTTTCCCTCACCAGGGCATATACAACATCTTGTATAAGACCCCTGCTTACAGTTATATGACCCCCACCCCTGGGACACCTAAGCGAACCCTCAGAGTACCTAATATGTAAAAAGGAGGAAGATTATCACTTTTAAAGTTCCCATTCAAAATGGGCTCTTTCAAAAACAAATTATACAATCCCTCATATGTGTTAACTTGGTTACCACCAAGCCAGCCTTCTGGTGCCTTCACTGAGATGTCCACAAAGTCCACCCATGACTATGTTTACCTTCCCTGTGTCACTGAACCTTACCCTGTACTGTTCTGGGGTCGGACTAATCTTCTTGACTAAACTTCTTGACTAAGCATTGTCTCATGTGGGAGTAGGATATTGCCTCACCCCCCCTGAAGGATCAGGAGCCTATCACTCCCAGCTACTTTTTTAATTTTAAAGACAGTCTGCAAGGGCGAGCTGCCTTTAAAATGACATCAAGCACACAGCAGCACATGTGCAAGTGCAGGAAATCTGCTGTCCTCTAAACTTCCATGCCCTATTACCTACTAGGGACCTATAGGTAGTTTAAACCCGCTGGCCCTATTAAACTAGGGACTTATAGAGTATGTCAATACCAATTGTGAGAATTTACTTTTAAAGACAGGCTGCAAGGCAGGACTGCCTTTAAAAGGACTACAAGCACACAGCAGCACACACATGCAAGTGCAGGATATCTGCTTGGCCTCTAAACATCCATGCCCCATTATATACTAGAGACTTATTGGTAGATTGCCCCCTGGCCCTATTATCTACTAGGAACATAAGGTCTGTCATTGCCATTTGTAAGTGTACCCTAGTATATGTACCTTTTTACACATAGCACTGGCCCTGGGCCTGGTAAACAGAGCCCAGGGTCCAGTCAGAGTCAGTTACCACCAGTATCATTCAGCACAAAATGGGGGTGAGCATGGCAAAAGGATGACTTTCTAACAACAGACTTGAGCACAACATGCTGAAATTCTCAACTAAATTACAACATGACATCATTTTAGTTAAATCAGAACAAACCACTTGATGTAGAGTTAGCAACTATAAACAGGAGATAGGTAATTTGCTGAAGCAATTTAACCTAAACATTTATCAAAGCACAATTCAAAATGTTTCTGCAATGTGTTAAGATGTATTATTTGTTGGGCTAATTGGAATCTTTATAATTTAAAAGATGCATAGTTTAATTTGGTGTGTATTCCTCTTGTGAAATACCCTACCCAAACAGCTTGGTCATGAGTGCTAAAGATCAAATATGAGAGAAGCAATTTTTACTTAATGTTCCATAGAGAGAGCTAGCTATTTCCACTGACAAAGGATTTTGCATGCTACTAGGGAAATATACTTTTTTTAAAAATGGCACCATGTGGAATGCACAAAGAATGAAACTACACCTTTATGTGAATGGTGTTGTCTGTCAGAAGAGAAGTGTTTAGAAAAGAAATAGAAATGTTAATATCGGTGCATTAAGGAGGCTTCCAAATTACAGTTGATGTGTGATTTACTTATGGTGGGATTTGTTGGTGTTTGTAGGAGAATATGGTGGGTATGAGAATTGATTCTCCTGTAGGATGTTCATGGTGTCATATTGGTGTCAGTGTGTAATGTGATACTTGGCAAGTTTAACAATTAAGAGGTAGCCATTTCAGATCTGACATATTAAGGGTCTGATTTTGAGTTGGATTGGAGTGAACAATTCTTCAAGCTCTGGAGAAAGTGCTAAATCTAAGGGAGAACGCATAGATGAATTTTGTCAACCAAATGTTTGCCATGATGGAGGAAAGACCACTGATGAATTGTACTCCAGATTTAGAACGTATCCCAAAATTTGAGTATAGAAAAGTGGATTCATATTTGAGGTGTTCATCTCAAAGGATAAGGCCACTCCCTGCTAGATGTCACGCAAATTAAATAAAATAAACCTATGCTCATCCCCTGATACCCTGATATCAAGCAATAGGGTTTAAATCAATTGCAATGTGTAAAGTATTTAAGAGTGCAACCACAGTATGAAAAGTCATGAAAAACACAACAGAACTCCACAACCAATCTTTAAATGAAGAGAAACATTTAATGAGTAAAACAGGACCAAAGCAAAACAAATCCAATAAGCAGAACCGAAGCACATATATTTTTAAGGATTTAGGTGAAAATAGCAACAAACAAACAAAAGCACAAAGCACCAAGTTTAGTCTATGGAAGTGGTGGACCAAAACATATGCATGATTTGAGGCTGACTGCAATGGAACCCTGGTCAGATACAAGTGGATTGGTCTCAGAGAAAGTCTGTAAGTCAAAACGTTCGAAAATGTTTCAAAGTCCTGCTTTAGAAAGGAACTTTGTCACTTTTTTGACCAACTGTTGACATTTCTTCTATGTTCAAATTACAGAAAGGGACTTTGTCACTTTTTGAGAAGAAAGACCTTCCCTAAATTGGCTGCTGCTGAAATCGTAGCTGGCACTGTGAAACCAAAGGCAAGATATTGGAAGGAGGGTGGTCCTGCTGGAGTTCTGAAGCTTTGGAATTTTCGCACTGAAAATGTTTCAATTCACAACATAGAATGAGTCTTCCCTGTTTTTTCCAAGGTACTGGTAGCAACGAACAGGACGAAGCTGAAATTCAGCTTAATTCAGGAGAACTGCGGGTCGGATATTTTTTCCCACAGGTCCCCCTGAAGCTCTGGAGGAAACATTTTCAAAAGTTTCCAAACTTACAAGCAACCATAGGAGTACACCTCTAAGGCCCCCATGGCCTCAACGAAGGGCACTTGCAGAAGCTCACATTGTAAGGGAGAGGCTAACAGCGAAATTCAGTCCAGTTAGCAA
Organism: Calotriton arnoldi; assembly: GCA_963921515.1. Classification (NCBI taxonomy): domain Eukaryota; kingdom Metazoa; phylum Chordata; class Amphibia; order Caudata; family Salamandridae; genus Calotriton; species Calotriton arnoldi. The sequence goes on from CAWUFW010000043.1 coordinate 314,621, forward strand.
TGGTCAGGTGGGTACTTCAGGGGAAAAAGCCACTTGTGGCATGCTGTGTTCCTGTAGCCACACAGCAGGTCAGCCAACTGACCACTGAGGTCCATTTCTGTGTCCTGGGTACAAGTGGGAGCAGGGATAGTCCTTTAGGGCTTCTCTCAGGTTGCAGTCTGCAGGTCCAGACCTCTACTGATCTATTGAAGATCCAGTAACTGTTAGAAGGATGGCACTTGGGGATGCAAACCTTTATGCCTGGCACCAGCTAGTGGGTGGGAGTGCCACCTGGGTACTTCCTAACCAATGGGGTAAAAGTTCCCAGGGGCAACCCTACCCAATTTTTTTAACAGTGCTTGTTTGTCCTACTGCAAATAAACTCACATCCCCCCTATTCCCAAAATCCAAGATGGGGAAACCCTTCTCCCCTCATTCAGAGCCTGTGTCCCCACCCGGTGGTGTGCACAGGGTAATGAGCAGAGCAGTCCTCTCCTGCTCTGTCCAGGTTGTCACTCCAACCTGGTTCTGGGGATAGCCTCCCTCCCACTGCATCTAGGACCAGCCTGGCTGTAAAAAAAAGGCTTGTGCCTTCCCAGATGTCACTTGACATTTACTTGTGACAAGGTAAGTTCGTTTGAAATATAATATATTTTTGGATGGACTCCAACTAGTCTTCCTGCCATGGGGGAAAACACTTCCCCACTCCCAGGCCAATATCTCTGCTCTGGGAACAGTTTTCACAACTCTTTCACACTTCTTTCAGGACAAATATAGGTTGAACAGCTAATAGAAGCTAATGCTAATTTGCCTTCTGAAGGATCAAAGAGGGAAAAGGTGGAAGGGATAACTTTCTAAACGTAACTTCCTTTTAATATTTATTAAAATTCGAGTTCACCATTGAATTGACATTAAAACAACTGTTAAAAATAACTGTTTAATGATTTTTCTAGTTGGTCCTATTTCTAGAATAGCAGTATTCCTATTTTTATCTGGACTACCAGAGTTAACATAGTTTTTGGTCCTTGTCACTGTAGGACATGGTAGCATTCATTTTCTACGTGTTCCATTTTTAAACACCATGCACCCTGCCTTCTGAGCTACAAGGCCAACATATGGGTGACGTAATAATATTTAAAAGGGAGAGCTTTACCTGTCAAAAAGGGTTATTTTGATAGGTTGCACTGTGGGATTTACACTGCAGCAGTCATACTGCACACGGTAGGCCTGAAGCCATGTTTTCAGTGCCACTGTAGTGCATGGCACAATAGATGATGCAGTCCACAATTGACATTTAACTTTCCATGCCATGTCTGCATTTCTGCACGATATTCTAGGGCCTCATAGGAAACTTAAATGTGCCAACCAGGTATTAAGCCAACTTTGACCTGCTCAGGATCAGACCACATAAACTGGGCACTAGAGATGAGTGTTCCAGTCTTAAAATCCAAGATTACCAGTAGGAGAGTTCCAAAAAAATGTAAAAATGGGTGTGACCAGCTCAAAAGGAGATATTTCAATAACATCTAAATCAAGTCCTAAGACCTTTTGCCGTTTATATCAAGATTGTACTTCTCAGCTAAGAGAGACCTTTAAAGCATTTCTATCACAGTTTCTTTATTAATGTGTAGGTGTTCCCCAACTGTATAAAAAGACAGGAAAATAAAACGGTAGTCAATGTGTTCTAAGCAAAAGAATATGTGGCATTTAAACCGCATTTGTTCCTCTCGAAAGGGAAAAAGATTAGATCAAATAAAATACACTTGGCTTTACAAAATGCCTAATGCTGCAAATGCCAAAGCATGAAACGAAATATGAATTCAATGCTGGGTGATCTGTTCACTAATAGCAGCAAAGCAGTTGACATTCATGCAAATGGAAGCAGAAGTACAAATAGAATGAGAGACTCATCAAGCATGAATAAAACAATTAACTTTTCAAACTGCATGTAAAATTTAAGGCTTGCATTTATCGAAATTGGCAAAAAGCCAGAGTAATCGTGTTTTCATCACAGTCTTCCTTGGACAGTTTATCAATTACAGTTTGTTCGGAAGGATTGAGAAAGACACATGCACATTAAAGTAAAAGGTCTCTTTAAGAAATGGTAGGGGAAAATGTGCTAAAAAATAGCGTAATATTCCGAACAAGCAGCTATGTGAAGAATGTAGAAATGAAAGTGAACATAATGAACGATTGTCGTTCAAGTGAAATGCCCCTACCTGTGAGGGTAAGCAAGAGTATTAAAAAACAAATACATGTTCACGATGAAACGGAGCGAGGTGGGGAAAGCAATAGGTAGGAGGGAGATCATTCACAGACAAAGTAACTACGATTAGTCCACTTGAACAGTCATTGGACATCTTGGAGCCAGTCAATAGTATAATTTACAGATAGTCAACTGAATTATGATTGGCTTTGCACTGTCAACATTGTAATGATTGTATTTGTTAATTTAATCCGAGAAGGAACTCACAGATAATTCCTGGCTGGGGATTTAGTCAGATGGCTGAAGGCGAGGTTGGCGATGCATGAATACCAAGCTTATTCTGGTACACCCTATGAGAACCATCATATGGCCCATTATCTAGAAAGTGATCATTGGAAAGGTTACCTGGGTTTTTGAATAATTGATCTTACTGTACAACAGTGCTTAATTTGAGCCATTGGGGGGAAAGCAGCACTTATTTCAGGGGGCCGGCACTTATTTTTCCTCATTGGATATTTACCAAGTGCAAGAGAGGGAAAAATAATTATTGGAAAGACGGGGATGAGAAAGACAGCAAAACCACCACCAAGGGAGAATGCAGGAATCATCAAGAGCGAGAAAAAGGGGCGGGGGTGTCTGGTAGTGGGTTAAAGACTACCAGCCTTGGTTTTCGATGGATCAATGTTTAATTGCACCAACTCTGGCTCCTGAGCAGAGCTTTAGATACCTGCATTCCCCCCACCCCCCAAATTAAGCACTGCTGTACAACAGTCTAGAAGCACACTGCATCTATAATCCGCTTTTTGTCTTGGCAAGCCACGTTTCATCTCTTGTTGATCAGGTGAATGGCTTATGTATGGTGTGCATACAACAATGTCAATTTAATATTGAAAATACTCACCGCACACTGGCAAATCAGTAGGATTTACTGGTTTTCAATGTAATGAAATCCCTACTCCTTGTAAATATTGAGTAAAAACATCAGTAAAGCCACCCCACTCCGAGCATAAAACACACTGAGAATTTTAAATACTTATGATGTCTTCCAATTTTGGCAAGCTGACCTGTAATCATAATTTGTATTTTTAGGAAGGCTGTCTATTTTTGTGTTGTACAAGTGAGTTCTGGGCTTTCAACCCCATATACTTTTATCTATTTGTCTATATTTTACTTTGATTTTGTTTATCCCAACACAAATTTAATTAAATTCTGTCTCACTCTTCAACATTCTACATAATAATTATTTCTTCATTTGTTATCAGCAAAATATTAGTTCAAGAAAGTAGTTGACTGCATCATTAATTCAGGATTTAAGGACAGTTCATTGTTAAGGGCCAACTATATTGAAGTATGTATCCAGTCATTGTGTTGATGTTATCCCAAGTGCATAGCTAAAATTTAATATAGAGTTAATGTCTTCAGCTGCCGGCATGGATTTGTTAGAAATGTGATTCCTGGTTGGCTGTGGTATGCACCCAGGCCAGGCAGGATCCACCACTCTAGTCAGGGTAAACTAAAAGTTAACCTGAGCTCACCCTCTGGTTGCTTGGCACAGAGCAGTCAGGCTTATCTAAAGAGGCAGTGTGTGAAGATTGCAACACACACACACAGTACCACAATGAATACACCACAAAAAGACTCCACACAGGTTTAGCAAAATAGAGAATATTTATCTGTACAAAATAAGACCAAAATGACAAAAAAACAATCAGTAGAAGTCAAGATGTGAATTTTTAAAGGTTAAATGTGAAAACAGTGCTTAGAAGTCACTAGCAATCAAAAGGTTACTTGAGGTTGAGAGAGACCGGTGCAAATTCAAAGTTCAGGCTTACCGCGATTAAGGGCAAGCCATCTGCAGGACCCAGACAGGTCCCGCTAACAAAATATCTTGGATGGAGCAAAGTGTCGACACCAAAGACTCGAGGCGAGGAGTCGAGGAGGTGTTGTGTCGTCATCGATCCATGGATGGAGGCGTGCATCGGCTCCTATCCAGGCCGTCGATTGAAACTTCAGTGTCAAACACCTTTGCAATATGGGCGCCGCGTTGATGTTGAGCTGCACTGTCTGTCGATCTTGAGCCGCGCAATCCATAGAGGTAATGTTGTCGAATTGGCTCCTGCGTCAGTGTCGGTGGGCAATGTGTTGGTTGCTATCAGTGAAAAGTCGTCACTGCTTCAATTTTGTAGCAAAACAGCTGTAGCACCCACTTCTGAGGCCCAGAACTGGATCAGGCACCTCAGACAAGGACAGGACTCACAGGCGGCAGAGTCCAGCAGCGACAGCTGAATTGCAGGAAGTATTTTGTGTCCCCAAGACTTCAGAAAAAAGGAGGCAAACCAAAAAGCTCCTGGAGATCACTTTGGAGGGAAGGCAGAGCTCAGCTCTTCTTCAGCAGAGAAGGAGGGCAGCAGGGCAACAAGCAGAAAAGCAGTCCTTCCAGAAATGAAGTCCAGTTGAATCCTTTAAGCAGCACATCACTTCATCTGACAGAGGTCCAGTTCAAGACCCAGAAGTTTCTGTTTGTAGGGGGTCGGAGACCCAGCACTTAAACCCAAAAACTACTTTGATATAGGGGTGACTTCAAAAGAGTTCTCTGAAGTGCACAAATATCCTTTTCAACCCAGCCCTGTCTGCCAGGCTATCTGTGGGGGGGTAATCACTCCTTTGTGTGTGGACAGGACACTGCCTATTTTAGGTGTGTCAGCCCCTCCCATTCCTCCCTGCCCAGGAATACCCATCAGAATGCAAATGAGTGCTCAGAATGCAGATGAGACTCACCTTCCTGGGTTTGTGGCTGTCTAGAGGGAATGCAAAAAGTGTAGCTGTCATCCAGCCCAGATGTGTATTGGAGACAGGCTGCAAAGCACACAGAATTATAAGCACAGAGAGATAACCGTTTTCTAAATGTCTCAAAAACACAAATGCCAATACTGACCTTATTAGCACATCAACATAATTTGTGATCACAGAACTGAATTATTGTTATCACCATTTATTTTCAGCATTATTTGAGCATTAACTTTTCGTGTATTTCTTGAAAAACAGTCATAAACAGTGGAACACAGAACAAAATGAGCTAACATTACATTAGAACATTTTTTGAATGATTATAGCCCACATAACAAACAATATGGCATTGCACTAGACCATTACATTAAAACATACCAATGAGACATTAGCAATTCACATAATCCAACAGATGATTGTCCACGTTCTGTAATTGAATGCCCAAAGGGGACCTATAACACTTCAATATTATTGAAAGCCCTTATCTCAAAAGATAATTCACATGGCTCTGAACTCAACAAACTTCAAACATTCCCTGTGAGCCAATACTGTATTTTCAAATGCACTCCCTGGCTCCTTGAGCTATCAAAGCATTTCGAATCCAAACACAATTAATCGGGTTCTCACCAGGATACAGAACTACTGGGCACTACATAAAAACAATGAGAAAAGAAACATAGAAACTTTTTAAGTACTATGCCATATTTGCGGGGTGGGCGTAGAGGTAATTGCAGCATGCGCTACACTATAGAAAATTTACAAATACTTCATTTGTGTGCGTTTCAATTGATTTGATACCACATCAATATCTGCAAATTTCATGCAGCTGGGAGGAAAAAAAAGTAATAATTTAACAATTGAGTAGTTAGAACATTAGTGCTGCAGGGAAGGCACAAGGGGTCAATTATGATGGCTGAACTCAACTCACTAAATATTTGCAAAAGTTGCAGTCAAATTGCTAGATGAAGACAAATGCTTAATGATCTCTTTCTTTTCAAAAGCTTTGTTTGGCCTGTAAAGTGAAAGAAAAGGGCTTGTGAAATTCACAGCCATACATCACAAATTCCCTTTATTTAATGGTTCAGAGTGATCATTCATGTAAACTGAAATCTTGTTTTGGAGAGGCACAGAGAGTGCACACAAATTCATTCTGTAAATTTTAAGTTTTCGTTGGCTACTTTCAACATAAGTGGATGTTCACACCATGCGCTTTCCTCATTAACTTGAGAACGGGTGCCTTTCACAGTAAAGTCTCTTTCCAGTTTTCTAATATTAAAGATTTACGACTCAATCAATCAATCAATCAATAAAGCTTTATTTCGATTGCAGTATTACAATCATAAAAGCACAGTTAAAATACAAAGATAATACGTGAATTTTCATCAGAAATTTAAATACAAAATACGTTAAAAACTTTTCTCAACTTGATGTATAATTCATATATATATATATATATATATGTTTTCTTTTGTTTAAAAAAGAAGATATAAAATAATAAGGATAAGATAACCAAACATCTAAAAAGAGCCACCTCCTAAGTCCTAGATTACTGTACTCTTTCTCTGATAGAGGACTTTTTTTAGAAACATAGATATCCTCCAAGCTACGTGTTTGTTTTCTAAGAGCTGGAGCTTAATAAAAGCCGGGCGACATTGTCTCAGCCCCCAATTTTTTAAAATTGGAACTATCCAGATCTTTCTTAGCTCCAAATAAAATTTACAGAATAAAACTAGGTGAATTGAGGATTGAGTTGACTGCTTATCACCTGGGCATGGTTGCAACTCACTTGCCCAGTCATTCATATTAGGAAATAATACAAGTCTGTGAATAGTCCCCAGTCTGAATCTTATTAATAAAAACCTATCAAAAAAACCAGATACAAATATTAGATATGGCTGCAAACTAAAAGTGGTAAGAACCATCTGATGTTGCTGGACGCTTGGCTTGATAATTTCCCCAGATAGTCTTAGGCTGTCCAGGTGAAGGAGAGCATCTTTTCTTAGGCTTTTCCAGGGGTCAAAGTAATCGTACTTGGGTTAGTAAAATATTCCGGGTGGCCTAAGTCTTTTGTAAATTCTTGAACGAACTTGACCCATGGGATTTTTTGCGCACCGTCCAGCCTCAGGCTATCCTGTAATAATTCCCTATTTAGTTGAGTCTCGTCCCTTGACCAATCCTGTGCCAGAGAAGAATTGGCTCTACTTTTATGAGATCTGATATATATGGGAGGCCCAACTCTGCATGACAGACATAGGTGGAGGTACTAGAAGATGCTGACAAAATATATTTTAAAAAAGTATTCTCCACCAGTTGAATTGAATGTGTGTCAGCGAAACCCCAGATCCCAGCTCCATAAGTAACAGTTGAAACACATTTCGCTTTGTATATTTTCAGAAGTTCCATCGGTGGTTTCCTTCCCAGTTTTTTAGCAAAGCTGGCAAGAGCACACGTTGTTCTAATTAGTGCCAGCTTTTTGGCTGCTCCTGCTTGAGCCCAGGTGTCATTGTGGCTGAACAAAATACCTTAATATGAGAAACTGTTAGTCGGGGCTATTGGGTATCCCTCTACGTATATATCCCTACATCTCTGATTCCCCCGGCCACATCTCATCATGAAGGTCTTTGAGATGTTAATTCTAAGATCTAAGTCCTTCATAAAGTTAAAAAGTTATTTAGAGTCTTTTGAAGGCCAATCTGGGTGCGAGACATTATCACGGCATCGTCCGCATATAGAAGAGCTGGTATTGGACGATTGCCTATTTGAGGGAAATCTTGAGTGTCCTTGAGGAGTGCCAGCCCTAACCCATTAATATAAAGATTAAAAAGGAAGGGGGCTAGAGCACAACCTTGCCTAACCCCCCTCCTAATAGGAAAAGAGGCAGTGCGCTCACCGCCCAGACCATAACGCACACGTGACTTTGCTCCGTTATAGAGACGTCTAATAAAATAGATAATATTTATATCAACCCTCATTGATTCTAAAATCTCCCAAAGCTTTGCGTGCCTCACGCAATCAAAGGCAGCCGTGAGGTCAACAAAAGCTAAAAACAACTTGCCCTTTTTAGCCCTGATGTACTTCCCCATAAAAATAGCTAGATTTAGGCTCTGTTCTACAGTCCCTAATCCTTCGCGGAATCCATATTGAACGTCAGATAAAATTTAGTTATCCTCTGCCCAAAGCTGTAGGCGTTCCAAAATAATTCGGCCCACAACTTTGGCCATCGAATCCAATAAGGAAATAGGCCTGTAACAGGTGGGATCTTGGCGGTCCCCCTTCTTGAATATAGGAACGATAGTGGATTCCACCCAAGTTGGTGAAAACACAGCCTGACAACTTGCATTGATTATTTGGGTAATTATAGGCGCCCACAGAGTAATATTGGACTTATATAGGTCCACAGAAATCCCATCGGGTCCCGAGGCTTTTCCACCTGCGCTTGAGGAGAGTGCCCTGTTTACTTCATCGATGTTAAAGTATAAATTCAGCGGATAATTAGTGATTCGAGGGGTTTCATTATCAAGGCCATTGGGCGTGCATTGCCCATTGTATATCCTGGAAAAGTGTTCAATCCACTGACCCTCTGTGATGGCTACTTTGATAGTTGGACCCTCGCCCGAAGACAAAAAAGGTTTTTTAACCGCTTTTCAAAAAGCTACACTGTCTTTCATTTGAGAGGCTGTGATAAGCAGCTCCCAGGCTTCTTTTCTTAAAGCATTCTTTCTTTCAGTCAAGGCCAGTTTATAGTTCTTTCTAGCCTGCCTGATTTTAGTGATGTTCCTTGGAGTGTTAGGCAGCTCGTATTTCAGGGAGGAGTATGCTCGAGAGCAATTTGAATCAAACCACCTCTGGGGAACAGACTTTTTTCCACCTTGTTTGAACAGTGCCTCACGTACCGCACCTGCTATATCTTGAAATGAGGATAAAACGCTTTCGGGAGATGCCAGTTCGTTCAGGCAGGTATCAAAGGCCAATCTACACCTGGTAATTAGTTGTTTATTTACTACGTCGGGATCCATCATGTTCCAACGGAGGGTGTACCCATTAACTTTATCAAGTTTTAAGTTAACTAAAGCCTCGTCTACCGCCTGTTCTTCCCTTCCCTTTACGACTCATTTGCAACAGAGTGTATTTTTGATTTTGAACACAACATGTGAAAGTCCCAGCAGCATCAAAATATTAAAACACTTAGGGCCTGATTACGATGTTGGGCGGATCCCGCCGCGGTGTCGGGACCGACCAACCTCCAGTCAGCGGTCCCGACATCACCATTACAATGCGATCACACATGGTACAGTTGCATACTCCCATTTCCCTATGGGAGCTTGTGCTGCAGCCGTAAACAGGCCGTAGCACAAGTTCCCATGGGGAAATTGTAGCCTGTGTAAATCCCTGCAGTACCTGCCACACGGTGCAGGGATTTACAGATGGGCAACATAGGTGCCCCCCAGGCACCCTACCGGAACCTGAAGTGACATGGGGGCCCTGCTAGGGACCCCCAAAGTAGCTTTCCAACAGGCTTTTCATGTCGGAAATCCCAACATGGAAAGCCTGTCGGAAACCGACATCATAATCCCCACGACGTAAGCACCATACATAGGGGATTAGGAGCGGCCTCCGACTGGCCGACGGGCTCCTAGAAGCCAGTTGTTCCGACCGGCCAGTTTCAAATCCAACAGCCTTTATCAATAAGGCTGTCAGATTTGAAACCTATGATGTGAGTTGGAAAGCCTCCGACCTGCCGTCGGAGGCTTTCCGACTCACATCGTAATAGGCCCCACAGTGTTTGCAAACACTTTTGGAAAGAAAGAGATTATTAACTAATGTTTTAAATAGTCAATGGTGAACATTTTTTTTTTTTTTCTTCCAGCTGCATGAAATATGCAGATATTGATGTGGAGACGAATCAATCGAAATCCACACGAATAAAGTGTACGTTTTATATAGTATAGCGCGTGCTGAGATTACCTCTACTCCCACTCTGCAAATATGCCATAATACTTAAAAAGTTTCTGTTTCTTTTCTCATTGTTTTTATGTAGTGTCCAGTAGTTCTGTGTCCTGATGAAAACCCGGTTAATCGTGTGTGGGTTTGAAATGCATCGACAGCTCAAGTAGCAGGGAGTGCATTTGGAAGGACAGTATTGGCACACATGGAATGTTTGAGTCAACGTTTGTTCAGTTCATATCCCCGTGAATTGCCTTTTGAATTTGTACTAAGCTTGCACCCTCTGACCACTGCCCAACAGATAGGGGCTTTCAATAATATTGAAGTGTCATAGGTCATTGGGCATTTAATTGCAGAACTGGGACAAACATCCGTTAGATTATGTGAATTGCTAATGTCTCATTGTCATGTTTTAATGTAATATGTTTGTGTGATGTCATATTTTTCCTTATGTGACTGTTAAGAAGTCACTTGAAAAGTTCATGCACAATTAATGCTGAAAATAAATGGTAATCACAACAATTCAGTTGTGTGGTCACGAATTGTAAAGTATATTGATGTTCTAATAAGGTCAATATTGGCATTTGTGTTTTTGAGATTATATAATGGCCCAGCTTTGCTGACAGTTTATAAGCACAAACGCTCTCGTTTGTTCATTTTCTAAAAGTGGCATTTCTAAAATAGTAATGTGAAATCCAACTTCACTGGTAAGGAGGATTTATTATTGCCATTGTAAACATATCAAACATAAAAAAATACTCGTTTCTGATCAGAGGTTACCACTTAAAAGCGTATAAGGGAATTCCCTATGTTATCCTATGAGAGGAGTAGGCCTCACAGTAGTAAAAAACAAAATACGCTTTTTGTCACTAGGAAGACATGCAAACCATAAAAGTACATGACCTACCTTTTACTTACACCGCACCCTGCCCATGCGGCTACCTAGGGCCTGCCTTAGGGGTGCCCTATGTGTAATAAAAGGGAAGGTTAAGGCTTGGCAAGTAGCTTTAAATGCCAAGCCAAAGTGGCAGTAGCCTGCGCGCACAGGCCCTGCAGTGGCAGGCCTGTGGCAGTTTTAAAAGGCTACTTCTGTGGGTAGCAAAATTAGGTCTGAAGGCCCACTTGTAGCATTTGAAGTACAGGTCCTAGGTATATCTTATACCACCAAACAAGGGACTTACAAGTAAATCAAATAAGCCAAACAGATGTAAACAAATTATACAATGATTAGAGGAGAGAGTACATGAACTTCTCACTGGTTAGTAGTGGTAAAGTGCTGATAGTCCTAAAACCAACAAAAAAAAGATCAGAAACATATGAGGAGAAATGCAAAAAGTTTGAGGTGACCATTCAGAGAGGACCATTTTCCAACAGGATTTAATAAGGAAAATACAGCGAGTATAAATATAAAGGTGGGAAAATAGTGCAATACCTTACTTTAGTTTGCAAACAGCTCTTTGGGTCAGAAGCATTCATTAAATGGTGGCATTTATAACTCCAGCTGTTTTACATAAAATGTTTTGCAAAGCTTATTTAAATCAAGCGGTCACAAGGGAGTTGGCAGCTAGGGCCAGCTCTTTTCAGAACCCTGCTCTTATACATCACAAACGCAGGCTGCGGTCCTGATTTGGAGCTTGGTAGATGACTGCTTGGTCACAAAAGTGGGGCATATCCTGTCTGCCTTATTACAAGAGCATTAGAGTATGACACACGTTTAAATAAGGTGGACAGAATATCCACCACATTTGTGACACATCACCCAATTAACAAATTGCAAATCAAGCTCTTAGTCTTTTGTAATATATTCTCAACAAGTCCGATATGCTTAGCCACCAGTAGGTTTTGCCACAGAACCATCACGTTTGTGCCTTGAGCATCACAAAAGCATCTGAGAAGCCTGATGATTGTTAATAGACATTAGCACAATACATGTAAACGTCTGGGCTTTAAAGGCAAACTCCTAGTTATGGAATTAAAGCCTCGTATTGTTGCAAGTCTTGCTCTGTAAATTTCAGTTATATTTTTTCTCAAATCTGATTTTCTCAAATTTGTAGTCAGTCAGAATCTATCAAAAGATCCTGAGTTCAATGAACGTTCAGGCCATTGTTTGTGGTAGTGCCAAGCAGCAGTTATTTTAATTTGTCAAACCCTAAGGAAGAAGAGTCAACCCTTTTCAGTGCGGTCAATCTTTAATCCAATTTTCAGTGTTCTTCTGGGAACGACAAGTCCTGCAAGGAATTGTGCCAGATTATTTTGTTTATTATAATAGTCCATTGAAAGTGGACAGGTCCTGCAAGGGTGAACGTCTTAGGTTGTTGAATAGCATAAGACAGCAAGGGTAGAGCAGGTCCCTGCAGTCCATGAAATGACTTAGCTATGTCTCTTAGGAAGGAAGGAGCTAGATAGCTTCTTCAGGCCTGCATCTAACATTTACTGAAATGAAGAAGCAGATTAGTAAGGGCAAAAACCTGTTTTTAGTATTTAAGACATAATATGAGTGTCACTGGATGCAGTTTATCCGAAAATAAAAACATTTTGATTGAAAACAGAATTATGGTGATTGCCATATAACAGTTACACATCCATTTTGGCACTATTGTACTAAAAGCCAAATTGCATTCCTGTACTGAGCAAACTCTGAAACAGAATAATGAGAACAAGTGGTGTTACATAAAACATCAGACCCATATGATAGATTTGGAACACTGCACTGGTCTGTGTCCCGTGGCGCACCTTTAACTAGGTGCACTGGGCGCAGACCAAGTCAGTGCGCCCTATCAGTATGAATGTTCTGTTCCCAGTGCAGTCATGAACATATACCTGCCTTGGTGGCAGCACATTAGTGAAAGACAGACTGACTGTTTGATGCCATCACTCATCCTTTCAGTGTTCTGGGGGCAAACCGTCCGGCATGTTAAAGAGGGGGCAGAGATTCCCCAGCAGGTAAATGCACGGAGTAACAGCACCCACCTGCTGGAAATATCTGGGGGTTGTCCATTGGAATGTTTTCTCCTACTGTGAGGGACGCACCCAGGGGGTGCATTGACTGTGCACTACCTATTTTTGGTGCACTGTCAGTTTGCCTCCAGATGGTCTCTTTGCCTCTGAGCCCATGCCTATAATATAATCAAGTGCAAAGGATTCCCTCATTTGTGTGGGGTCATACCCCCATCGAAATGAGGGAATGCTCCCATGAGATTGTGCCCGTGCACATGTAGGGAAGGTATGATCTTGATTGCAGAAGGGTTCACACAACTGTCAGAGCTCCATCTGTAATAGTAAAGATCCCTGGAGGTACTGAAATCGGGTACACATGCCCATTGTGTCCCTCGGGCGCTTTTAATAATATATCCATATGTGCATAAATATTTAAAAAATGCAAATATCTCATGAATCCACTTGCTAATAGAGCAGCATAGGTTCCAAATGTTGAGAAATGGCCCTTACCCACTGCAGGTGAGGAAGAGTATGTCTGCAGCCAGAGTGCAGAGTTGGTCTGGGGATCAAAAAGTTGCGAGTCAGAATATGTCTTTGCCTCTTTGACCCGTGAAGAACCTTTGAAGACTCATGATTTCCTCCGCATCTTCTGAGATTGAAATTCAGAGTGAATCAGAATAAAATAAACAATTGAGAAGGAGTGAAAAGGCTACATGTTTTCACAACAAACCATTTCTACACACCACTGATGATCTCATTTGTTTTTCCCAGTGTTCCTATTCCACCTTAAGTCTTTAAGTTATTCAAATACTGCTGGAAATTTTAGTTTATTTCTCTCGAACTCTAACTTGGTGCTACTGCGCTTCTTCAAGGTCTTAGTATTTTTTTTAATATATTCTCAATATACACAAAAGTATCTGAGAAGCCTGAATATTTTCAATAGACATTAGCACAATAAGTGTAAAAGTCTGGGCTTAAAATACAAACTCTTAGGTACGGATTTAAAGCCTGGTATTTTTGTAGGTCTTCCTTTGTAAACTTTAATGCCTCTTAGGGAACTGTCAAGCACAATCATTCTAGGCCTCATAATATTTTCTTACAGCAGCCTCCTTAGATATATATTTAATCAACATATACACTTCAAGTTAAATTAATGACCTATAGGTCATTAGTATGCTCACCAGATGTAGGCCAAAAGCATATTGGGCATCCTTTTGATAGAGGGCTGTCCAAGTAGCAATGATATCATTTGCTTACTGGAACATGTGCTTTGCTTGCACTAATAATTTACTTAATGTGCTAGACACTAATCTTAGCTAAAATATGTTTTCCCAAATCCGGATCACTCAAAATTACGGGCATTCAGAATTTGTCAGAAAATCTTAAGTTAAATGAAATTTCAGCCCATAGTTTTTGGTAGTGTTGATTAGCAATTACTTACATTTTCCAAACCCTGGGAAAGGAGAGGCAACCCTCGAAAGTGTGGTCCATCTTTCATCGAATTTTCAGTGTTCTTCGGTTGAAGACAAACCCTGAAAGGAATTGGCCAATATTATATTGTTTATTATAATCGCCCATTGAAGGAGGACAGGTTTTGCAAGGGTGAAAGTCATAAGTTGTTGAATAGCAGAGTCAGGCAAGAGCAGTGCAGTCCCCTGCAATCCATGGACACATGAACTGTGTCTATTAAGGGAGACAGGCGCTAGATAGCTTCTTAAGGCCTACATCTGATATTTATTGAAAAGAAGAACAACCTCACGAAGGTAAATGCCTGTTTCCAGTATTTATGAAATGTTATGAGAGTCACACGATTCAATTCATCCCAAAACAAAATGATTTTGATTGAAAATAAGGTCATGGGGTTGCCATGTAAAAGGTTCACATTCATTTTGGCACTATTGTATTAAAAGCCAGACTGCGTTTCTATAGTGAGCAAACTCTGAAGCATATGTGAGAGCAAGTGATGTTACATAAAACACCAGACCCACATTGTAGATATGGCGCACTGCACTGGTTTGTGCCTTGGTACACATTTAAGCAGGTTCACTGGGGCAGACTGAGTCAGTGCGCCCTATCACAAGGAATGCTCTGCCCCTAGTGCACCCATGAATGTGTACCTGCCTTTGGGGCAGCACATTAGTGAAAGACGGATTGGCTGTTTGAAGCCGTCAGTCTGCCTTTCAATGTTCATTAGGCAAACCATCCTGAATTTTAAAATTTGGGAAGGGGCAGAGATCCCTCAGCAGGTGGGTTGAAAGAGTGACTGCGCCCACCTGCAGGGACTATCTGGAGTTTAGAGAGGTCCATTGGAACCTTTCCCCCCTCTCGATGGCCACAGACAGAGGGCGCATTGATTGTGCTCTACCTCTTTGTGATGCACACTCAGTGCAACTCCTGATGGCCTCTTTGCCTCTGAATCTTTGCCTCTAATTGTCTCAGGTGCAAAGAGAAATGATGCCCTCATTTATGTTGGACCATACCCCCATGCAAATGAAGGAACACTCCCATGAGATTGTGCCAGTGCATATATAGTACTGGTGTGATCTGCATTACAGAAAGGTCCACGCTAACGTCAGTGCCTCATCTGTAATAGTGAGGTGCCCTGGAGGTGCTGACATTGGGTGCACATGCCCATTGCAACCCCAAGGAACTTTTGATAAAACACCCCATTCGTGCAGAAATATTGAATAAAAGTTAAAAGTCCTCATATTCCTTTGACAATGGGCAATTGTTTGCCAAGCTGTAAATCTTTTAACTCTTGGGCCTGAAAAATGCCTTCTAATAGTGCTGAACCCATCCCATTCTGACTCTAGAATTGTCAGTGCAATGACACCAGATCCTTTTACCAGCCCTTATAAAAGAGTTAGGGTTTTAAGGAGTGGTGAATTGTACAGTTGCTTACAATTAAAGTTAATCTGACTGTTTTTAATATGAAACCAATCTCTCTGTTTCATATTCTCATTAGCCAACAAGCAAAGGCAGGCTCTGTAAGGCACAAGTATTAAAACACACTGTTGTTTGTGCTCACTGCAGAAACATCTCTTCAGCCCTCGCCTCTAACAAAGCACATTTCTGAATCTCTGTTAGGTCAGACACCTTATGTGATGATTTTCCATAGAAATCTAAACGTGCTTTGCTTCATCCTCCCCTACATGCTTTTATTTTCTCCTAAGGAAAACAGAGCACCCTGAAGCATAATGGAACTTTTGAAATGTATTCAAAGTGTGTATCTGCAAACACCATGAACAGATGTCAGCCTTTCTTGTTCGGCAAGCAGTTGAAGGAGCAGGAACAAAATTCCTTGAACTCTTGCTATTGTTTTATCTGTTAACAGTCAGTTATGTTTCTATAGTTGCCAGAAGCGCACTATTTATCCATTTAGCCACATGTAAAATAATTGCATATATAAACACTCAAACTGGAGAGCAGTGTTGTATATTATTGGTATTTGTACAGTGGGAGTCTAGCTGTGGATCCTTAGTACGCAGGGCAGGACTGGCCGTAGCTGGCACCGGGCGTTTTCCTGGTGGCCCGGAAGGGTGGGGGCTGGTTTTGGACTGGTGGGGGGCGTTTTTGTTACTGGGGGCTCGGTTTTGCAGCATTGCTGCAATATCGCCCCCATGTAACAAAAGCACAGCAGCTGTGTTTCCACCAGAGCCCCTCCCCAGCCTCCCCCCAGTGCCAATCAGACGTAGTTGCCAGGGCTGGTTTGCGTTCCCAGTCCGGCCCTCTTAGCACGCAATACATTATGAAGACCATGTGCATCAAGTTTAGATTTACATTTTGCAGTTGCGCAATACCATTACATGTCATACCCGCTTTTAGCAAAATAAATATAGGGAGAGGGCCAGGGTTCAAAATTACATCCTGGTTCTCAGAAGTCAAAGTTGGCAGCTTAGCTTCGAGACCACTGGCATATTTACTTACCCCTAATGCCACCGGAGCATTACTTTTTCTGATGGCCCAGGGGCTTTGCTCCATACCCCATAGTTACAAGGTGGCATTAAGCCACTTAACATGGCTTAACACCACCTTGTAAATATGCCCCTCCAGCAGCAGGCCACTGCGGCAAAGGGGCGGGCAATGGGTGTTGCAGTGGGCATTCCACCGCAAAACCTGGTCTTAGGATGGCGATATACGGAGAAATTATTAACTTCTCGTATTTTACTCTTTCTATGTGTTGTTCATTCTGCTGCACGCATAGAAAGAGCAAATCGCCTTTAAAGATTGATTATGTGAAGGAAGGTGTCCCTTCCTGCACATAAACAATCGCCCCTGCAGCGCAGGCACCCTTGCAACATGGGGCAAGGGTGCCTGCGCTGTCGCTAGGGAGCATTTTAGCACCAGCTAGGGGAAATGCAGGGGTGTGCCATATTTTGTAAATACGGCGCATTCCTGCATTTTGAAAATGTCAGAGCTTGGCGTTGTCAAATTTGGCGTTACACCACGCTCCAACATTTTCTTGTACATATCCCCCCACGTTATCCCAGTGCAATCCATTTAAGTGGGCTCTTCTTCATTTTCCTTGTAATAAATCTTGGTCTCATTTGGCACTTCCAGCTTCTGTAGGTCTGCTCGTGCCGACTGGATGAGCAGGCTGATGTGGTTTCAGCCACTGCCTGTGGCCTCCAGGCTCCCAGAGACTGACTCAAGATGCAACTGATGACTGATCTGACTTGGAAATTTTCTTCCGATATACCATGCTCACGTGCAAAGTTAGAGTAACTTCCGGAGGATCAGAGCAGTCTGGTGAGAGATCATACCGAGTCAACTTCAGACTGTTACCTTGTCATTGACCGCTGGTGTTTCTCTGTTACCCTCAGCCTGGGGCATGGAGCAAACAAGTGAAATGTTAGAGATCCTGACTGTGAGCAATCTCCATTCTTTCAATGCTATATGGGTTCACTGTAGTGGGAGAGGATTAATGTAGTAGGTGAGAGGGATAGATACTATCACTGAAGTTTATTCATCCAACACACTCTCTGCTGCCAGCACTGCCCTCTCTACTGCCACTTTGCCATTATTCTGTCTGATGTTTCGTACACTGATCTAAGATGTAACATTTTTGTAATCATTTTTGCTATTTATACCATATGTGTAGCTTTGTTTTCAACTATTCCCTCGTGAATCTACTTGCAAATAGAGTAGAATAGTTTCCCGATGTTGAGAAGCTGCCCTTGCCCTCTTCAAGTGAGGAAGAGCATGTCTGCAGCCCGAGTGGAGGGTTGCTCGGGGTTCCCACACCTTCGAGTCAGAATATATTTTTCCCTCTTTGACCCATCCAGAACATTTGAAGACTGCTGATCCCATCTGCATCTTCTGAGATTGAATTTCAAAGAACAGCAGAAGAAAATAAAGTATTTAAAAGCAGTGAAAAGAAAGACTAGGGGGCCTATTAGGATGGCGGGCGGACTTTCGTCCGCCCGCCACCCTAGCGGTGCTGGGACCGGCCGCCAGTGGTGCGGCGGTCCCGCACCGGCAATTAGGATGCCACAGCCACGGTGGGCGTGGCATCCCCCATCCACAACATTGTGGTTGGCGGTGCACACAGCACCGCCAACCACAATGCTGTGGCTGCACCTTGTGCATTTGCATGCAGAACGTGGCAGGCACCGCGCGGTGCCGGCCACGTTGTGCATGCAAATGCGGGGAGTACCATAGGTACCCCCCATGTGCACCCCCCATGACCCTGGGGGCCCGCTACGGGCCCCCACATTCAGAGACCGCATGCCTTTCCATGGCGGCAACTGATTTGTAATATGGATGGCGGTGTCTTGCAGACACCGTCACCATATACAGCCCCTGTTCCGCCCGGTCGACTCGTCGACCGGCGGAAAACCGGCGGACGGTCTTTCCATCTGCCGGGGTCCCCCCGCCATACTAATATGGCGGGGGGGAAATTGGATGCAGGCGGAGGAAAATGTCAGGCGGATCGCCACCGCCATGCGGGCGGTGGCGATTTGCCCGACATTCTAATAGGCCCCTAGATGTTTTCACAATAAACCATGTTTACATACCACTAATGATGTCATTTGTTTTTCCCTTTGTTCCTATTCTACCTTAAGTCTTTAAGTTTTCCAAATACTTTTGGATATTGTATTCTATTTCTCTCAAGCTCTAAATTGTGCTTCTTCTTTTTTTTACTTACTGCATATATGGTTTTCCACTTTTCCACATTGATTTAGCTCTTGTGCTCCACGGGTAATACAGTTTCTTTCCTTCGACACCTGTAATAACAAGCATTTACAATGCAATAGGTCTCGCAACTGTGAGTTTTGGAGCTATTGGCATTGTAAAGGGCAATGCGTTTTAAAAAATTAAAAAGCATTGTTATTTACAATACTAAAAGCAACACAGATTGCATTGCATAGGACATTAGAAACCCTGCATGCAGCAAGCTGGCTTTTTAAGAGTGGACTGAATGAGAAACAGCGCTGCAGAGGTGACCAACCCTCTCTGCCAAAGCAAGACAAAAACGAGGCTACTGAAAGAAGCACGGCAAACACCCCAGTTTCTTCGAACACGAGGAGTCAGAAAAGAGAGCACTGGTGCACATAATTGAAAAGGGGACCACAATGGCTGTTATGTGAATTGCATTCTTAAAAAACATCAACAGCTAGCAAGGAGGGGTCCTGGGCACATCACAGCATTTGACTGTGCCTTGGGTCCATTAGCTGATGGACAATAGTGCGCACTTCGAATCTGCCTACAAACGCTACATGAAACACTGGAAATATCCTTTCCAATACAGGCCATACTACTGATACTGACATTGGGTTGAAGCCCCTGTTAATCATTTCATGTGACTTGGCTAAGACTCTCTGGGAATAAGTGATATTTTAGGTGAGCGCTGGCTAGCATTAAAGTTTTATATTCACCTTAGAGACAATGCTTCTGCTTTGAATAAATCAATGAGCGAGATAAGAAGAGCAATGCCAGATTTAACCAATGGCCAGTGACAAAACAAATAGAAACGCAATGGGTGGAGTTTCACCACTAATACTGATTACTTGATGCCTCGGAGAGGCAGCGCATGCGCTGCCTATGCGAGACCTAAAAAGTAAGTCCCTGCCCCCAAAGATAAGCGCTGGTTCCCACCTCCTCCAACCACTTTCACAGTAAGCACTGCAAACATGCCTTTGCTTTCAAGAAGCTCCTCTATACGACTCTTCTCTCCTCCCGATAATAAAGATGTCTCCCCCAAAATATCGTCAGTTTTGACGGCGATGCATTTCTGGTATGTTGGCAGTGTCTGGCGCCTTCAGGTTTAATGGCTCGGTAAGTTTGTCTTCGTGCTACTGCCTACACAGGCCAGTTTTACAGGCACTGCAAGTATGACCTTTTGAGTTGACAAACCCTGTTGCGCTATGTTGTAAGTATAGTTCTTGCCTGCTGTCAGTATCTAGGCGCTGACTTTTGATGGCAACTTACTTTCGACCTGTTGCCCATGCACTGCTTTAGTTGTGTTTGGTCGTTCCTTGAGGATTAACTCTTTAACTCTGTTTATTCATTCCTTGATGCAGCCAGCACTTGCAGTAGTGAAAAATTCCCGTCAGCATCTTCTCCTGTGCTCGGTGTTTGCTCGTGAGGCGCAGCAGAGCTGTGACACCGACGGTTTCAGGGTTACAGTGGAAGTAAAGTGATTGTCTCGGGAAGGTGCCAATGGAAGTCTCCGCTCGCCTCCGCTGCAGCCAGTGAGCGGGCGCTGGTGCTGGCGGGGCGGGCGCTTGGCCGTAAAGGCACCTTGCCTCTGCCCGAGGGGGCTGCTCCCTTCCATGTGTGCCAGAGTGACACGGCAGCCTTTTGGCGGCACTGCCTGCGATAGGTCGGAGGTGTGCGGGGACAAAAATATCCAAGAAGCTATGGACGCCCCAGAGAGAGAGAGTGCGATGCCGAGGAGGCGTTGATGGGCGGTAAGCCTGGAGCGCAGCACTTTTCATAAACCTGTGCCAAGCGGCTGCTTGGAGGATGGTTTTGAACCCTGTCTTCCCTGTATTATTTAAATGTACAATATGACGGACCACGTGGTGGTCAGGCTACAAAAATACTGTAATCTAATCCGTAGTTTGCTCGGAAGTGCAGCATCGGTTTATATATACAGAACATGCTCGGGACGCCGGGTATGTATTGGGCACTCCCTCTGGCCATTCACTCAGATCAATGACAGTAAACTTCACTTGGATATGCAAGCAAGCAAGATCCGTAACCTCACTGAAGTGCACACGTTCTAGCATCTGGCAACCACAGCATGGTTTGCAGTTCCTGAGAGCCCGTCTGTAACAACAACACACAGTGCTCCGCAGTCATTTACTGATGGATTAGCAAAGCCACGTGATACGAGTACAGATTTCAGTGAGAATGCCATTACATTTTTGTCTAGCGTCTTATGGTTTTGAACGCAGGGCGCGTTTATTTGACTGGATTTGTCGCACCACACCAGGTTTGAAAGTAGCATGCTCGGCTGGAGGAATGCCGCCGTTCTATCGTGAACACGGGCCGCCCAAATTGAATCAATACTTGTTGTGTAGTTTGGCCCCACACACACGGGCATTCGTACAAAACAAGGAAGTAGTCCCTAAATAAAAAGATAACAGCCCAGCAGCGGAACTAAACTGTAGTTGGTCGGTGCTGCTTCCGGCAAAACGGAAGTGAGATATCGGACCACCAGCCATTCAAAGAGCGAGATAAGAAGAGCAATGCCAGATTTAACCAATGGCAAGCGACAAAACAAATAGAAACGCAATGGGTGGAGTTTCACCACTAATACTGATTACTTGATGCCTCGGAGAGGCAGCGCATGCGCTGCCTATTCGAGACCTAAAAATAATAATGAGCATAATGCTTCAGACTGATTATGAATGTCCCCTGAAACCTGACCTGTTTTTTATGGTTGGGTCTTGGATTTTGCCGTCTCATTGAAATATGTTATCTTCCCTTTTGCTTTACATCCAGACTAATCCAGTGTACTAGGATTGAGGTATTTGTGCAATTCCAGATTCTGTCCTTTCTCACGTCTCATACTTTATGAAGCAAAGCGCTAGGTATAAAAGATTGCAATTTTAGGCTTGCACCTCAGAAGATAAGTGACATAAATGAGCAAAGCAATATTCATGTTTGAAGCGACGGGATGATAAGCTGGTGGTTCTCTAATGAATCCTTGTCAGTTGTGCTATCTTACTTGTCACAGATCCTTCACCTTTGTACCCAGTCTCTACTCCTGAGCTATTATTGCTCGACTGATATGCCTCGTTCCTGCATCCTCGTTCAATCAAACGCAGCACCATTCAATTCAAGCGCATCTTATTTTAGTTTATTCTTTTTATTTCGCATTTATTCTTACAAATCAAATGAAAAGGTATTCAAAATTATAAGCTAACAGAGCCTAAGGTGGTAGTATAACGTTGTCTGTCGCTGTATAATGAGCGTAGCAACTATAAAAATAATTTAAATGTAAACATATTTTAAGATATCTTAACATATTCAAGTTAGCATACTCTGATGTGTGTGCATTTCTACACACTGTTGTTAAGCTACCTTAGAGGACTATGTGGGAAGTCTAATCAAGATGGTTTTACAGGTGATGGATGACCTGATGGAGCTTCTAAAGTTGATGTTTGTAGGACTTATTTCAGGACAGCCACATTGGATTGCTTGCTGAGATGATGGTGAATGCTTAAATGTGTTAAGAGGGACCCACCATCACCCACCTGGCAGTGGCTGATAGGATGGACATTTGGAGGGTGTCGTGAAGAGAGGTCAGTTGAAGGTATCACATAAAGTGAGCACTAGAAGTGCTCATTTAAGACAGTGGATCACATTAAAAAACCATGTTTACTGGTTCTATTATATGTCCATTTTGATAAGTAAGGTAGGGCTCCATGCAAACAACTGTTACCGCCGTATTATAAAAGTGGATTTTTGGAGATGGTAATGAGTGACAAGAATATTTAGCATTATTTGTTGTTATTGCATTTTGTTGTGGTGGGGTGCTGTTATTTTATATGGTGTTATGGTTTGGTGGTGTATTACGGCATTCTTTTATTGCTGTGCGGTTGTTTTGCTTGGCTTTTTTACTATTTTGCTGTGCTATGTTTTTCTTGCGCTGTGTTTTTTGCTTTGTGTTATTTATTATATTGTGTTCTTATGTGATCTGTACTTTGAAAAAGTAAAAACAAGTAGCTGCTTTTCCAGCCGAAAGCAGCACATTCTTGTAAAGTCCCAATGACATGAAAGCATTTACCACTGTCTAACTAGGCAAAACACTGTTGCTACAGTTCTTCAATTCATTAAGCGTGTATTGTGAGGGCTGTTTTAATAAGTTTTATTACATTGTTTGATATTTTGTGAGCTTATCTCTATACAGTAGGCCATCGCCAAAGTCCTATTTTTTAAGGAACATAATCTATTTTAATGGCAAGTTGTCACTTTGTATTATATCTTTTGCTGCAATGTGTCTGACATACTTATATGTAATACAATGTTTTAAGCACTAAAACACAATCAGCCCCTCTGCATCATGTCCTGGGCGACTCTCAGCCAATATGTCACCTAACATTAAATTCTAGACTCAGCTCCCAATGTGACGCAGGCCCGTGCCTCATCTTTGAGCAATAGAGTCTGAGGGTGTGGTCGTCCAATACATGAATCAGTAGGAGAATATTTATATGATTTCTTTGGTGAGAGCATCAGTTCTTTTGGATTCCCAAATTAGTGGATGTGTTTTGGAGAGAAAGGGCCCCAGTATGAACTAGGTTTACACATGATAAAGAAGATGAGCAACAACTTGTTTTCTATAGGGCTGAATATTGAGGTGAAGCCCTGTCATATCTTTAATATCCAAGCATCGTTTTGTGCTTTGCCAAGTGCTTTGAGTGGATCTTTCCAAATATCCAGCAGTTTGGTTTCTCACATGCCATACATAGAATCCTGACTGGAAGGCACTCGAGCCCTGATTCCAAGTGGGGGCGATTGGGAGTTTGCACAGGGATAAGAGTTCTGAGTTGTATTTTTCATGCACCACCCTCCACAAATTACCCTTGACAAATTTTGACAGTTAAAATCAGTTCATATAAATATTTGGGGAAATGTGTTAGGGAAAACTTCTACATATGTGAAATTTAGTGCACCAAACACTGATTCTGCTTGCAATTACCCATTTCCTGATTGAAATCACGGAATATGAGGCGTTCACTGCACTCAATAAATACCTCTCCATGCAGTGTTGTTATTTCACAGGTGAAGTAAATATTTCACTCATTCTCAGGACTTTGGAAAGGCGATGATGCACTGGTAACGCACAGTTGAGAACTCTTGACATGACATTGCCTTTTCCGAGCATGGCAAAAAAATTCTAACATTGGGTACCTTGCCAAGATCTGCATGGCTGTTGAATGTGTGATACCTTGTGTGACTACCCGGATGCTTGGTGAGGCCATTTTTATAATGGTGTGGGGCAGCACAACAAGCCATTTCCCATTGCAGTTATCTTTGGTGTAGCGAGCTCTTCTGAATGGTGATCACCTATGGCCACTCAACAATATTCTTGTGAAAATATTAGGATTCACTACGATGAAAGGTGATGATGGATGAAGGAGAATCACTTTATAATTGTATACACTATTGCCTGCATTTGGAACTGAAGATGCACCACATCATGTGCATATCAGTACGTAAATGCAATAGGAAGGTGCTCTGGATGAGCTGTTAGGGTCATTCTGGTAGGCTATAAATAACAGTAGACGATTCATATGGGTATGTCCATTGTTTCTGTGCCTATTAACTTACATTTGCATAGACTGAAAAAGGTTTCTACTTTAATGCAATATCTTGATTTGTATTCTTGATCAGGTGATGCCAACTGAGCTTCCATATCATATCTACTTATATCTTTGACATTAATTGCTTCCATATTTTCACTCGGAAACTTTCCTTTTAATATTAATGGTGTATTAATGGTGTATCTTGCTGGGTGCACATTTATTTAACTTTTTCTATACTCATTGTTTCTTTACCCATAGTTCAAAAGGTCTCCCATAGTGTCACATTATCATATTAATATTACAAATTCATCATATGTTAGGAATGGGATTCCTGGTTGGCTGAGGTATGCCCCCAGGCAAGGCAGGAACCGCCACTCTAGTCAGTGTAAACTAGATAAATACTAAAAGGTTACCTGTGCTCACCCTCTGGTAGCTTGGCACAGAGCAGTCAAGCTTATCTAAAGATGCAATGTGTAAAGTATTTGTGCAACACACAAACACACAGTAACACAATGAAAATGTCACAAAAAGACACCATACAGCTTTTCAAAAATAGATTGTTATATTCTCAGCAAAACAAGACCAAAACAGCAAAAATATAATGTATAGAAGGTGAGATATTGAATTTTAAATGAATAAATGCAATAAAGTGCTTAATAGCAAGTAGCGCTAAAAAGGTAATTGTAGGTCATGCTGGACCGGGGCAAAGTAAAAGTTTGGGCCGACCTTTTGGAAGCACAGGCTAGCTCCAGGACCCATGCAGGCCCCGGTGAACAAAGTACCTTTCCTGGTCACAAGCAGCAAGATGCGTCAATGTTCTCCACTCAGTGAAGGTGATGTGTCAGTGCCGAAGATGGGTGCCGGAGTTGAGAGGCATTGGGCTATGTGCCATATTCTGCCACGCAGTCAAGGGGATGTGTCAATGTCACCAAGCTGTGGTGGTGGCAATACGCTTTCTGATTCATTGATCTCGGGAGGCAAAGCACTGATTCTGATGCAATGCACTGAATTTACTCCAGCAACCTGGTCGATGAGCCGGTTCTGCTAAACGCAGACAGGAGATGCGTTGAAATCCATATTGCAAGTATCTGGTCCACTTCCAGTGAGCCAGGCACAGGAGCACGGGTAGAGACTTTGATTTCCCTGACTCTCAAGTAAGAGGAGGCAAGCCAACAAGCCCCTGGAGATAATTTGGAGTGGAGGCAGAGTCCAGCTCTCCTTCAGCAGAGTCAGAGAGCAGCAGGCAGAAGGGCAAGACAGGAGAAAAGCAGGCCTTCCAAGTCTGCAGTCTAAGATGAGTTCTTCAAGCAGCACCGCAGTCCTTCTGACAGAGGTCCAGTTCAAGATACACACATGCATAATACAGCTTATAAAGCACACCGATACTCCAAGGAGTGTCCTGGTGCTGCAGGTATGTAGACCTCTGATCCTAGATGTATATGTCGGTGTCTCAAACTATAAGGCCTCATTAAAAAGCCAAGTTTAAGGACTACATTTAAAAGAGCCAGCATCCTTAATAGCCGCAGATGACGGGGGAGAGAATTCCATCCAGCAGGGGATAGCAAAGAAAAGGAGAATCCTCCCCATTTCTTCCTCCTAGTTTTAGGTACCCCAGCCAGTAGTGCGTCAGCTGAATGTAGGGTTCTGGAGGGCAGATAGTAAAAAAGTCACTTTGATATTTATGACCTAATCCTTGAAAAGCTCTGTGGGCAAGCACCAGTCCCTTAAACATTACTCTCGCCCGGATGGGCAGCCAATGTAACTCCTTAAGGTGGGCCTGAATAGAAACGTTCCGTGGGATGCTACGAAGGAGCCTAGCTACAGAATTCTGCACTAACTGGAATCAATTGAGTAGGTATAAAGGGAGGCCCTGGTAGAGTGCATTGGCATAGTCCAGCCAAGATGTTATAAGGGCATGAACTTCCATCTTCTGAGAAGAGGCAGGAAGAAGAAATAGAAACTTCCTCAGTAATCGCAGAAGGCCAAAACAAGCCCCAACTGAACCCTCCACTTGTGGTTTGAATGACAAATTACTGTAAAACTTCACATCCAGGTTCTCAACTACCATAGTAAGGGTCGGAGAAGATGGGGCAGAGCTTGGCCAAATCTCACCACCCCACAAAGGGGGAGGAGATCCAAAGACCAGTATCTCTGTCTTGCTTGTATTGCACTGGATGTTGCTCTGGCACATCCACTGAAACACAGCTGACAGACACGCTTCAAATCTGTGTTAGGCACTAGAGATGTTCCCATCCCAAGTTAGAATAATCTGCGTGTCGTCAACATAAGAAATGACCTGCATGCCAATTGATTCCACCAGGATTGCCAGAGGTGACATATAGACAATGCCGGACTCAAGGCAGAGCCCTGGGATCCCCAAACTCAATTGATAATGGTCAGATACAAACAGTGGCATTCACACCGACTGAGATCTGTTTGATAGAAAAGAATGCAGCCAAGCCCAGGCAGTCCCACCTATCCCGATGTCCCGAGATCAGTGCATCAGGACAGGATGGGGAACTGTATCAAATGCTGCTGAAAGGTCTAGGAACAGCAAAGCCACCTTCTTCCCTTTGTCCACTGAACATTTTAATAGCATCAGAGACCTCGACCAGAGCAGACTTAATGCTTTAACTGGGGTAAAATCATTCTTGGGAGGGATGCAGCAACTGTTTGGCATCAAAATAGTTAGAAAGCTGGGTGTTATGGGATTCCTCAAGGATCTTAGAAAAGGCCGGTAGCACAGAGATCAGCCTGTAGTTGACCAGGACAGATCTATCTGCTGAAGTTTTTTTGAGCAGTGGGATGAACCTGGCATTCTTCGAGCAGCTCGGAACAATGGCATGGCGCAGTGAGTTATTTAACAGCACATTCAGAGTGGGAATTATAGCCTCCACATTAGTACCCAGGAATTGGGTAGGGCAAAGGTCTTCATGGGAGCCAGACATACAAGCTCTAAGAAGTCACTCAGAATCCTTGGGTGAAATAGGAGAGAACTCTGTCAATGAGCAAGAAGATGAAAGAGGGCCTGACAGGGTCTGATCGCCAGACTAAACAGTCACACAGCCATTAATGGTATTGCAGGGATTCTGCTCTGGAACAGAACTATGTTTGGAACCATAGAACATCAGTATGAAGGGACTGAGTCACCATACCACCTCAATATCTATGAGTCCGAGTCTGACTTGCTATAGTGCCTCACTTGCCATCCTAACCTTACCAGAGAAACAAGTGAATTGGCACCCCAGAACACAATTCTCTCAGGGATCGTGTTAACAGGACACACTCTTTCGCTCTCTCTCACATACTTGCTGACAATAAGATAACAAGGAGACATGAAGGAAGTTTAGAATATTTACTTAAACTATTGTGCTCTGAATGCAGTATACATGCAACAATTAGAAAACAAATGCATATAAAAAATACTGTTAGCATGGTTAACAAACCATCTACCATGAAAAGCCCTGTCATGTTATAGGACAGAGTAGCATAAACCCCCCTCCACTGCTACTAAAGCTAAATGATTATATATGAAAGATCTCTGGGATGACTGGCAGACCCCGTAACTTGGCATACACAGATAAATGTTCTACATCTCAGCAGAAGCAGGGCTCTTGTCTCAGAACTCTTGTTCCATGTGTGTGTTTTTGGCTCCTGTGCTTATCTATATGATAAGACATGTGTGCACATAAACAACAGCTGCACTTCTGTGTTATATCTAGGTGCTAGTGCCTGACCAGAAAGAATGACTAGGGACATCATTGTTTGACCTTGTCGGTGGTGTTCAGACTAAATCCCAGGAAAAGAACAGAACACGAAAACATATGCAGGGTCCATGTGAAAGTACAATATGGCACAAAGCAAGCATGTTCATATAGTAGCGTGTGCAAAAGAAAAGAAGCCTACAGCATGCACAGTCAGGCCAACATAGGGAAAACTACAATGAACCATGTAGAAAACACACAACAATGGCAGTAGATGCACTTAGGCCAACTATCCCATAGGAGTCAGTGCTGTGATTAGTATCTGCAACCTTTAAAGGCTCAACAATGCCCAGAATCTTCAACTAAAAAAATCTCAAAGATGAGAGCAAAGTTTCGGAGATGCTTTAAGGGGCTGAGAGAGAGCAAAAGGTTTGATAAACCTTTTTGTGATTTTAAAGACCTCCTTAGGTTTGTTATTAGATCTAGCAATTTCATGAACAAGGTACTTTGCGTGGGCTTTTTTATGCCTCAGTGACAGATTTGCTTGGGCATTTTCTATGCCTCGGTGATAGATAAATAGCTCCTGTTTATTGCTCTCCTTATCCTTCGGTAGATAAAACGTGTGCCAAGCTCTTTCGAGATTTTTGCAGTGCTCTCACAGTAGTTTACAGTCCTCATTGAACCATGGAGCCGATGGATGTCTCAGACCACCAGAACCTGATCTAATAGGTGCCACCTGGTCGGCCATCAGTCCTAACCAGGCATTAACTGCCAGTGCCTCAACTTCAATATTATCAGAAAGCACTGGAGCACTGTTCCTAAGGATGGAAGTAATATCTTCAGTCTCAACTTTAGTCCAAGTGTGGTGCGGAAGCAACAAGTTCAACCTTCTGCATCTGGGGCCCTGCTCCAATAGCCAGGGGTAATACACAGTAGAGTGATCTGACCAGGCATTAGTCAGAACCTCCCCAATCTTGCTACAACCATTCAAAAGGATTGTGTCAAGCAAATGACCAGCTGAGTGGGTGGATTTAGCAACAAATTGCTTCAGGTTCTAAGCAGACGTAATGTCCAGGAGAAGAGAGGCTTGGTACTCCTCTAACTTGTCCAAATGAATGTTGATGTTGCGCCCAGAATCAAAACATTTGAGTGTTTTAACAGATAACTGGACAAACAGTTATCCAGTGAGAACAAAAAATGGGAAGCATGACCCGGGGGTGGTGGATAAGTATTATAGAGACAGATATATTAGCTAAAGGAGAGAGGCAGCAGCCCAGGGATTAAGCCCCACATAAAGTACAAGGGTTTCAAAGGAAGTGAATTTCAGAAAGCATTTAAAAAGAATGGCGACACCTCCACCCTTCTTGCACACTCTATCTTGGTGTGCAATTGAATAGCTTGCATGGACAGCAAATGCAATATCTGGAGCTGAACCTTCGTTCATCCATGTCTCAGTGAGAAAAAGAATATCCAGCTGTTCCTTCCAAAGAAGTTAAAATATATGTAGTGCATTTTTATGGATCAATCGCACATTTATCAGTGCTGCCTGAATCCTTAATACATTGGCATTATGGTCAGTGGCTTTCATGTGGCAGTTGACCCCACTGTCATCAACAGATGTCAGACTAAACATGTAGTTCAAAGGAGCACAGAGGGCAGGTAGGTGGCAAAGCAGGGATGGTCAGATCAATCTGATCTGCATGTAGCACACCAGGATTTAAAGAGTGAATCTCCAAAGGAGAATACCTTCTACAGGGGCCTGACTGAGTCAAAATCCAAGCAGCATGGCTGGTGCTGAGCACAGAACAAGAGCGGACGGGTGCAGACAAGCTTGCCTTAGGCACGCCTTTGGCACTCCAGCAGCGTGCCAGCTGCATGCATCCACTGCGCATCCACCGCACATCCAAGCACCAGCCCGTCTTATGTTCCTAGAGGACATCCCTCAGTTTCAGCTAGACCACAAATGTCAAAAAAGATGGTTGACCGAAACGGCCTGAACAGGAAATGTAGGCATGAATGCACTAAACATGTCAGTGAAAGAGAGGCTCTGGATATTCAGACAGCATCTCAAAACATTAAAATAAATCACATTAGTATGCTGGATTAATGTGCAAGAAGCAGTATCCCCCCAACAACAGAGTCAACAAACCTGAGGGCATGTCCGAACACCTGCCCTTCTTATGTCCCTAGAGGACATCCACCAGCGGCAACTAGACTGCAAATGTAAAAAAAGATGCAGTCCCAAAACGGCCTTAACCGAAAATGTAGCCATGAACGCACTAAACACAACATTCTGCAAGATCCAGAAGTGTGTGATTTGATGGGGTCAAAGACCCAGCACTTACACCAAAATGTGCCTTTGATGTGGGGGGTGACTTCAAAGCAACTCTCTGAAGTGCACAGGTTCCCCTTTCAGCCCAATTCTGTCTGCCAGGCTATCTATAAGGGGTAAATCAGTCCTTTGTGTGGGGACAGTGCACTACCTATTCAAGGGAAGTGTTAGCCCCGCCCCTCCTTCCTGCCCAGGCAAGGCCATCAAAATGCAAAAGTATGTAGATGGGGACTCAGACACAGTATTTGGACAAAATATTGAATCAAAACTATTGTGTTACATAGAGATTGTGTCATGAATGTCATGAGAATTTATTATCATGGTCATAAATATCATTGTCAGAAATATTGTTTTAGGTGTTCTTCAAAATATCAATTTCTTTAATATCGATGTAGCTTATATCGTTGGATAAAATATCATTTTGTCATGGCAAATACTGTGTTATATATTGTATTTTTTATCTTATCTGTTATTATTTATTAAAATGTTTATTTTTTAATATTGATATATAAAAAATGTTTTCTTTATAATTTTAATTGTTTTAATGTTGTTTTTGATATGTAGAAATATATCTTTTAGTAGCTAGATGTTGGGTTTATAGGGGATAAGGGTGGGGAGATTTAAAACAATATGTAATTATATTTTTGCCCTGATTTTGATGTCGGTTGGAGGCTTTCCTACCAACATCTTCGGTTTCAATTCTGACTGCCGTATTACGAATACGGCGGTCGGAATTGAATCCGTCCGGTCATTCCGGCTGGCTTGCGTTGGGCTCAAGGAGCCCGTAGGCCAGTCGGAACCGGCACTTAATCCCTTTAACCCGTTCCGTGAGCGCGTCAGCCAACGGCCGTCACGAGCACTACCTGGCTAGTGCTGCGCACGTCCGTTGGCCGACGCAGCCCCGCCCACTCATTAAAACTCCCGCACCGCGGCGGAATTCGCGCCGCGGTTAAGGAGTTAAGACTGTGTTTCCACCAAGCGGGATTACGATGTCGGTAATCCTTGCACCGCGTGTCAGGCATCATGAGGTGCCTACCACGCGGTGCAGGGATTAACAAAAACTCCCATTTCTCTATGGGAGCTTGTGCTGCAGCCGGTTTCTGACCATAGTACAGGCTCCCATAGAGAAGTGTGAGCTTGTGACCTCACCATGTGCTGATGCATCGTAACTACATCAGTCGGTTCTGCATCCACGACGCTGTCGGTCGGAGGCAACTCCGACAGGCATCATAATCAGGCCCTTAATTGTAATATCTTTGTTATAATGTTTTATTTTAATTATAGAAATATTTTTTTCAGTAGCGGGATATTGGGTTTATAGGGGATAAGAGTGGGGAGATTTCTAAACTTTATGTATTAACGTTTAATTTATATTGTAACATTTTTAAATGTTGTTTTAAATTGAAAAAAAGGTTTTAGTAGTGGAAAGCTGGGCTTAAGGGGATAAGAGTTGGGGAGGTTTTTAAATATTATTTATTAATATTGTTTTTATCAGTAACATTGTTTTTGTATAAGAATTGTTGTATATGTTCTTAAATATTTTTAAACCAAATTTATAAATGAAAGAAATATTTAATATTTAGAAATGTATTGGTAAAAATATTAAAAAATATTATTGAAGTTTTATTAATATTACACATATTGTAATGTTAAAAAAGTTTGAAAAATATTAATTTGTTTTTGTTTAAATATGAAACAATATTTTTTTTTCAAATTAAAATTTCACAATTTTTTCAAAATAATTCTAAAAAGTTTAGAGTTTAGAAAAATGGGAATTCTTTTTATATTTTGCTAATATTAAACAAAAATGTATAGTTGTATTGCTAAAAACAATCTTTTTACACCAAAATATAGTACTATAAAATAAATATTTATATTAGTTGGTGAAAATAATTTTTGTTTTGGAAATAAATTAGCAATATTTAAACAAAATTAAATTATTGTTATTTTTTAATAAGATATGTAATAGTTTATTTAAATGATGTGTTACATTTTTGAAGTATTGTAAAAAAAATATAGTGCATAATGTGTAGTATAAAATATATTTAATGTATTTGTTACAAAAAATATTGTAGTTAAGGATGTTTCTTTTTATTCTGAATTATTACATTTTAAAAAAAAAATTTGTTATATGTTTCTTAACTTTTGTTATATTGTAGTGGGAACAGTAAATGTTATCTCTTTAGTGTCCAGCACCTTCCGTGACTCACTTTGTTGTGGAGTGGGAATAGTAAATGACACCCTCTTAGGGCATGATTATGGGTTACTCCATTACAAACGTGACGGATATCCCGTCCACCATGTTACGAGTTCCATTATATTCCATTGGATATAATGGAACTCGTAATACTGCGGACAGGATATCCGTCGCGTTTGTTATGCAGTTACCCATCCGCCAAACTCGGAATCAGGCCCTTAGTGTCCAACACCTTCCCTGAGTTAGTTTATATTGGAGTGGGAATAGTAAATGTCACCCCTTTAGTGTCCACCACCTTCCCTGACTTGGTTTAGATTGGAGTGGGAATCATACATTTTGCCTCTTTAGTGTCCAGCACCTTCCCTGAGTTGGTTTAGATTGGAATGGGAATAGTAAATGTCACGCCTTTACTGTCCAACACCTTACCTGAGTCAGTGTAGATGGTAGTGCGAATAGTAAATGTTGCCCCTTTAGTGTCCAACACCTTCTCTGAGTTGGTTTAGATTGGAGTGCGAATAGTAAATGTCACCCCTTTATCAATCAATCAATCATGCAGTGTTTATATAGCATGTCTTTTCACCCAAGAGGGTATCCAGGTGCTGTAGGTATCATTTGAAGAACCAAGTCTTGAGTCCCTTCCTGAAGTGGGTCAACGAGGGTGAATACAGAGGTGGAGGGCATTCCAGGACTGGGCAGAGTGGTGGGAAAAGGAGCATTCTCCAGAGTGGCAGCAGCGGATGCGTGGTATCTGAGTGAGGTGTGCAGAGCGGAGGATCCTGGGAGGCCTGTGGAAAAGCAGCCAGTGGTTCATATAGGCAGGTCGTTGGTCGTGGAGGGCTTTGTAGGCATGGGTCAGAAGCTTAAATTGGCATCTCTTCAGGACGGGGAGCCATTGTAGGTCCTTCAGGTGCTGGGTGGTGTGGGTCCTCTTTGGTATGTTGAGGATCAGTCTGGCTGCTGCATTCTGGATCGTCTGGAGTCTTTTCATGAGTTTGGTGGTGGTGCCTGCATAGAGTGCTTTGCCGTAGTGCAGATGGCTGGTGGTGAGGGCCTGTGCCACCATTCTCCTAGTGCTGATGGGGAACTACTTGAAGACTTTGCAGAGCATGCAAAGTGTGTAGAACCAGGCTGAGGAGACGGAGTTGACCTGATGATTCAGAGAGAGTTCACTGTCCAGGATGATGCTGGTGTTGTGGGCATGGTCTTTCGGAGTGGGGGTGGGTCGGTGTTCCAAAGGCCACCAGGAGTCATTCCTGGCATGTCTGCCGAAGGTCAGGACCTCAGTTTTGTCTGTGTTGAGCTTGAGGCAGTTCTTCAGTCAGGCTGAGACATTCTTCATACAGTTGTGGAAGTTGGTCTTCATCATGGTGGTGTTTCTTGAGAGTGAGAGGACGAGCTGGGTATCATCATGTAGGAGATGATGTTGATGTCCTGCGATCTGATGATGTCTGCGAGTGTTGTCATCTAGATGTTGAGGACAGGACTGAGGGATGAGCCTTGAGGGAAACCATAGATGGTGTGCCTGGGTTGTGAGGTGAAGGAAGGGAGGCAGACTCTCTGGGTGCACCCCATGAGAAAGGATGCCGGCGCAGTCGATTGATAAGTGTGTGGTGGAAGACGATGTTGACAGCTGCAGAGATGTCAAGCAGGATCAGGGCGGCTGATTCTCTTCTGTCGAGTAGGTTGCGGATGTCATCTGTTGCGACTATCAGGGCTGTTTCGGTGCTGTTGTTGGCTCTGAAACCTGATTGGGAAGTGCCCAGCAGGTTGTTTCTCACTAGGTGTTCAGTGAGTAGGCTGTAGATGTCTTTCTCCAGGACTTTGGCAGGGAGCAGTGAGATGGGACAGTAATTCTAGAGCCTGCTGGGGTCTACAGAGAGTTTCTTGAGAAGGGGTCTCACCTCTGCATGTTTCCAGGCATCGGGAAAGGTGTCTGTGGTGATGGAGGCATTGAGGATGGTGGGGAGCTGGTGGCTGATCTTGTCTCTTCTGAGGTTGTAAAGTCAGTGGGGGCATGGGTTGGTGGGTGCTCCCGAGTGGATGGAGTTCATTAGAGTGGTTGTGTTTGGTGTGCAGAGTTGTTCACATGTGGTGAGCGGGTAGTCGGTGGTGGTGGTCAATGGGATGCTGAGGAGGTCGGTGGGTTGGGGATCGTAGTTTCTGTAGATGGTTTCTATTTTGTTGTGGAAGTGGTCAGCGAGGGCGTCGCAGAATTCCTGTAAGGAGGGGATCAAGTCTTTGGTGGCTGACTGGCAGGTGAAGTTGCTTGTTTGGTTAGCGCTTGTCTTGATCCCGATCAGCAATCTCGATTAGTATCTAACACCTTCCCTGAGTTAGTTAGCAGCATAGTGGGAATAGTAAATTTGACCTGTTTAGTACCAAACATATTTCTTTAGTTTGTTTGTAGCAAAGTAGGAATAGTAAGTATTATGTTTTTAGTTTTAAATACTTTGTAAGAGTTTCTTTGTATTGGTATGGGAATATAAAGTTTTATTTTTGTACTATTATTATTTATATATTAATAAGTACAAAAAACACACATACATATTTTTTTAATTTTATTTTTAAACAAATAACACTTTTTGCAATATTTTTGTAGTTGTGAAATACATGTATTAAATAAAACAGTAGTAATATTTTATGTAAATACATAACATAATTTGTTTGAGTATTAAAACCAACAGAGAAAATAATAGTCTTTATTACTTTTTCCATAATATATATATTCATATTCTTGAATATTTTTATATACATTTTGTAAGTGTTGATTAATATAAATATTATTAGTATATATTAAATACTTTTATATATGATATAGTATTATTTAATATATGCTTTACAAATTTTGTAATCTTTATTACGACATTGTATTACATCTATAATATTTTCTACATTTTTTAAACATGTTTTTAAACATTTTTATATCATAGTTACTATTTTCCCCATTGATTACTGTGGGGGATAGTCTTTTTCACTTTTATTTTGCAGCCATTTTCTTCTTCATCGCTGGCTATATTTTTTACTCTATTGGTGTTATTTTGAGTCGTTTTTGGAAGGAAGAATTCGTCGTTGGGTGCTGCTGTTCATTGGAACAGGTAAGTTACTTTTTAGCCTTTTTTAAAGTGTTTATAAGGTTGGGGGATATAGTACAGTTATTTAAAAGATGTGTGTGTGCTGTTAATAATGAGTGTTTTGTGTGTTTTATTGCGTTTTTGATGCGATTTGTTATTGTGTTATTTTATCACCTTTTTTGTATGAAAAGTATTTATTGTTTAACTTATGGTTAAGATATGTGTTGTTAACTATTTTTGTATACTTTAATGTTATGTATGTATTTATTTGGGAATGTACGGCCCAATTTCGATGTCGGGCAGAAAGCCATCCGACAGCAAGTCGGAGGCTTTCCGCCTGACATCAATGGTTTTCCTCCAACCGCCGTATTATAATACCAGAAGTAGGAAGGAAACCCATGGGGGGATTCTGCTGCACTTCTGACGGGCTCAAGGAGCCATAATGACGGCGGAGCCAGCCTCAGCTCTGCCGTTGGGATTATGATGTCATGAAAAAGCAGGTGGAAAGTGAATTTGGTGCCCCTTAGCAGGGCCCCCTTCCCCCCTGGCTCTCCTCTATGAATCCTGGGGGGCACCTATGGTCCTCCGCTAAACAGCCCTGCACCCTGCAAATTTTTGTAAGTGACGCCATCTATTTTGGTTATAACGGTAATAACATCCTTGTATGGCTGAGTGGGGGTATGTTTTTAGGATAGAATGAGTCATAGCTTGTTCAAAGTCAATTATTATTTTTCAGGAGTAATAGTTGTTTGTTGTTTTACAATGGTTAGCAGTGGGTGCTGGCTTGTTTATTAGTAAGTAAAGCACAGATAAACGAGGTATATGTGTCCGGTAATTCACCATGTATGGTGAATAATTGATGGAATGGTTTGGGAAACATTTGAAATATGCCGTCCATTATCCATGTTTTTCATTGGTATACCTTGAGTAACTTATTTGCAGTGGAGAATATTGGTATTCGTTTCTCATTATTTTTATTGTTATATAGGAGGAAGAGTTGCTCTCTATGTGCTATTGTTAAATGTGTTGGTATATCTATCTCCCTGTATGTTTTAGGAGCAGGTAGGTTGTCACTGGTGGCCTTTTTAGTGCTTGTTATTAGGCGTTTTAAGTTGGGTATTGATGGTAATTGACCTGTTATATGTTCAGGGACTTGGGGTAGGATATTCTTTAGCATTTGTATTGTGGGTTCTTGAGAACTAGTGCTTACTTCTCTTATGTTTTCTAAAACTTCTGTCACTTCTATCTCTTTGACATTTGGGGGGTGGTTATGTTCCTTTACATTAATTACAACAGATTCTTTAGTGGTTGCCCTCCCATACCATGCTTTGGATTGATATTTTGTACATTTCCTTTTAATATTTGCAGTAGAAGCATTTTCTTGGCTGTAGGTGTACCTCGTGTAACATAATAACAGTTTCCTTTTTGTGAAGTGATACATTTAGTGCATTCTATCATTATATCTGTAATTACTGTAATAAATGAATATACATTATAGTTATTTTCAATAAGGTATTTATTAATACATAGTTAGATATGCATTTACTATTTATTTTATTTACTTATATGTGTTTTAGAGAAGTTTTGTGTGGTTTAGAGTATTTTCTTTCAGCAAGCATGATCGTGAAACAGGTGCTTTTTTCTGTTGAAAGAGAAAAAGATATTATATTAATTGCATGTGGTTTATTTTTTATGTTTGATGTGGTTTAGGGAGTCATGATTTTTGGGCATTGCTGTTGGGGTTAGTTTAAAATAATTTTTTAAAATATACTTACTTTATTTTGTAATGTTTGATGTGTTGTTGTTGATGGTATTTTGCAGAAGTTTGGAAAATCTGTGTAAAAGGAGAAAAGTTAAACAGTGTGTTATCTATTTTTTGTTAATTTATCTTTTTGCAGTTTAGCATTATTTTACTTTAAAAAATATATATATAATTAATACTTACTTTGATATGTAGTTGTACAGTTGTATATTTTGCAGTCTTCTGTTTTGTATGGGCAAGCCAGCAGAGGTCCCCCCTCTTCAAATGTTAGTCATTTTCTGAGTTCTTGTTTGCTTTAATTGCTGTGGTTTTTATATTGTTTATTTAATTGTTTAAGCTATTTTATTGGTGAAAGTTGTGTATATTTTTTTTATTGGTTGCTTTAGTCTAATTCTATTTTTTGGGCAGCTGTATCCTTATTTGGTAAACACTAATTTATGTGGTTGTATATTTGTATTATATATCATTTTTTTGCTTTAATATTGGATGTATTTGTGTTGATAAAAGAATTAATATTGGTAGTTTTATTTAAAAGTTTATTTATCTAAATCTGTTTTAAATATGTTTAGTGTATATTTTATAGGTGTATTAATTTAATATTGTTTATGTTTAATTTTGTGGTAATTAACATATATGTATTTAATTATATACTGTTGTTATGATTTTATGAAATATTTATTGTTGTTTGTTGGTGTAAATAATTTGTCTCTGATGATTTGTAAACGTATTTACCAGTTGCGTTGATGATAACTTTGTAGTCAATATTGTTGTGATCAATATTTTTGACCTGGTGCTTGCTTATTTGTGAGTCATGATTTTTTTTTCTATATATTTATCACTCGATATATGTAAAATTAAACATTTTTGTCATCGATATTTATGTGATCGTTATAAATGGCTTTTATAGGTATGTATAAGGACTCTATATTTTTGTTATCCATATTTCATTTTCGATAGTTTTGTGAGATGATATTTATTGTCTCGATATTATGTCACTGATTCCTCAGACACACCTATCATGTTTTTGTTGTGGCTGTCAAGAGGGAATGCATAAAGTCTGGCTGTTATAAGCCCAGAGAAATGTCCACTTTCTAAAAGTGGGATTTCTAAAATAGTAATGCTAAATCAAACTGTACCAGGAAAGAGGATTTGTCGTTACCATTCCAAAACATATGAAACATAAAAAAGCTACTTCTCTCTTAACACAGCTTAAAAGTGTATTAAGGAATTCCCAATGCTAGCCTATGAGGTCTCACAGTAGTGAAAAATGAAATAGGCTTTATGTCACTACCAGGAAAGACAAAACATAAAAGTACATGTCTTTTATTTTACTTATATAGTATCCTGCTCTCAGGGCTCCGTAGGGCCTACCTTAGGGGTGACTTATATATAATAAAGGGGGAGTTTAAGACTTGGCAAGAGATTTTAAATGCCAAGTTGAAGTGGCAGCAAACTGCACACGAAGGCCCTGCAGTGGCAGGCCTGAGACAGGTTTGAAAGGTTACGATTGTGGGTGGCACAACCAACCTGTGCTGCAGGCACACTAGTAGCATTTAATTTACATTAGCAGTGGTCGATAAACTCTGTTCCACTGGCAGATTTCACAGAGTTTTTATCACTTCGCACTCTGCTTGGAGGGCGGAGTTTGGCAAAAACTCCACCTACGCCGTGTAGCGGAGTTTACCGGCACCCACCACTATAAAATACTTGCAAGGCCAGTCTTCGTCTGTTCAGGCTCCCCATCTGTCAGTGCATCAGTTGCTGCTGCACATGCAAGCGCGTTTCACTTCATGCAGGTGCACTGACAGGCCGTATTTTCACTTTACCCACTTGGTCCAGTGAAAGGAGGGCTCCTGTGACTGCCATCCAGCAGCAGGGATGCCACAGCTCTGGGAATAATGGAGCTTGGATGGGA
The DNA here is from genome assembly GCA_963921515.1 of Calotriton arnoldi. Lineage (NCBI taxonomy): Eukaryota > Metazoa > Chordata > Amphibia > Caudata > Salamandridae > Calotriton > Calotriton arnoldi. The sequence continues at coordinate 354,214 of CAWUFW010000043.1, forward strand.
ATGAACTCCGCCCCAGTAAAAAGGAGCGCCCGTTCCTTTGTAGCCCCCCTGACTTGGGGAGTGGAGGAAAGTTCTGGCAGGTGACAAGAGGGGCTCGTACCCCAGCTGCCACTCTGTAGCTCCGAGAAGTTGGGTGGCTCTGATTTATTTTCTGCCTGCATTTCCTTTGGTGTGACTCGGCAGCTCAGATGTCAGGAAGGGGAGCGAGTGCGCCAGAGCAGCAGCCAGTATGATGTTGGAGAAGTTCTTGTGAGTTGCATTTCTGTTCTATTAGCAGCAGGTCTTGCAGTGCCTTATTCAAGCCCACTGCTTTTCTCCCCAACACAGATTCCACGCAGGCCCCGGAGCAGGTAGATCATCCATTCCGGGCATTTATTTTGCATTCCTCTGTAGCTTCACTTAGTATGTTATCCATGCAAGACCACACATCCCAGAATGCATGAACGATTTACACCCGGACAAGCTGCTCACATAGGAAATGGTCATCTTGTGAGCTCTGGAAAAACTGCACTGATTCACTCATGGTGCAGTTTCCGTATTCAGTCAGTGTCTGTAGAGCATTTCTGTTTGAGGCGCTCAGCCAATAGAGAAGAAGATATAGTGCAGGTACCTGGAAATGCGCTTTCTGTGTCCCGTGGTGGGAATGGTCATATGCAGGTTCCAGTACTGGCACAGAGATGCACTGTTAAAGCTGTGTGAAAGTTTCATACTGGGGCAGCAGTGGTTGTGGTTGGGCAGGATAGAGGTGCATTTGCGGAGCTGTGTGTAATGTAATGTAATAGGCTATTTGTAGAGCGCGAATGTCACTTCGAAGAACATCATGGCGCTGAGTGGAACCCAGAAAAGGAGGCATAACTGGTTAACTGCTGGCGGTAAGAAGGAGGCATTATATCAGAGTTTTACGAAGAGCGTCCGATGCAGAGAAAATCCAGGTTTTTAGGGCTTTCCTAAAGAGGGTCTCGGATTTGGTCTGGCAGAGCTGAATAGGAAGTTTGTTCCACGCATTAGAGCCTATCACTGTGAGCGATTTTCCTCCCCTCGAGGCTAATCTAAAGGCTGGTATTTTCAACAGATTAGCGTTTGACGATCTTAAACTCCGAAAGGGAGTGTAGCGCATAAATCTGGTTCAAAGATATTGAGGGCCCAAGGAGTGAAATGCCCTAAAAGTAATAATGAGGACCTTGAACAGGACACGTTTATGGATTGGCAGCCAGTGGAGTGTTTCTAAAGCCGCAGATGCAGATGACCTCCTAGGCCATTTCAGCACTAAATGTGCTGCAGCATGCTGGACCATTTGAAGCTTATGTAGGACCGACTTATTGGCACCTGCATAGAGGCTGTTACAATAGTCCAGTCTGGACGTAATTAAGGCAACGGCAACTGTCTGTCTGAGATGGGAAGCAGATCAAATGTTTTTTTACAATTTTTATAATATGAAAACAGGTGCCAGCAACTGCCAGTGATTGCTGTTTAAAAGAGAGAGTGATATCAAATGTTATACCCCGGTTTCTAACTACGTTCACAGTGTTTGGCGGAGGGGTGGTATTTGCTGGCCACCAGGACTTGGGAGAGAAGGAATTCTCTTGGCCTAATGGTAAAATTTCCGTTTTTTCGGAGTTGCACTTAAGGTGGTTTGAATTCATCCAGCTAAAAGTAGCGGTGAGGCACAGGCGTAGGTTTTCTTCCGCCTGAGTGGTGTTATTGTCCAAAACCAGAATTAGCTGCGTATCGTCCGTATATGAGATAGTCTCTATATTGAAGGACTATATCAGCCTAGTCAGTGGGGCCATATAGGCATTGAAAAGGGTGGGGCTAAGGCTCAAACCCTGGGGTACACCAGAGAGCAGTGGTTTTTCTTGCGAGTTGTATTGGCCTAGTGTGATCACTTGTCTGCGATCCTGCAGAAAGTTCTTTATCCAGGCCAAAACTGTACCAGTAATGCCAAAGGATGCGAGATGGTCTATGAGGATTGCATGTGAGACCATGTCGAAAGCAGCCGACAGGTCTAACAGCACCAAGACTGCTCTTTTTCCCTGGTCGAGAGCTGCTCTTAGGGATTCAGCCGTGTACAATAAGGCAGATTCTGTGGAATGTTGGGCTCTGAAACCAGATTGATTGGAGTGAAGCAGATTTTCTTCCTCCAAATATGTTGTAAGTTGAGTATTGACAAGTTTTTCTTTAATCTTATTAAGACAGGGTAGGAGAGAAATAGGGCGCAGATTGGAAAGGGTGGCGGGGTCCCCAAGTTGTTTCTTTTGTAGCGGCATTACAGCTGCAAGTTTCCAATCTGCCGAAATCTTGGCGGTTGATAGGGAGGTGTTTATTATTTTGTTTATGATATGGTTGACAATGTCAATGAGAGCATGTAATAACTTCTCCCGCGAGGAGGGTTGCGTGATGGTTCACCCCCCTCCTCCACAGCGCCATCACCATCGGGGCCCGGAGTTGGGATCCCGGGCCCCTGAGCTCTCTTCGAGGGGGGCACGATGGCGCTCCCCCTCCACTGATGTCTTTGGGGGCCAGGGTGGGCTCCTGGCACCCCTCTTGGGCCAGTTCACGGGGAGCGCGACGGCGCTCCCCGACTTTACTTCTTTCTGGGGGCAGCCCCTGGGACCTGACCCACCCCGGGGGCATATCCAAGACCGGCGGCTGAGTCCCACGTGCTTCGTCGTCGGTCTGCCAGAGGTCAAAGGTCGCCTACCTTCTGGGGGGCATTTCCCAGCCCCCCGGGGACCGATCTTCGCGATTCTGGCCTCTTCTTGCTCCTTGCGGTGCACCCCAGCCACTGGGAGCACTTTCCCTTGCCCTCCTGGTCTCAAGGAGGGGGGCATTCAGCAGGGAGCTGTCTTCACTGGCTCTCTGCACCAGCCTATCGCCTGGCTCTCCTCCTGGGCCTCTCTTCTCCCTGCACAGAGGCCCCTGCTTCTGCGCACTGGTCCTGGACTCTTCTCCTGGCGCTGTTCAGAATCCTGGGACAGTCAGGGGGTTCCTCCTTCCAACTGCCCATTGCGCCAGGCTCCAGCACCCTCTGCCTCAGCCGACCACACCCCAGAGAGAGCTTCTCTTCCTGTGCAAACACTTTTAAAGAATTGGGGAGGGGGCTGGCAGGAAGTCTCCGTTGGCCCTATCACATAGCGACACATCACTTCTCTGCCCCTGCTCCCTCCTTCCTGCCAAGGCCTCTGGGTTGGTTCAAGATGGCATCGTCCAGGGTCTCCTGCCACATGGTCTCTGAAAGCCCCTTCCCCCCAGAGCTGCCTTCACCCTTGTGCAGCTAGGTGCCTGGCACCCAGTGACAGCTGCTGATGGATTAGCCTGTAGCTCCATCCATCTTCTCTCCTTGGAGGGAAGGTCATCAATCCAGGCTGCTGGGGTCAGCCCCCAGCCAGGCCCTGGTTATGAGCTGACTCAGAGAAATATAACATTTCTGGATGACCCTAAAGCAGTACAAATATGACTTTGGACTCTGCAGAATACTTCTTCTCACATAGGTTACAGTGGACTTTGGTGCGTGTCTGGAATTTGTAGGCCCTAGGAAAGTAAAACTAGCCCATGCTCTCCCTATCCCCATAAGAGAATAATGGAATAAACACTGTAAAGCACACTGACTTTCCCTGGCATGTTTCTTCCCACTGTATAAAGCCTATTCCATGTCACCACCCAATTCTGCATAAGTCCTGCCACACCATTCACTTTATAGCTACTCCTGGACTGCGCACGCCAGGAATCTCCCCTGCGCAGCCCACACCTGTGTGCACACGCATGTACACATGTGTCTGCATGTAACCAGCCCGGTGCCCCTTACTCCAGCTGCTGCGCAGCGGCCTAGTCAAGCTAGGGGGACACCAGTAAAATCCACATGCAGTCTCTTTCATCATGAGTTTACTGTGGGTGAGTCCCAACTTATGAGGCTCTCCCACAGTAAAAGCTCAAAAAATAGGTGCTCAAAAAGCAAAAAATCCGGACGGCTCAGAGTGTCAGAACCACCTTCTAACACTGTTCAAAAAAATCTGCTATATTGTTACAGAGAAGCTGAGAGGGGGAATCTCTTGTTGTAGGATTTTAGGATTCGTAAAAGTATTAACTATTTTAAAGATCGCTTTTTGGTTTGGGTTGGAGGTTTTGATTATCTCGGTGTAATAAACTTTTTGGGTGATTTTAATCTGGGCATGATATTTTCTGAGGGCTGCTTTAAATTTACTTAGTTCCGTCTCATCGTAATTTCGACGCCATCTGCGTTCTAAGGACCTACTATGGCTTTGCAGTTCTTTCAAGGATTGCGAGTACCACGGGGCAGAGGGCTTCTTTTTAGGTCGGCCGTTAGGTGGAACCGGAGGTGCCAAACGATCCCTCAGGGTATGGATCCACTGCGCAAAAAGCTGGTTATCTACTGTAGGATCTCCTGACAAGTTAGGTCTACACACTAGTGCGTCTGGATGGAGATCTGGGTGTGCCATCAACTCCTTCCACCTGGGCTTGTCTTGTTGATGGGACCTGGTATGCTTCTTTATATAAGGCCTACTCTCGGCCGAGATTTCAAATGGGATTAATTTGTGATCGGTCCTTGTTTGATCGACTGGGGGCTTAACTTTAAGGGTTTCCAAATCCGAACAGATGCAGTCCAACGTGTGACCGGCATTGTGAGTAGCTGAGAAGGTCTGCTGTTCTAAACCAAGTATGTCCATTATCTCTTTGAAACAGGTTTCCCCTGAGTCGTTGTGAGAGTCAAGGTGGATATTGACATCTCCTAGCAGGGTAAAATTGGAGAATCTAAGAGCCAGTGCGCTCACCACGTCTCCAATGTTATCCAAAAAGTCCTTATAAGGCCCCGGTGGGCGATAGAATAGTGCTCCTGCAAACGCAAAGGAGTCATGTAATTGGAGGCAGAAGCTGATGCCCTCTGCTTCTTTTAAGTCGGATAATTGGGCTATAGAGCACCTGAATGTGCTACGATAAATAATTGCTAGGCCTCCCCCACGTTGTTCTGGTCTGTCTAATCTCTGAATGAGATAGCCAGGGGGAAGGGCATTTACAATATCAGGATTGCACCAGGCCTTCAGCCAGGTTTCAGTTACAAAAAGGCAGTCAAGGTTATCATTTATTATTAAATCATAAATGTGAAGGACATGCTTACACATAGACCTCGTAAGAGTGGGTTAAGTCATTTGGCAGACATAAAATACATATAACATAAAACAGGCTCTGCCAGTGCACTAAAAGGTTGTCACAAAATTTAAATAAAATGCCCCTCTACTGCCATCAGTCACACTCCCCAGCAGTTAGAGCAGATTCCATAATTTCTTTCTTTTTTAAGGTGCTCAGTTAAACCACGAGGCTTTTATTCGGTGGCACATTTTCTGCCCATGAGCCCCTGCAAAGAGCTTAGAGCAGAGCTGTAGTGAGGCAAACAAAAACAGCAATACTTGCTAACTAGGGGTTGGCGAGTTGAGCAATTCCGCCCGCTCATGGAACTCCGCGGAATTCCACAGAGTTTTTATGCAACTCCACAGAATTCCGCGTAGTGCAACTCCGCAAGCTCTGCCCACCCCTAATTTACATCCCCTGGGTATATTGCATACCACTTTACAAGGGACTTACAAGTAAATTAAATATACCAAACAGGTGTAAACCAATTAGACCATGTTTAGAGGAGAGAGCACATGCACTTTAGCACTGGTCAGCAGTGGTAAAGTGCCCAGAGTCCTGAAGCCAACAAAAAGAAGGTCAGAAAAAGAGGAGGATGCAGGCAGTTAGTTTGGGGTCACCCTTCAGACAGGGCCATTTTTCAACAAGACCTCCCTCCAGTCATCGTCATTTAATCAATAACTTGAAGGACTTCTCTGCATAGGGTGATAGAACCTGGATAATGGCCCACTACTGCAGGGGTACTTGCCAGTTCTACGCCTCTCTGAACCCAGTTGGATCTCTCTGTCTATGCTCTCAGGGGCCATTAAGCTAACCCATGGGGAATCCTTCTCCTTACTTGTGGATCTCATCTGTGCAGCACCTTGATTTAACTTGCTCACAGATGTATCCCAGCAGGCAGATAGCACCACCATGGGCAACAAAGTAATGTGGCCCATTCAACCCCTTAGGTCTGATTTCTGTCCCCCAACCCAAGGGAAACTCTTTCCACAAGGACAGCAACCAACAGAGGCCATTGACAACTGGCAGTGTTAAGAGCCAGGTCACTCTCCTTCCCACCAGTTCAGGAGTGGTATCCTGCAAATGGCCTTTCAACCCATGGGCTGTACCCTTAGGTGGAACTGGAGACAGGGGTGAGTCCTTCCTCTCCCTGCCTCTCCATCTGAAGGTCCGTACCCTGCTTCTGGGAGTGGTACCCCCAGAAAACAAAAATGTTGGGGCGCTTGTGGCAGCCGCCTCTCCCAACAGTTCATGGTGATACCCAGACCCTGGCCCTTCAACCCAGGGTCTGTAACGTTAGGCTGAACATGTGCTTGGCAAGCCAGGACTTCCAGGTGAGTACAATTAACCCCCCAAGGGAAACACAGGGGTATATTTACAAGGGGATTGTGCCACCAGAATGACACTGTTAGCGGCGTTCTAGTGGGTCTATGACCTTCTCCATATTTGCAAAGTGGTGCTAAGCCACTTTGCGTGGCTTAAAGCCGCCTTGTAAATATGTCCCCTTTACACGCATCACTTTGCTTGAAAGGGGCATACAATCAATCAATCAAACAATCAATCACAGAATTTGTAAAGCGCACTACTTACCCGCGAGGGTCTCAAGGCGCTGGGGAAAAAAGAGGGGGGGGGGTGCTGCTACTGGTCGAACAACCAGGTCTTGAGTAGCCTCCTGAAGGTCAGCACAATGGGTGTTGCTGTGGGCATTCCACCGCAATTGCTTTTTGACGCTGCCACAGATTTACAAGGATGTGCAATAGCAGGCCATGCATTAGCAGGCAGGCATTCAAGTGGTGCAATACTTTTATTTCTCCTCATTTTTGCTTTTTCTATGTGTGCTCCTTTCTGCAACACACATAGAAGGAGCAAAAGGCCATTAATGATTGTTTATGTGCAGGAAGGTCTCCCTTCCTGCACATAAACAATCATTAAATAATGATGATTTGCTACTTCTATGTGTGCTGCAGAAAGCAGCACACATAGAAGTAGCAAATCGCCATTATTGAATATTTATGTGCAACAAGGGACACCTTCCTGCACATAAGCAATCATTCCCTGGAATGCAGGCACTCTTACACTATGGTGCAAGGGTGCCTGCATTGGTGCTAGGCAGCTTATTTTAGCACCTGTGCTAGGGAAAACACAGGGGTGTACCGTATTGTTGTAAATACGGCACATACCAGCATTTTGTGAAATGTTGAAGCGCAACACTGCCAAATTTGGCACAGCTCCACGCTCTGAAATTTTCTTGTAAATATGCCCCACACTCTGCATGTGTCGTGTAAGAGTCTGCCTGGCACAGGTCTCCAGCCCTCTGTCCCTGTGTGCATGGAGCCCCCAGGCCAGAAGTTGGCTTACTGGTGTCAGTCATGGAGTGTTCTGATCTCATAGTTGGCAACCCAGGATCCTCTGGTCCTCTCACCGAGGACTGTTTCCACCTCGTACCCCACCATCTGGGCTTGTGGACCCTCCTCTGTGGAGTGGTACTGCCAGAAACCAGAACTGTTTGGGCACTTGTGGTAGCCCCCCCCTCCCCAAGTTCTCCTGACACTGTGGGGCTCCCCTCAGTGGATTGTCTCTCAGTATAGACTAGGCTCCCCTGCTAGTGATCCCTCTGGGAACAATCCAAGCTCTAGAGCTGGGAATAGGGCACCCTGGGTCTCGGCCCACCCTCACCTTTCCTTCTACTCTGAGAAGGGACATGAGACCCTTTACCCACCATGCCCACTATACTGGGACCTGTATGAGTTTCTTTGACCTTCCCCCACCCTCAGTTGGAGAAACTTGAGCCAATCCTCTTAGGATCACTCCCAAATGCCTTTTCAGACACTCTGGTACTCACCCAGAGGTCTGCCTCTTTTACAAGTACCTTGGGGTCAGAGAACTTACACTCAATCAGGTGTTGGCATAGCCCTGGAAAACAATAACTGAACATTTGCTCTCTGACAATCAATCTGTACAGCCCTTCAAAAGTGTTTACCATACTACCCTTCACCCAACCTTCCAGTGCTCTGTAAAAGTACCTCACAAAATCCTCCTAGGACTGTTGAGACAGTTTCTGACTGCCCCTGAATCTCAACCTACACTCTTCTGGAGTGAATTCATACTTCTAAACCAGGGCCTCCTTCATGGGGGCATACTCCAACCTGCCCCCCTCTTCTAGGGCAAGTACAGCGTCCCTCCTTTCACCAGGAATAAGACTCCACAAGCCAGCTCCCCAATCCTCTGCAGTGACCCTGTGCACCTCTAGAGCTACCTCATGTGCCTGAAACCACTGGTGTATGTCAATCCCTTCCTTGAAGTTAGGCACCAAGTGGGTTGTGCCTTCAGCACTGGACATAGTAGTTTTGCTTCCACCAATATTGTTGTTACTGGACTCTATCTGCAGGGCTCTGATTTCCAGCTCCTTGTGACTCAGTTCATGAGCCCACAAAACCTTGTTCTCCTTCAAGGCTCTCACCTTTTCCCTCCTCTGCAGCCAGATGGGAAGGCTGCAGCCTCACGTCACTCTCTGCCTGTCTCTCCTTGAGCTCTTCACAGAAAAGGGTTTGGGAGAAGACACTTCTCGCAGCATAGGATCCAGTAGGGGGATCCTTCTTTGTGAGTTACCCTATCTCTTCTGGGGGCTTTGCCCAGTCATGTTTCTGCTCCTATCCTTCCTTCTCAGGGCCACTGCCCTCTCAGGGCCCTGATTGTGAGGTCAGGTACAACCAGGGTTCTGCCTTGTCTAGAGTACTAAATTAGTCCTATTCAGAGTCTTCTGGTGGTGCAGATTGAATTCTGTGGATGTCCTCCCTTGCTCTAAGGGCGAACTGGTACTCCAACTTTGGTTCACCCTTTGGGATTCTCACTCCCCTCTCTCTGCACAACCTCTTCAGCTCAGCCTTGCTGTAGCACTCAACACCATATGTGTCAGGCCCCTGGTATATACACTGCACCCTCCCCTCAGCTCAAGTTTGTCATGCTCTGTTGTTGCTTGTAGCCCCGTGGTTTCCTCATAGGCTCTGAGGGCTATCTGTAGGTCTGCTGTGGAAGCTTTTCTGCCCACATTCAGCCCCCTCTCCACCAGAACTCCCTCAGCTCACACCCAATGAGGTTTGGTAGATAGATGAGAGCCATGGACATCCTGGCAAGGTATCACAAGTGCAACAAAAAAAGAGTAGCAAATTGATGAAGGTTGAGCAGGAGTCAGATTTAGAAAATTGATCAATTTGATAGAAAATAAGATAATATAAGACTTGTAATGGTCCTTGTATAGAGTTGTAGCAACAATGAATTACTATGGTATTGCACAACCACAAGTTCTGTCCTCACCACTGATCATCAATGTCAGAAATGGGATTCTTGATTGGCTTAGGTATGCACCCAGGCCGGATAAAAACCACCACCCTAGTCAGGGAAAGCTAGATACACACTAAAAGATACCCTGTGCTCACTCTCTGGTAGCTTGGCACAGAGCAGTCAGGCTTATCTAAAGAGACAATGTGTAAAGTACTTGTGTAACACGCACACACTCAGACACACACACACACAATAACACAATGAATACACCACAAAGGAATCCACACAGGTTTAGAAAAATAGATTATTATATTCTGAACAAAACACGACCAAAACGAGAAAAATACAATATATAGAAGTTGAAATATTGAGTTTTAAAAGAATAAATACAACGAAGCACTTAGAAGCAAGTAGCGCAAAAAAGGTTACTTTAGGTCCCTCTGGACTGGGGAAAAGTCAAAGTTTGGGCCAACCTCGTTGAAGCACACGCCCTGGTAAACAAAGAACCTTTCCTGGTTGCAAGCAGAGGGATGCTCGATCTACTCCACGCAGTGAAGGCGATGCTTCAGTTCCAAAGATGGGTGTCGGAGTCAAGAGGCATTGAGTGATGCACCAGATTCTGCCACACATTCGAGGGGATGTGTCAATCTCACCAAGCTGCAGCATTGGTAATACACTATCCGATCCGTCGATCTCGGGAGGCAAAGCACTAGTTACCAAGCGTTGCGCTGATTTTACTCCCTCAATGAGATAGATGCACGGTTTCTGCTACACAAAGACAGGAGATGCGTCAAAATCCATGTTGCAAGTATCTGGGCCACTTCCAGTGAGCCAGGCACAGGAGCATGGGTAGAGACTTTGGTTTCCCTGAGTCTCAAGCAAGAGGATGCAAACCAACAAGCCCTTGGAGATCACTTCAAGTAGAGGCAGAGTCCAGCTCTCTTCAGCAGGGTCAGAGAGCAGCAGACAGTAGGGTAAGACAAGAGAAAAGCCGGCCTTTGAAGTCTGCAGTCCAAAATGAGTCATTTAAGAAGCACAGCATCCCTTCTGACAGAGATTCAGTTCAAAATCCAGAAGTGTCTGTTTTGATGGTTTCAGCGACCCAGTATTTTTATCAAAAGTGTCTTTGATGTGGGGGTGACTTCAAAGCAGCTCTCTGAAGTGCACATGCTCCCCTTTTAGCCCAGTCCTGTCTGCAAGGCTATCTGTGGGGGAGGGTGAACCATCCCTTTGTGTTGGGACAGGACACTGCCTATTCAAGTGAAGTGTTAGCCCCGCCCCCCAATCCTGGCCAGTCAACGATGTCAGAATGCAGATGTATATAGATGGGTATTTCATACACACCCATCCTTCTTGTGTTCTGGAAGTCTAGAGTGTATTGAAGACAGGCTGCAAATGTCATAGAGTTATAAGCACAGAGATATGTCCACTTTCTAAAAGTGGCATTTCTAAAAGGGTAATGCTAAATCCAACTTTACCAGTGAGGAGGATTTTTCATTACCTTTCCAAACATATGAAATATGAAAAGGCTACTCCTCTCTGATCAGGAATTACAGCTTAAAAGCATATTGAGGAATTCCCAATGTTAGCCTATGAGAGGAGTAGGCCTCACAGTAGTGAAAAATGAAATAGACTATTTGTCACTACCAATACAGGCAAAACATAATAGTATGTGTCCTTCCTTTTACTTACATAGCAACCTACCCTTAGGGCTACCAGGGGCCTACCTTAGGGGTTACTTACATGTAATAAAAGGGGAGTGTAAGGCTTGGCAAGGGATTTTAAATGCCAAGTCGAAGTGGAAGTGAAGTGCACACCCCAGCCCTGCAGTGGCAGGCCTGAGAGAGGTTTGAAAGCCTACTTCTGTGGGTGGCACAACCAAACAGTGCTGCAGGCCCGCATGTAGCATTTAATTTGCATGCCCTGGGTATATGGTATACCGCTTTACAAGGGACTTACAAGCAAATCACATTTTCAAAACAGGTGTAAACCAATTAGACCATGACGAGAGGAGACAGCAATGCACTTTAGCACTGGTCAGCAGTGGTACAATGCGCAGAGCCCTAAAGCCAACAAAAAGAAGGGCAGAAAAAGAGGAGGAGGCAGGCAAAAAGTTTGGTGTGGCCATTCAGAAAAGGCCCTTTTCCAACAACCATCACTGACAAATATTGTACCATTTTGAAAGTGTGCTTGGTTATTTTTTTGTAATCTGTCCCTGTTATTAAGTACGTATCCAACAATCTGTGAGTTGAATTCTGTTTGATTTGAAGTGACACCATAGACATAAATATTTATTAAACCCTTGTGAGGATTTGGCCTTGTTTTCTTTTTAAAGGAAGATAGGATAAGAGGATAAACGAACATTAGAGGCCTCTCATTTAACCTGGGCTCAGCTGGGTTGCTACTCAAAGTTTACTGTTAAATTTACCAGTCAAAGCTTGGGATTGGATTCACCTACTTTGTACCTTTGTTGACATGCTTTAATTCATCCATTGATTGTTTGTTTGTAGTTATTTGTAGCTCCGGAATGTAAGGTGATGTATGTGATGTGGCCACTTGACAAGGCCTTTGGATGCTTCTACGTGGTCTCTGGTTGCATCTGTTGTATCTTGATGAGGCATACTCACTTATATAGAAATTACGGAGCATATTTATAATTGAGTTGCGTCACCCTTGCACCATGCAAGGGGGCACATGGGCGACGCAACAACTAAGTCAGATTTATCAAGCCACGCAATGCCACCTTCGCAGCTGTGCATGGCTTGATAAATATAGAGTAACACAACGCAGCATGAATCAGTGCTTTGCATTAATCTGCCCCAGGGAGGGGTTCCATGGGTGGAGAGTGGGTGTACCCACGCATCCACCCATGGATTTTGGCACATTCCCAGATTTACCATTACTGGTAGACCTGGGAATGTGTAAAAATGCTACGTCCCTCCAGGTGAGGCGCAACGAGGCGAAATATCTTTATTTCTCCTCATTTCTTCCTTTCTATGCTGCAGCACACATAGAAAGAGGAAAATGCCTCTGAGGATTCTTTTTGTTCAGGAAGGTGTCCCTTCCTGCACAAAAAAATCCTGCTTGCAACGTAAGCACTCTTACAATACAGCGCAAGGGTGCTTGCATTGGGGCTAGGCAGCACATTGTGTGCCAGCGTAAGGAAATTACAGGAATGCACTTTATAATGTTAAATACTGCGCATTCCTTCCTCTTCCATTTCCTGCAGCGCAGCAAGGTGACTTGCTGGGTTGTTCTGCATGAAAGCTAGCTTAATAAATGTGCCCCTTTATGTCCAACTTATTCACCCTTGGTTAAGTTAAAGAGCAAACCATAGACATCATATAAAAGACATGCATCTGGTGACCCAATAGACACCAAAGATCCACTGGCTATACAAAGAGTAGTGATTACGTTCAGCCAGAGGCTCCGCACAAGTGATCAAAGAATGTCTTTTATATCCATGTTCATTTTACTTGCCCTTATGGTCTGTGGACGAAGAGTTGTAGTAGAAATGTTGCTTTCATGTATCAGTCGCTGTTGTCAGTGGATCAGTGGATTTATTCTACTAGTAGACAGTTTTGAGAGACGCTGTTTCTGTTTCAAATGAATGTGACATGTTTTGCTCGAGTTTCCATGTGTGAGGCACCTTGTTCGATGGGCTTGTTTAGATTCAGCCAGTAGTAACAAGTATACCTGGTTGTATAAACAGGGTCAGTCATTGTTTTTTGATGAACACTGTGTCCTGAAGTTGGTCTCATGTGCTATATACTGACGACAGAGACTGAAACATCGACCAGACATCTGCTACAACTCTTCTTCGACAACTAAATGGGTTATGCTTTCAAGAAAAATGAATGTCGATGTAAATTACTTTCTTTGATTCGAGTGGAGTTTCTGGCTGGCTGTAGTCAATACTCTTTGTATTTCAGGTGGATCTGTGGTGCATATTGGATCAGCAGATGTATGGTTTTTATTTGACCCCCTATGTTTTGCTCTTTAAATTAACTAAGGTTGAATGAATTGGACATCGAATGTATATATAACTGAGTACGCTTTATCAAAATATAACAGACCTTTATTTGGGCTATCTTGTGCGAACAGTGATTGGATACTTGGAGTACCAGTTGGGTAGGGGAGGGGTGGGCGGTAGGTGACTGCACTGAGACTTGAAATAAGCACAACACCATATTAATACTGCTAATCCCGAAAGGCCAGTGCTGCACTTTAGGGACAGGAATGATGACATGATGATAAGCTGCTCCTAATTCCCTGTAGTTCCAACACAAGCTGCGGCTGCTCTAGCCCTGCTCGGTGCAGCATAAGCTGCAGCTTAGAATCAAGGCCTTGTTGCTATTTTTATTTACCAAAAATGATGAAATGCTGAAGCCATCCTTCTGCCATTCAAAACGTTGACCTGTAATTTCTAAAAAGGTTTTCGTCATCCTTGCATCAAACTAATAATGTATATTTCCAGCTGAACAACAATGTGTACTGTTTGAAACACAAATATATATTTTTTAAATATATATTGTTTTCAAAACAAGCAGAAACTAGACAATTAGACATTTATGGCCAAATGTATGAAACTGTGCAATTTTGCAAATAGGGAGTTACAAAATGACACAGCCTGTAACAAAGTTTAAAAGTGTACCTAATTGAAAGACATTAACTGCAAAGCTTAGGGAACTGTTATTAGCTAAACACAATGATTTGCCATAAGTGAATGGGCTGTTAACCCTATCTGATGAAATGCCTGATATTTCCTACCAGTCACAAGAGATATTTGTTCAAGGTCAGAGCTTGCCAAATAAACATATGCGACAGAGCAAGTTCATAAATGAGTTTTTCAAGACAATATTCATTTTACAATATCCTCAAGCATTGAGGAGCAGTTTAGTCGCAGTAGGGAAATAGAGCCTGGGGGGCATTTTCTGGTGCACTGTCCGTAGAACACAAGATTAACAAACCTTAATAAGCAGTTTAAAAAAAGTTAAATGGAAAACTCCTGCAATTGTATAAAAGCAACAAAGAAGGCATCACTCATTTCCAGTTATGTCACATCCTGTCATCAAGCTACCATCAGTTTTAAGCTTATCTATCCAAGTTTGTTCATGTGCCTACGTATTCAATTGTGCCTTGGGCATGTATTTTCCTTGTCAAGAATATGCCCACATGCAGCCAGTTTGCACACAGATTCAGTATAGTAATATTTTAGAGCCACTAAAGAGGCTTGCCATTATTTTCACCGCACTAAGGCTAGCCATATATAAAGTACACCTGATTAGCAACTGACCCCACCATCTCAAGGGAACATTCTCCAGATTTGAGATCTCAACGTGGCATACCTAAATCTCAAAAGATAGTATTGTGAGAATGTATGCACATAATTTCTCATTGTATTCCTTGATTTGTCTATTTTGTTTAATTTGATATCTACTTCAAAATATCATCGCTGGAGATGGAGAGTGGGTTTTGTTCCAGCATGTACCAACACATAAGTCACAGTGTGGGTTGCTGTTCTGTGTTGTTCTGTGATACATCTTCATTTTGATTTTTGCAGCAATTATCTTTACTTGAGCTAATGTTATGTTCATGGGTAGGTGTGGTTTTGCCTTTGTGACAACCCCCACCCCCACACCTCAAGGATTTATGCCTGCACCTATGCGGCACATGATTAGTACTAAAAAGAAAACTGATGGTTTGTCTAATTATAATACTTTGTGTTTTTCTTCAAGCTTGACATTTCGTAGTGTTGTAAATAATTGGTGAGACTTATAAATAACCAAATTAGTGATATTCAAGAGCTCAATCTCTGAAAGATGATAAAAAGACTTGACGGTGCCAAGAATAAAATCGATGTCCTTTAGTGAGCAGAAATATCGGAACTTGGTTAAACGCCTGACAGATTCGTGCCTGCTACTTTTTGTGGTAAATTATAGTGGCATGTTGTTAATGAAAGGGTGTGCAAATATAACGTTTTTCTGCGAGTTGGGAGAAGCTTGCAATCTTTGCACATCACAAAGGTTGAAAATTGATTTTTTAAACTTTATGTGCCCGTAGTTATTAATCAGAACTACAAAATAATTCAGGAGCCATCAACATGAATACATCAGTGCTAAAGCGGAAACAGGGATTAAAAGACACGGTTAACCATCAACAGGGCTAACCGCCGCCGCTTTGTTGTCTAACCTTTGCCGTTGTGGCTGAGAAGAAGAGGGTTAAAACATTTATTCAAAAATAATTACAAGAACTATCTTAATGATTTTATACCATATCAAGAGTTGTTAAAGGTTTAAAGGGTTTTATTAAGTAAATCTTTTAGTAGATCATCGTTATTGAAAATCACAAATTAAAATCGGATTAATTTCAATCATGAATCAATGACAGAAATATAAAATCAATAATGGTTAGTCCGTTCTGTAAAATATTGCATAAAGCATGTTCCATAAAGGAATACATCTCTAGTCCAAGAATCAAGTAGAAATGGAGTTAGTTAGAGCCCATAAACGGTCCAAATTAAGAGAGTGAGAGAAAGCATAAAGATTTAGCATTTATATCAGCTCAAATAGATCAAAAATCAAAGCAAGAACTTCCCATAAAGAGTAGTTCAAGAAACTCAGTAGAGACTCAATGCAGCAAGGTCTGGGTCTGGGTAAATAGGAGACTGGGCAAAGAAAGTGGTGGGTACAAGTGTTACGCGACTCTTGGAACACTATTATAGACTTCACATTTCATAGATTTGTAGCACATTTCTTTTCTCTTCTCCTGTCAGCCAATCAGCCTTGGATGCTCTCCTGGGAACAGGATCACTCCTCATCTTCTCACACAAATACAATGGTCCTTAAAAGACAATGTTGCACTCTCAATAGTATGTTAACAATTATACTTTCACATAGAGTCATTTTCCTTTAGGCTGTCTTTCTCACAAATGTATGATGTTATTTAAATCTCTAATATTAGTTTCTAACCAATAAACTATGTAAGAATCTAAACATCAATTTTAAAAAGGAAAAACATTTCTGCAGAATCATCATGAAGAGGAAAATAAGTAGGTTAGAAGGTCAATTTCACACTTTAAACTTTGCAGTTCCATGCTTAAACTATTCATTACCTCATCAATTTACCAGAATTAGTTACATGTAGCAGGGATCTTTATATATATATAGAAACATCTACATAAGCAACTTATTTGTTCCTTAATACAAAAGTTCATGAGGTGCTCAAGAAGCAAACTTTTTATGTGCATTCAGCTTTTTCGATTCAAGGTTATTTTCAAGCAGCATTGCTTTTAGCCATTTTTGAGGCCTAGTACAAGTAAATGAAACGTACAGTTTTGTGCATTCTAATTACATTATTTCATCAAGCTTCAAACATTTATTCTGTGAATTGAAAACCAGCCCTAATTTTTTATTAATTATAAATCTGCTCTTACACCAGTAACCATGGAAAGGAGGGTAATGAAGGGTTTCTCATCTTCCTTGCATCCATTTGAATACACTGTTTTGTGATTGTTTATAAATGCGTGACACCTACATTCATGTCAAAGGCATTTGTAGATTACCAATCGCCATGAGTATTATTCTTTAAATTAGACAACAGTTAAAAGGGATTGGAGTACACTTTGAGAAAGTGATTTTTGCTTCTTCATTTGAGATTTGCTTTGTTTTATGAACATTCATGTTTTACGTGTAACACTGACATTGGGGCATTGCGGCTCTCACACAGAGGTTTGACCATCTGTAATTACTTTTTTTCTAGTAGTACATCTTTTAATACAGACACAGTATGTCGCAATTTATACTCATCTACTGTCAAGTCAAAGTTGCCATAAAAATTTAATTGAATGACCTATTTGAACTAGCTATGAACTTAATGGAAACATGTTGTAACTGTTGTCTGTGCCTCGGGGAGGGTTCCGGACTGGTGCAAGCATTTGTGCTGTAATTGCTAGCTGTGAGCCTAGCATTCTGTGAACATTTCAATGGCAGAAAAGTGCTTTTGATGTCATTTCGTAAATACTGAATGTTGCAGTCTAGACGCAATGCTTCAGGAGTAGTTGGCTTTCATGTAGCTCAAGATATTGTTGGGATTATTCACTCAACTTAAAAAAAGGCATAACTATGCTATCATGACAAAGGATATAGTCAGGAGGACTTAAGACATAATTTTAAGGAAACTAAAGACAACCTGTCCCAAGCAGAAGTTGGCACATGGAAATACATTGGTCGGTCTAAATAGAAAGCATACCGGATCACAAAACATTTTGCTGGCACCATTTCATGTCCTTGGTGGTAAGTTTAGGCCGTGCCTCCTCCAAACACATTTTACCACCTTATTATGAAAATACGATTTTAGAGGTAATGTGTGACACAAACCTTTGTGTGCAATTGTCATGTGCAATTTTGTTGTAGTGATGATGTGTTTTGTTGTATTCTTGTGCTGTTACATTATTGCAATGTGATTTTGTTGTGTAGTAGTGCATTTTTTGTGTTGCATTTTGTTTTGACTGTTTAGTTGTTATGTGCACTGTTATGATTTAATTGTGTTGTCATATTGCTTTCTGTATGTTAGTTATGTTCAATTATGTTTTGTTCAATCAATCAATAAACTTTATTCGACCTTGCATAAAAAGATCATAAAAGTACAATAATTCATGAAAAAACATATTTTGTGATATAATACATTCCAATACATTTCAATCGTTAACCAAAAATATCTTTTTTTTTTTTAAACGTTCACAGTTTGAGATAATGCAAGGCCTCTTCTTCTTCTTGATAATACAGCCCTAAGAAACCTTGCTAATGCCACACATGTAAGCAAATTGGGAAGCAGTTGTATAAAAATGCCGGTCTGCATTGCTTAAAATTTGAGGATTTCAATATAGGAACAATAAAGGATCTCCTCAGATCAGTGTATAGTTTACAGAAGAACAAAATGTGAATCGTTGATTGTTTGGAGATGTTATCACAAGTACATAACATTAAGGGGGATATTCACAAGGACTTATCTCCGAGTTATCGCCACCTTAACGCAACAAAAGTGGAGATAGATTTAACGCCCCATTCACAAGCGGTTGCAAACTGCAGACAACGCAAGTATTCCCGCGATAACTGCCTCAAAATTTACCTCCACGGGTGACACCGCCAACTAACCCTAATGAGATGCAGAGTAGGCGTTCCCGTGCAAAAACACACGATAACACCACTACACCACTTTCACAACG
The DNA here is from genome assembly GCA_963921515.1 of Calotriton arnoldi. Taxonomy (NCBI): domain Eukaryota; kingdom Metazoa; phylum Chordata; class Amphibia; order Caudata; family Salamandridae; genus Calotriton; species Calotriton arnoldi. The sequence continues at coordinate 372,866 of CAWUFW010000043.1, forward strand.
AACTGCCAGATCTGCGATGCGAACCAAAAACAGGCGATAAGCCACGGTAGCAGCAGGGAATTAACACCTGCCTTTTGCTGGTGTAAAGCAGGACGACTATCCGCAGTATGAAAGGGAGCCCAGCCCAGAGCCACATCTGAAGACCCACAGATGCCATGGAGACAATGATCATGCAGCTCGGAGACCCATGAGGGCCACAACACCCACCCCCACCACACCCCGGCCCCCCCCGAAACCCCCCAGATCCCCTCCCCGGGACAAACACATACCTTGCACGACACAAGAGCCACAAAAAGCGCATGATGTTGCACAATGACAACAAGAAACACGTGTGGGCAGAAGAACGTGAAACAGTCACTCATCATTGAAGTAACAACCAAAACCTTTATTGAATACAATACAAAACACCAATGCGGAAGACTCCTGTCGGGTCCGTCCGGGACAATCCTGATGTCACAGCCTGGAAAATAAAGCACAAATCAGAACGTGTGTCATGCGCACATCAAAGGAGATGGACACAGAGAAACAGAGAAGGAAAGAAAGGCAGAGAGAGAAAGAGAGAGAAGGAAAGGAAGGGAGAGGGAGAGAGAGAGAAGGAAAGGAAGGGAGAGGGAGAGAGGGAGAGAAGGAAAGGAAGGGAGAGGTAGATAGAGAGAGAAGGAAAGGAAGGAGAGGGAGAGAGGGAGAAGGAAAGAAAGGGAGTGGGAGAGAGGGAGAGAGAGGGAGAAGGAAAGGAATGGAGAGAGAGAGAGAGGGAGAAGGAGGGACACTGCCGCCCCGCGCACCCAGGCACCACTGCTCACCTGCTGCCACCGGTGTGTCTCCAACCACGTGCCGGTATACACTGCAAGCCACCAGGTCTGCCATCTGTGATCGAGGCCAGAGTCAATCATGGCAGAGTCCATCACACTGCACACGGCAACAACGCCTGCCCGTCCTGCGCACACATGCAGCCGCACCCTACCCCCTCCCGCCGGCCAGTGCTGGCTGTCCGCACTTGCGCACCCAGGCCCCACTGCTCACCTGCCGCCAATGGTGTGTCCACCAGTGGGCACACCACGTGCCCCTGCAAGCTCCAGGCCCAGGTCCCGCCACCATGGCATGCTCCACATCATGAGGACCCGCGCCGTGGCCCAGCAGGTCCCACACATGACGCTGAGTCCTGAGGCATCAATGGCAGAGACCACATCAGTGCACACGTCATCATCACAGGCTGCACACCCGCTCAGCAATTTCGGTGCCACTAACCCTGTGCAACCCCAGTCAGCGCCACGTGGTGGTAGGCCCGTGACGTCCGCATGGCTCCGGGTGCCACTAACCCTGTGCAACCCCAGTCAGCGCCACGTGGTGGTAGGCCCGTGATGTCCGCAAGGCTCCGGGTGCCACTAACCCTGTGCGCAACAAGTCATGGGCCCTTTATGATTGAGTATCGTGGAACGTCCGTCATCCAGTCACCACCGGCAGTGGGGAATGTGACGTTGTCAACCCCTTATATTGGCAGGGTCACATGGCCTGTGACGCCTGTGCCGGATGGGTGTGGTGTGCGTGCAAACTTGCCCTCAGGGAGTGGCCGTGACATGCTAACAACTAGACCAGCGACCTGCAGACCACTAGCGTGTATGCCTGCGACATATAGCTATGTGGGCCCCCCCTCGGAGCGTAAGCGGAGTGGTCTGGCCTGGCGTACGCCGGACCAGTGCAGGGCTTGCAACAATGACTCGGGGGCTCTGGGCGTGGTTCAGTCCATGTCCGGACAAGGAAGTGACTAATGCGTGTGTCCCTGTTGTGGTGTCTGCGGCACCCGGACCGCAATCGGCAATGTAGCACACTGTGACTGGATTCCCACTAGATGAGCATCATTGACGTTGGGGGGAATCACTGACTCTACATTCATCCACACATTCATACATGAATGATGAAAGACATGACATAGCAGTGCGTTTCTGAATGTTTAATGCACATCCAGTGGAGTTTTGCAGCTGGAGCAGTACAGGGCCATGCCAACCCCACTTCACAATATGGGCCCATGGAGGGCCAGCCAGAGTCCATCGGGGAATGACAAGTACAGCGGAAGAGGAAGGGTACAGTCTGCAGTCTGGTCGCCGTGTCATTGGTCACCAAACAGGATATGGCAGTCCATGTCGCGGTCCAAGGTGAGTGCAGCAGAGTGTATCGGGGGTCAGTGGAAGGTCATGGGGCGATGTGCGGCACCAGGCAGAAACAGGCCAGGTGGCGGACATGAATGCTAGTGCCTCCTTCTGAACTCAAGCCCATCTACGTCCTCGGATGTGTGCTCTGCCCCACCAGTGGGTGGTGCAGTTCCGGCTGTGGCACTGTGTGCCACTGACACATCAGGGGCCGGAGATGGATTGTCGGCCGCACTGTGTGGCAGTGACACATCAGGTGCCAGAGTGGAAATGCCTGCCGCACTGTGAGGCACTGACACACCAGGGGGCGGAGATGTGGATGATGTAGGGGCAGCAGCATTCATCTGCGCCACACCTTGTGTCAGCAATGCCATGATGAGGACATGCAGGGCATGGTAGATCCCAGCTACATTTCTCTGATGTGCAGCGGTTGCTGCCATCCTTTCCGCCTCCATCCACACCATGTCCTCCATCAGCCTCCGCATGTGTGCCATCTCACGGCTGAGATCGCTGGAGCCACTCTGAGCGGACAGGTGTTCTTGTCTTCGAGTCATGACTCCAGCGATATCAGCCAGGGCTCGTTGGAGACCATGGAGCGGCATGTGGGTGTCCATTAGGGACTGGAGGTGGTCCCTGATGGGACTCAGACACCCATGGATGGCGTCAAGTTTGGTAGCCATGAGGTCGAACCCCACCCGCACCTGCTCAGCCATCTCCCTCTGGACCTCCAACACACGGCGTTGGAAGGCCATGTGTTGTTCGGGGGGTCTTGGGAGACAGCCGGGGTTGTGGGTGCCTCCTGCTGGGTGGTTTGTGTAGTGGGTGGGGTCTCCTCGATGCAGCTGGGCTGCCCTGGTCCTGGAGGTGATTGGCGGATGAGCTCAATGATGTCTGGAGGGCTTGGGTGTCGATGCTGGTGGTGTCCTCCTCGTCATCAGTGAAGAGTGGCTGGGACTGCTCTGCAGGTGGCGTTAACGGTGCCCCTGCAATGTGAAGGGGAGATGCTGTGTTACAATCTGTCCACATGTATGGGAAGAGGTGTGGCGCAGCGGGCAGGGTACCTGACTGTGGACCACGGGGTTCACGGTTCAATCCCCGGTGCCGGCGGCAGGTTAGCCCAGCACCATGTGACTCTGGGCAATAGCTCGCCTAATCTACCCGAGGGCCCCCAGCGCCGGGACACCTCTCCGGAGGTAGCTGTGCACTTTACAAATGCTGGTATTTCATGTAGACGCATGGTACATGTTCACATTCAGACAGCATGGCAATGTACATTGTGACAGGCTGTTGATCAGGGCCATGATCCAGAGTCATTGTGGGTGTGCCCTGTGCTCTGCTTAATTGTGCATGTGTGCCATTGTGGCCATCTCCCCAGTACCTGGTGGTTACTCACCCTGTTGCCGTTGTGTTGTGTCTTATCGAGCTGTGTCCAGTGCCCCGACTCCTGCCACGGTCTCCACACTGATGACTGTCGACACCATCTCCTCCATGTCATCCAGCTCCAGCTGTGGCGCTGGGCTCCCACCTCCAGTCTGCATTGCTGCCTTCTGGTTGCCTGCAAGTTTCTCCTTGGTCTTGCGCTTGATGTCAATCCATCGCCTCTTGACCTCGTCCATTGACCTCTTGTGCTCTCCGACGGCATTCACCTTGTCCACAATGGACCGCCATAATCCATTTTTGGTGCCCAATGACACATTGGAGGCGACGAACAGTTGTTGATGGTGTTCTATCACCTCCGTGACCAGGATCCTATTCTCCTGCGGACTGAACTTCATCTTCCTCTTCTTCTTGTCCTTGCCCTTCCCTGTCACAGAGGTCCCAGGCTGGTCGTCCGGGGTGCTTGTGGGGTTCCGCTCGTCCTCTGCCACTGCTCCGGCTGCCTCCATGGTGCTTGGGTGTTGGTCATTTTGTGTTTGTGTGTTTTTTCTACTTTTGTAGTGATTTTCCCGCCTGCCGTGTGTGTATGGCAGGCCTGGCGCTGCTTATCGCTGATTTCCTCATCGCGAATGGGCTCATCGCATGTGTTTTGGTGTTGGGGTTTGTGTTTTTTACTCCGTCGCGGTGGTTGTATCGCGGTCATTGGCCGCGTTTTCGGAGGTCTATCGCATGGTACCGCCGTGTTGTGAATTCCAGGTTAACACAGGGTTATTTTCCCGCGATAGACTGCGATGTGTAAAGTTGCGTTAACATTTTCTGGAGATGTTTAGTGCACGTTCTTGTGAATATCCCCCTTAGTCCTTTGACCAGTTATTAACACTTGGGAATGTCGTCATGCGATAGTAAATATCTCATCTAAAACGCATTAAAACAAATCTGTATTGTGCATTTAAAACGTTAATAAAAACGGTTGTATTGAGCAAGTGGTTAAAATCATTTGGTTATGGTAGACTGAAGGTTTAATTAATTCCACTGGTAGTCTCAGTTCTTCAAGGTGGTTTAGACATTCTAATTTAAATGCCTTCCTTGTAATGTTATTCAAGGAGTCCGGTTGTTCAAACAAAAATTCTGGGTGACTAATATCTACCATGAAATTCTTAATATACCTTAGCCAAGGAACATTTAATGAGTGGTCAGAATCACAGCAGTCCTTGACTAAAGAACGATTGAATTCCAGGTGGTCTGACGTCCAGATCTTGTGCCAAAGGAGGACTGGCTGTATTCTTATCAAATCGGTTAGATATATAGTACCCAGTTCGGAGTGGCACACAAAATTTGAACAGCTAGAAGTGCCAGAAGGTTTTTAAAAAAAGCATTTTCAATCACCTGAAGTGGTTCAAGATTCATATAACCCCACAACTCGGAACCATACATGACAATAGTTCTACATTTTGCATTATAAATCTTTAGCATTTCTCTTGGCTGTTTACAACCTATTTTCCTTGCAAAATTACACAAAGCCGCAAAGGATCTAATAAATTGCAGTTTTTTTGACTTGATGGCGCTTTTCCAATTCCTCTCATAGTCAAATAAAATACCCAAGTAAGTAAATGCGGGAGTTAGAGGGATAACATCTTGCCCTATGCAAATATTGCGCATTTTACGGGAGCCTTTGCCTACCTTCATAACGAAGGTTTTACTGATATTAAGTCTCAGCCCCAGATGATCCATAAAGTGCACAAAGTTATCAAGAAGTTGCTGTAGGGCCAATGGGGTACGCGCCATAAGAACAGCGTCGTCCGCGTAAAGCAGGACCGGAATTGGACGCTGTTTAATTTGTGGCAAATCCAAACGTAAGTTGGCAAGAGTATCACCTAGGTTATTGATGTACTGATTGAATAAAAATGGTGCAAGCACGCACCCTTGGCGAACTCCTTTTTCGATATTAAAAAAACGGGTACATTCGCCCTTTATACCAAAGCGAACCCTGGCACGGCTTGTGGAGTATAGGTATCTCAGAAAGCTAACGATTGTGTGGTCAATTCCCAATGAGGTCATAACAGACCAAAGTTTGTCATGAATTACTGAATCAAAAGCAGTCGAAAGATCGACAAAAACCAAGAACAGATTACCTCCTTTAATGCGGGCATATTTGCTCATGATAAAATTTAAATTGATGGCTTGGTCTATGGTCCCTGATCCTTTCCGGAAACCATATTGTAAGTCAGAAATTATGTTGTTACCATCCACCCAACTTTGGAGTCTACTTAGAATTATACGGCCCACGACCTTGACCAGAGAATCTAGCAAGGAGATGGGCCTATAATTAGTAGGTGAATCACGGTCTCCTTTTTTAAATATTGGTACTATATGGTACTCAGACCATGAGGAGGGAAACCCTATACTCTGACATGATTTAAAAACAATGGTCAAAAGAGGGCCCCAAAGCTCCATATTAGCTTTAAACAAGTCGATGGGAACCCCATCGGGTCCTGGGGCTTTACCACCTTTACTCGATCTTATGGCCAGGGTAACTTCTTCCAATGAGAAATTAAGATCGGGCCAATCATGTTCCTTACTGAGGGATGGGCTATCCATCAATGAGGCCTCTTTTATCTTATTTCCAGCGCACTTTGTAGATTCAGAGTATAATTTAGAAAAATGTAATACCCAGTCCTCTTCACTCACTGCCACCTCTACTTTAGGCTTGTCATCCTCACTAAAAAAAGGTGAATTAACTACCTGCCAGAATGCGGTAGGGTCATTTTTTACTGCTGGCCTCGTACAGTTTATCCCAAGCCTCCATTTTTAAACTTCTTTTACGATTTTCTATTGCAAGCTTGTACAGCCATCTCTTATGCTGAACCTCCAGAATATTCCTGGGTGTGCACTTTAACTCCAATTTTAAGTTTTTATGTGCCTCTGAACAAGCATGATCAAACCAGGGTTTCCTGTTTACTTTGCTACCTTTCTGGTGTACCGAAAGGTCTGCCTTAATTGCCTTAATAATTTTATTGAATGATTCCATAATAGCGGCAGGCTCTGCTGAATTATCCAGACACACATCGAAGGCCTTTTTTTGTTGGTAAATTAGTTTCTTTAGAAAGCCATTGGGTTCGACCATGGACCACCTTAATGTATAACCATTTATACGTGATAGTTCTATATTCTCTACAGACATAGTAGAATGACGAGCCCCTTGTTTTATTGAGCTACCAGAGTTCAACATCAGACTCTGAGGGAAATGGTCACTCATTACTAAGTCATGAATTTTAAAATCAGTTACTAAACCCGAGTAGTGGTAAGGGAACAAAATAAAATCGATAACACTTTTACCCATAACTCCATCGTAGGTACATGATACCATAGTTGGTCTAATCCCGAATTCGTTACTAAAACCCAGATCGTATTTAAAAATGAGTTCGTTAAGTTATTCCCTATAATCTGAGTGTGAGAAATGCGTAAGATCATCGTTTGTTGGAGAGGTAAGGCCACAGACTTTGCTCGATAACAATTTACACAATTTGATATTAAAGTCCCCCACCCACACCAACATTTTGTCCCCGTTCCCCTTGTTGATTATGGCTTCAAGGTCAGCATTAAGTTGATCCAGAATATGCAATATGTCGGAGTCACAGGCATTATTATAAAAGTTGATTAAAATCAAAAGAATAGAGCCTGAGAATTCGACAAGGACAATTTGATAGAAATTGATTGGATATTTTGTAATTACAGTAGAGGAGGTTAAATCATTTGACACATATATGCATATACCCCCTTTAGCTCTACCATGTCTCGATGGAACTGCTGATAAATTAAATGTTTTGTATCCATTAATATGGATTGGTTCCACGACCCAAGTTTGCTGGAGGCAAAGAATATTAAAACCAATTATAAATTCTAGCCATTCTGGTAGGTTGGTCTTACTGCGGAGCCCCGCAACATTCCAACTTAAGACACTAATCATATTTGAGACCGGGATTATACAGTCCAAATTGCTCTCATCTCTCTGCATAGGCTGTGCCTCTGATTATAAAACCTCCAATACATCCCCCTCTGTCAGTAAGCTATTAGCAGGCATTAGGGAGGTAGGGGAATCCTTAACTGCAGCTTCACCTATTACTACATCCGTCTGTAGTCAATCTACCCCAGTAAGACTAGAAAGACAATCATATCTAGTGGATGTTGGGATGGAGTATATCAAATGAGATGGATTATTTGAATTCGAACCTAGCAGCGGACGGCCTATTTGTTGTAAGGAGGATCGTTGCATCTCAAAAGACAACTGATTTGACAATAGTGACGGTGGCCTGTAAAAGAACCCAAGTAGTAATACTAAAATCTGATTTGGAGGTGTCAGCTTTGAGTTTATATTTTCCAATATCACTCTGACTAATGCTGGGGATTTAAAAGAGAGCACCACACAATCACCATGGAACATCTTAGGGCCCCTGCCAACCCACTGTACCCGTCTCACCATCTTAAAATCATCGAAAAGAGCTCCCCCATCCCAACCCTGGAATTTAGTCAGTTAAGAGACTTGTTTCTCAGGGAGTCCCATTTTTCTAGTGTGGGAGTGCCTATGATTGGGACATTGGCAAGTATAATCACGTATGGGGTAGCAGCAGGGGGAAGATCTAAACGATCATTCGCATATAAGGGATTGTTATTATGAGTAGGGTGAACAGTGGAAGATCCCATCAGGGGGATATTGGGCATGGGAACTACTGGAGACTCTTCGTTAATGTGACTATCTACATCATTACTTTGCGCTATATGGGGCTGCCGAGGGATATTTAACATTTGTCGAGTAGAAGGCTCAGAATTCTCTATAGCAGATCGTTGTGGCAGGAGAGGTACGTGGGAATTGGAGATACTGCCAGTGGTGTTAACCCTGGCAGAACTGTTTGGCCCACTATGGGGATTTTCTACACCTAGTCGCTCAATGCAAGATAGCATAGCACATTTGATAGCTTTCAATCTGTCAGTAAGACTACAAACTGCAGTTTTAATAATGTCAGTCAGAGCTTGTACGGATGACACCAATGAAGGGCAGTCCTGCGAAGCAGCAGATATTTGTTTTTTGACGGCTCTTGGTGGTTTTGAGATATCTGCCGTCTTCTGCACTGGAAGTCTCTTCTTGGCTTTAGTTGACCCGCCCGATAAAACCACTAGAGGGTCCGTGGAGCAGGTCCTTGAGGACTTTTGATGTTTAGAAGGGGGATGACTGTTCGAAAGGTTCAAAGTACCCAGTGAAGATGAATTATGTGCAAGCTCATTGCTGTCTTTGGATAAAGTACCAGGAAGCTCGGGCAGAGGTTCAATCGTTTGAGCTGTGTTAGTGGTAATTAAACAGGGGAGTTACTAGCTCGGGGACATTCTCAGAGCAGCTGGTTAAAGTTTCTTCTACACTCAGGATTTGCTTTTCTATCGCCCCCATTGCCCCAGTTATGTAGTTCATAATAGACTGCCTTGACGTGAATGGTGACTTTGTAGGTGCTGAGCTCGGATGTTTTCTTTTCCCCATTTCCAGGTTATATTTATGTCTCTATATAAGACCAAGTTAGACCGAAATAACCAAAAGTTCGGGGGATTGTAGGTGTAAACAGAGACAACTAGTAAGTGAAAGGGTTACAGTACCATTGATCGTTCCTCAGTAGAGACAGGATAGCTGGCCGATGATAAAACCTTCCCGGGGCACAGGACCAAGAGGGGGGGCCCAGCCCTGCCTCCTCCTGGCTCTGACGGGCGCGTCCCGCACTGCGGGAGGCCCGTAGATGTTTTAAGTGCGCCACCGGGCACGAAGTAACGTCGACGGTGGCGGCGCGCCGGCCGCGTTGGGGTCTGGGTCTTGTGGTCTCTCCCCAGGCTCAGGACCAAAGTGCTGCGTGCAAACTGAATGGCTCCCGCGCTGCGGGAGGCCCGTAGATGTTTTAAGTGCGCCTCCAGGCGTAAAGTAACGTCGTCGGTGGCGGCGCGCCAGCCGCGTTGGGGTTTGGGTCTTGTGGTCTCTCCCCAGGCTCAGGACCAAAGTGCTGCGTGCAAACTGAACAGGCTATGTTTTGTTGTTTACTTTAGAGATGTCAACAAATGCTACTACTTCTCCAGCCCAAAGCAACACATGGCTTGAAAGTCCATGTGACAAACAGCCATTTTTCACTGTCCAAGGCAGTAAAATAGCACTGCTCAAGCTTTTATACTAATTAAGACTCCAGTCACCCCAAAACTATGCTGGTAACTTAGGACCTAATTATGAGTATGGCGGTCCAAGGACCACCAAACTCACAGCAGTGCATCGTGGCGGTCTGGCCACCGCTGCACCGGTGGTACCACCACTGGATTACAACTTGGGAGGTCAGCTGCCATGGCACTGCCTCAACCACCAGGGATCAGAGATTGCTACAAGAACTCTCATTGACTGATTGTCTCAGAGATCATTGTCAGGATTGGTGGCAGTCTATGGGAGTAAAACTACAATTTCCAGCACCCACAGGGCCCCAGGAGGGGGTCCCTGAAATTGTCATCACCTGTAGTGGTCCAAGCGCTATATAGCGTGCTTCTTCATCCTCCCGTGGAGGATTATTGTCAGCATTGGTGCCTGCCTATGGGCGCAAAACTACAATTTCCAGCACCCTCAGAGACCCAGGAGGTTGTCCCTAAAATTGTCATCCCCTGCAGCGGTCCAAGCGCTATATAGCGCGCTTCTTCATCCCGCCGCGTGGGTCTCGCACGGGCCACTCCAGGGCAAAGCCCGGGCTGAGAGCAGGCCTGTCCTGTGCCCATCAGCTAGAGGAAGAGGTGGGGCGGGGCCACCCCCTTGGTCCTGTGGCTGAACCATGGCTATCCAGGAGTAAGAAAAACTTCCATTGATGTTTTATGGACAATTGACTTTCACAGCCTCTTGCTTGGCTGTACTCCTGTTCGGGATCTGCACGCTTATCATTTTGATCTAGTGATTTCTGCAGGATTGGTTTCCTCTTTAGTCATGGCTTGAAAACTCTGCTGTTTCCCTCCGTTGTTTGTCTAGCTATCCCTCCATTTTAAAGCTTTACTGTTAGCATGTTGCTTGGACTGCTGCACATGTGATATTCTGTTGGGGAGGGTGCTACGGCCGTGGACCCTACCGTTGATATACTTGCAATTTGGACTATTAGCAATTTGAGTGCTTTTTATTTGCCAAATACTTGCTGCATATAGTTATGGGGAAAATGAAGTGTTCTGATAAACTTGCTGGTGAACATAGTAACCTTGGTGCCAAATTGAAAAAGCTGCTAGCTGCTCCTTTGTTTAAGAAAAAGGCTGGCAAAAATAAATCACTGCCACTCTCGGCTACTTGCCCAAAAGTAAAGGTGCTGGGGGAGTACGCTGAAGATAGCCCCCTACTGTGTAATTCACCTAAACCTTCAACTCTTTATGAACCTGTGTTCATATGTTCAAATCGTTTTTACCCTCTGGTCCCAGTATTTTGTCCCCTAATGACCCTGGAGCTTCTGTTGTCCCCGCCCAGCAACTCCTAGAGGTGGAGGACACCAGTGCCCATATTAGAGAACTTTGGGCAGTCATTAACTCCTTGAGGGCAGAGGTAAAGACCTTAAGGGGCAAGCTTCAATCCAGTATTCCATGCCTCTGCCAGTAGGCCAAATAGAGAGCCATTAGGTTTCCCACAACCAGGGGGTTATATTCTATTCTGATTCTTTGTCCAAACCGCCCCTCCCAGAGCACGTAGCATAGCACCCGCAGGTTCCTTGATTCATCCTGGGGCTCCTGCTCATAAACTTCCATTCCCCCTGCCAGTAGGCAGGCGCCAAAATTCCCTCAGTATCAGCGTATATGAATATATTAACAACGCTAAGCATGCTCCCGAGTGGGGAATGTGGGGATTTTTTATCCAATTTAGCTAATCCATGTTCACACCCTGCTCTACCTCCTGTTGTTGCCTCGAAAATTGCCTCTTCTGTTGAGTCACATACCTCTACCCAGTCACTGATCAATATTAACCAAAATGCTTTTACTCATATTAGAATTATACATTTGCCTGTCATTCCAAACTTACATCCACACGCAAAGGAAGATGAGGCTTCCCTGATAAAAAAAGTGACCCACTGGATCAGGGATGTGAGGAAGTGCTATAGTGTAATTCACTCTGAAATAGTTAGGGCCACTTGATTGCCATTTTCAGATACCCAAGACTGTATTAAACTACAGTCTGACCATCCTTCAATTGTGAATGGCCTATTGTCATTACAGGCGTGAGCTCTTACCCCCACAAATTCACAGATACAGTTTAAAACTAGGGTCCCTCCATCGCAGAGTAGAGCAATTTCAGACCTGTTCTCCTCTTCCCCCAGTGGACTTACTGGACAGCATAGGGATTCCTACCTCAACCAATAGCCTCTGTTGAGAGCCTCTTCCAACTCAGGCTCCATCGTGTAGCACCCGTTCTGTCCCAGCCACACCCTTGGAGGACTTCTGTGACCTAAGCTGTCCTATTAAAAAGGATGCCCACACACTCCCTCCTAGAGATATTTTGTGCTCACTGCACAGTGAATTATCTTTCCCTCCCTGGATGTGAAAGCTCTATTCAAGACCATTTTTACTAATGATTTTATTCTGGTTTGTTGGAATATTGTGGGATTACGGAGTATGCATGACCAAGGGGACTGGGGGGACTAGTAATGTTACAAGAAACCTGGGAGATAGGCAAGGTTTTAAGACATTCCATGTGCCAGCCCGCAAGTCCAAGTCAGGTAGACCCTCAGGTGGCCTATCCACTTGGGTTAAGATCTCCCTGAGATGGCATGTTAGACAGCTATCCATCGACTTCCAAGACTTACTTGTCTTGAGCATTCTCTATGGAAAAATATAAAATTATTTATTTTTAATGTTTACAGCAGGAGTGTTTCCAAGACAGCAGAGTCCCCTGTTTTACATCAAATGAGTGACACTAATAATAGTGACACTTTTAATACAGAGATCAAGGGGGAGGCAGCTGAAATTGTGGTTGGGGATTTAAACATGTGTTTTGAACTCTCTGCACTCCAAAGGGAAATAACGATGATGAAGATCAAAACAATGGTATTCCCCAAATTTCTGGTCTCTGTCTAAAGACCCTGCCAAGGGTAGCCTTGCAGTTGCTGGATCTCTGTGTGTGTTGCCATCTGAGAGCCTGCAATAGTAGAACTAAATCTGATGAAGAGAGGCGTCCCACTGGACCTTCAATCCTGGGAAAACATAGTTGATATGGAAGTCTTCCCTAGGTCCGAGAGTGACCACTTTCCCCTGCTTCTTACACTCCATAGAAATGCAGACGGGGAAAATAGGGTCCCTCGATAGCCCTGTAATGATCTGTCTGTTAGCAACAACCAAAGGAAGGTTAGGTGGGAGTGTGGAGTAAACAACAAGGACGTATCTGCCTATTTATACTAGGGCCTGGCTTCCATCTTGACCCTTATAGCTGACCAAGAGTTAGTATCTGATAAGATCATTGATCTCCATGCTAAATGGTTTGAGGAAGTGAAATTAAGGTTCTTTACCAAACCACCTTCTAATAAGAACCCTACCTTAACAGCAGACCCCAATTGGTACAATAGGGACTGCATAGCAGCAAAGAGCCACCTTCTTAGTGCCCTTAAGGAGGGCTCATACAATATTCAGTCTGCTAGAGCCAACTATAAATTTGCCCCAAAATGTGCATAATCCACTTGGGACACAGCCATCTGGAGCAACATTCTGACAGTTATGCATACAGAGAACCAGGTAGGTTTCTTGCATGTAATTTCCCATGGCGCTAAGACAACCAGGATGAAGCCTGAATCCCATATTCTTCCTCAGGATTGGGTGAAAAATTATAAATCCTTATATAGGTCCTCCCTACCACACCCCCACCCTAAGACTCTGACAAGTCTGGCCCAATACTGGCTACAACACATTGCTTGACTTTCTGTAACTCTGATACCTCCAAATTCGAAGGGTTCTTCACCCTGGTGGGAATCAATTCAGCCATTAGATTGCAGATGTCTGGGAAGGACCCCAAGTTAGACCGAATCACGTCGGACCATTTCATTTCCAAACCGATCATTTGGACACCTTACCTTACTCGCGTTGCCAACGCCATTATGGTGGGCACGGATATACCTACATCTTGGAAAGGTGCGGAGATCATTCCTATTTTTAAGAAAAGCTCAAAACCAAATCTGATGAACTACTGGCCAATCAGTCTCATTGATTCCAGCCAAAACATTTTTTTGTAAGCTAATACTCAATCGGCTACTTTCCTGGATCAATGAAAATAAGATCCTGACTTCATTTCAGGCTGGATTCTGCTCCAAAACCAGTATAGCCGACCAGGTCTTCAGGTTCCAACTAATAAGGTGGAAAGAGGTTGGCCTAAACAGGGGCAGTCTCTATGTCGCTTTCGTTGATCTTAAGATGGCTTTGGATATGGTCCTTGGAGACAAATTATGCTGCACCCTTAGAAATCTAGGGCTTCCTGGTCCTCTTCTTAACATTATAATCTGACTCCATTTTGACAATTTCGCACAAATTCACCGGGGAGTCAGTGGGGAAACTACCTATCCCTTTGGTGGTGAGAAGGTAATAAGGCAAGGTTGTGTACTTGCCCCCACGCTGTTTCTGCTGTATATAAATGGCTGTAGCTATTAACTATTGGCCTGTGACAATGTATCCCTGGTATGCAAGGGAATTAAAATGCCAGCTCTGTTGTTCACAGATGCCTTGTTAGTATCCAAGAGTCCCAAAGGCCCCTGAGACACTTTTGAAATAGTTGAGTTCATTCTGTTTGGACCACCGCCTAGTAACTAATGCAAGTAAAACCAAGTTCATGGCCATCCACCCCCATAGAGGATTCAGAGGGGTGATGCTCTTAGAAGAGGAGGAGTTAAAGACAGTGCTTGACTTTGACTATCTTGGCATTCGTCTATGTAGAACCAACACCTGGATTAACAAGATTACAAAAAAAACTCACATTAAACCACAAGATGGCCAGTATCTTAAAATTTGCAAATAAGACCTCCCTTCATCCAATCGTTACCCTTCTTGAAGTCTGGAGGACTCAAGCCATAGCAGCTGCAACACAAAGATCAGAACGTTGGGGCTATGGTAACCTAAATGTCTTGGAAGTAGCTGAGAATACATTTTTGAGAGCGGCGCTCAAACTCACCCAAAGCTCTCCATTTGTCTTTAAACAAACTTGGGTATCCCGTCCATAATTCCCCTAATCCGACTGAAACCAATTTCATAATCTTTTCCGTCGCCAAGTACCTTGAGAGTATTAAGCTCATTCAGCATACAATTCTCTCCCTCTCCGCCCCAAATGCCACAGCTCAGCCCCACTAGACAATACACCAGCCCTGGGCCATTCAGATACTATTTTATAATATTGTACTGTGTGGTTTTACTGTTCTTATCAAATCAGTGTTATTACCAAGTGAGTTTGTAAATTGTTCTTTAATGGTTTTTACAATTGTAAAGATGTGATGTATTTGTACTGTATTGCTAATTTGCTATTTTTATGGTCTATGACCGAAATAAAGAATTAAAGAATAAGAAGATTGTTTAAAGCATTTACAAGACAGGAAGCAGTACTACAGAAATCTCTTGTATTTGCTCTTACATGTCTTTGTGAATCAACCCAAAATGTCCAACTCCCTATTAGTAAATATTCAAAGAGGACACAGTCCTTTAAGTTTGTACTAATTTCTTACGTTGATTCCCAGAAAAGTGATATTTTATTCTCATTTTAGATATTCAACAGCAAAAAAGTGTGTAAAACAATACTACTGGACTACTGCTTTATACACTTTAAAATGCATTTGAGGAGCAGAGGACAAATTCGAAAGGGGCAAAAGCAGCAAAATGACCAGGGATTCTCATGGGTCAGCACAATCTGCTTCCAAAGAAAGTGATGGGAGCCAGCCTCCTTTTGCAAAATGGAACTGAGACAGGAAGAAGAAGAGGGTAAAAAGGGACAGCCTTACTCATGGCTTCAGCACTTGCACAACAGAAGTCATGAAAAACAGGGCAAAAGCTGATGGCATGTCGACCAAATAAAGAGAAGAAGGTAGAACCACAAACCAGATGCAGAATGAAAGTTCAACTGACAGGGTCTCAGCCACTCACAAGATTGAGATACCCCATTGAGGCATGCAAAGGAAGTATTGGGACCAGACTCACACATCAGAGGGCCCTTTATAAGGGGAGAGAAATTTATGGCAGCGAGGAGAACCTGGAATCCCTCATGGTGTTGTGAATGCTGACTTTATTTTACCCAGGCAAGTACCTTATCAGATGGATGGTGCTGAAAAACTGTGGTTAGTGGTCAGGGCTATGAGGAGAGCCTGGACATATGTATGGTATTGACAGCTGCCTCCTCTCTTGAACAAGGCAGAGACCAATATCATGATCACCACTAGCCTCTGTTGTATGTGAATGTAACAACTGGTTCCAGCATCAACGTGGTAAAAAGACTGACAATATGTGCAATTTATATAGATATAGAAAGACTAACTATCGGGTGGAAGCAAATTATGCAATATGCTTTCATCTCCTTGATTTTCTGCCTACTGTAAAGAATAGTAAGTAGTGATAATCTTATCCCATGGCGATTATCCTTGTTTGCACTCCTGACAAGATTATTTCAGGAGTTTTCCATTGCACAAATTAGATCGCTCTTCCTTCTTGGTAATGCGGTTAGATTTTGTGCTGTTGTACAATTGCATTTCAAGGTGCCAGCAGGAATAATCAATTATTTCACTGTGTGAGCTTGCACACTGTAATCCTATAATACAAAGTAGGTTTGTTGAATGCACAAAACATCCTGGAAAAGAGCAGAACTGATTGCCCCTTTTCAGGATATTAATGAATACATTTTAAGGGGGTAGTTCATTCTTAATCGCTGGGCGTAGCTTCAGGCAGTGTGTTTGGGGTGTTACACCCCCCTAATAAATAAACGTATTTTCTAGTAAACAATTGGTTATAGATATTCTCAGTCGGGCATTGTGAGGTGCCTGTCAGATTTCACCTGGGATTTTTATTTACACACTTACGCTCTCTCTCAATCTCTGTCTCTATGATTTGAAGGCTTAAAAATGTTGGTTGTTTTGCCAAAATATTGTGGGGCTCATTTACAAGCCCCTTGCACTGCCTTGCTCTGCCATTTCATCACTTTCATTGACGCAACAGCGGTGCTTAATTTGCTCCATATTTACATGGATGAAGATGCAGGTTATGTCAATTTTTCCAGTGTCGGAATCAGCTGCGCCGTGCTATTTTTAGGTCTCGCATAGGCAGCGCATGCGCTGTCCCTTCGAGAGATGCTGTATACAGTATAGCGGGGGAAGCTCCGCCCACTACCCCGCCCATCTTTTTCATTCGCTTGTGTGTAAATGCTTGCTTTTGATTCATTATGAGGCTTGTTAGCCCCTCCTTAGTACGTCCATGTCGTCATTTCATTCCTCCCATGGCTATTGGCCCCTTTACTAGGTTGTTGCACCGGACCTGTTCTATTTTCTTTATTGAGTTTCTCCGAACTCAAGCAGGACGACGTGCTTCATTCAGCGGCCATGCCCACTTTCAAGGCAGCGGGACAATGGCGCCTTTCCAACCTCGCCACCGCTGGTTTTTCTTCTCATTAAAGATTAGGTTTGAGAGAAGTTGCCACTCACTTCATTATGTAGGTCTTTATAAATATCCGTGGGTAAGTGTGGCAGGAAGGAAGCAGGGAGTACAACACACAGTTCAGAGAAAAAACGCAGGGTGTTTACTTTACACTACCCTCGCCCCGCAGCTTAGACGGCGACAGCTCCTCCTTCCTGGGCAGGGCACCTCGGGGAGTTGCTGCTTTAACTTTTGCTTCGGAGTTTGGCTCTCTTGCCCAGCTCCTGCATCCATGCATGTTAACCTGGTCCAACACAGCGCTGCGGGGGGCTGAAGCTGGTGTTGAGGCGCTCAGGAGGTGCCTTGTGGCTGTCCTTGGGATTTGTTTAGGGCTGTTTCTTGTTGATCTGTTTGTGTTACCGGGAGGCCATGTCGGAAGGCAATGCTCCTATGTACGAGGACACCATTAAGAAGAAAGAGGACGGACCCACCTTTGTGGGGTGAAAGCATCTGGAGCCACTGCGCTTCGCCCTCAAACTCGTTTTTTAAAAAATTTTAAACTTTCATACTGAGCGCGGTGCCTGCTTCAGGGACACCGCGCTCTGTTTGTTTATTTATTTTTTTACTTTAAAACTGAGCGCAGCGGGTATATGTAGAGATTTTACTCCCCTGTGTGTGTTACACAAATGCCCCGATCCCCACGGCAATGCCCTACCAATAGGTTCTATGCTCCCTGGTGTATTGCACAGATGCTAGGAACTCCGTGGTGCGCTGCGAGAGGGCTCGGTGTGTTCCTGGTGTGTTGCACAAATGCCCTGATCTCACTGGTGCGCGTCGAGGGTGCTCTGTTTCCAGGTGTGTTGCACAAATATCCTGATCTCACTGGTGCGCTGCGAGAAGATTCGGCGTGTCCCTAATATTCAAAATGCTGGGGCTTCGTGGGCTAAGGCAGGGATTACCTGCCGGTTCCACAATAGGCCAGCATCATATTACATGGGCTGTTTACTAATGATTCGGGAACATGCTTTTCTCTCGCGGTATATAAACCAGACGCACAGGTAAATGTTGTCGGGTCACATATCACCAAACACCGTGTACGTGACTGGAGGCTCTGAGAGCTCTTAAAATCTGTCTAAACCCAACTTTCAATATATTTTTTGCAATATTTTAGCCTTCCAAAAATTGTACACATCGTTACGTTAATATAGTTAAATATTGCTCAAAAATGCATGCATGCAGCCATGCTTAAACAAGCACATGCAGCGGCAGGTGGACTGGCACATGAAGACGTGAATGCACCTGCCATATATAGACACACGTAACTTAGTAAACAGGCCTAAACTACCCGGATCGATGTGAGAAAGTTGTTAAGTTCAGTTTCATGTGATGCACGGGGCTCGCTCTCTGCCCCCTCTTATACAATGTAGCACCCGAGGGAGGGAGGTGGGGGGTTCAACCAGACTGCCCTTTAGAAGGCTACAGGGGGTTAAATCAGCCGCCAGCCTGAGTTTTCACAGTGGTTACTTGTTTTCACTGGAGAGGCGGTGAAGCCTGCGCCGTGCAGACTTGATGGGGACAATCGTGTCCTGTCTTTTCTCTCCATGCCCTCCCAAAGCCGCATGTAAAATCTCTTTCTTCTTGTTGTGCTTACCACTTCCATGCACTCATTCCTAATGTGATGGGATAGCACGGATACAAGCTTGATTCCTAATGTGAGGGGATAGCTCGGACACATGTTTGTTTCCAGTGGGGATATACCTCCGTGGTAGAGCGCATGCTTCGCATGTATGAGGCCCCGGGTTCAATCCCCGGCAATTCCGGTTTTTTTCTTAGCTTGTCCTTTAATCAACTTTTGACTTTTTGAACAATCCTCTTTATAAAAGCAGCATTGAATTCACATCATGCAGTCGAAAGTTACATTTTACATTCAAAACACCAACAACAAAGCATTCAGAAAGGCAAAACCTCATACTTGCAGTGAGAAAAGAGATATTGCGTAAGACGTACACAATAGCTCCAATGGTTTTTAAACTTTTGACTTTTGGGAACACCCCAATTAATAATTACTGGAAACAGGGGTCCCCACTTACCTCCCCCTCCCCAGTCATTATTGGAATTGGGGCCCACCACTGAGTCATGACTGCTAGCCTAATGCCCCTGCCTAAACATTGTCGATAAATTGAACAGCAAAACAATATCAACAAGCATTTGCAATGCAATAGGTCTCGCATGTACGCGAGTTTGAGCTATTGGCATTCAAAATGACAATGCCTTTTATTTATGTTTTGGTTTTTAAAACATAAATAAAAGGCTTTGTCATTTACAATGCCAATAGCTTTAACTCGCGTAAATGCGAGACCTATTGCATTGCAAATGCTTGTTTAATTTATGCAAGGTAAGCATTCCATCGGAAATGCCTCCCATAAAACTGAGTCAGTGGTATTTACCGGATTTATTCGGATATTGTAGCCCTTTTGTTTTACCTTCTGGTATCCACTGTTGTGACTCTTTCAATTTAGCTTGAGTTTGGCATTTCCACTGTTTGTCCAGGTTTGTTCTATTTTCAAACCCTCCCTTTCGTATTAATACCGGGCATTTGCAGCGCAGCTCATGGTGGTATTAAATTTTGTTTCGTTGGGTATGGCGGAATGCCCACAGTGCCTAAAATGTCACGGTGTTGTGTTCTGTTGTGCTGATGTGATATAGGAGAAAAATATGTAAAATAGTCTTCTTACTGTGTAAGTCAGCTAGAAGCCCTAATGGGGCGTTTACATGTGAATGGTGAAGTGCAATTGTGCTGGAAACTGACCAGTGATTAGTGTTGTTATGGGATTAGAGATGACTATGTTACTGGAGAGCAAACTTTGTAGAGGTCAAAGTGGGTAGGAACTATTGTGATGAGCGTTGACAAGTTTTATGTTTTGTAAAAGCATCTACGACCCTTTTCGTGAAGAAATAACTGCATCGGAATGGTTTATCCAGGCCCTGTTCTTCCTGAGGAGGGAAAAGTAGTGTCTTTTACTCTAAGCCGAAAGGACAAACAACCAATGTAATGAAATCTTTGCTTCTCCAGATCATCATTGAACCTTCTTCCTTATTGACATGTAAATATGAGGGTGATTAGTAAATCATCAGAGACTACCTGTTGTTGCAACTGATGAGTGCAAATTGATGTGATCTTTGCTAAAGTGCACTTCGTGTAAAATTATGGGTGGGTCCCTGCAGGGGTGGCCAATACTGTTTTACACTGTCCCCCAACTTTCTGCTCCCAAGTTTGACGACTAGATGCTGGGCTTCTGACTCTGATTGTGCACTGAGCTCTTCTAATCAGGCCCAGGGCCTGCGCTCTGTGTAAAAGGTGGATGGTAATTAGGTATAATTACAATTGGTACTGACAACCTACCTGCAAGTCCCTAGTATATGGTAGGGCATGTAGGATTAGAACCCCAGCAGATGTAATGCACTTAAGTATGCACAGCTGTGTGGCCTGCTGTCATTTTAAAAGTCAGCCCTCCCTTGGAGGCTGCTTTTAAATTTAAATTATATTCAAATTTGGCTTTCAAATTAAAGGTACTTCTAAAATCTACCTTATTCTTACATATAAGTCACCCCTAAGGTCTCCCCTAGGTGCCCCGGGGGTAGTGTGCATTGTAACTATAAGCAGGGACATTATAAAATACGCTTTATATGCCCTCTTGAGGGAAAAACTGTCAACTTTGTTTTTTCCCATTGTAGTACATTAGCTCCATTGGCTAACATGGGAAGCCTTTTTTAAACTTTAATAAAGCCTAACCATTGACAGGAGTGAGCTAAAATGATGATTCAAAGTGTCTAATAGTTAGAATAAATACATCAACTTGCTAAGGTTAGGTTTATCAAACCTATGACAGAAAATAAGTTACACAACTTGTTTTTCTGATGTGCCTAAATCCAGCGGTAGAGTAGCCTCTCCTGATTGGCCAGCGTTTGACAGGCTGAGCCAAGGTACTCAGACGAGGTGCGAAGAGGTGTGAAGTGGCCTGAAAGGAAACAAAGACACCTGGAATGAGAATTCTGCAAGTTGCAGAGCAAAAGGCAGAAAGGGGGCTGGGTAGCCAAAATGGTCTTCAAAGAGGGAAACACACTTAGGATAGGACCACCCCCACTTCCTGCACCGCAAGCCAGATGGGAGCCCTTGTAATTGAATTAGCATAGGGGCTGGAAGGGGCAGTGTTATGGAACGTTGGCCACACCTGTAGGTTGGGTCAACCAGACCGTAAGCTCCAGGAGAGATTTTCTCCATTTTGGATTTTGACAAACAGTGCTTTCTGGGACAAGAATTTTCCACATTTCAGGGGAACTGGTCATCATGGAGGGTGGCACCCTACTATAGGAGAAGGGCCCTGAATATAGTAATAATGTAGAAACAGCTACTAGTGAATTTATTGCATGGTTAGAAAAGGCAAAGTTATTAGAGAAGTCATTAAATGAGGAATTCCTGTCCTTTTTGGAGGTAAATAATGTGTTGCAGTCTTTCCAACAGGGTTTAAGACCCCAACACTGTATGGAATTTGCACTGTTGATAGCAACAGAGGAAATTTCCAACCAGGTAGATAAGGGTTGAAGGGCTGCACTGATTCTGCTCGATCTCTCAGCCGGTTTCGATATGGAGAACCACGCGGTACTCGTTAGTCGGCTGGAGAGTATTGGGGTGGGGGAGCAGCTTTTGCCATCCTCCACTCATTTTTGCTAGAGAGAGAACAAAAAGTCTCCTTTGGGGACTCTTTTTCAGAGCCATTCTCTCTTCCTTGTGGGGTGCAACAGAGTTCATCCCTATTGCCTACTCTGTTCAACATCTATGTCACTCCCCTGACTAAACTTATTCCATCATATGGATTTACATATATGACATATGCTGATGATACACAAATAGTAGTAGCAGTGTCATCAAACATTGAGGAAGTTGCAAACAAATAAAAAAACTGTATTGGAAATATTGTCATCTGGCTGTAGGAGAACTGCTTGAAGTTAAATTCAGATAAGACAGAGGTAATCATCTTTGGTGATGATATACTTCCTTTTGGAATAGTTCCTGGTTGCCCAGTGACTTAGGGCCGCTTCATTGTCCGGTGCAGAAAGCTAAAAATCTCAGAGTTTTTTTTGACAATCATTTGTCATTTTCAGGCCCAGTTACCAGGTTACCTTGTTCTGTTTTTATCTTCTCAAGATACTAAGGAAAGTATTTCCTTATATTCCCAGTGACTCACAGAAGACGGTTGTAGTAGCATTGGTACTGTTGTGATTGGATTATTGTAACACACTACATTTAGGTACTCAGAAAAATGTACTTGTGAAGCTACAATCATTGCAGAATGTGGCAGTGCATCTGCTTTTGGGCATCCAAAAATTTGCTTCAATTTCCAAAGGAATTAGGGACCTGCACTGGCTGCCCATAGCAATAGAATTAAAATTAAGGCTCTGTGCATAGTCCATAAGGCTATGCACAGCGGGGGACCAGCCTATTTCAAGAAAGTATTTGCATGGTACTCTCTGGGGTGGATTTGAGGTTAGGCTCCACAAGAATAGTTGTAGTGCATAAAATCAGGAAGGCTAGATGGGGAGGGAGAATTTTCTCTTTTCGAGCTAGCAAACTATGGAACTCCATGGCGCTGTAACTACGACCAATATCCATTATAGAAAGCAACTAAAAACATGGCTGTTCACCAGTTCAACTAAGTTAAGAGTTGGTAGTCTTACTCTGGATCCGCTAATGCTAAGACACCTTGGCATTTGCACGCTCTACAAGATTGATATTTACTTACTTATCCCACTGGTCAGGGGTGCCCCCACTGCTTACCAGATCAGAAGCCTGGATAAATATAGGAAAGCTGCCCAGCAATTCAGATCCTTGCCTGGAAGAAACATGAAGAAGAAGGACTGCCCTACTAAACCCCTAGCCTGCACCAAGAGGACTGCACTCTGAAGGACTGAACCTGCTGCACGCTTTGGGCTTCAGTAAAAGAAGGACTTTGCCTGACTCTAAAAGATTAAGGAGTGGACTCCCTGAAAGCAACAGTTTCAAAGAGCTCTACCTGCATCATCGCCACCAAGAAGATCCCAGCTGGACAGCGTTCAGTGTACTTTTAAGGATTTGGCCATGTGCACTGTAGGTCTTGCAGTCCCAACTTCCGAAGGAGCAACGCCGAAATTTTGGAACCTTGGATTGGTGTTGTGGACCCTCAAAGACCCAAAAGAAACATCTGGAGAAGCAGGACTGCCCTGCTGGTCCCTTGGACTGCACCAGAGAGGACTGAACTCATAAGGACTGCACCTGCTGCACTCACATGGCTTCACAACAAAAGGACTTTTTCCTGTCTAAAATGATAAGGAGTGGACTCCCTGACCAGCAACTAGTAGAAAAGTGCTGGAAGGGCTACATGCAACATCAACAACAAGGACAACCCCAGCTGACAAGCTTCACCTGGAGGGTTTTACTTGGATTGACCAAGTGCATTGTGGGAGTTGTAGTTCCAGATCCCAAGAGGAAAACCAGAACGTCTGAACCCTAGGCTGGCGCCGTAGACCACTTTCCTGCATCAAGAAACACTTCTGGAAGTAAGTGTAAAAGTGTTACATCGCAGGTGGCCTGAACTCTTGTCTTTGTTCTGGTCCAGCGCGACCTTTTTTTTAACCCTTTGAATGCTATTTGCTTTTAAGCACTAGTTTTACTTTTAATCTTTAAAAATTCACATCTCCGGTTCCCTACATTGGAGTTTTGTAATTTTGGTGTCATTTTAATCATACAAGTATTTCCCATTTTAATAAATTGGTGTTGGATTGTTACTGTGTGTTGTGACTTACTTATTTACTTTATTGGTGTTTTTAAATGCTTTACACAGCTGTCTTCTAAGTTAAGCCTGTCTGCTCGCAGCCAAGCTTCCAAGGGTTGAGCAAGGATTCATTTATTGAGAACTTGCCTGGACCTTACTTGTGATTGGGGTGTTATTACTAAGTGTAGATACCTACCTGCCCTTGCTAATAAACCACCTTCCAAAATTTGATGATCAGCCATGAGGCCAGTACCTGTGATTAAACCACACCATAAAGCATTTAAGTGAAGATCTTTAAAAATCCAGTAAGTTGACTTAGAACAAAAATTGATTTTGAACTTTTGAAGTTTGAACTTAATTTTAATTACTTCATTTTTCAAAGTTTTTCTTGTGTTCAATTGGTGGCAAAGTTATGTTTGCAACCCAAACCTAGGGACACCATGAAGATCTGGCTAAACTGATTAATCTCACAGTAACTGAGCTTAGGGGACAGTGTAGGGCCAAGGGGCTAGCTGCTGCTAAAATAATTTGGTCTCTTAAGGCCTGGGCAGAGTCAGCTCCAGGGAATGAAGGGAAGGGAGATGATGACCCCTCCAGCAACCTCCAGGAGGAGGAGGATGACAACTTGTCCACTACTTATAGCATGAGGTCCAGACATTCAGACATTCAGCGACAAGTAAGCAGATAGGCAAGTCACTTGCTACGTTGCACAGAGCACTTTTGGGGGGCATTTTTAAAACATTTAAATTTATATTTTAACCTGTTGATCTACTTTGCTACTTTGCAATGTACCTTTTAGGCTCCTGTCTCGCGCTCACTCCCCGGGCCACCACGGAACTTTCGGTTGTGTGGAGGGAGGCGGCAAGAGGAGGCGGGGCATAGGACAGGCAGGCTGAGTCACTGAGACTATTTAGTCGCATGGCAGCGCGGACGAGCAGCGACAAGTAAGAAGGTAGGCAAGTCACTTGCTACGTTGCACAGAGCACTTTTGGGGGGCATTTTTAAAACATTTTAAATGTATATTTTAACCTGATGATCTACTTTGCTACTTTGCACTGTACCTTTTAGGCTCCTGTCTCGAGCTCACTCCCCTGGTCCACCACGGAACCTCCGGTTGTGGGGAGGGAGGCGGCAAGAGGAGGCGGGGCATAGGACAGGCAGGCTGACTCACGGAGACTATTTATTCGCATGGAAGCGCGGATGCGCAGCGGACGCGTGCAGCGGGTGCGCCGCTGGCACGCCGAAGGCGCACCAAAGGCAAGCCCGTCTGCGTCCATCCGCGTCCATCAGGGACCAGGGGCCAGAACCCCTGGCCCTTTACCCAAAGATAGTTTGAAATACTCCTCCTCCCAACTTTACCAACTGCGGACACCCTATAAAGATACATGCCTGCACTCCATTAGTCTAACTACTCACTCCCTATCAGGAATCCATATTTATCGTCCCCCTGGTCCCTATGGACAATTTCCAAAATCCCGTACAGATACCGCTGCTACGCTAGCAAGCACCGTGCCTAACATTACCCTATTAGGCGACTTTAATTTGCATTTAGAGGACCCTCTTAAATCTGATGCCTTGGATCTTACCCAAGACTTATTGGCTATTCAACTAATCCAAAAAGTCACTAGTCCAACACATGGCGAAGGTCACATTCTGGACCCAGTCTTCTCAAATAATGAACAGCTTTCAGTAGGCGACCCCACCCCGCTGCCCTGGTCGGATCATTTTTTAATCCCGATCCAATGGAACACCCCGTCACAGCCCTGATGAATACTAAACCTCTAGGGGACCCCAACCCTATCATAGCTACTGACAATTTCAATCATTGGATTGAATCATCCTTGGATGCCACCATACCGCTTAAATGGAGCCAGAAAAGGCCTAAGGAGAAAACGACACCCTGGTACTCACCTAAACTTTGGGAACTTAAACAAAATTGCAAAAGACTAGAGAGAGCTTGGAGGAAAGAATATAGTATCTTAAAAAAACAGAAATATAGAGAGTCCATCAAAATTTACCAAACAGAAATAAAGAGAGCACAAGCACAGTATTTTGAGGAAAAAATTACATCTGCTGTCAATGCTCCTAGGGAAATCTTCCAAATAACAAAAAACCTCACGAAGTGTCCTTCGTCTGAGACACCTTCGGACTCCTCTCAGTTGCGCTGTAATGAACTTGCAGAGTTTTTCAACAAGAAAATTTTAGATATGTACAACACTTTCCCTCAGGCCCTCCGTCCTAATAACACGGTCCTGGAAGTAGATACTCCACTGGGCAGTACTCCACGACTGGAGGAACTTCCAACTATGAACCTGTCCACCCTATCTCAACTCTTTGCTCAGGTCAAATCTGGTTCCCCTCTCGACTCTGCACCTATTCATATGCTTGTAAGGTAGAGGAAACCATACTTCCAGTCCTACTAGAAGTGTTAAATTCATCCTTATCCACCTGTTAAGTTCCCTCGTCGTGGAGACATGCCATGATAAAAGCACTGTTAAAAAAACCTAATCTTAATCCTGAGGTATGGGGTAATTATCGTCCGGTCTCGCTTCTCCCCGGGACCAGCAAAATACTAGAGAAATATGTCAACAGAATTCTCTCGGAGTTCTTAGAAACTCACTCCCTACTGCACACCTCTCAGACAGGCTTCCGACCACAACATGGTACGGAAATCGCTCTTTTAGCAGTAGTGGAGGATTCGAGGAAAATCCTTGACTAGGAAGGCGCTGTGGCCATCATCCTACTTGACTTGAGCTCCGCAATTAACACTGTAAATTACAACATTCTTTTTGACAGACTTAGAATGGTTGGAGTCTCAGGTGATGTCATGGCCTGGATTAAGTCCTTTCTAATGGATAGATCGTTTCAGGTATTCGAAGGCAACAATACCTCCAAACGTGTGCCACTTACATGTGGAGTCCCCCAGGGTTCTTCACTAAGCCCCACCCTGTTTAATGTCTACCTAAAACCTCTTGCCGAGTTAGTCCTGCCATATGGGATCCATATCGTTACTTACGCTGATGATACACAGCTAGTGGTAGCTTTAAAACATCCGAAGAATCTGAAAGCTAATTTAGAAACCTGTTTGGAAATTGTGGCCACATGGATGGACCAGTCGTGCCTTAAGCTCAACGAAGACAAGACCGTTAATGATCTTGGGTAATTACTCCATCTCTACATCTGGACTGAGCTGGCCCAACTGCCTTGGCCCTCCGCCAGCCCCTAAAACCAAGATCAAAAGCTTGGGAGTCTGGCTGGATAGATCTCTTAAATTTGATCACCAAGCAGTTAAGCTAGCAGCCTCCTGCTTTGGTATCATCAGACTGATTCGGAAAATTCTCCCACTTCTCCCGATACCCGCTCGAAGAGTCATGGTCCAGGCGCTGGTTCTTTCCCGCCTGGACTATGGGAACTCCCTCTACCTTGGTACCCCAAAATCCACTACAAGGAAACTGCAGGTCGTGCAGAACTGTGCAGCCAGGCTGCTACACAACATTCCCAAAACGCACTCTGCCAAGCCTGCTCTTAAAACACTGCACTGGCTGCCAATAAATGAACGCATAATGTTTAAATCATTATGTATAGCTCATAAAACCCTTTGGGGGATCGGTCCCAAAATCAATCACTCCCTTATTGCTTTCTATCGCCCCTTAAGATGCCTCCGTTCAGCCAATTTGTTTCTGGCATCTGTACCTAAAATTAAGAGAGCCCGCTCCGGGGGCAGTACTTTCTCTTACAATGCCTCTAGATTATGGAACACCCTTCCCATTCATCTTCGTTCAACGGCCCACCATCTTTCTTTTCGGAAGCAATTGAAGACCTGGCTTTTCCAGAATATGTCCTAATTCTCCTAACTCTATCTGCTCGCTGTCACTGTGGGATGCCTGTGGGTAGCTATGCGCTTAATAAATGTTAATTAATAATAATAGTAATAATAATAATAATAATAGGGGGAGGGAATGCTCCCACACAGGGGCCCCAGTAGTATCCCTTGAAGAAAGAGACCTAGAGGCTCAGCTAGCCTCCACAGCTCTAGAAGAGAAGAAGTTGGACATAGTTAGAGAGAAGTGGACAGAGGCAAAAGCAAGAAAATAAAATGGTGGCAGCGAAGAAGAAGAAGTTGAAGAGATGTCCAAGGGGTGGGGGGTTTGCTCCAGGACTTCCCTAGAGGATAGTTCCCAACTACCAGGAGAGGGATGATATTGATAAATAGCTGACAGCATTTGAAAGGGACCTTAAAATGAGAAGGGTCCAATCCAAATACTGGGGTTCACTCCTGTGGGAGTTGATCCCAGTAGCTGGGCAGGATAGGCTCCTGTCCCTAGAGGGGAAGCAGCAGAATCAAACTCCCACATGAAGCAATGTCTGATTAGGAAATTTGGTCTCACCCCAGAGCAGAACAAGATGAAGTTCAGGGACACCCATAAAGTTAGCACCCAATGCTTGGTGGACCTTGTAGACATCTGAGTAAAGGCACTAGAGAGTTAGGTACAGGGTAACAAGGTAAGTTCCAATGGGGGGCTCTAAAATCTGTTCATGAAGTAGCACATTTCAAGTAATTGCACCTCAGACAAATGATGCCAGTATCTATTTGACTCTAAGTTATATGGTCCCAGGGAACTGGGGGAGAAAGCTTATAGATGGGCCCATACAAGAGTCCCCAAGAAGTCCCGGGGAAGACTCCAAGAAAGGGGGGTTAGGCCCACAAAAACCTAAGGAGAGAGGTGGTAAGCCCATCACAGAGACTCCCGCCGACCCCAGAACCCTAAAAAGGAGGACAGCAAATCTCACCCTCACTCGGATACGCAGAGGCATGGGGACCAAGGGATAAAAAGATACTGGGATAGCAGAGTGTGTTTTGAATTTCAGCTGTCAGGTCACTTCAAGGGTGACCCCGCCTGTTTCAAGAAGGTGTTTAGCATTGGGCTGTCCAGTGCAGCCATAGAGGAGGACTCCTCAGATGAGGAGGCCTTTATAGCATTTTGTTGGGAGACTAGTCCAGATGGTAAGCTGATGATCCCTATGTGTCGAAGTAGGTACATCCACCCCATTCAGGTGAATGGGATCCCTACCACTGGCCTGAGAGACACATCTGCCAGTCACACTCTGGCGAGTGGCAGGTTGGTGTCCCCAGATCAGTATGTGCCAGGAGACACAAGAAGAGTAAAGCTAGCCCCAGGTGAGGTCACAGCCAAACCTGTGGCCATAGTGCCACTGGAGAGGGAGGG
Source organism: Calotriton arnoldi (assembly GCA_963921515.1). Taxonomy (NCBI): domain Eukaryota; kingdom Metazoa; phylum Chordata; class Amphibia; order Caudata; family Salamandridae; genus Calotriton; species Calotriton arnoldi. Next base: position 402,041 of record CAWUFW010000043.1, read on the forward strand.
TACCTTTAGCTGGTATGAGATAGTAGTCAGTTCTGACCTCCCCTTAAATATTATCTTAGGCTTTGACCTCCCAGAGAATGGTATGATCCCCGATGGGGTGGTCGTCCAGGGCCAAAGATCCTGGAGACCCAGTTCCTACAGTTAGGAGACTGGGACCCCTAAAGAAAAAGAAGAGGAAAGATACCCTACCCTAACTAAAAAGGGAGGAAGAAAATAAACAGCTGTGATGAAGTTTCAGTTCCAAATGGGTCCTGTTACTGTAGAGATGGATCAGCTTCCCAGAGAAAGTGACCTTGGCAGGAGGATGTCAGACAGAGTAGGCCCTGCAATTGTACAGCCTGATTTCTGCACTTTCTTCCTCAAATGACAGACCAAGGAAACTCTCTCTTGGGCTATTGGCTGGGAGGGGTTTGAGTGAGAAATCAGGACCTGTTTGCGGTATTCCCCTACTCTTTAGCCCCATTTTGACTACTAGGTGCTGGTTTTCTGACTCTTGTTGTGCCTTGGGCTCTGCTAACAAGACCCAGGAACTGTGCTCTGATTAAAAGTACATGGTTAGGTATAATTATAATTAGCAATGGCAGACGTCTGCAAGTCCCTAGTATATAATAAGGGAAGTGGAATTCAAACTACCTATAAGTCCCTGGTATAAAATAGGACAGGGAGGTTTAGAGGCCCAGGAGATTTCCTGCACTAGAGGGTGCACTGCTGTGTTGCCTGCTGTCATTTTAAAAGCCAGTCCTGCCTTGCAGGCTGCTTTTAAATTGTTGTTATATTCAAATTTGACTGTGGAATAAAAGGTACTTCCAAAGTAGTGATCTACCTTATTTTATAAATAAGTCACCCCTAATATCTTCCTTAGGTGCCCCAGGGGTAGAGTGCCTGTAATTTTAAGCAGGGACATTATATAATATGTTTTATAAGCCCTGGTGAGGGAAAAACTGCCAAATTTGTTTTTCCCTATTGTAGATAATTTGCTCTGTAGGCTAACGTTTAAGTGTAAATATTGATAAGAAGGAGCTAGAAAAATATTTCAAGGTGTCTAAGTAATAGTTATGAGATATCCAACAGCTTGCCACTGTTTGACTTATAATAACTATTACAGAAAATAAGTATTAAACTTTCTTTTCTGTGACCCAAGATCCTGCTTTCCATCTGCCCTTTCCTGATTGGCCAGACTTTCCCAGGCTGAGCCAGACCTGCCTAATGAGGTGCGAAGTGGCCTGCCGGAGAGACAATGGTTTTCCTGTGGGAGGAGAACTGAAGCTGCAAAAGCAGAAGGCAGGAGGGAGGAAGGGTGGCCAGACGGGTTTTTAAAGGAAGAATAACACTTTAGGACAGCACAGGTGCACCCCCACATCTTGCCACCCCAGCCACACAGGAGCCCCTGTAATTACATTATGGAGAGGGATGGAAAGGGAATGTCAGAGAATTTTATCCATGCAATGGGTTGGCTTAGCCTGATGTAACCTCCAAGGAGTGAATTGCTCCATGTTGGATTTTGAGAGAATAGTGCTTTCTGGGACAAGAATATGCCACACTTTGGAGAAAGTGGTCATACAGCTGGGTGGCACCCTGCATCCCATTGGTCAAGGGTGCCCCCCTGCTTTATGCCCAGAAACACAGCATAAATATGGAATAGTTGCCAAGGAACTCAGATCTGCTGGCTGGAACTACAAGGAGAAGAAGGGCTGTCCTGCTGGAACCCTGGCCTGCACCCCAAAGGAATCCACTCTGGATGACTGCACCTGCTGCCCTAATAACTTTGTCTTGCTTCAAGAATGATCAATGATTAACTCCCTGCAAGCTGCAGGTTAACTGAGCTCACCTGCATCATCTCCATGAAGAAGTCCCCATCCTGGAGTGCATCCAGTGGACTTTTAAGGATTTGACCAGGTAAATTGTAGAAATTGTAGTCCCAACATCCCAAGCCCCATCTTGGAGATTCGAGACCACTGGATTGGTGTTGTGGAGACTTTGAATACTCAAGGAGGAACTTCAGGAAGAAGTTCCAGAAGTTTGGAGTACCTTTTGCAAAAAGCTCCATAAGCTGACCAGGTGCATTGTGGGAGTTGTAGTCCCAGACCCCAAGAGGCAAATCAGAGCATCTGGACCCTTGGCTGGTGCTGTGGACCACTTTCCTGCCTCAAGAAACACATCTGGAAGTAAGTATAAAGAACTCTTAACTTTGTTCCAGTCCATCACAACCTTTTTTAACTCTTTGAGTGCTGTTTGCTTCTAAGCACTGGTTTTTACTTGTATTCTTTACAAATTCATATCTCTGGTTTCCTACATTGGATTTTTGTAATTTTGGTGTCTATTTATTCATAAAAACATAACTTATTTTTTATAAATTGATGTTGAATTTTTATTGTGTTGTGTCTTACTTATTTAATGTATTGGTGTTTTTTAAATGCTTTACACACCTGTCTCCTGAATTACGCCTGCCTGCTTGTTGCCAGCTACCAAGGTGTGAGCAAGTGAATAATTTATTGAGACCATGACTGACCCTTTTATTGTGTTTGTGGCCTTCTTACTAGTGGTAAGTCACTACTTATCACTACTAATAATTTACTTTCCAACAATGATGTACTCTTTGGCGAAGTCGGGTGCCGTGAGCACTGCTGCTGTACACATGGCTTCCTTCAAGGTGTAAGCAGCTTCTGGCACAAATCTGCTCAGTTCACCTTCTTGGGCAGCTTCTTAGAAGTCAGCTCTGTCAAGGGGGCAACAATGATGCCATATCCCTCGACAAATCTTCTGTAACAACTAGTGAGGCCTAAGCAGCCTCTCACCTCTGTCTGGGTTTTAGGGGGTTCCTAAGCCAGGATGGTTTGGTTCTTGGGATGAATGGGTTAAACCTTGCCCCCCCCGGCGACTTGGTGGAACAAGCAAACAACAGAACTCCACCCTGCCTAGGTATTTTAGGTCAAAAATGCAAGGAAAATTTGGTGAGCACTCATGATTTTATTAGTTTTTGGGGATTCACATATTTTTCCAGAGCTCCTTCCCACTTTGGATGTTGTTGGAAATGTAGTGCTGTTAAGAACAGGATTAAATGCCTTCCCAGGGTGGGAGTGTTAAAAAATGGGTGGGTGTGTAGGAGCTAATGGGTTTATTCATGGGCACAGTCTTTCTCATTAGGAGAAAAATAAGATTAAGTTTACCTAGGCATTTCACTTTCCTGCATATTTACATGTATAAACAGGTACCACACACATGTTTATGTGTGTGAATACTCATGAAAGCATGACTCAGCTTCCCAGGAGCATTCCTAGATTTTTTTGAGAATTGCAACAAACTCATCGGATTAGAATGTAATTCTCCCAAAAAATTATTAGTTTCCAATTGGTGTTTTGTTCATATTTCTTGAAAGACTGTGTCATAAAATGCCTGTCGCTATGACAGATGTAGCCGGGTTATATTTAATTTTCACATTTATAGCAGTAGGAATGTGTATGAAAACTAATTAAACAGTTTAAAATAATGTGTGATAATCTGCAACATTTCTCAAGAAAAGTACAGCCTAAGATTAAATGTACCTTTTATCAGTTTAAGGGCCAGATTCCGATGTCAGACGGACCGGAGTCTGTCCGACATCGGTCAGGAACTGTAACCCAACGACCTCCTGTCGTCGGTTACCGACCTGCAAGTAGGATGCGACTGAAGCCTGCCTATACCTTTCAATGAGAGCCTGCATTCTGAACGGAATGCATGCTCTCATTGAAACTGCAGGGGTGCAGTTCATCCTTGCACCCCATGGCAGGCACCACGGGGTGCAGGGATCCACAGGGGGGCACCATAGGTGCCCCCTAGGCTGCCATTTGGCAGCTGGGGGCCCCCAAAGACAGTTTCCCACTGCCTATATGTGCCGGAAAGACCGGCACAAAAAGGCAGTGGGAAACTGCCATTGTACTCCCTCGGCCAGAAAGAGCCGGCCGGGGGAGTACTGAAGGGTTTCCGGATGGCGGATGGGCTCTCCGAGCCCATCGTAAGCCATCCGGAAAACCGAGTAAGATTCCTTTCTGACCCAGCCCATCAGAATGGCTCTGTCGGAAAGGAATCCGAACAGCACATTCCAATACGGGCAGGAGGGCTCCGACCGACGTGAATGTGAATCAATTGAGTCACATGATGAAACTGCTATTTCTGTACTCCTCAGCTACCACACACACAAACAATACATTTTGAGTTCAGACCAGATGTGTGTGAAGGTAGAAATAGCTAATCTTACTGCATCTTTTATATGACATTGGCTGAACTTCGATGCTGTTCTAACCTGTCAATTGCAGGTTTGTTCACACTTACGAAAAGAAAGGTTATGATTGCAATTTATGTGCATACAGAACAGTGTTAGCTGCAGTTGCAATGTTAGACCTGGCATCCTTAGGGTGGCATTCCCCTGAACTTTTTGCATTTTGCCTTGACGTTTTGCTGATCTTTTTTTGTTGACCTTAGGACTCTGAGCACTTTACAACTGCTAACCAGGGCTAAAGTGCATGTGCTTCTCCCCGAAACATGATGACATTGGTGTATATCTGATTGGCATAATTGTTATTTCGGTAAGTCCCTTGTAAAGTGGTATACCATATATGCAGGGCCTGTACTTCAAATACTACTAGTGGGCTGCAGCACTGATTGTGCCACCCACAGAAGTAGCCTTTCAAACCTGTCTCAGGCCTGCCACTGCAGTGCCTGTGTGTGCAGTTTACTGCCTCTTCGACTTGGTATTCAAAACTACCTGCCAACCCTTAAAATCCCCTTTTATTACAAGGAAGTCACCCCTAAGGTAGGCCCTAAGTAACCCTAAGAGCAGGCTGCTATGTAAGTAAAAATAGGACATGTACCTTTATGTTTTGCATGTCCTGGTAGTGACAAACAGCCTATTTCATTTTTCACTACTGTGAGGTCTACCCAGCTCCTAAGCCAGCAATAAGAATTCCTTAATAGACTTTTAAGTTCTAATTCCTGATCAGAGAGGAGTAGCTTTTTCATGTTTTATATCTTTTGAATGGTAATGATAAATCCTACTTATGGTTGAAGCTGGATTTAATGTTACTGTTTTAGAAATGCCACTTTTACAAAGTGGACATTTCTCTGTATTTACTGCTCTTTGTGCCTTGCAGCCTGTCTCCAATACACGTTTGGGTTGGTTTGCACATTCCCTCTAGACAGCCACAAACACAGGAAGGTGAGGCTCATCTGCATTCTGAGCACTTATGTGCATTCATCTGCATTTGATGGGTCTTCTTGGGCAGGTATGAATGGGAGGGACTGACACTTACACGTCAATAGGTAGTGTCCTGTCCACACATAAAGCACTGATTTACACCCCACAGACCAGGACTGGGTTGAAAGGGATCCTTGTGCACTTCAGAGAGCTGCTTTGAAGTCATCCCCTATATCAAAGGCGCTTTTGGGTATAGGTGCTGGGTCTCTGACCACCTAAATTCAGACACTTCTGGATATTGAACTGACCCTCTGTCAGAAGGACTGCTGTGCTGCTTGAAGGACTCAGCCAGACTGGTTTTCTGGAAACACTGCTTTTCTGCTTGTTGCCCTGCTTTCTGCGGCTTCTTGACTCTCCTGAAGGAGAGCTGGACTCTGCCTGCCCTCCAAGTGATCTCCAAGGGCCTGCTGGCTAGCCTCCTGTTTTCTGAGGTCTCAGGAATACAAAAGGCTTCCTGCAATTCTGCTAGTGTTGCTGGACTCTGTCTTCTGTGACTCCTACCCTTGCCTGAGGTGCCTTATCCACGTTCTGGGCCTCAGAAGTGGGTTCTTCAGTTGTTTTCTACAAAATCAATGCATCGTCACCACTGCGCCAGTCGGAACTGACTCAGAGGCTGTTCAACGACAGTGGTTCTACAGCCTGTGCGCCCCCACGATGACTCTCTATGCAGCTCGACGATGACTCATTGCCTTCATCTCAGCAAAGGTGGACGATGATGCAGTGACCCTACCGCGTGGAAAATATCGATGCACCTTTCCCTCAAAGTCAACACTTTGCTCCCTCCAAGGTACTTTCTCAGCAGGCCCTGCATGGGACCTGTAGCTGACCTGCCCTCCATCGTGGGTGGTCTGAACTTTGGATTTACACCAGACCCTCACAACCTCAAGTAAACTTTTGACCGCTAGTGACTTTTAAGCACTATTTTTGCTTTTAATCTTTAAAAAATCATATTGCAGCTTCTACTGATTGGATGTTTGTCTTTTTAGTTTTATTTTGCTCAGATGAATGTTCTTTATTTTTCTAAACCTGCGTGGAGTCTTTTTGTGGTGTAGTCATGGTGCTACTGTGTGTTTGTATTGCACAAATTCTTTACACATTGCCTCTTTAGATAAGCCTGACTGCTCTGTTCAAGCTACCAGAGGGTGAGCACAGGTTATCTTTTAGTGTGTATGTAGCTTACCCTGACTAGAGTGGTGGTTCCTGCCTGGTCTGGGTGCATACCTCAAACAACCAGGAATCCCATTTCTAACATGTATTCATTACCTTATTCCTTAATTTAAGATTTTGTTCAGCATGAACCAGGCGAATTCAGACACCATAACCCTGTACAAGGAGTTTAACTCATTGTAAATAAACTCTGAAAGTACTGTATAAATGGTGCAAGAGCCACAATGAAAACAGTTCACTCTGGTTTATAACCTGTGAATTAACAATAATATGCATAATTCGTTTTAAATCTACAGAGAAAGAGACTGATCTATAAGTCAAACACCATGCAACATTCTTTATCGTTCTGAAAGACTCCTTCCAGATAGATATTACACTTGAATGTGCACAGAGGAGCTCATATATCGCTGTGTGTACAATCTCACTGTGCAAGCAATAATGCAGTAAAGGTACAATGCATATTTCTTCTGGAACAAAAATAGATGAATTTGCTGCCATAGACTGCATATGCATAAAAACAGACAATTTTGGAGACCTAAAAGTTGTTCCTACGTGAAAGAATGCCCAAAACGAGAGTGCCTATTGAGCTTGCTAAAACATTTTAAATTTCATACACTAGCCAACAAAATGTCCCAACCGCTCAGGAGTGAGTTGAATCACTGAATTATATTTATAGAGAGCAAGGATTTTTAAACATCGTTCAATTGTGATAGAATTGTGCATCAACCATAAGAAAGCTAGAGGAGCCAGTGGCAAGTGTTCAGAGGCGAAAGGAAGCGTTATTGTACATTCTTTAAGCTTAGAATTCATCCTACGGCTGCCATGGACTCCTCAGTCTATCTACACTTTGAGGATGCTCCTCCTGCATTCATGGTCAAAGAAAATTTGGAGATTTAGCAGTATGGATCATAAGGGAGAAAAAGAGTGTTACAGGACAAGCAGGCCACATCGTCCTCTTCAAAATACAAATTTAAACACTCAGGGGCTCATTTATGGAATTTTGGTGTAGGGCAACACAGTAAGGCACCTTGCTGCACTGCCCTACGTGAAAGGGAAAGGAAAGACATGCACCGTATTTAAGCAATACGGTGCATTCCTGTCCTTATGCCTGCACTGGCCCCATTTCAGCAGCCTAGCGCCAATGTAGGCACCCTTACACTATGGTGCAAGGATGCCTCTGTTGCATGCAGGACTGTTTTTGTGCAGGAAGGTGCACCATCCTGCACAAAAACAGTCCTAAGAGGCATTTCCTCTTTCTATGTGTGCTGCCGAATGCAGCATATAGAGAAAGAGGGAAAAACAAGGAGAAAAAAAACATTTCTCTTCGTTATGCCTCACCTCAGGTAGCATACAGATCTGGCGCTTCCCCAGGTTTACATGAGTTTGTAGATCTGGGGTAGCGTCAAATTCCATAGGTGTTGCATGTGAAAACCCACCACAACGCCCATGGAATGCCTCCTGGGCACAGAGTAAGGTGACGCAGCAATTTGCGCTGCGTCACCTTACTCATAATTTATGCTGCCATTCAAAACATGTAGAGTGGCTTTGCGTGGCTTCATAAATCGAATTGAGAGCCCTGTGTCAAGCATGTAACACTTTACATGGTGCGAAAATTGCGCAGAGCTCTCATGAATAAGCCCCTCAGTGCCCGGGGAATATTGGTGGACAAGTCCCAAGCAATTGTAGGTAGTGTAAATATAATCTTGACTTTAAAGGATGCAATTCCTCACCAACCCCTGGGCTGGAGCCCACATTGCTAAAACATCTATACCAATGTGAGCTTGGGCCCAATGGCACCAGTGGGTTATGGAAGATCTTTTATCCTTTCAAATAAAGATTTTTTGACACTACTTCCTGTTGCTTGACACTCATTCATCATTATTCCCTAGTACCTTTGCATTTACGTTAGCTATTTTAGGAGTGTCACACTTTCCATATCCTAATTGTAGCACTATCTCAAAGCAATTAATGTCAGGCCTTATAGTTTTGAATATTTTCCATCTAATCGATCGCTTGCTTTGGCTGGTGTAAATCAGTGGCAGCTGCTATGGAGCAGGGGTGGTGAGACAGGGTGGGGGGACAAAAGAAATTAAAGAAACGCTTACCTGATTACGGCCGCAGCTTCTCCTCCATCCTCTTCTCTTCCTGGCTCCCTGCAGCACACATGCTCCCCTAAGCCAATCACAATGCTGCTGTCACTAGCATGACAGCAGCATCGTGATTGGTCTGAGCTCCGTGGTTCAGTGCTCAGACAGGGGCCTGGAGCCAGTGCATATTCTCCACCCATGCTGTGCAATACAGCCAGGTGGAGCATATGCTAAGTACACATAACTGGCTGGCCCAAGGAGGTCGGCCCCTCTGTCATGCGCACTAAAGGTGCACAAACCACTCCTCCTCCTGTGACCCCAGCCCCGATCAGTAGCCGGTATGAAAAACAAAATGATAATAATGTTGTTATTATCATTTAATTTTTCCTTTTTCTGCTGCTCTGAGAGCAGTGGAGCGACGCTCCTCCGCCTTAGCAGAGGAGCTGCCGCCTGTGTACATTTCGGAACAGGACTTGCATAAAGGACGCGTCTTGTAGCTCCCAGGATTACAGTAAATGATTACAATTTAGCTTATCCTACCTTTCTCTCCATCTTTGGCTTGTGCAGATTGGCATGGCTGTGTTTAATCTTCACATTAGGTGGAGAAAACAGACCTCTCCTCATCTACACTTTCTTCTCTGGTTCCCACTGTGTACACTAGCCCGTTCTGCCTCCTTTTCTTTACCACAACCCTCCCCTTGTTTCTAGCCCATCTATCCCAGTCACAAGGTGATTTCTGACTGTCATTGCAGACATATGAGACCTCCGCTGCCCCTCCTTCTTTTCGTCTCTTGATTTTTAGGGCTCATATGAGTGATATTCTTTTTACACATTCTGCAAATTTGAATCTCTTCGCCTTTCTCTTTGAAAAACATCTTGAATTGTATTTTTTAAAGGAGTATAAGACATGTCTTTTTTATTGCTCTTCGTCTTAGAGTTTTTCCTTATTTGCAACTAAGGGCCTGATTCTGATGTGGTTAGGAAATCATTCCGACTGAATCGGTTTGGGAGAGTCCTACCAACCGAGTACGATGCATCCGGATGCTTCCAGATATGATTTGGTTGGACTCCCATTGACTTCAATGGGAGCCTATGTTCAGACCGAATGCATAGGCTCCCATTGAAAAAAGGGGTGGCTGGGGAAAATCGGGCACCCTGTGGTGGGCACCCCCTGGTGCCTGCCACACTATGCATGGCTGGTGAGGGGGGACCGAAGGGTACCCACCCCCATGGGGCCGATTGGGAAGGTTCCAGGGGACCCTCTACAGGCCCCCAAAGCCTGATTCCGACTGCCAATTCGAATCGGACGGCACGATTCGGAAAGGCTGTCTGAATCCAGCATTGTAGTTGGTCGTTCGGAAACGTGACCCGTAGAGACGTATGATTCTGCTACATACGGCTCAGTCATTCCAAATGCCGTTGGGTTCGGATTGGCATATTCCTAACGCCTAACTCGCATCGTACTTGGTCGTTTGGAAACCTTTCCGATTCGGAGGCCGATTCCGATCTTATTCGGAAAGCATTGGGACCGAATTGTGTCCGGAATGCTTTTCGTACGACTCGTGTCAGGGAAGTCTGACCGAACAAGTACGATGCATTTGAGTGCATCCGGATACGATTTGGTCGGACTCCCATTGACTTCAATGGGAGCCTGTGTACCGAATGCGTACACAGGCTTGCATTGACAAAAGGGGTGGCTGGGGATAATCGTGCACCCTGTGGTGGGCACCCCTTGGTGCCTGCCACACTGTGTATGGTTGGAAAGGGGAGACCCATGGGTACCCCCACGGGCACAATTCGGAGGGCCCCCAGGTGAAGGGGGGCCTGCCACAGGCCCCCAAAGACCGATTCCAGCAGCCTTTTTGATCCAGTCAAACCGAATCGTAAAGGCTGTCCGAATCGTTCATCGTACTTGCTCGCTTGGAAAACCTACTCCATAGAGCTGTACGATTCGGCTCCGGAGGGCTCTATCTCTCCCAATGCCTTCCAGAACCGATTCGGTCAGCGCTAGGGCTTTCAAGGCATTGTACTTGGTGGTTTGGAACAGGGAACGATTCGGTCGAGAACAAGGGCTCAGGATCGGTTTAGGCAATTCCACATCCGATTCGGAGCCCTTCCGAACGAGATCGGAATCGACCCCTCGGTCGGAAAGACACGTTCCCGATCCGATTCGGATGGAGGAAATGCTGTTAGGAGGCCTTCCTAACCACATCAGAATCGGGCCCATAGTCAAGAGAAAGGCATTGGGATACGGGTGCACAGTAAAAACCAATTCAATTGATAAAATATGGGCACATCAGGATCTAAAACTAGAATGCAGTTCTTAATACATCTAGCAATGGATATTGTCTTATTCACATATTCAGCCAGAATCGTAACCAAGCCCTCTTCATGTCTGTTAACATCCACATAGTATTCATCATCTTAGCATGATTCAATATTTATGGACGATGTATACATATGTCTTTAGATTATTTAATTATGACTATACAATTCATTCACATCTGTTGAGTTTGCACTTATAATGGGAATCTTGTATAAGTTATTCCGTTCTCTCAAACGGGGACGTTCTTCACTTGACACTACACATGTGCAGGAATGATTAAGGGCATGCACTTGTTTAAAAGGACTAGGCATAGAACTGGATGTGATAAACCATCTAAACTCAGTATTATGTGTGACTGCACAAACATAAATCTTGGTGGATGCATGTTCGTAAATGAAGAACAGAAAATCATGTTGTTGTACATATAAATATAAAAATAATTGTTCTATTTTGAGAAATGGAAACTATTTCCCGTAGCTTTAAATTTGTGAATCAGTTTTCGAGCTGATTTGTTTTCAAAGAAGAAATTATTTCTAAGCAACTACTAATTTGCTTAAAAAGCATTTAATTAATGTTTTTAATAATCAATTTTTTTGCCAATAGTTAAGTGGGTCATTTTGGGTGAAAGTGAACAATGTACCAAACGTTAACAATTTCGTTTTTGGGCAATCTAAATGTTCTATCCCTTTTCCATTTGTCTTGAGTAAATCACCAAATCACAGCCCTGTTCCCTTAAGTGAATTCTGCCTCTTCCTTTTCCTTTTTTTTAATCACTTTTACCTAATTAATGTTTCCTCTGCTTCACTATCCCTCACTCTAATGCAAATCAATTGGGAAATAAAATGTTTGTTTTTTCTCTCGTCATGTGTTCCTCTGAGGTGTTTCCATAAACAACATTGGGCTGCCTGGAACCTCTCATTATAAATGTTGTCTTAAAGGAAGGAGTTACATCTCAGGCAAAAATAGCTAGCCCAGTCATTAAATACTTCAAGAATTGGGTAGGGTCTAAGGGGTCTGACAATTATTCCATAGTTGGCTTTGCAATAGACCCAGCTTTCATCATAATGCATAAGTGGGCAGAGTCCCAATCTATGATAGCTTCAATTTTTAGCCTAGAGAGTCTCTGCTTTTCTCCACCCACCTGATGTCCAAGATAAACTACTGAGCTTCACATAATAATGCACTTGGTTACCTTGATTGTAAGCTGTGTTTTCTTCATCTGAAAGATCATTTTGAGGTGCAATAGGTGACCAGTCCCTCAACACTGCTATATCATCTATGTAGATGACAGAAGAAGCATCTAGGCTATTAAGTAGAGCTTCACCTGCTTCAGGAAAGTAGCTGACATGAGAGGCATGACCTAAGACTTGAACAATTTTTCTGCAGTGGGGAGCACAGTCTTTTTCCTGATGTAAATATCCAAGTCACTTTGCCAGCATACCATTCTTGTAGTCAAACTTGCTCTAAAAATTAACATCTCCTAACATGCCAACGAGCATGGTATGGCAATGAGGTCTGCATTTGTCTCAGTGACAGTAATGAATTCTCTGCAGTGTGCAAAGAAGCGGAGGTCTGCTGACCCTTGCTATGGCACCACTGGTCTAGCCTAGATTAGATTAGATTAGATTAAAATACTTGTAGAGCGCATGGCTGCCTCGGCAATGAGGCGTCCCAGCGCTGAAGCAAGACGGAGTGGGGAGCAAATGAGGAGTTAAAGTTGAGAGAAAAGCCAGGTCTTCACAAGCCGTCTGAAGGCCTGGTGATCAGAATTGCTGCGGATGTGTAGAGGGAGAGAATTCCATAAGGCGGGAGCCAGCCTAGATGGTCTACAAGATCCCAGTTACCACTAGGCACAGCATTTTGGTGACCTCCATTTTAATGCACTCTCAGATCTCATCTAACATCATATATTACTTGGATTTGAAACTGTCACCAGTGATAATGTTGTTGGACCACAACAACAATACAGGAGTCAGAGCTTTACCTGAGATTGTCTTTTCTGTTTGTATGCTAACCTGGGTGGCTCTTGCAGTTCCCTTTGTCTACTCATTGAAGAAAATTGGGTCGGGGCTCATTTGCTTGGCTTATTTAAAAGAAAGGCTATTTTGTGTTTCCAGTGTTGACTCAGTAATTCAAGTCCATGACTTCTTTAGGACCGTGAATGAGATAGTCAATTATTTCTCCAGGGCACTAGACATAGTTGGTTTCTTCTCAACAATATCATGGCACTCTAGGTAACAACTGAATTCAGTTGTTAGATCATACCTCATCTTAGTTCCTCATTGATCTAGAGGTTGTTCATGGCTTTATGCTCGAGCTGAGCCATCTTCTTTTATATAACTAACAATCAACCACATTATTTGTGGGAAATTTTGTGTTCCATTCACATGTTGCTGTAACAAGTATGGGGGAATCGGCCTGGACTTATTGGATAAAGAGCAGTTAAAATGAACTGAACCTTATTTCCTTCTGTGGTCCTATCATGTATGCAAAAAGAAAACTTTGTAGGAGGATGTTTCTTTTCCTCTTTAATGAGGCATCTAATGTGCTCTGCATATTTTGAGCATCTTGTTTTTTTTATGGTTTGGTATGTGGTGTCAATCTTATACTGCATATGTGCTCATGAGGGGTACACCTCCTGATAATTGCTGGCATAGTTCACAGCAATAAGAAAATGTTTGTTCCCCAAAGAAGTGAAAGGGTTCTCAGGACTGACAATGCACATCATTCACCTCTTACGCAGACCAATATTTGTGTTTTTGATACCAAAATTCAGTCAACTTCTGGATTTCAGAGATGTCTGACAGGTTATTGAGATCTAACTAATCAGTTCACATTCCTTCACTTTCAGGGCCAGGAATCATGTGGATGGGGTTTTTCTCTGGTATTTTGTATCTGCATGGACAAGCTAAGAATATCTCATGTGGCAGTATTTAATGAAATTCCCCATAGCAATCTGACACTACCACTGGCTGCCCTTGGATTCAGGGTGGAAGGAAAAATACATAAAAATACATATATCAAAGTTGGAAATTCTTCTTGTGCCTTTGCCTTGTCATGGCCACATTCATGTAACACCTTTTGAAACTAACGGAGCTCTATTGGGTCAGATATAGCTGCATCCACGGAACTGGTAAAGTGCTGCCCTAGTGACAATTGGAAAGCTCCAAAGGTTCCCTCATAGAACCAGATGTGACAGGATAAACTGGTAGTTTGTTCGGGCCTGGTGAAGCATCTGTACCTTGGAGGGTCCCTCTGGAAAGCTACAGCTGTGCTGTCTGTAACACAGCAAGAGAGCAATGATTAACCATTTATATGAGTTCATTTCCAGGCAAAAAAATGATGAAAAACATGTCCCTGCACTAGAGTCTCTAGAGGGGGAGGGCAGATGGACTTTATTTTTCCTGCCCTCCCCCCTTGCGTCCCACCACTGCAGCTGTTGAATGTGCAGGAAGCTGTACAGAAAAACAAACAGACACTGCACCTTACACCACACATGTTAATTTTACTGCAAGGCAGTGTTGATTGTTTATAAGGTTTAAATCTGACTTTGTATGTACGTGTATATGTAATTTTATATATGTATATATATATATATATATATATATATATATATATATATTCACAGCTCCAGATCGCACCAACACGGTGCACTCACGGACGGGTGCTCGTACGGGGGTGCACCCGTTATTTATCTTCGCTCCTCTCCTCTCCTCTTGGGTAATCGTACCCAGAATAAGGCAAAGCACTTATGGGGATAAGTACCGTAACTTTATTAAACGGTCTCCTGGTCACACAGACGCGTTTCGGCAGACGCCTTCTTCGATGTTCATGAAGAGCGCCTGCGTCACCGTCATTTAAAAGAACAGCTAATCAAAACAAATGAGGGACTGAAGTCACAATTTCCAACCAGTCCGCCATTGCATAATGTGCAAATTAAATACATTTCACAACAAAAATTGCGTGTTAACCATTACTCGCCCCCTCAATTCTTGGCGAGATATGAGCTATTTGTTCACATATTCGTATACACGCATTAAAAGGACGAACCCATTGCTATGTAAACAATTTCATTTAAGAAGTGGTGATGAAAGCCCACTAGAATATCTCAATTACGCCCTGGATGGGCAGACCAGTGGGAGGATTATAAATGTCAACACTAAGCCAATCCTCATATGTACAGTGATCAATCTTTGTCCTAAATGGACTGACATAATCTCTTTCTGAACCTTATTCTGGGTACGATTACCCAAGAGGAGAGGAGAGGAGCGAAGGTATATATATATATATATATATATATATATATATATATATATATATATATATATTATCTACTGGCGGTCGCCAGTAGATAGTTATAGTTAGGACCTATTTTCCATAGGAAATCCGCGACATTCTATTTGAAATAACTCTTGCGTCGGTTGACGAATCTTCGCGAAATTTTCAAACTTTATGGCCCGCTCCGGTCCGCTCCTACCCTGAAAGTCTCAGGGTGATTCGTCAAGCGGGGGCCTAGAAAAAAGGGGGTCCCAAAACGTGTTTTCCCCATTCATTTTCCCATAGGAAACTTTAGACACGGCTACAGCCCGAACTGCTGAACGGAATTACACCAAATTTGCCAAAGAGGTAGTTCTTGGTTCAGAAAGAACCCTTTTTGTTAAATGGTGTAAATCCGTTCAGTAGTTGCGGAGAAATTAAAAAATAAGAGTCAAAAAATCAATTTCCCATAGGAAACTTTATGCAAGGCTACAGCCCGAACTGCTAAACGGAATTACACCAAATTTGGCAAAGAGGTAGTTCTTGGTTCAAAAAGAACCCTTTTTGTTAAATGGTGTAAATCCGTTCAGTAGTTGCTGAGAAAATCAAAAGTAAAAACACATATATATCTGGGCGGAGCCTAACCACACATGTCATCGTGAGATCTGATTGGCTGTCAGCACTTCATCCTGGAATTGCTGGCAGCCATCTTGGGACCAATATAAATGATAGTACCCTTTTGAAATGCATTGTAGTGAATCGAAGATTTTGAGGGTTACCAAAAGGAGAACTATAAAGGGTGATAACAGACTTTAGTTACATTAGAATTCATTTGTTGATGGTACCATACTAATTTCAGGAATTGTGGTGTGTTCTAAGGTGATTTTACCCTGTGAAAAACCTTCTGCTGGGATATCATGAATCATGTTTGAGAGAAAACTATTTTCACATGCTTGTCCCATACAGTTTTGGAAGGTGCCCCAGAAGCTAAAATGAGAGCATATTTTCTGTAAATTCACATTATCTTTCTCAGTCATGTGAGAATGAAGTCTGACATTCTCAGTAAAACATGTACATCCAACAAGGGCAGAGACTGTCAGTTGACTCCTTTGTGTTCTACTGCAGCTTCCCAGAGTGTTCTAAAGAACAACTAGAGTGCTAACAGCCTTACTTATGACAAAAGTATGGCACACCTGAAGCCATCTTGATTGGAATAAACTGGTAACACTTAAAACATTTAATTTAAAAAGGAACAAAATGATGGGGTTCATCTTGTCATAGAAATTATGGTTAGTGCTCTGGAAAGAAAAATTAGGACATGTTTCAAGTGTGATCTCAAATATCTTCCTGTTATATTTCAACAGGAGCAGCCTGTCAGTTGATGCCTTTGTGTTCTACTGCAGCTTCCCAGAGTGTTCTAAAGAACAACTAGAGTGCTAACAGCCTTACTTATGACAAAAGTATGGCACACCTGAAGCCATCTTGATTGGAATAAACTGGTAACACTTAAAACATTTAATTTAAAAAGGAACAAAATGAGGGGTTCATTTTGCCATAGAAATTATGGTTAGTGCTGCAAAAAGAAAATTTAGTGCATGTTTTAAGTGAGATCTCAAATCCTCTTCTATTTCATTAGAAAATTCTGACATGCAGACTGAAACAATGATTTTCAATACCAGCAGTAGACTTCCAGTTAACTCCTTGGTGAGCAGTAGCTTTACTACAGTGATCTAATGAACAACTAGAGTAATAACATTCTGAATTTATGGCAAATGTGTGACACATCTGAATGCCTTCTTGATGGAATCAAAGTAAAAACTGAAAGCATTTCCTACTGAGGAGACTGCAGTAAATGAGGAAATTAGGAAACTTCATAACAAAGAAGTCTTCCAAGATGGCCACCAGTGAAAAAAGAGCCCAAATGTAGCACAAATATTACCGAGATGTAGCCCACATATAGCCCAATGACAAAAGTGTGCAAAACACTTTTTATTTTTTGTTTTTTGCAGTTTTATGTAGTGCAGACTGGTCAGGTATTGGAGCGTTGCATCTTAAAACATGACCCCCTACACTACAAAAACACCACTGCACTACCCTAAACCCTAAAACACTACCCCAGCACGACCCCCTACACTACACAAGCACCACTGCACTATCCTAAACCCTAAAACACTACCCCCAGCATGACCCCCTACACTACACAAACACCACTGCACTACCCTAAACCCTAAAACACTACCCCAACACCACTGCACTAACCTAAATCCTAAAACACTACCCCCAGCATGACCCCCTACACTACCCAAACACCACTGCACTACCCTAAAACATGACCCCCTACACTACACAAACACCACTGCACTACCCTAAACCCTAAAACACTACCCCCAGCACGACCCCCTACACTACACAAGCACCACTGACCTACCCTAAACCCTAAAACACTACCCCCAGCACGACCCCCTACACTACACAAACACCACTGCACTACCTTAAACCCTAAAACACTACCCCCAGCACGACCCCCTACACTACCCAAACACCACTGCACTACCCTAAAACATGACCCCCTACACTACACAAACACCACTGCACTACCCTAAACTCTAAAACACTACCCCCAGCACGACCCCCTACACTACACAAGCACCACTGCACTACCCTAAACCCTAAAACACTACCCCCAGCACGACCCCCTACACTGCCCGAACACCACTGCACTGCCCTAAACCCTGAAACACCAGCCCCTGCACGACCCCTACACTGCCTGAACACCACTGCACTGCCCTAAACCCTGAAACACATACCCTAGCACGACCCCTACACTGCCCGAACACCACTGCACTGCCCTAAACCCTGAAACACCACCCCCTTCACAACCCCCTACACTGCCCGAACACCACTGCACTGCCCTAAACCCTGAAACACTACCCCCAGCAAGACCTCCTACACTGCCCGAACACCACTGCACTGCCCTAAACCCTGAAACATCACCCCCAGCAAGACCCCCTACACTGCCCGAACACCACTGCCCTAAACCCTGAAACACCACCCCCAGCACGACACCCTACACTGCCCAAACACCACTGCACTGCCCTAAACCCTGAAACACCACACCCAGCACGACCCCCTACACTGCCCGAACACAACTGCACTGCCCTAAACCCTGAAACACCACCCCCTGCACGACCCCTACACTGCCCGAACACTACTGCACTGCCCTAAACCCTGAAACACCATCCCCAGCACGACCCCCTACACTGCCACGAACACCACTGCCCTAAACCCTGAAACACTACCCCCAGCAAGACCCCCTACACTGCCCGAACACCGCTGCACTGCCCTAAACCCTGAAACACCACCCCCAGCAAGACCCCCTACACTGCCCGAACACCACTGCCCTAAACCCTGAAACACCACCCCCAGCAAGACCCCCTACACTGCCCGAACACCACTGCACTGCCCTAAACCCTGAAACACCAGCCCCAGCACGACCCCTACACTGCCCGAACACCACTGCACTGCCCTAAACCCTGAAACACCACCCCCTGCACGACCCCTACACTGCCCGAACACCACTGCACTGCCCTAAACCCTGAAACACCACCCCTGCACGATCCCCTACACTGCCCGAACACTACTGCACTGCCCTAAACCCTGAAACACCACCCCCAGCACGACCCCCTACACTGCACAAACACCACTGCACTGCCCTAAACCCCGAAACACTACCCCCAGCAAGACCCCCTACACTGCCCGAACACCACTGCCCTAAACCCTGAAACACCACCCCCAGCAAGACCCCCTACACTGCCCATACACCACTGCACTGCCCTAAACCCTGAAACACCACCCCCAGCATGACCCCCTACACTGCCCGAACACCACTGCACTGCCCTAAACCCTGAAACACCACCCCCAGCACGACCCCCTACACTGCCCGAACACCACTGCACTGCCCTAAACCATGAAACACCAGCCCCAGCACGACCCCCTACACTGCCCGAACACCACTGCACTGCCCTAAACGCTGAAACACCACCCCCAGCACGACCCCCTACACTGCCCGAACACCACTGCACTGCCCTAAACCCTGAAACACCAGCCCCAGCACGACCCCCTACACTGCCCGAACACCACTGCACTGCCCGAAACCCTGAAACACCAGCCCCAGCACGACCCCCTACACTGCCCGAACACCACTGCACTACCCTAAACCCTCAAACAACAGCCCCAGCACGACCCCCTACAC
Organism: Calotriton arnoldi; assembly: GCA_963921515.1. Lineage (NCBI taxonomy): Eukaryota > Metazoa > Chordata > Amphibia > Caudata > Salamandridae > Calotriton > Calotriton arnoldi. Next base: position 421,360 of record CAWUFW010000043.1, read on the forward strand.
TGCCCGAACACCACTGCACTGCCCTAAACCCTGAAACACCAGCCCCAGCAAGACCCACTACACTGCCCGAATACCACTGCACTGCCCTAAACCCTGAAACACCACCCCCAGCAAGACCCCCTACACTGCCCGAACACCACTGCACTAAAGCCTGAAACACCACCCCCAGCAAGACCACCTACACTGGCCGAACACGATTGCACTGCCCTAAACCCTGAAACACCACCCCCTGCACGACCCCTTACACTGCCCAAACACCACTGCACTGCCCTAAACCCTGAAACACCACCCCCTGCACGACCCCCTACACTGCCCGAACACCACTGCACTGCCCTAAACCCTGAAACACCACCCCTCAGCACGACACCCTACACTGCCCGAACACCACTGCACTGCCCTAAATCCTGAAACACCACCCCCAGCATGACCCCTTACACTGCCCAAACACCACTGCACTGCCCTAAACCCTGAAACACCACCCCCTGCACGACCTCCTACACTGCCGGAACACCACTGCACTGCCCTAAACCCTGAAACACCACCCCCAGCACGACCCCCTACACTGCCGGAACACCACTGCACTGCCCTAAACCCTGAAACATCAACCCCAGCAAGACCCCCTACACTGCCTGAACACCACTGCCCTAAATCCTGAAACACCACCCCCTACACTGCACGAACACCACTGCACTGCCCTAAACCCTGAAACACCACCTCCAGCAAAACCCCCTACACTGCCTGAACACCATTGCTCTGCCCTAAATCCTGAAACACTAGCCCCAGCATGACCCCCTACACTGCCCAAACACCACTGCACTGCCCTAAACCCTGAAACACCACCCCCAGCACGACCCCTACACTGCCCGAACACCACTGCTCTGCCCTAAACCCTGAAACACCAGCCCCGGCATGACCCCCTACACTGCCCGAACACCACTGCACTGCCCTAAACCCTAAAACACCAGCCCCGGCACGACCCCCTACACTGCCCGAACACCACTATACTGCCCTAAACCCTGAAACACCAGCCCCAGCACGACCCCCTACACTGCCCGAACACCACTGCACTGCCCTAAACCCTGAAACACCACCCCTGCAGCACCCCCTACACTGCCCGAACACCACTGCACTGCCCTAAACCCTGAAACACCACCCCCTGCACCGCCCCTACACTGCCCGAACACCACTGCACTGCCCTAAACCCTGAAACACCACCCCCAGCACGACCCCCTTTACTGCTCGAACACCACTGCACTGCCCCAAACCCTGAAACACCACCCCTAGCACGACCCCCTACACTGCCCGAACACCACTGCCCTAAACCCTGAAACACCACCCCCTGCACGACCCCCTACACTGCCCAAACACCACTGCACTGCCCTAAACCCTGAAACACCACCCCCTACACTGCCCGAACACCACTGCACTGCCCTAAACCCTGAAACACCACCCCCAGCACGACCCCCTACACTGCCCGAACACCACTGCACTGCCCTAAACCCTAAAACACCACCCCCAGCATTACCCCCTACACTGCCCAAACACCACTGCACTGCCCTAAACCCTAAAATACTACCCCCAGCACAACCCCTACACTACCCGAACACGACTGCACTGCCCTAAACCCTCAAACACTACCCCCAGCACGACCCCCTACACTACCCGAACACCACTGCACTGCCCTAAACCCTAAAACACTCCCCCAGCACGACCCCCTACACTACCCGAACACCACTGCACTGCCCTAAACCCTAAAACACTCCCCCAGCATGACCCCCTACACTACCCAAACACCACTGCACTGCCCTAAACCCTAAAACACTACCCCCACATGACCCCCTACACTACCCAAACACCAATGCACTACCCTAATCCCTAAAACACTACCCCCGCATGACCCCCTACACTACCCTAAACCCTAAAACACTACCCCCGCACGACTCCCTACACTACCCAAAGACCACTGCACTACCCTAAACCCTAAAACATGACCTCCTACACTACACAAACACCACTGCACTACCCTAAACCCTAAAACACTACCCCCTACACTACACAAACACCACTGCACTACCCTAAACCCTAAAACACTACCCCCAGCAGTACCCCTACACTACCCAAACACCACTGCACTAACCTAAACCCTAAAACACTACCCCCAGCAGTACCCCTACACTACCCAAACACCACTGCACTACCCTAAATCACTACCCCCAGCACGACCCCCTACACTACCCAAACACCACTGCACTACCCTAAACCCTAAAACACTACCCCCAGCACGACCCCCTACACTACCCAAACACCACTGCACTACCCTAAACCCTAAAACACTACCCCCAGCACGACTCCCTACACTACCCAAACACCACTGCACTACCCTAAACCCTAAATCTACCCCCAGCATGACCCCCTACACTACACAAACTCCACTGCACTACCCTAAACCCTAAAACACTACCCCCAGCACGACCCTCTTCACTACCTAAACACAACTGCACAATTTGTTACAGGCGTTGCAACGCAGGCCTGTGGTGCTTACTGGAAGTACCTAGTGGGCTAGTTGGGCCCCAGGGACCCTCAGGATTCAAGGTGACCTAATCCCCCAACTTAAAACGCACCACGGGGCGCGTTTGCACAGTGGTGAAGGGAGGGGGCGGGGCCTCAGGTGACATGTGCGCAAACACGCCCTGTGGTGCGTTTTAAGTTGGGGAATTAATTCCCTTTGAATCCTGAGGGACCCTGGGGGCCAACGAGCCCACCAGGTACCTTCAGTAAGCACAACAGAGTTGCGTTGCAGAGAGGTGAAAAAAGGTGCGTGGCCTCGGAACGCCTCTCTGCAACTCAGCTCTGTGGTCCTAACTGTAGGTACCTGGGGGCTAGTTGGGCCCCAGGGACCCTCAGAATTCAAGGGGACTTAATCCCGCAACTTAAAACGCGCCACGGGGTGCGTTTGCACACATGTCACCTCAGGCCCCCCTCCCTTCACCACTGTGCAAACGCGCCCTGTAGCGCGTTTTAAGAGGTAGTTTTAATCCCCTGCCCTATTATGTACTAGGGACTTGCAGAGGAGGTCATGCTAATCACAGGGGTACCCCAACGCATAGTGTTCCCTAGTGTATGTAGGTGTTTTCACTGTATTCTAAGTGTCTTTTAGCATAGCACTGGCTCTGGTTAGTCAGAGTCAGTTACCACCAGTACCCGTCTGAAAAAGTTGTGGGCACAGGATGATTTTGCAACAAGGTCTCTTTCTGCTCCTCTGTTGGTTCTTTCTGCACATCTTTTGCTTCTTTCTGTGCGTTTTTTCTTCTTTCTTCACATGTCCTACCTCTGTAGGCATAGTTAGAAACTAGCATTTAAAAAAACCTTTGAAATTCACTTAAAAATCATAGGTTTCAGGCACGTTATAGTTAGAAATTAGCATTTAAAAAACCTTTGAAATTCACTGAAAAAACCATAGGTTTCAGACACGTTATAGTTAGAAATTAGCATTTAAAAAACCTTTGAAATTCACTGAAAAAACCATAGGTTTTAGGGACAGTTATAGTTAGTTGGACATTTCACTCGTACAAAACCATAGAAATTCCCCCGTTATAGTTAGTTCAGCTAACTATAACTCGCGCCCCGCAATGCACTGCTGATGACGTCACATATTACATCACTCATGACATGGTCAGTGACATCACTGATGACATCACTGATGACATCTCAAATGACATCACTGATGACATCATCCATGTGATAATTTCATGCATCTTCTCACACCCTAATATAACTTTTGATACACCCACTCTAAATTACAGACTGCCATTCTCAAAACCATAGACACTCCAACACCAAAAACTACATACCCACTCACTGATTCTTAGGTCTACACACACATCCACTCACTCACCCGTACAGTCACTCATACTTAGTCACTCAGTACAGGACTATCATATGCACTCATACACCTATATAAACACTCACACACCGCCACTCATCCATAGAGGTACTCACACACCTAGTCAGTCATGTAAAAACTTAATCACACACCCATTTACTCACCTATACAGTTATACACACACCAGCTCACTTACTCATACAAATACTAGCACATTCTTACGCTCTTATACAATCACTGATACAAGTACACACTCATCCATACAGCCACTCTCACAATCACACACTCTCACTTATAGCCATTTATATACTCCAACACACATATATACTGCCTTTCACATATGTAGTTACTCACACATGTACCACTGAGATATACATTCAATCACTAACACACCCATACACACACTCACCCACCCATACAGTCCATCACAGATGCACTCTTGAAACCATGCACCCAGTGAATCACCAACTCACACATCTATGCACAGAGTCACACACACCCCACCCACACAAACACTCAGGCACCCATACAGATACTCAGACAATCAATCAATAACCCATGTAGACACTCATGTAGCTATTCAGAAAGCCATGCAGCCGCTTACAAACCAACAGACAGACGGATACAGACATTCACACAGTTTAGTCACTAACCCATGCATTCAGTAAGATACATTTAATCACTCACTTGTAGAGTCAGTCACTCACGTACTAAATCATCCATTCAGACACTTATACACCCACTCATTCTTCAATACACATTTCCCTATATACATTAAACATATTTAAACTTTACAGAAACACACAGTCACTGGATGATGTCATCAGTGATGTCATCAGTGATGTCATTTGAGATGTCATCAGTGATGTCACTGACCATGTCATGAGTGATGTAATATGTGACGTCATCAGCAGTGCATTGCGGGGGCGCGAGTTATAGTTAGCTGAATTAACTATAACGGGGGAATTTCTATGGTTTTGTACGAGTGAAATGTCCAACTAACTATAACTGTCCCTAAAACTTATGGTTTTTTCAGTGAATATATATATATATATATATGAAAAACCAAAGGTTAAAGTTACTTTACAGTTATGTCTGTTAATAATATCTTAGTTTACATTAAAAAAACATTGAAAAAGTGTTGCCCCACCAGGAATGGAGTCCCCTGGGATATTAAGTGACTTGGGGCTGGGAGCTGCACACCCTCTCCCCCTTTGCTAAAAATGCAGCAACCCCCTAGGCCCTGGCATACCGCAGAGGGCTTAAAATTGAAAAGAGCGGACCAATGGTTGGCCACAATAGTTGTCATTCCTGAGAAGGGTAAGTCCCCAGAGGACTATAATTCATATCAGCTAATCTCACTACTGAACATGGAGGTGAAGGTGTTGGTGAAGGCCATTGTGAAAAGACTTTGTGGGTTGATAACCTCCTAAGTCTACCCTGGCTAATTGGGCTTCATGTCCCGCAGGTGCACCAGTCTAAATTTGAGGCGTATATATGAAGTCTTACATATGACGGCAAACAAGCAGGGAAAGGAGGCAGTGCTGCTGTCACTGAACGCACGTATGGCGTTCAACAGTATCGAATGGCCATACGTATTCTCAGTGTTGGAGAGGTTTGAATTAGCCCAGGGTTCTGTGCCTGGATACGGCTCCTGAACACGGGCCCTTTAGTGATGGTGCATGTGAATGGGGCGATTTCACAGCCTTTTTACTATACAAGGGCACGAGACAGGGATGCCCACTGTCACCAATTCTCTTTGCCTTGGCATTGGAGCCTCCTGCACATCTTTTTTATGTGCCCGCAGGTGGTCCAAATCTGGGGGCAGTCTTTATTAATTATGAGGAGCGTGCCCATGCGGCACCCCTGTGCCCGAGGCCCACCACCTCCCCAGAGGAACAATGTTACAAATATACAACTATTTGTAAAATGAGTGCAGATGAGACACGTATGGCCGCCCACATGGCCCCAGGGAGAGCCACCTCCCTGGAGCATTCTTCAAAATTTATGTGGGGGTTGACCTGCGGACCGCCACCTCCCCAGGGCAAATGTTGTATTAATACGGGAGCCCCCGCCACCTCCTGAGGCAAAATATGAGATGAAAACAGGGGGCCACACGGCCCCCTCACAGCCCCAGGGACCACCACCACCCAGGAGCTAAATGTAATGTTAATACATTGCACCTTGCCCTCTGGGCTGTCCAAGGCATTTCCTAGGGTTGACTTATATGTATTAAAAAGGAAGGTTTGAGCCTGGCATAAGGTTTATTTTGCCAACCTGAAATGGCAGCTTAAAACTGCACACACAGGCTCTGAAAAGGCAGTTCTAAGACATGTTTAAAGGGCGACTTGTGTGGATTTCACAATCCGTGCTGCAGACCCACTAGTAGCATTCACTTTACAGGCCCTGGGCACAGGCAGTGCCACTTTACTGGGGACAAAAAAGCAAATTAATTATGCCAGTTGGGGATAAGACAATATTACCATGTTTAGAGGAGAGAGCACACACAGTGGTATAGTGCAAAGAGTCCTAATTCCAGCAAAAACGAGGTAAGAAAAAGTGGAGGAGGAGGAAGGCAAAACGTTGGGGAAAAAAACCACCCTAAGGCTGACAGGTCTAACAGTTGAGCACAAGTTAATTTGAGGTTTGCTTGTGTTTTACCCTGACAAGAATTGTGGTTGCTGCTTGAGTAGGGGTTCTCCCCCCTCAATCAGTAAGTAACACAATTTCCTATGTGGACATTGAAGACTGGGAAATTGCTAAAAGAAATAACTACTTTATCTCCATAGCTCAATTTCTGAAAAGGCAGTGAATGATATATTAAAACTGTTTGCTCATCAGTAGCTCCAGGAGCAAAGGGAATAACAGTTAATATGTCTAAGTTAGATCCTGAATTGTGGACCCCTTTTTTTCAAACTTTACGCAGCATGACTGGACTCTCAATCTGTTCTCAAATCATAAAGAGGATCAGTGCTTAATTCAATTTTCTAAAAAGAGATAGGCGTGATCCAAAAATTGTATGTTTGCCCTGCTTGATTCTGAAGCAAAACTATATGCTAAAATCCTTCTTCCAGAACTGCAATATTTGGTGAAGGATGCTGCTATCTTACCTGCCTGTCAGACAGGATTCAGGAAATATCGGTCTATATTAAAATTGGTGACACATCAAAGTTATAAAACAAAATCCCACCCAATTGAGGCATCAAAATAATGGTTCATTTTAGCTTCTCTTTGGACCCATCTTTACAGTCCTGATCTAGGAGTTTACTGTGAACCCAAATGAACTTTCCACCAAAGTCGGGTTCACTACACATAACAACAATTCAATATGCAGACAATGTTGTTATTCTGGATGTAACTATAATTGGACTCCAGCAATTGATCTTTTGATTTGCAATTCAATAACTGCTGCCATGATTAATGAGATCAAAATCAGATTGTTTAAAATTCATCATCCTAGCTAAAATCATTGCCACCCATTCTGATAAGTAAACAATATGGTTGCAAAATCTGGAAACAATCTTAACACTGTTTAATATCCAATAAGAATGGAGAATCAATCTAAACTCTGCTGACTTTAAAGCAAAAGGGAAAGAACAAGTCAAAAACCTTTATTTGGTAATAAATATAAAATAATTCTGGATTACAAACAAAGGAAAAAATGTTTGCTTCTTTTAACATGTTAGAACCTCAATATTATCTCTTTGCTCATCGGAAAATAGGCATGTGTACAAAATTTCTCTGACTTCACTTTCTATTGATGCCACTACTGGAATTGAGGGTAGCTTGGTATTCCAACCCCAGAATCGTTAACAAGCAATTCAAACTTTGTGGATAAAAAACTGAATCCTTGAGTCATTAAGGCTGCAGCTGGTCCCGCATTAAGTCAAACAAATGCTGTGTACCTTATTTCGCCACATGAACATTCAACCAACCACTCAAGCAATGATAGCCTGCTTTCAAGACATAGGTGACTTAATTAATTTTTTGGGGGGAAATTCTTAGACGTGGCCAACCAGCACTTGAGAGACATATGTGTTTTTAATTAACTTGATTGATTTTAAGGAGATTATTAATTCTTAGATTTTATTAATTTTTAGATAAACTGTTATTTTGCTATTTTATGGTGATATCCTTTATGCTAATTGAGATCATCTTAATTGATTTACAATAAAGAATTATTATTGTCCTCCTACCGATTCAGACTGATAGTTTTGGGTGGTGACTATTTCTTTTTGTGGATACAGCTGCTACAGATTTATAAAAACAAGGGCAGATTTTTGCATTGCCTGCCACAACCATATTCGTTCAGCATTGACCCCTCTTCCTTAACAGACTGTTCACAACTACTTGGTATTTATATGTTTAGGCACGATGCACAGATTTATTGACTGGATTGGATCTTTGCTTTTTGCTGTAAATGAAGCTGTATCTACGCTCTTTAACTTCCTCCTGTCAGAGATGGTAACGGACAGAATATCGGATCATTAATATTCATCCACAGAAATATCAAGTCTTTAATAGCGTGACACATTAATATCATGATGCTGAAATATCGTGGACATAAATATCAATTTTAGGTAAGTAATATTCACAAAAATATCAGTGTTTTTAATATCTTATGCAATATTATCGTTGTAAAATATATTGTTTTTTAATTAGTTGTATGTGTTTTAATTCATATTTTAATTGTGTATGTTGTATAATGTTTGTACAATTGATGTTAACAATTTTAAAGTATAGTTTTAAATTTTAAGTTGGTTATAACTTTTAATTTATTTGATAGTAGTAATTTAAAGTGTTGAGGCGGGTTGTGAGGTTTGCAGGGGTACAGGATGGGAAGTTATTTGAGTATAATTAATTAATAATAATTTTTTAATATTATTATTTATTTAATTGCTAACTAATTCTGCAAATTTATGTAATTAATTTTTGTAGGTGATATTTTAGGTACATGTTGTTTTGCTTGTAGGGGTGTAGGCTGGGAAGTTAATTAAGTAATAATTTATAAAGTATTAAATAATTGTTTATTATTAATTAGTTAATTGATAATGAATTAGGTAAACTGTTTAATTATTACTTTTTTATGTTATAATTTAGGTGTGGGTTGCTTAGTTTGCATGGGTATAGGGTTGGAAGTTAATTAAGTAATAGTCAATTTTCAATAAATTATTAATGTTTAATTAAATATTTCAGTAATTAATAATAATGTAAATTGTTTAATAATTATATTTTGTTGTGTTTGTTGGGGAATAGGGTGGCAATGTATTCAATTATAAATAATTAACACATAATTAATCATTTATAAATAATTATTTTAGATATTACTTAATATGCTAATTGTGTTATTTTTTACTTTAAATAAATTTTAATTGCGTGTTTCTATATTTGTGGGAGTATAATGTGGAATTTTAAATTAATGATCAATTAATTACAAAATTGTACATTTTAAATTAGTTTTAATTGTTTTTATTAAATAATTACCTTTTTAATCGTTATTTAAATTTATATATAAAAATTTTACATAGATAGTTTTATATTTTTTGTTATTTACCAGAATTATTAAAGTATGCTATGTTTTTTAATTGAAATACTTTTTCTACTGTTGCACAGACTGGAATGGTAATTGTAAATTTTACCCCTCCGGTGTTTCAATGCTTTCCCTACTGTTGCACAGACTGGAGTGGGAATAGTAACTTTACCCCTGCAGAATCCAATGCTTTCCCTGCTGTTGCACAGACTGGAGGGGGAATAGTAAATGTCCTCCCTGCGCTGTGCAATGATTTCCCTACCGTTGCACAGACTGGAATGGGAATTGTACATTTTTCCCCCTCTGGGGTCCAATGCTTTCCCTACTGTTGCACAGACTAGATGGGAATAGTAAATTGTACCCCTCCGGAGACCAATGCTTTCCCTACTGTTGCCCAGACTCGATTGTATTTATATATATTTAAATATGCTTGTTATAGTAGTTAATTAAAAAAACACAAAAAAACTTAACGTAAAATATATTAATACTTAATTAAAATATATATAGTTAATAATTGTTATAGATATGTATATATAAACATACACCCATGTTTTTATGTGTGCATGTGTTTACATAAGTATGTATTTATTTTTATTATTAAATGTTACTTCATTTTATGTAATAAACATTATATTATAGCTATGTATTAAAATATTTGTTTACTATTTTAACCTGTGCACTTATACACAAAACGATGTTTATCATATTTTTTAATGAAATTAGAGTAAACTATATTTTTTATTCTATATTTTTGTACTTACCTTTATAAGTATAGAAAAACGATATGTATGTGATCGATATTTTTCACACAATACTTCTGTGCCACAATATTTCTGTGCTCGATATTCTGTCACTGAACTGTCAGAGACCGCACTTTTTCTTAGGCATTTATGTTGGTGCAATTCACTTTTCGACAACCAAGTACAACAGCATCCCACTGGACCTTTGATGAAAATTACTCCCACCTTTAGGCATAAACTAAAAGCTGCTTTACTGGCAAAGCTGAAAACTGAGCTTGTTGCTTGCTTTTTGAGCGTCAGATTAAAATGACAAAACACTTACATATTACATAAAATAGTTTGTTCATCCAAATGGAGAGTCGTGATGTCGCTGGATTCTCCAGCTTTTGATGTAAGGGCCCGAACGTTATATATAGCATGCCAATTGCAATAAGCAACCCACTATAAGAAAGATGTACCTTTCTGTTGAAAGGAAGCAGCAATGGTTCTATTACAGTGTATTCCATTTCTTCTCGGCTCCTTGTAATTAGGGATCATAATCCCTTACAATTATTATTTGTGCAAATAGCATTCTAGTTATGCTTTTTTAAAGCTTCACCCTGTAAAATTGCACGGTATGACCACAAGACAATTCGTCTACATTAGGATTCAGGAATGATAACAGTTATTTTTTTTTATCACCAGCTCAGTGGAAGAAATATTCATGTCCATTGTTCACACTTGAGGTACAAAGATTTTCCCAAGTGTAAATAAGTCTTGCATATGGAAAAACCAAAGAAACTTTGCATGCAAAACAGACATGTGATTCATGAAGAAATTTTTTTGTATGTAGAAGTGTGATTGTATAAATATATACAATGCATGTGCTGTTGCCTCGCATGGTAGGATTTATGACATCACTACTGGACTCCTAAAAACTGTGCAACATCGGCACGTTTTTCTCTGCATTTAAATTCCAACCCCGAGAATAGTTTTTAATGTACCAAAGGGAGTGTGCTGGCAGGAGTCAGGAAAACGAAATGATTCAAACAAGGGTCAGGAGTTCCCTCTGCAGCCATTTGTAAGAAAAGCTAATTCAGGGACTTCCATTTTATTGTATGTGCAGAGTGTTTCTAATGTTCACCCACAGGAACATACGGGGGCATATTCTCAAGGACCTATCGCCGAGTTATCAGCACTTCATCGCAGCCAAAGTCGCGATAAATTTATCGCTCCATTCACTAGCTGGCGCTAACAGCCCATAACACCAGTTTACCTGCGATAGCAGACGCAAAAAACATCGCCACAGATGACCCCGGCAACTAACGCTAATGATATGCAGAGTAGGCGTTCCCGTGCAAAAAGCCGCGACAACACCACTCTACAACATTCCCAACGGCCAGCCAGTTCGACAATAAGATCACAAAACATGTGATAAGGTGCGTTAGCAGCAGGAAATTAACACCTGCTCTTACCAGGTGTAAAGTCGGACGCCAACCGGCACCAGACAAGGGAGCACAGCCTATAGCCACACATGAAGAACAACAGATGCCCCGGAGCAACCCATCATGCAGCCCGGAGCCCCAATAGGTCAACAACACCCACCACCACCAGCCCCAGGACACCACCACCCCCACCTCCCCACCCCGGGCCCCCGCCCCCCGCCCCCCCGGCACCCCCCACAACCCCCCACCCCCCTTTGGACAAAGATATTGCACATCAACTCCACGAAATCATGAACCAAACAATTCGCCTGAAGTCGCACAATCACAACACCCAACATACATGTGTGGTCAGAAAAAGGCAAATCATACATTCATATCATAATATCCAAATAATACGTTTATTACAGAATAAACCAAAAACAACAATCCTGAAGAGGCATGGCGGGTCTTCCCAGGACATTCTGTAAGTCACAGCCTGCAAAACAGAAATCTGGATAAGAAGGTGTGCCATGCGCCCATCAAAGTACAGAGAGAGAGAGGGAGAGAGAGAGAGAGAGAGAGAGAGAGAGAGAGAGAGAGAGAGCGTGGGAGAGAGAAAGAGAGAGAGAAAGAGGGAGAGAGGGAGAGAGAAAGAGAGAGGGAGAGAGAAAGAGAGAGGGAGAGAGGGAGAAAGAGAGAGCGAGAGAGGGAGAGAGGGAGAGAGAAAGAGAGAGAGAGAGAAAGAGAGAGGGAGAGATGGAGGGAGAGAGGGAGAGAGAGAGAGAGAGAGAGAGGGAGAGAGAAAGAGAGAGAGAGAGAAAGAGAGAGGGAGAGAGAAAGAGAGGGTGAGAGAGTGCCGACACTGCGGACCTAGGCCTCACTGCTCACCTGCTGCCACCAGTGTGTCTCCAACCACATGCCGGTATACACTGCAGTCCCCCAGGTCCCTCATCTGAAACAGTTTCCAGAGACATGAATGGCAGAGTCCACACAGTTGCACACGCCATCATCGCTTGCCCGCCCCTGTGCACACTGGCTGCTGCACCCCAGTCCCTCCCGCCGCCCAGCGGCGATTGCCTGCCCCTGCGCAACCAGGCCTCACTGCTCACCTTCCGCCACCGGCGTGTCTCCAAGAGGGCCCACCACATTTCGGTTGGATCTCCAAGCCCGGGGCCCGCGACCATGGCACCCTCCACATCATGCTGCCCGCACCGCGGGCCACCAGGTCACACACTTCATACTGGGTCTTGATTTCACAATGGCAGAGACCACATCAGTGCACACGGCATCATCGCAGGCTGCACACCCGCTCAGCGCTTGAGGTGCCACTAACTCTGTGAACCGCGACGCAACGCCACATGGCGAGAGGACCGCACTGCCCGCTGGCCCAGGCCTACATTGAGGTCTAGCAGGGCTCTTACTAATCCTTGCCAGTCCGGACTGCCAGGACGGCACATCAGCGCAGGCTGCACACTTGCTCAGCACTTTAGGTGCCCCTATCTCACTGCACCGCAAGACACCATCCTGTGGCGGGGTGCCTGTGCCTGCCGCAGTGTATCCGGTGCCACCAAGTCTGTGCACCGCTAGCCGTGGACCCTTAATGATTGAATTCCATGGTGCGGACGCCATCATGTCACCCCCGGCACTGGGCAATGTGAGGTGGCAGGGCCCTAGGCCCTCATGCATACCTGAGAACTACACGGAGACACCCAGTTAGAGTGTGGAAATGGCATACAGCATGTGCGCCAGGCCCTTTTTATTGGCAGGGTCACATGTCCTGTGACGCCTGTGCTGGATGGGTGTGGTGTGGGTGTACACCAGCCATGAGGGAGTGGCTGTGGCATGCTGACAACTAGACCTGTGAGCTGCGGATCCCTACAGTGAAGGCCTGGGACATGTAGCGTTGTCCCCCCCCCTGTGTGCGTAGGCGGAGTGGGCTGTCCTGGCGTATGCCAGTCCAGTGTAAGGGTGTAAACAATGACCCTGGGGCTCTGGGCGTGGTTCCGTCCTGGGCTGGACAAGGAAGTGACTAATGGATGTGTCTCTGTTGTAGTGTCGGCGCCACCTGGACTGCAATAGGCAATCTGTCACCCTGTGACAAAAGTCCCACAATATGGGCAACATGGACGTAAGGGGGAATCACTGACCCTACATTCATCCATACTTCCACACTTGAAAGATCATAGACATGACACATCTGTGTGAATATGAATGTTTATTGCACATTCAGTGGAGTGTTGCAGCTGGAGCAGTACAGGGCCATGCCAACCCCACTTTACATTGTTGGCCCATGGAGGGCCAGCCAGAGTCCATCAGGGAATGACAGGTACATCAGGAGAGGAGGACTTCAGTCCGCAGTCTGATAGCTGTGTCATTGGTGACCAAACAGAATATGGCAGTCCATGTCGAGGTCCAAGGTGAGTGTCGCAGAGTGCATCGGGGGACAGTGGAAGGTGATGATGCAGAGGGCAGAACCAAGCAGAAACAGGCCACATGGCGGAGATGAATGCTACTGCGTCCTCCTGACCATGAAGGCAGATTCATCCGCATCTTCGTCCTCTGCTGTTGCATGTGCCTCACATATGGGTGGTGGTGTTCTGTCTCCAGCACTGTGTGGCACTGACACATCAGGGGCCGGAGATGTGGATGGGGTGGTAGCAGCAGCATGCATCAGCGCCAGGCCTTGTGGCAGCAATGCCATGAGGAGGGTCTTTAGGGCATTGAGGGACCCAGCTACCTCTCGCTGGTGTGCAGCCAGGGCAGCCGCTTTTTCCGCCTGCGTCCGCTCCATGTTCTCCATGATCCTCCGCATGCGTCCCAACTCCCGTGCGAAATCGCTGGAGGCACTCTGACTAGACAGTCGTTCTTGTCGCAGAGTCAGGACTCTAGCGATGTCAGCCATGGTCCGTTCGATAGCATGTCGCGGACTGTGGGTGTCCGTTAGGGACTGTGAGTGGTCCCTGGTGGGACTTAGACACCCACGTATGGCGTCTAGTTTGGCTGCCATGCGGTCAAACCCCACCTGCACCTGTTCAGCCAGCTTCTCCTGGCACCCCAACACACAGCGTTGGAAGGCCATGTGTTCATCGTGGGGGTCCTGGGAGGCAGCTGTGGTGGTGGGTGCTGCCTGCTGTGTGTCCTGTGCAGGGAATGGGTTCTCCTCGTGGCAGCTGGGCTGCCCTGCTCCTGGAAGTGGGCTGCGGAGGCTCTTCATGAGCTGTTGGAGGGCGTCGGAGTCGAAGGTGTGGTGGTCCTCTTCGTCATCAGAGAAGAGAGGTTCGGACTGCTCTGCAGGAGGTGTTGGATTTCCCCCTGCAATGTGAAGGGGAGGTGCAGTTTAACATCGTGTTCACATGTATGTTGACGCATTGTACATGTTTACATTCAGACTGCATGACAGTGTACATTGTGACTGTTTGGGGGGAGCTGCCTATTTGATGTGGGACAGTGGACATTCCGACGACGTCACGGATGTGTGTTTGTACTTGTATATTGTCAACTCACATTTCCCTGCAGTGCCAAATGTGGTTGGCCAGTTTCTACGCACATGCGGCACCAGTTGTGTCCTCTGTTGTGTACGTGTTGCGGTTTGTACCACATCGTTGTCAATGTTGATGTGCTCTGCATGTAATGTGTGTGTGCCGCATTTTGGGGGAGTCGCCCCTGCAGCTCTGATTTAGCTGCCCCTTATCCCTTACATGCGGTGTGCCTCTGGGTTCTGTGCTTATGCAGTGCTGAGATGTTGCATACCTGTGTGCATTGGTCTCTTGGTGGGAGTTGTGGGTCTGGGGCATGGTTTGTCCGCAGATGTGCTATGCTTAATTGTGCATGTGTGCTGTTGTGCCCATCTCCCCCTGTCCCCCCAGTCCCTGGTCGTTACTCACCCTGTTGCTGTTGTGTCCGGTCATGTTGAGCAGTGTCCGGTCCCCCAACTCCTGCCACCGTCTCCCCACTGATGACTGTGGACACCATTTCCTCCATCTCATCCAGCTCCTCCTGTGGTGCTGGACTCCCACCTCCAGTCTGCATTGCTGCCTTCCGGTTGTTTGCGAGTTTCAGCTTGGTTTTGCGCTTCACATCATTCCAGCACCTCTTTACCTTGTCCATTGTCCTCCTCAGCAGTCTGACTGCATTCACCTTGTCCACGATGGTCTGCCATATTCAATTTTTAGTTGCCAGTGACACAGTGGAGGTGACGAACAGTGATTGATGGTGTTCTATCACCTCCGTTATCAGGATCCTGTTTTCCTGTGGACTGAACCGCTTCTTCCTACTCTTCTTGTCCTTGCCCTTCCCTGACCCCGAGGTCCTAGGTTGTGGGGTTCTGGTTGTCCTCTGTACTTCCTCCGGTTCCTCCATTGTGCTTCGCTGTTGTTTGGCTTTTGTTTGTATGTTTCTTTTCTACTTTTATAGTGCATTTTCCCGCATGAGGCGTGGGAATTGCAGGCCTGTGGCTGGTTTTCGCAGATTTTTGTATCGCGATTGGCGGTATCGCTACTATTTTCGCGTTGGGGTTTCGCGTTTTTGCGGCGTCGCGTTGATTTTAACGCGTTCATTTGACGCGTTATCGTGTGACTATCGCATGGTACCGCCGTGTTGGGAATGCCACGTTAACACGGCGTTATTTTCCCGCGATAGACTGCAATGTGAAGTGTTGCGTTAAGCTGATTTTTCTGTAGTTATCACACATTCTTGAGAATATGCCCCACAATGTATCGGGAAGATAGTGTTCTAACTCGGTGTTTAAGGCTCATGATAGTCCTAATATTCAGAACTGGAGCTCTTTAGCATCGGTGTTTGCACCAGACCGAAGCTCTGCACCAAGCTCTATTCATCGCATTTTAAGGGCACTCACAGATGCGAAAAGGGAGTGTTGGGTGGCTGTCAAGGAACATAACAGGACACCAAAATGGTAGCGGAAAAATGAATTGTTAGAGTTTATAACCCGTTACGATGTAATGTGCTTCCAGGAACCCTGAGCGCAAGGGAAAATTCATCTCCCAGGTTATTTCGAATTTTCCATTCCAGCTGTCAAATTATAAAAATAGAAGTCCTTGTGGGCGCCTCGCAGTATATGTGACAATGTACCTAGACATCTTAACTAGGCCTGGTCATTAAATTCCGTTCCGCTCGCGGAATTTGCGGAATTTGGGTAATTTCGCGTTCCGCGGAGAACGCGAAATTGCCAAAATTCCACGATCCGCGACTTCGCGGAGTTTTTGCTTGTTCGCGCTTTCAAAATGCGTGTTCGCAAGATATTTCTCCCGAGCACGCAAACAGCGTTCGCGAACAGGAAAAAAGCATCGCGAACGGGCGGAACAAGCAATTCCGCGTGTTCGCGGAACTTTTGCGTGCTCGCGGAGATTTTTTACCGTTTCGCGGAGCTTTGCGTAGCGCAACTACGCAAATTCCGCCCACCTCTGATCTTAACCACCCGAATTATAGGTAATTGTTTAGCCTGCTTGTGAAAAAAATTGAAGCAAAGCTGAAAAAGCTGCGTTCTCTTTGTTTTTTCTTTTTTAGTCAACGAATATGTTAAACTGTATGTAAAACTCACCAGACTCGGTTAGAAAAATGTTTTAGATTCATATTGAATCTTTGGATCAAGAAAAATGAAGTGTAGATGTTCATTATGGGTGTTTTTCATAGCACTATCCCTCTTTGTTTGAAAGGTTAGACTGGAAATCTTGAAAATAGCACAGATGTTCTGAGAAAAGAGGCCAGACTGGCAAACTTAAAAAAATATTTCAGAATCAGAAGCTTCGAGCTTCAAACAGGATATTTGCCCTAATGTCCCTGTGAATTAAACACATACTTCTGTATTAGACTACAATCTGGTTGCTACTTTACCACTTTTTGTTACACTTTTTTATTGTATTTATTTAGAATATTTATTATGTGCAACTAAACACCAATTCGAAAGCCTTACAGTGCACAAAAAGTGGATTCATGTTCAAGCAGGGACAGGTCAAATAGTTGAAAAGGGACTTTTAATCCTAGTCAATGTTAGGCCCAGAAAAGTATTCAAACATAATAAATCCTTGTCAAAAAAGTAGTCAAGCACAGGTGCTACGGTAGACGGTTATTAGGTTTCTGAACTATAGACCAGAGAACTGGTTATGCATGCAGTCACAGGGAAATGATGTTATATGAATGCCATTGTGAAGAGGTGGGTCTTTATGGATTTTCTGAATGTAAATGTATCCTGTTCCAAACTGATGTGGTTAGCTTATGAGTTCCAGAGAGAGCTACTTTAATGAAAAAAGCCTTGACTGACAAATCTTGTATGTCTTTATTGGTGCAGTGTCAACACTTACATGTTGGCAGACCTAAGTCCTTGTAGTTTGATATGGAACGTAATATAATTTTGGGCACTGGTATATATTGCCTTGCAGACAAGACAGAGGGACTGATTATGACTTTGGCAGTGTGGGAGCGGACCGCCACGCCAGCACCGCCCTACCACACCATCAAAGTCGACTGCCGCCCACCAGCCAGATTACGAGTTTCCTTGTGTTCTGGCAGGAGGTGCTTTGGCAGCCCCAGGCATTGAGCCTTAGAAAGGCACCGCGATGGTAACGCCAAAGCAAGTTCCTGAAGGACAGAAACTATTGAGTCCATGCGGTGCAGGAACTGGGGGTGCATGCATACATGGGGGCACACCATGTGCCCCCCTGCATGCATCCCTATGGCTCTTAGGCAACAGGGGGCCTTGTAGGACCCCCTTAGTTTACTCACTGACACACTTTTCTTGGTCGGCTCACCGCCATGAAAACTGTGGCAGTGAGGAAACTTGGAATATGCTTGGCTGTTCCGCAGCGGCACTGCCAGCATATTGCGGGCCTCACACTGCTGTGCCACCCCCGAAGGATCACGGATCTCCGGTGGTTGTAGCAGTCCAATGGCGGTCCGACGGCCAAACTCAAAATACGGCGGTCGGAACGTCGGTGTGCATCACCAACGCTGCACCACCCTGGGTTTGAGAGTCCATGGACTGTCAAACTCGAAATCAGCCCCAAACATTTTTGAAATGCATCCTTTTCAGCAGGGGGAAGTCTATGGGGAGATTTGAGAGAAGGAGTTACATGAGTGTCACATGTGAGTTTGTACACCGGTCCAACAGGATAATTTGGCACTCAGACTTTGGAAAGACCTATGTAGTGACTGTTACAATAATTGAGGCGGGACAAACCATTGCAAGGATCAGTGCAATTGTATGTTAGCAATGTAGCAGAGGTATTGTCCCCTTTAATTGACAAACATGGAAAATGCATTGTTGAATATCACATTTATAAGCTGAAAAGTTTGTGATTCTTAATAAAGATGACTTCCAGGGTACATGCTTAATTCACTGGGTTTGGAGGAGAGCCCAAGTCATCAGGCCAATCAAATGGGATCGAAGGTCTGACTAAACCAAAGAGCAAACTTTCAATATTTTCCCCATTAAGACATAGGCAATTATTTTGCATCGATCAGGAAATGTGAGGGAGACCTCGTGATTACTTGAGAGAGTTTCCAGAGTTGTCACCTAGCTTCAGGAAAGTCAGGGTGCCATCTATATCATTTGATACCCAATCTTGTAGGAATCCAGAATCTTTTAAAAGGGTTCATATAAATGTTTAATAGAATGGGAGATAGAACAGAATCTTGAGGAATAACGCAATGGATGCTAAATATTCTTGAAAGGAAAAGACCTGGTTTTACCTGAAAAGTGCAATTTTGTAAGAAGGAGGCGAACCATACCAGACCTTTACCACCTATGCTGATTGAGTTTGCTTTGTCTAGGAGCACCTTATAATCAATAGTGTCAAAGGTGGCAGATAGTTAAGTAGTATCAGCGCACAAGGGAGGTTTTGATCACTGGCTGGTAGGAGCTCCTCCATTTTGTTTATTTAAGTGGTTTTATAGCTTGTCTTTGCCCTTAGTCCTGATTAGATATCACTGAGGAGGGCACTTGTCTCCATGTGGAAGGAGAGATGTTGTGCAACAACTGTTTCAAGCACTATGGACTTTGGGCCCGATTCCGATCACGTTCAGAAAGCAAACCGAATGACTCGTGTCCGGAATGCTTTCCGTACGACTCGTGTCAGGGGAGTCCAACCGAACAAGTACGATGCATTTGAATGCATCTGGATACGATTCGGTTGGACTCCAATTGACTTCAATGGGAGCCTGTGTACCGAATGCGTACACAGGCTCCCATTGACAAGATGACTTCCAGGGTACATGCTCGATTCACTGGGTTTGGAGGAGAGCTCAAGTCATCAGGCCAATCAAATGGGATCAAAGGTCTGACTGAACCAAAGAGCAAACTTTCAATATTTTCCCCATTAAGACATAGGCAATTATTTTGCATCGATCAGGAAATGTGAGGGAGACCTCGTGATTACTTAAGAGAGTTTCCAGTGTTGTCATCTAGCTTCAGGAAAATCAGGGTGCCATCTATATTATATGATACCTACTCTTATAGGAATCCAGAATTTTTGAAAAGCGTTTATATAAAAGTTTAATAGAGTGCGAGATAGAACAGAATCTTGAGGAATAACGCATTGATGCTAAATATTCTTGAAAGGAAATGACCTGGTTTTACCTGAGAAGTGCAATTTTGTAAAAAAGGAGGCGAACAATACCAGACCAGTACCACCTATGCTGATTGAGTTTGCTTTGTCTAGGAGCACATTATAATCAATAGTGTCAAACGTGGCAGATAGTTCAGTAGTATCAGCGCACAAGGGAGGTTTTGATCACTGGCTGGTAGGAGCACCCCCATTTTGTTTAATCAAGTGGTTTTATAGCATGTCTTTGCCCTTAATCCTGATTAGAAATCACTGAGGAGGGCACTTGTCTCCATGTGGAAGGAGAGATGTTGTGCAACAACTGTTTCAAGCACTATGGACTGTGGCCCCGATTCCAATCTCGTTGGGAAAGCAAACTGAACGACTTGTGTCCGGAATGCTTTCCGTACGACTCATGTCAGGGGAGTCCGACCGAACAAGTACGATTCATTTGAATGCATCCGGATATGATTCGGTCGGACTCCCATTGACTTCAATGGGAGGCTGTGTACCGAACGTGTACACAGGCTCCCATTGACAAAAGGGGTGGTTGAGGATCATCGTGCACCCTGTGGTGGGCACCCCTTGCCACACTGTGCATGGTCTGAAAGGGGGGACCTATGGGTACCCCCACGGGCACGATTCGGAGGGCCCCGGGTGAAGGGGGGCCTGCTACGGGCCCTCAAAGACCGATTCCGGCAGCCTTTTTGATCCGGGCAAAATGAATCGCAAAGGCTGCCCGAATCATTCATGGTACTTGCTCTCTTTGAAAACCTACTCCATAGAGGTGTACGATTCGGCTCCGGAGGGCTCAATCTCTCCGTATGCCTTCCGAACCAATTCGGTCAGTGCTAAGGGTTTCCAGGCATCGTACTAGGTTGTTCGGAATTGGGAATGAGTCGGTCAGAAACAAGGGCTCCGGATCGGTTTAGGTAAAACCAAATCCAAATCGGAGCCCTTCCGACCGAGATCAGATTTGGGCCCATAGTTGGGAGGCCAGAGATCGGTCTGTAATTATCCAAGATGATGAAGTCCAATATGGGTTTTTATAAGATTGGTTTTATGATGGTGTGCTTTGAGGACTGGGGGATAGCTCTTCCAGCTAAGGAGCTGTTTATGAGGTTGGTAATGATTGTTGATAATGCTGCATGACCGAGATTGATGCCCTTCACAGTGGCAGTGTCCCACAATGGTGAAGGTCTTGAAGGTCAGAATTTTGCTGACCTTGACTTCTGTGACAGACTCAAATACATTCAGCAGGCAGCCACTTATGGTTTGAGGAGCAGAGTGGCTTTTCTGTTGTACTGTTTCAATGAATCAGTGATTCTAGATCTCAACGAGACAATTTTCTTGGTGAAGAATTCCATGAGGTTATTACAGTAATCAGATAATGGAGCATGGGTGTTTTTATTGATGCTAATAGCAAACAGTTGCTTGTAGATGCAGAAAAGCTACATGGCATGTACTTAGCAGGCATAAGGAGCTTTGTTTTACACCTTTAGCTTTCTAATACTCTGTCTGTCCATTTCAATTTGTGAAAATTGTTATTGAACCAATTAACCAGTTTTGAAGAATGGTGATTCCTGACTGAGGAAGGAACCAGACAAACGAGGTCATCGATCAACTTGAAGTTCGAATGGTTAAGAATGCCTTCAGGATAATTGAGAGGAGAATCTGGGACGACTTTGAATGCCTGAAGGAAGCTGTCTAACTGTTGCTTGTTCAGCTTGTGCCAATGGAAAGGAGGAGCTCTACTGAGAAAAGCTTATGGTCAGATATCTATTGTGAATCTAATTAGCAAATTATCTGAGCATGCCAATTGGTGGTTATCAAGAACCTGGAGATGAGGAATCATTGTGAAGAGTGTATCAAGACAATTGCCACCTACATGAGAAGCCTGTATAACCGATTTTTGAATCCAAGGGCATCTATATCTTCAACTAGGCTCCAACAGTAGGTGCTCAACTGAAGATGAATCCATATGTTCATATCACCAAGAATTATGGACTGTTTGGATAGCACAGATACATTTTGGGTGTTGTACATTTGGCATTGAACTGGACTGGAAGTAAAGCAGGTATTTTTTGTGAGGGTGATAGATAATTACAGTGGCATTGAGGATGTGGGAGAGGTCAAAACCTTAGTAAGTACAGATTTTACTGACGTGAATGCGGGATCGCTGGAGATCTTAAAGGAAAAGTAATGATAGACCAGCGCAATGCCACCCACACAAACCTGACTTCTCTCTGCCAATATTAAATTGTGACTTGAAGGAAGGCGATTAGCAATGGCAGCTGAAGAAGAATCATTAGCTCTGTGAAGGCTAGCTATCAGAAACAGTGGAGTAATAAAGTCATGTTTGTTGTATGTGTGTTTTAGCAACACATCTTGAATTTTTGAAGACTTGTATAGTAGATGGGGTTGTATCAGGAGGCTCTGGTGATTGTAACTGGGAAGTAAGATTCTCCTAGTATTCATTTTCAATTTCAAGAAGATCTTGACTATCCATAGGTTGATTTGGGTAGACTGAATCATTAGTTTGCCATTGTTATAGATGTTTATGTGTGTAGAGGAGGTCTTAGTGGCAGTGTGGACTACAATCTTGGTGGCATGCCTCTAACTGTAGCAGGTAAGTGTTGAATGTACATTTGTTCCCATGGTCTGTTATTTTGTGTGTAGACAAGAGGTCAGTAGTCATTTTCCCTATCACAGGGTTGATGGCACATTCCGCAATTAAAGTCTCGTGGAACTCAGTTCGAACAGTTATTTTGAATCGCTTTTTGATTTGGAGGTAACTGAGGGAAAGTACTGTAACTCAAACTTTGGTGGGCTGTGAGGCAATAGGATCGATTTAATAGGGATAATAGGATGACTTGTTTACAGTTATCCTACTTATTACATTAGTTCAGCAAATGCATTTGGTATCCTAAGAACCACAGGCTGAGGGTAGTTTATGATAGGGTGCTGATGAGTGTAAGACTATGTCCCATTGCAGCCGTAATGTAAAATCCTACCATTATGTCTGAGCGCCTGTAGGTAATTATTGTCTCATATTTGATCATTTAAAATGATGGTGCAGAGCAATCCTAGTGCTCTTATGCAGTAGTATTCTTTTATTTTTACAGGTAGATGTTTGTTGTCCCTATTTTATGTTACTGTAGCTATAAATTGGCACTCCATCTTTTATGGTTATCTAACTGTGGTTCTATGTTGTCTATCAATTATGTTGATGATCCTGCAATTGGAGTTGTATGTTGTCTCTCATTTATGTTAGTAATTCACTGGAGATATGAATATGATTGATCATATGAATCAAGTAGATGGAAGCTGCACGGTGGTGGGTGGGGCTTAATCAATTGTCTGATCCAAAGACTACCCAGGACCTTCTAGGCTATAAAATTAATTGGCTCAGATGGTCCCAGCTCTAGATCAAAAAAGCAAGGGAAGCCGTTAGCATGGCCTCTGACTCTTGTAACAATTGAGCGGGTGCTCAGTGGCCAAACTCACCACTCATTGATAATTGAATGGTGCCAGCAGGGGCAGCTGAATGGCAGCACCAACAGAGCTACAGCCCCCAACTCACCAGTGTTCCCTCATGTCCAGCAACCTGTGTTGACACTGATGACCACCGTCAACATTCAGTCCCATGGCTCCGGAGCAACAGGAAGATCTCCTTGGGGCCAGCATAGAAATCTCTAGCTGCAGGTCAAGGTAAGAAGGCGAGTGTGGCATTTAGGTCCAGGACAGCTGAGTGTGGCGTCCAGTGTCCATAGGTAGACCCCAATGTACAACCCAATTGTTCTGCACCACAACTTCCCTCTATTCAGCTGGTCTCCAGACTAGCTGGAGCTGGCACCCAAGCAGCAGCAGTCAAAGGATAAGAGGACTGAAGTATAGCTGACGATGGTGGAGGGGACCCATGTTAGGACGGCTCTGATTCCATAGTTTCAAGCAACAGTGACAGAGCTAAACATGTCACCTCACACCCCTCCTCCATCAAGGGATCTTTTAAGATGCTGCTTATGCTAGATCGTGACCATTCCGCCCACCATGTTGAGATGAAGGCTGTCATTCACAGCATTCCCCCGACTGGTCATCTAGGAAAGCAGACGGAAATATACGCACTCAAATCATTAAAGGGTGGGCGCAGGGGTGTTCTGTCCCTTCAGAGATTTAATGACTGGAAAATCTTGACAGTCAAGATGGCTATGTTGTCCTCCCTGCGTCGCATATGGGACTGTTAAAGTGTCTTGTAATTTCTTTTGGGACTCGGTGGTAAAGTTTTAAAAACTCACACAATCGGTGCAGGTTATCATAAATATCTGCTTTGGAAAGGTTATCAGAATGTCTCCAGTTCCTCTTTACACTTACAAAAGAGAGAAATCGAGTGAATATAAGAGAATTAAGCAAACAATTGTACTTGAAGGGCGCAATGGAAATTATTGCTTAAATAAAAACGGAATATAAGACTTCAGTCAGTAAGGAGAACAGGAATTCTATAGAAACACTATGGGAATATAGTTTTCAAACAACAAGCAGTGGGGCCCTAAGAAATGTTAGCAATTTATGCATAGCCAAGAATGATGCACGACCGCAGAAGGGGAAAATAAAGTCTCTTAGGAAAGTTGCATCACCCCAATTAAGTACTTGTCTGTAGCCATTGATAGCACATAGTTTGATCGTCTATGAGAACAGGATTTCAAAGACATCAGATGTAACTATTTCATCCGATTCAGTTGATCCTCTGGAGTCCATAGACCAAGCAGATTGCCTCTAATATTATTTAAAAGCAGTTTAGCTTCAGGGGCTTTCAAGTTTGGTTTCCCTATATAATAAGGGAAATCTGGTCTCTCCCACAAATTATTGCATCATTGTGTTGCTGGGTGTGACGTGTTATGCACATTTCTGATTGAATGAATTGCAAGCCTGAGCCAAAAATACGAAATTAATTCTGTTATTTAATTGGCTTCAGATAAAAATGTGAAACTAATGCCAACTTTGCCCCTATTTATTCGTCACTGTATCCATTCAAAGGAATTGCACCTATTCTCAAGTGTAGATTGTTTGCTATGAATTAGATAGAGTTACATCCATTCATAAATTGGCAAATTATGGGATTTCAGCAACGATATTATTATACACCATCCAGGGCCTAAACACTAGCACATGCATGAGCAGAGCAACTGACGATGGGGTCGTTGCTCTGAAAGCTGAAGGCTGAGGAGTTTTCAGAGAAGGTACCAAGTCTCTTGCACTCAATAGGTAACTTTTTTTGTTTTTTAAGAATAAACTTCTTAAGGGGGAGTTTGGTCTTGAAAATAATAAACCAATGGGCATGAGATTTCTTCCTGTTAGTGGGGACCATTGATGGAGTTCCCTATCTAGGACCGTCATACTGAGCATGGCTGTCCTAGACAGGAAAAGATAAATAGGTTATGGTGACCATGACTGTGACATGATAGCCCTGTGGCAGATGGGCCATTGGGTCAGTGGTTTCCATCAATGGAGCAATCTAAAAACTGTGTACTTCACCCACCTCCAAACGAGGTGGTCAACTGTGATTTTGATGGGGCAGAGGCTTGCTAATTTATGTGGGGTCTCTTGTTCCACCAAACTCTAAATTAGGCACTTAATTTTTGTAACTTTAAATGATGACGTTAAGTAAAAATTTATTAATATCAAGGTATGGGCAGTATAACATTGCCTCATATCGTGTGCTAATGTGTTGGTTTCTGTACTGATGAGCAATTTGTGAATTTTCCATATGGAAATGACATGTATCTTGGTGCTTTGTAAAGATAATTTGCTTTGTTCTTTTAATGGTGGTGAATTTTAATAACCTTTGATTATACTTTTCTACTACTTTGCAATGCAAGATGGGTGCACATACATAATGTATTAATTTTATGAAAAATGGCCTCTATGGCAATACCGTATAGACTCATCCTCGACCTCCCCAGACAGGCCGACATCACCCCTCACCTGAATAAACTCCACTGGCTCCATGTGGACAAGGGATATCTATTCAAGATTCTAAATTACCCCTACAAAGCCCTGCAAAACAATGGACCAGTATACAACAACCACCATACTCCTGCATACACCTCCCTCTCCCTAGCTCACACCCCTCACATCCGCCGAAGCAACAGTGGAGGGTGCTCCTTCTTCCACTTCGCCGTGAAGTCCTGGAACAACCCCCCCCCCCAATCTCCTGACGTCAACCTCTCTTCAGGAGTTCAGAAGAGGACCTGGCTATTCAACTAATGCGCCGAGCATGGGTGATTTGTCTCGCTCTTAAATCCGTCTTCATTGATTGATATATTTTCAAGCAAACATCCGAATGATCCAGATGTAAATGGTTACAAATGTGTGGGAAAGTGCATAGAATAATAGTGTTTTACAATGGTGTAGGTAAGAATGGAAGAATTTGCTGCAGCCATTGAAAGAAAGTAATATTTCTGAAGTAATTGACATATTAATAACCAAGGCAATCTAATATTAAAATACCTGACAGGCCCCACCGCCGTATTTTACACACATTTAAGTAAAGGACCTGGGTTCACTGGAAGTTGTTTTAGAATTGTACCCGTGTGTAGTAAAGAATGTTGAGTGTTTTAAATTAAAGGGGCAATACACCTCTGGCAATTGAACTGGAATCCGAATCAAGGACAAAAGAAGTGGTCTGCTAATGATTGCAACCTTTATGAAAGCAAGTAAATGTAAAATTATTGTATGTTAGACAAAGTAAATATGAGGAACAGCTGTAAGACTACAAAAAGCTCTAAGGAAAATGTAAGCTGATGGGACAAGCAAAAAACAGACCACAGTAGCAGCAAATTGGTCCAAAGGTGTGTAATTGCAGCAGGATATTCCCAACAATGCTCTACTGTGGTTGTATGACACAACCACGCATGCCTTAACCACGATGTCTTTACAGTGAGCGTGACTTTACCACGTATGCCTTTACCACACATGCCTTTACAATGAATGTCATTGTAAAGGCACTATTGGTAAAGGTGTATGTGTGGTATAGATCCGACCCCAGCACCCCCGCCCTGAGCTCTAAAAACTGACCCCAGCTCAAAAAACTGCCCCTCCCCCCCTGAGCCCTAAAATTTGGCCCACTGCCCTAAATACTACCTCGACCCCAGGCTCATGCCCTGAGCCCTAAAACCAGCCCCACCCCTAGAACCTACCCACCTCCCTCTAGCCCCTGCCCATCTTACCAAGCCGCGTCCAGGTCCTTCTTCATGCTGTGATCCTTCTCGTTCCTCTCCCCACCCATCGACTCAGACAGCTACAACACAGACTGCCTTAACCATGCATATGCATGGTTAAGGCAAGCGTTGTTCCGCTTCCAGGGAAACAGCATGTGTGCTTAAGCCTGCCTTGAAAAGGCTGTTTCCCCTC
Organism: Calotriton arnoldi; assembly: GCA_963921515.1. NCBI lineage: Eukaryota > Metazoa > Chordata > Amphibia > Caudata > Salamandridae > Calotriton > Calotriton arnoldi. The sequence goes on from CAWUFW010000043.1 coordinate 448,881, forward strand.
CACTGCCTACTCAGAGAATTTTGAATGTACATTCTTAGAAGCATCATGCATTCCCTATCTATCTACTATGTATGGATGCACCACTGAAATATGTGAATTCAAATAGATTTCTAGTATACAATGCCTTTCAAATTTCTCTGACTCCATTCATTATTAAGTAAGACAGTCTATTGAGGAAGCTGAATTGGGCAGCTAGCCCCGATACCTCACTGAAGAGTCCAAATAAGCTTGAAACATGTCTTGGGTTGCTTGCGGTCTCTTCTCGAGTGGGCCTCGCCTGGCAGCTTGGGACGTTGGAATCCTAGAGGAATTGCCTGTAGTTTAGACTATTTGCAAACATTCATCCCATCACCTTTTGTTGTTTCATATATCTAGTGTTGGGGTTATCACAAAGTTGACTGATATTAACAAGCAAAGTTAGAGTGCAATAAAAGATTCAGACAGTTCTACATAATAACATTAGCAGTGGGAAATAGCACTCATTAAAGTAAAGTAAATGGCATACGTGGATGTTAATTGATTTAAAAAACAGTCAAAACAATCATAATTTAAATAAGTGAAGGTTGGTAACATCTAACATTGCCAGTCATAAGCAGTGACACTGTGTTACAAATCAAGCTAGGGATGATAATAGTGCTCCATGATCTCAGTTTAAAACTAGTTGTCTTTCATTGGGCTTCTTCTCCAAGAAGTCAACAGTATATAGTACCACTGTCTAAAAGTATATTTGTGGTCCAAACCTAAAACAGATAGTTTAAGAGATTCAAAGTTTCCGAAGGGAACCAAAAGCAGCTACCTTGTGTAAAAACACATGTAAGTGTTGAAAACCACTGTGGAAAACTAAACAACTGTGAAAAGGCTATTGTAAACAAAACAAACATTATGCATTTTACAATGGCTGTAGGGCGAACAGCAGTGGCTAGTAAACATAATAAGTAGGAAAATTAAATCACCTTCATCATGTTGATCATTAAAACAATGTAAATTATTTGGTCCAAAACAGATTATTGTTGCCCAATGTACAATACAATATGCAAAGGGCTACAAACCAGAGAGAAAGACCAAGTTAGGATTACTTAATCAGAAGACATTCATGCTTAAAAACATTTGAATGAATTTAGAATAGCTGATATTTCTAGAAAAGGACTCCAAAAATCAGTAAATGTCGTGAAATGTACCTGCTTAAAGCACAAATTCACTGTATTTATTTATAGACTGCAGGACAGTACAAGTACAGAATAGGCAGCAATTACTGTCTCGGATAAAGTTGTCAACAATAGCTATAATAACAAAGGCTGATAACATAGTCGTAAATGACGTGAGTAGCATAAATATCATGTGTAAACACACAAAGCCTTACTATATATGCATGGGGTATAGTAGAGCTCTAAGAGGTACCCAAAACCAATCAATTAGAAGATTATCCATTTTTTCTTAGTCCATACTTGCTGTTATAGTATCTCTGCTATGAGTATTACCTGTACAAATTACAGGTGAACTGTAAGTGGTCATACATGAATCGCCATACATCTTAACCAGATATTGAAGAAAAAAAATGAAAATTGAAAATCTAATTGTCATGACACTGAGATATGGCCCAGGATTTGGCATATCAGTATACTCCAAAAAAGAGATCCGGGAAGCTTTGCCGTTTGGGTGGCCAGGAGTAGGGCTAGGGTAGGTATAAAGGACAGCCTTAAAGGGGAAGCGGCATAATATGAGATGATGACTGATAAAAAAGTCGATTGGGTGATTGGGCATGATAAATGGGAGGGCTTCTGATTTGTTAGGGCCAATATTGAAAAGAACAGAATATGGGAATTGGGGAAGTGGAAGGGAAGAAGCAAGGTATATGGGGTCGTTATCCTATCTACTATCTCTGTTCCTGTTCAGATATTATTTTTTACTGAGGCATTCATTATGGATATGTGATATTACAACGCATGCCATTACATCGCATGCCATTGCAATGCCAAACTTTACCCCGACTTTCTGTCGGGGAGCGCTGGAAGTTGGAATAGATTAATTTTCTATTCCAACTCCAGTGTGTGCAACAGTAGGGAAGGTGTTGGAGTTAAATCCAACACCTTCTACCCACTGCTGTTCACCTTTTTCGTTGCAACGGCATACGATGTAACTGCATGCGTTGTAACGGTTGCGTTGTAAAGGCTGCTTCCCGTTAATACAAGGCCTCTTTAAATATTCTAATTAGTCACTCATCATGAGTGGGTAGCTTTGGTGAACTCTAGTATCACAGTACGAAGAGCTTGGCTGTAGCCATGAGCTTCATTTGCAGGCTATATTTATGGCTTATGATGTCAGATAAGTCACCAGTGTTGTGTACCATGACTAAGGTTTTTGCCAAAAGGAGTTCCACAGCTGAGCTAATGGTATTCCCTATTCGGGACCATAGCTGTTCAATCTCAGGGCAATCATAAAGAATATGGACTGTGTCACAGGCAGGTTGATCAGATCGTCAGCATTTCGAATAGTGTAGTATGCCTGAAGTAGCAAGTTTCTATGGTGCCCAGTACCAGTCCTGGACCGTTTTAAAGACACATAACTTTATTCTAGACTCCTGGGTCCCTTTGTCTAACTTGTCTATCACTGTCTCCCAGTTCAGGTCTGTGTAGTCCATTTGCATCTGCCTTTGCTATTTGATGCTAAAATGGGACAGAAGGGGTCAGGGGTGTAGGTGCTGGACTATCAGGTTGTAAAAGCCCAACATAACTCCCCTGCACAATCTCCAGTGTTTCAGATACTGTAGAACTGGAGAATCTTGGATGCTCCATGACCTAGCCCCTAGGGTACTATGCAAAGAACCAGTTGCATGTGCTACCATTTCTGAGAAGTTGGTAAACGGAATTCCTCCCTCAGTGTTTCAGATGTTTTCAAGTCCCCCAAGGTTATAAAGTTGTCTAAAGTCAGGATCCCTGCCTTCTTCCAGACATCTCAATATATAGGTGCCCCCCCCACATGGATGACTGCATTGTTCGATAATGGAGATGCAGTCTGGGATTGCTCTTTAAAGGTTTATAGGAGTGCTCCAAATTTTAACTGTGTTCTGAATCATGTTATAGGATGCTGACCAATTTCAATTGTTGAGATTCATGTAAAAAAAAAAAAAAATGGGATAGGATGCTGACCTAGATGGCATATTGTATGGATGGAGCAAATGGAGGCCTGGTCTGCTGTGAGCAATGTCCCATTCAAGGCAAACCAGAAAGGGAGATCATTTGTCCTGGGCCACATGTATGAAAGTTGTGAGTGGTGTAGTAGTGCTCAATGCAGGATAAACGTAGGCCCCCACATCTCCTGTGGGCAATGAATTTGGACATTTTTAGTCTCTCTTTCATATCTCCCCAAATAAAACCATTGATGCCCTTATCAATGGATTGCAGAACAGTCGTCCGGACTAAAAGAGGTAATATTCCCTGGACATAGGTAAATCATGGATCCACCTCCATTTTTACAGCTTGCATGCGGCCCTACATTGACAGGTTTAGATGGTTCTATTTCTCATATTCAGTGTTAGTTTTGGTGATATTTGACCTCTATTGATAAAGATTCTAAAGTAGTTAAGACATGCCTTCTTCCATCTGAACAGGCATCGGGTAATTGCGGCCTTAGTTCTAACACACACAACATAGCTAGAGCTTCACTTTTGTCCCAATTCATTTTATATCCTGATGTCTCAGAGAAATCTGTTATAAGGATCATCAATCCTGATAGTGAGTTGTTGAGAGCGGTAAGTGTTAGCAGGATATCATCTGGGTAAAACAGTAGTTTTGATGGATCTACTGAGGTAGGTATGCCTGTAGTTTGAACTGTTTGGCGGAGGATACGACTATTGGTTCAATTTCTAGAAGGAACATTAGGGTGGACAGAGGCCATCCTTAATGGTTTCCTCTGTTCACTGGGAAGGGATCATAGAGGAAGCCCCCACAATTGACTGGCATGGTAGTAGTACTATGTAACTAGTTGGACCTTATTAATTAGGTTGTCTCCTACTCCCATTTTCCATAAATACAGAACATATATCCCTATTTTATATGATTTATTGCATTTTCAGCATCGAGGGACAGGGCCAAGGTATTCTCCTGTGATAACCATAAAAGATCGGCCAAGCACTGTAAGTAATTATGACCCTCCATGTTTGCTTCGGTTTCTCCAGGGACAAGGCAATGTGTAACTGCGGAGAGAGATCACAGGAGGAGAGGCGCGGGGGCTCATCTAAACCCCTTATCACCCTCAATAGCAATAGTGCATTCTCTTACCATGGTCAGTGCCCAGTTGACACAGACTTTGCATCTCTATCTACTTGATGGGGGAGGAAGGAAGAGTTTGAGTGTCCATCGTTGAAGTGTTGCAGATGATGTGCAGGATGATGTGAGCATGAGCAGGAGGGATATTTATTGCCCACATGCAGTGTGGTGGTATTCTCAACTCAGAGCTTGCCACCTGTGGGGCTTATCTGACAGGCCAGTCTGCCTTCTTCAGGGGATGCGATGTCGGTTCATCAGTTGTCTTCAGCCCATATTCAGAACACCACTGAACATCGAGGGCATACCGAGTGGTGCTTTCATCTGATGTAAAGCGCTCTTAGAGCATGCAGCGTATTGCTGGTAGTAATTTATTGGGTGACTCAGCATAAAATAGACCTCAATTAGTACAATGTTGGTAGACACTATTATACTCTAGCGTGGAAATGGGCTGATGGGGTTCTGGCTCGTCTCAGCTTGGGGGCCAAAATGATCCAGGAATCAGCAGAAGGTGGGCCAGAGCCTTGTTTAGCATGTTTCCTCTGATGGGGCTTTCAAATCAGTACACTTTCACCTTCGGTTCACTGGAGCTAGATCACCAAGGCTAAGTCCCTTCCAGGTCTTGTTCTTTTGGGGCAAGGTCCCCTCTCCCTTTTTAAGCAATTTCTTTTGAGTAGATGATCACTCCCCTTTGTGTTACATTGTGGCATTTGCGTCGATGCTTGGGACTGGAGTGCCATCCCGTTGATTAACCACAAGTGATTTGTGATTGATACAGACCCAGGGCCCAGCCTTTGCAGTCCTTCTTTGATGTTTTGGTCGTGATGCCTTGGATTACCTTGAAAGTTGGGCTTATGCACTTGCAACACTGTTAATATTAAAGTGGCCACTATGAGTGGATGGGAACGGCCTAATTAGATGCAGAAGAGGGCTATTGAGTAAAGCATCTGGGTGCTAGCTTCTGACCTTAAGGGCCTGCCTTCACTCAAGCTCTTCAGATGAAAGATGCATGATGGGATAGGAGGCTGCCAGTAGGCAGGAACCTCCCAGGAACCAGATCCCACTATGGGAAGTTTGGATGGGCTAGTAGACCTCAAGGCTCGGGCGGCATACCTTGAGGGGCATGCTGTATTGGAGAGGACCCCATTAATACTCCTGCCTCCCTTTTCCACAAAAGGAAGGAGGTCTTGGCACAAGGCATTTCAGGCTGAGTCAGGGACTTCATATATGCTTATAAACCCTTTCTTTGGCAGAGACCTAGGAGTGCTCATTTATTTCAATGACTTGAAGGTATTTTGAACGGCACACATAAGAGGGAAGGTCGAGTTGGCTCGCTTACACATAAAATATACAAGTTTGTAGGTGACAAGGTAATGTATTTGTGTGATGAGAGTATGTGGGAGTTTTTAAAGATGTGTATGGCCTGATAAGGAATTTATTCCATAGCGTTTTGGAAACATATATTATGGTTGCTTCATAAGATCATGATTACGGACCGATCACAACTTTCATCATAATATCGTTTTGCGGTGTTCGACTGCCTTATAATATACGCGTTCTTATGCATTCATGTTCTGTTTGTTTTGCTTGTTACATGTGACTTTCAGAGCAACGTGTGTCAATGTGTCAAAACTGCTGATTGTTCTCAACTTGATGTACAGTCGAGGTGATAAATGGGCCTTGTACATAAGAAGATTTGTTGTTTCTATGTGATTGCAGTTATAGATAATGCTAATGCATACATTATTTTCACTTTCACAGGATGAGATCAGTAAGGATGCAGAAATGGTGGTCAGCTGTATTGTGCCTGGGATGCATTTTTTGGGTTGTGGAAGCAAAGTCAGTCATGGATGGATATGGGATCAAACCTAACCAGCCCTTCTTGAGATTGCGGCACAAGGTATCAAACATTCTCCTCTTTTAAAAAGTTGGTATGATGCACAATTAAAATAAGACCTCCCTATTTGATTATTAATAGCGGACCAAAATGAGTCGCTCGCATCTAAATATATTTGGATGTATACTGAGTATAGAAAGCACTGTGAATTTACAAATCAATTGTATGAAATTGTTTCCATGCATTTATAAGGTCAGTATTGTTTTCCATGTTTTGCATGTGAGAGGCATTTCTGGCTATTTCTGTTCTGCAAACAGGACTTTTACAGACCAGAAAAAGACCAATATGGTCAAATCCTTTTTTGTGAAAAGTGAATGTTTATCATCTCAAACATCTCTTGCATTAATGATCACTAATGGCAGATTCCAGGAGGTACTGAAATGTGGCTTGGCACTTATCAACCTTCAAGATGCCGGTAGCGATAGACACTAGTTTACCATCACCTGAACAGATTGAAGAGAGCAATATGACAATGTCATGCTGTTGCAGAGCGTCACAGTGGCTGTCGCGTTCTGCATTACCTTGTATGTGTACCTTTCTCCGCAATAACTGCTTTAAAGATCAAATTCTATTGCAGTGTGTACCGACCTGGGCGTACCTGCATCTTTATTCTGCCAATCCGTATTACTGTCAACTCACTAATCGCCATCATTCTGGCTGAGCTTTACCTTTTAAAATATGGAATGCCTGGCCCAGCTATTGCCATATGTGAGGATGTCATTGTTACGGTAATGCAAAGAGTGTAAACGAGGCGTAATACGCTGTAATATGCTATAAGTGACCATCTGCTGTTCCTGGATACAGCTAATTGCAAACAGAGGTGTACCAGTCCTCCCTAATTGTAACCATTTTCTAAGCTGACCGAGCACAGTCCTTAAACCCTACTCTATCCAAGTCCATCCGTCTGATGTGTTCTTTGTTTTCGCTCTTTTTTCCTTTTGGGCTTCTATGTTATCGGCATCAGTTGTATCCTAACACCCGCTAACCAATCATATGTTATTTTTAAATAATGTATGATATTCTTTGCTCTCAGTCAGCACCTTCTACAGTAAAAGCATGATAGCTTTTCTCAATAACTATGAAATGTCTCTGTGGTCACCTGCAGGTTATCAGCTGGGCTGCAGTCTCCCACTCAAAAGATGTTGTTTTAATTTCATCTTCTTTTAGGTTTGATCTCTGCTGGATTCAAAATGATTTAGAAACAAAGAGAATGTTTGGCTATTAATGAAAAACAAATTTCGTGATAACTGAAACATTCAATATGTATAGTCCAAAACAGTTAATTTTAGAAAGTTATCATGTAATTTAAAAACTGTGGGGCATATTACCTAGGATTTGCGATAATTATCGCAAAGCGCGCTTAGCGCTGTTTTTTTTATCGCCGGCTATCGCTGGATTTCATCGCGGAGATAACGTGCTATTATCAACGCTTATCTCCAAGGCGATAAAAAATCCAGCGATAGCGGCAAAACCCAGCAATAGCGCGAGAAATCCATCGATAAATTCACTGCGCTAATGAAAAGCTTGCTAATAGGCAGGTGAGGACTTAACCTTACAATTCACCTCCCATTGACAAGAATGGTTAAGTCAAGTTTTTAGGAGGTGTTAAATTCCAGCGATAATCGCGCTTAGCGCGACTTGTTTTATCGCTTCGCGGGCATTGCTAATAGGGGGAAGTTGTGTTTGCGACTGTTTTCAGTTGCTTTTAGTTGGGAATGCCTACTTTGCATGTCATTAGCGATATATATCGCTGACATGCAAAGCGGCACCAAAACGGTCGCTTTCGCCATAAAGCTGTCGCTAACAGCTGTTAGCGACTGCTTGCTCATAGGGCGATAGAAATATCGCCGCTTTAGCGGCAAAAAGTGCCGCTAAAGCGGCGATAACGCCCTTGCTAATATGCCCCTGTATTCACAAATTTTACACACTTGCTTATCAAAATGTCACTTTAGCCAGTAAAAAAAACATGAAGATTGCAGTTGTGAAGCTCCGAATATTCACTTGCTGAAACTTTTATTTTCAAAATCTTCGCCATTCAGTTAAATGGACAGGGTAGCAGCAAACTACATGTGCAAGGGATTTTTTCCCATAGTTGCAAAGTTGGCAAGTCAAATGTTGTCCTTTACATCTCCAAGATTGAGCTACTTCACCTATATCAAACAGTCTGGAGTGGACGCCAAGATAGTGACTTTCCATCTAACATGAGCTAACCAGTGGCGGCTGGTGAAATTTGAGACTAGTGAGGCATAAGAGCAATGAACACATTTTTAGCGAGCCCAATGTTTATAAGAGGAGTTCGCTGGGAGGGCACCCCCCTCTAGTCCCCTGAGAACATTTGTTTAAAATTGGTTTCTTTTGATGCTATTTTTAGCACTATTTCTGTGATAAATGTACCAAAACTACAGTTCGTATAGGCATTTATAAAGAAAAACTCATAAAATATTTCAAATAATTTCTGGTTTGCCAAGCATGAGCGCCTATGGTACCTGGCAAGACTGTTTGGGGCAAGACAGCTTGGGCTCTCGCAGTGGCGTAGGAAGGGGGGTGCAGTGGGTGCGGGCCGCCCCGAGTGTCATCACTGAGGTGGGTGACAAAATGGCAAAAATATGTGTTTTAAACACATATTTTTGCCATTTTTTCAAGCCGGGGGTGACAAGAAATTTTCCGCACCGGGTACCACATGACCTTGCTACGCCACTGGTATCTCCCTGTAGGACTTGGCCTTTTTGGCTAAAGTTCCCCAAACTTTTTGCTTTCCCCCTAGACCGTTTTCCTGACATAGAGTTGCCAATTTAGATGCTTTGGGTACTTTGCCACTGCTGATCAGTGTCAAAGTACAAGGGATCCCTGTATAAAGTACAATGGTAATTGGTTGGCCATGATTGCTATGTTGCCTTACTAGTAAAAGTCCCTAGTGATGTGCACTGTGTGTGCAAGGGCTAGTAATGCAAGGGCGCGCAGAGAAGGGAACTCAGGCCTTCAGTGTAGGGCCTGCGCGCAGTTTGCTAAGTTAGCATGTTGTCCTGACAAGTGCAACCACTTGTCAGGCCTTACTTTCCCTTTTGTGTACCCTGTGGGTACCCCTGTGGTAGGTCCCGGGTAACCCCTGGGCAGGGTGCAGTGTAGGTAAAAGGCAGGACATATACTGAGGTGTGTACTATGTCCTGACAGTGAAAAAACACTCCATTTCGTTTTCACCCCTGAGCACAACGAACTTCAAAGACATGAAGGGGTATAACTAAGAGAACAGAAACCCCTAGAATTTGGTGTAATTTTAAATGGCGAAATGGACAGGTTGAGTCTGCAAAGGCTTTGACCTCTTTCGTGGTCAAGAAGAACCTCTGCCAAGGAAGAAGTTGCTGAAGAGACTGCTGGATAGGACTGACCCTTGCTTCGTGATCTGGGGCTGGCCTGCAGTTTGTAGATTTTACTAAGGAAGAGACTGAAGGGACATTGCAGTGGGTGGTGTGTCCCCCTTCTTGAACAGGACTGTGCTTTGTGCTGTGTCCTGAACCCCAAGGGCCCGAGGTGAGCTGGCTCCCTGTTTGGAAACACAGGAACATAAAAGTTTCCGGAGAAGTCCCAAGCAACGCGGTGTGCGCGTGCTTTTGCAGCTTGAGACCCTCAGAAGTTGTGCCTTGTGATCGTGGGCACGCAGGAGTAAACTAAGCCTCGAACGCGCAGGGTGTGTGTCGGGGTGCAAGCCGAGGCGATGGTGAGGAGCGCCTGGTCGTTGTGTGCACCGGGAGGCGAGGTGAGACTTGGACGCGCAGGGTGCGTGTCTTGGTGCAAGCCGAGGCGTTGGTGAGGAGCGCCTGGTCGTTGTGTGCACCTGGAAAAGAAGTGAGTCTCGGACGCGCAGGGTGCGTGTCGTGGTGCAAGCCAAGGCATTGGTGAGGAGCGCCTGGTCGTTGTGTGCACCGAGAGAAGAGGTGAGACTCAGACGCGCAGGGTGCGTGTCGTGGTGCAAGCCGAGGCGTTGGTGAAGAGCGCCTGGTCATTGTGTACACCGGGAGAAGAGGTGAGACTTGGACGCGCAGGGTGCGTGTCGAGGTGCAAGTCGAGGGGTGGTGACGATCGCCTGGTCATCGTATGCACCAGAGAAGAGGCGAGTCTCGGACGCGCAGAGTGCATGTCGCGGTGCAACCAGAGGCGCTGGTGAGGAGTGCCTGGGTAGCGTGTGCACCGAAATCGAAGTAAGTCTCCACAAGTGCTGAGGGCGGGTCTCGTGTCCATTGAGACCGCCGGAAGGAGGGCCAGGTCATTGGGCCCTTGGAGTGCAACAGTAGCGGCTCGGACGGGCAGTCCCAGAGGAGCTGAGTCGCCGGCCCGAGCACGCCGTGCCCATTGACGGAGTTCTGGATCAAGGCCCAAGTCGCTGAAGGAGGGGAGGAGAGTGGGGTCACGCCCCCCCAGGTAACGTGGATCACCACCTGGGGTGGGGTGCGGGCTCGGAGGGACACTCTCTCGGCCTCTCGCTCCTGGCAGCTGCGTGAGCCTGTTGCTTCGGCTCGGATCGAGGCCCGTGCTGGCCCAAGGAGGGGCAGTACTGGGGCCGGAGTGAGAAGCGGTACTTTTGTGTCATCATTGATCCATGTCGGGGCAACTGTTAACGGAGCACCTAGACTGTCGTATTACACTTTGCATTATTGCTGCTAACGAACTATCGAACTGTCGTATGACACCTGACTCTATTTGTGCCTGCGAACTACATGCTGGGTGCGCTACGCACTGCGTTATTTTCCCTTGCAGAGTACCTGATTATAACGTGGCGCATTGCATTATTTCTTCAGTGCACAGTACATGATTGTAGCGTGACGCATTGCTTTGTTTCTTCCTTGCACAGGGCATGCTGGTGGTGATACGCATTGCATTATTCCTTCTATTGAAAAGTACCTGACTGTGGCGCTATGTATGGCATTGTTTCTCTATTGCACAGTTCAGGAGTATATCGTTACGCATTGCAGTATTTCGTTTCTTTTGCAACGTGTGTGATTCTAGCAATACGACCTACCTAACCTTTTGGAAATGGTTAGAAGTCAGCTTAACTGTTGGTTAGAAGTGGTGGTTGGGATTAGAACCTACCAATCCACCGGAAGAAATACTACCCATTATTATATGTTGGTTTTGTATCGTGTGGTCATATCGTATATCTTCTTGTCTAAAGATTATACTCGTTTTATAAAAACTCGTGTGGAGTCTTTGTGGTGACATCATTGGGTTGCTGTGAGTGTGGTTGCATATACTGTACACTTGTGCCTTGGAGATAAGCCTGGCTACTCGTGCCAAGCTACTAAGGGGGTGAGCAGGGCCATCTCAGACGGTGTCCTTACTTAGCCTAACGTTGAAACGAGGGCTCCGGATCTCACACCTGGCAACAGCGGTGTGGGACAGGGACTCCCGCCTCCAGCATTTGGTGGCGGCAGTGAGGGATAAGGACCTCCACTTCCAACATTTGGCGGCAGAGCGGTGGGATTCGACCCTAATGTAAATTAAACGTGTATGTGCAAAATCACTCACAGTAATTGGTGTTCATCATAAATTGATCGCAGACCACGACGCAACCACATATTGTGTTTTTGGAATTGTTGGTTCTATTGTTGAGTAACCTTTAAACCACACATCATGTCTCAGGGAGAGAGCCATATAGCCGGTGAGGCTGAGGCTGCAGAATTAGAGTTTAATATTGAGGCACTGTTTTCCTACAAGTTTGATCAGTTGAGGAAATTCTGCAGAGCTTTGGGATGTCCCATGAAGGGTAGCGCCAAGAAGGAGCAGCTGCAAATGGCCTTGAGGGCCTGTTGGGAAGCCAAAGAGGCTCAGGAGACGGGGGATGTTGAGGTGGATGAGGATGACCCAGGGAATGGATTTGGTCCACAGGATTTGCCAGTGGAGAGACCAGCCGCAGGGGCTGCTATTAGCCATTCAGGGAGGAGTTTTTCACCAGAGGAGTTGGAGGAAAACCAAAGGGTCAGACTGCGTGAGTTGGAGGTGTTAAGACTTAAAACTCACGCAGAGGAGAGCAGGAACGCTCTCGCGTTGGAAGAGAAACGGGTTCTCTTCGTTCATGAGTTAAGCATGAGGGAACTGGACATTAAGGGTAAACAAGTAGAGTCCAGTTCGAATGGTGGCAGCACACAGCTCTGGGTGTCTCCCTCCCAGTGTCACCTTTCTCCCTTCGATACTGCACTGGAAGATTGGGTAGTGTTTCGCATGGTAAATGATTTGGAGGGGTTGTCCAATTTGGCCCCAGGGGAGCCTAGGCTCAGAAATTATTTTCCAGGATTGCGCCACCCCGGGTTAAGGTGTGGGCTCCTTGATTCCCAGGAACCTGCATGAGAACCGGACCCCTGGTCATGGGTCCAGGGGCCTGAAGAGGCCCCAGAGAGGGAAGAAGGGCCAAGTGGCGCAAGGAGATCCCAGAGTAGTGAGGAGGGGTGGCTGGCTAGCCTCTTGTCTCAAAAGAGGGGGAGGAAGAGTAAGCAGCACCACCCAGGAAACTGGGGGGGGGCTGTAGGGGAGCCCCCGGGTGGAGGTCTAGTGCCTACTTACCAGAGGTGTGAGGAAGAACACCTAGCGTCAGGAGGGCGTGTGGAGTCTGTAGCCAGAGCTCCTGCCATCCTGAAGTTTGTGGGTGCCATTCCTAAGTGGCAGGCCCAGAAAAATAAATAGAAGGTTAAAAGAGGGTTGTGTTCCCCAGTGGGAACACCGGTGGGACAGTGTCCAGCCAGTGGGGCTGGGTCCCCTAGAAATGACCAGAGTAAACCCATTTTTAACCTGGAGGGCAGGATGACTGGAGGTAGTATCCTGACCAATGGGCCTTCCCAGGGTACCACTCCAGGGTGGGGTTGGCATGGGTCCAGCACCCCTGGAGGGGTTCCCCTGGCCGGGAGGGATCCATGGAACAGCATTGTTGGCTCAGAGGGTAGTGATCAGGAAGAACCCCTGGGGTCAGGTAGGCGAGGAACAGGAGGGTGTCCCTGTGGTAGAGGGCCTGCATCCTGGTTCTATCGCCCGAAGCAGGGAAGTCCATCAAGGTAATGATTGGTCTACCCTGGCTTTTGGCTAGAGGGGGTTGTGTAGGACTTGGCCTTTTGGCTAAAGTTCCCTAAACTTTTTGCTTTCCCCCTAGACCGTTTTCCTGACATAGAGTTGCCAATTTAGATGCTTTGGGTACTTTGCCACTGCTGATCAGTGTCAATGTACAAGGGTTAAAATCACAATCCAGGAGAATAGGGAAAAAGCCTTCTCTGACTCCCCTTCTACAAGTTCATACTCACAAAACAGAGAAGCACTACCATCCAAAAAACATAGTTCAAGAAAGTAATACAAGGGAAGATCTTAAATTTCTTAATACTGCCCTCACACACTTTGCAGTGTCATGCTTCATCATTGGGCCGCATCATACGTCCAGGCGCAGACCAACGCACTGGACGGAGCGCATTATTTTTTATGTAAAAATGATGAAGAGTGTGAAAAACAAGGGCAGAAAAGCAAAAAGACAGATATAAGAAAAACGAATTGGAGGAAAGAATATTCCCTCAAAGAAGGGATCTAAAGTGCAGGAATTAGATTAAAACTACCTTAGAAAACACCACAATTTGTTTTAATTATTCCTGTGTTTCTTTGGTAGGATTAAAAATAACATGGAGGGGAACTCCAGGGGAGGTAACGACCCCTATGCCCCTACTGCATAAACCAACATGTTTCTGCCATTATGATATGCCTCTATGGGTCACTTTGGCATTCATCAGGTAAAGATCCCTAATATATCCGGTCCTCACCCACAATCGGGTGTCTTTTACCTCAACTCCCCAATGGATGTATTCCACTGGGTCACTCTTCGTCAATCGGAGAGAAAAAGTCCTTTCTGTGGAATAAACCAACAAGAGAAGGTATGTTTCTGAATTATACAAAAACTTTTTACATCTTCTTTTACATGTCCTCTTGTATCGACCTCTCTTTACTAAAAACTATACAAATTAAACTTCGTGGGTTAATCATCCTCTATAACTCAAGAGTTAATTCTCTTGTACAGCCTCTAAACACACATCACTGCATTACATTTCCAACTGGGACACATCTCACTTATCAAATCACTTTTACAGAGCCAAATCACAAAACACTGACCATAGACTCGTACAAAGTCTCTCAATTACTCCTCCATATATCTTTTCACATGAGGACAATATGGCCACTAAACAAAGGAAATTCCAAGAACAGAAATAGCATCATTAATTTTTACTCACACGAGTTATTAGAGTAATTCTCCAAACCCGGAACTGGTAATAGGAACGGGGTCTTTAAGTTACACCCTGTGCAACCTAAAAACAAATAACAGAAAACAGTAGAATAATAAACTGTCTTGTTCTTTTCTCTCTGCTTTAACATCCCAATCCAGTCTATCGTACAACCCAAACAAATGCACCATGAATCTACAATGCACCCGTGTCTGTATATCGGATTGTATTGCCAGTGAACAAAAATATATGTCCGGTCTCGCTGATTGAGATATATATGTCCGGTTTCACTGGTTGAGTCATACCACGGACCACTCTAATTATCCGTTCCTCCTCATTACCCCGTAACATCCAGAGCCGTACTTACTACATATAAGAACCTCCGTTGTCCATTATGCCTATCACCGTTCTCCGACGATAGCGGGAAACTGTTACCGTTAGCCTTAAATATTCATTGTACGCGAAGCCACGTTATCCACGTCAGTTCCGTGTCGTTGGCCACGCCCCTACGTAGTAAACCGGGCCATTTTTTCACACATCAATGACTACAGAGCTAACCTTCCTCTACCATCTCTATTAAACGCAACTTCGCGGCCATTTTGGAAATACAACGTTAACCCACAATCAGACTCACATGCATAACTCCAGTCTGGGGTTTGTTATATGTGTACCAGATGTAAAAACACTTACTCCCATGTCTGATCAGGGTACCTATCAAAATATATAGGTCCTTACTGCTAGTGGAATCTGGACCCAGATCTCGAGTGATTGATCCATCAATACAAACAAGACAAACAGCGAAAACAATATCTGAATTACCTCATGAGTCGGTTCCACTAAAACACAACTGTATACCCACACTCTTCATTTATTGGTTATTCCATATAGATGGAACCAAGGAATTCCATCGTTCAACCCCCTGATATTGCTTTTAAGTCTATCCACCCATCGTTGTTCTCTGATGAACAGATAATTGGAAATGTCCATCGTATTCGGGGGATGAAAGGTCTGTCAATGACTGTCCACCTTAAGTCATTCTCCGAGTGTCCAAGTTCTTTAAAGTGTGCTGTTAGTTTTGTGTTAGTTTTGCCACAACGTATCGTGCTCATATGTTCAAGTATTCGTGTTTTTACCTTCCGTGTTGTCATTCCCACATACTGTTTATTACATGGACACTTCAGTAGATAGATGACGTTGTCCGTGTTACACGTCGTGTGTTTTCTTAGTTCCCATGGCCTCACAAGACCTATGTCTATGCTCCTTCCATTCAAAGACAGTGGGCCTTCCCAGGGTACCACTCCAGGGTGGGGTTGGCATGGGTCCAGCACCCCTGGAGGGGTTCCCCTGGCCGGGAGGGATCCATGGAACAGCATTGTTGGCTCAGGGGGTAGTGATCAGGAAGAACCCCTGGGGTCAGGTAGGCGAGGAACAGGAGGGTGTCCCTGTGGTAGAGGGCCTGCATCCTGGTTCTATCGCCCGAAGCAGGGAAGTCCATCAAGGTAATGATTGGTCTACCCTGGCTTTTGGCTAGGAGGGGGTTGTGTAGGACTTGGCCTTTTTGGCTAAAGTTCCCTAAACTTTTGCTTTCCCCTAGACCGTTTTCCTGACATAGAGTTGCCAATTTAGATGCTTTGGGTACTTTGCCACTGCTGATCAGTGTCAATGTACAAGGGTTCCCTGTATAAAGTACAATGGTAATTGGTTGGCCATGATTGGTATGTTTGCCTTACTAGTAAAAGTCCCTAGTGATGTGCACTGTGTGTGCAAGGGATAGTAATGCAAGGGCGCGCAGAGAAGGAAACTCAGGCCTTCAGTGTAGGGCCTGCGTGCAGTTTGCTAAGTTAGCATGTTGTCCTGACAAGTGCAACCACTTGTCAGGCCTTACTTTCCCTTTTGCGTACCCTGTGGGCACCCCTGTGGTAGGTCCCGGGTAACCCCTGGGCAGGGTGCAGTGTAGGTAAAAGGCAGGACATATACTGAGGTGTGTGCTATGTCCTGACAGTGAAAAACACTCCATTTCGTTTTCACTGAGTGAAAGGCCATTCTGCCCATAGGACAGAATGGAGGAGGCTGGGTATGGTGTTTTGTTAGCCTAGTTTCCTATAAGTTTATAATGGAGAGGTGAAGTTTAGTATGTATGAACTCACAGTGTCATAACACATCTTTCTATGAAAGTGGTTTTGTCACTGTGTGTTCAGAAACCACTCTTTAGAAAGTGGCTGAGTTTTGTGCTTTAAGCATTTCTGTGTGTCTCTGCTGAATGTGGATTGACTGTCTGGATCTGAGATGGGAGGGGGTGAGATGGCACCTGGCTGACCTGCATCTGGAGAGTATGCGAGGAGAAACCCCGGGAGGTGAAGAGGCCTGGGTTGCAGCTATAAAACAATTGACCCATCTCCTGCTGAGTGATTAAGGGTCCAGACCCCCAGTATCGAAGGGAGAAAGGTGACACTGGGAGGGAGACACCCAGAAATGATTTAGGCAGGGGTCAGGGCAGGGCCGGACTGGGAACCAAAACCAGCCCTGGCAAAGTGCTCGGCCGGCCCCTCAGGGGGTTGGGGGTGCGGCCGAGCTGTTTGCCACGGCCGGTTTCGGCCGATTTCGTTACAGCGGCTGATATTGCAGCTATGCTGCAAAACAGCCCTGTAACAAAATCGGCCCCCAGGGGCCCAAAACCGGCCCCCAACCCTGGCGGCCCACCGGGGAAATGCCCGGTGCCCGCTACGACCAGTCCGGCCCTGGGTCAGGGACCCCTGAGCACAACGAACTTCAAAGACATGAAGGGGTATAACTAAGAGAACTGAAACCCCTAGAATTTGGTGTAATTTTGAATGGCGAAATGGACAGGTCGAGTCTGCAAAGGCTTTGGCCTCTTTCGTGGTCAAGAGGAACCTCTGCCAAGGAAGAAGTTGCTGAAGAGACTGCTGGATAGGACTGACCCTTGCCTCGTGATCTGGGGCTGGCCTGCAGTTTGTAGCTTTTACTAAGGAAGAGACTGAAGGGACATTGCAGTGGGTGGTGTCCCCCCCTTCTTGAATAGGACTGTGCTTTGTGCTGTGTCCTGAACCCCAAGGGCCCGAGGTGAGCTGGCTCCCTGTTTGGAAACACAGGAACATAAAAGTTTCCTGAGAAGTCCCAAGCAACGCGGTGTGCGCGTGCTTTTGCAGCTTGAGACCCTCAGAAGTTGTGCCTTGTGATCGTGGGCACGCAGGAGTAAACTAAGTCCCGGATGCGCAGGGTGCGTGTTGGGGTGCAAGCCGAGGCGTTGGTGAGGAGCGCCTGGTTGTTGTGTGCACCGGGAGACGAGGTGAGACTCAGACGTGCAGGGTGCGTGTTGTGGTGCAAGCCGAGGCGTTGGTGAGGAGCACCTGGTCGTTGTGTGCACCGGGAAAAGAAGTGAGTCTCAGAGGCGCAGGGTGCGTGTCATGGTGCAAGCCAAGGTGTTGGTGAGGAGAGCCTGGTCGTTGTGTGCACCGAGAGAAGAGGTGAGACTCGGACGCGCAGGGTGCGTGTCGTGATGCAAGCCGAGGCATTGGTGAAGAGCGCCTGGTCGTTGTGTGCACCGGGAGAAGAGGTGAGACTCGGACGCACAGGGTGCGTGTCGAGGTGCAAGCCGAGGAGTGGTGACGATCGTCGGTCATCGTGGGCACCAGAGAAGAGGCGAGTCTCGGATGCGCAGAGTGCGTGTCGCGGTGCAACCAGAGGCGCTGGTGAGGAGTGCCTGGGTAGCGTGTGCACCGAAATCGATTAGGTCTCTACAAGTGCTGAGGGCGGGTCTCGGTGTCCACTGAGACCGCCGGAAGGAGGGCCAGGTCATTGCGCCCTCGGATTGCAACAGTAGCGGCCCGGACCGGCAGTCCCGGAGGAGCGGAGTCGTTGGCCCGAGCTCGCCGTGCCCATTGACGGAGTTCTGGATCAAGGCCCAAGTCGCTGAAGGAGGGGAGGAGAGTGGGGTCGCGCCCCCCCCAGGTAACGTGGATCACCACCTGGGGTGGGGTGCGAGCTCGGAGGGACACTCTCTCGGCCTCTCGCTCTGGCAGCTGCGTGAGCCTGTTGCTTCGGCTCGGATCGAGGCCCGTGCTGGCCCAAGGAGGGGCAGTACTGGGGCCGGAGTGAGAAGCGGTACTTTTGTGTCATCATTGATCCATGTCGGGGGCAACTGTTAATGGAGCACCTAGACTGTCGTATTACACTTTGCATTATTGCTGCTAACGAACTATCGAACTGTCATATGATGCCTGACTCTGTTTGTGCCTGACGAACAACATGCTGCGTGCGCTACGCACTGTGTTATTTTCCCTTGCAGAGTACATGATTGTAAGCGTGGCGCATTGCATTATTTCTTCATCGCACAGTACCTGATTATAACGTGGCGCATTGCATTATTTCTTCAGTGCACAGTACATGATTGTAGCGTGACGCATTGCTTTGTTTCTTCCTTGCACAGGGCATGCTGGTGGTGATACGCATTGCATTATTCCTTCTATTGCAAAGTACCTGACTGTGGCGCTACGTATGGCATTGTTTCTCTATTGCACAGTTCAGGAGTATATCGTTACGCATTGCAGTATTTCGTTTCTTTTGCAACGTGTGTGATTCTAGCAATACGACCTACCTAACCTTTTGGAAACGGTTAGAAGTCAGCTTAACTGTTGGTTAGAAGCAGTGGTTATCATTAGAACCTACCAATCCACCGGAAGAAATGCTACCCATTATTATATGTTGGTTTTGTATCGTGTGGTCATATTGTATATCTTCTTGTATAAAGATTATACTCGTTTTATAAAAACTCGTGTGGAGTCTATTTGTGGGGACATCATTGGGTTGCTGTGAGTGTGGTTGCACATACTGTACACTCGTGCCTTGGAGATAAGCCTGGCTGCTCGTGCCAAGCTACTAAGGGGGTGAGCAGGGCTATCTCAGACGGTGTCCTTACTTAGCCTAACGTTGAAACAAGGGGTCCGGATCTCGCACCTGGCAACAGCGGTGTGGGACGGGGACTCCCGCCTCCAGCATTTGGTGGCGGCGGTGAGGGATAAGGACCCCCACTTCCAACATTCCCCTTTACATTTTGTACAAATATGTATGAAAGAGGTACACAGTAGTCAACATATTGACATGGCTAAAGCAAAACAAAAGCAGTTCTTTCAGGTGAGTGAGTGGTTGCGTTGTGTGTTGAGTGGTGAAGTGAAGGAGAAGCAAGAAAGTGCATTTAGGAAAGAGTCAAAAGTGGGTGCTGAAGAGGAAAGAAAATTGAGGTTTAAGTTATGTAGATGGACAAGATGTGGAGAGAAAAAGGGCATACATGTCTAACATAGAACATAGAGTGAACATAACTGGAGTGGTTGGGACACTGCTGCAACTACCCCATCCACATTTCTCAGTAATATTTAATTCACAGTTTCACAATGTCAGAGTTAAAACATTTTCAATATTAATTATTTGTAGAAAAACATTTTTGTTATTCATTTATCATGTATTTTTTTTTTTTAGGATCTAAACATTGCATTAACATAAATATATATTCAAGGTAATAGTCATCATAAACTCATTATACAATTAATAAATATAGATATAAGTACATATTTCATATTATATAACTTAGTCAATGCGCAGGATATACCAAATTACAATAAACAGTTATCAACAAGATGCAAAGAGAATACATACCATAAATGCAGTTGTCTTAAAAACAGATCGAAAAATAGCTCATAGAGTGCATAAAACGAAATGAGGGAGAGGAGCCCAAATGATTTAATCAAAGCCTTCAAGCCTGCCCTGCTTCTTCAGGCAGGAAATGTTGTCCCCAGAGGTTTTCAAATTTCTTCACTTCCCCAGTTCATATTGCATATAACTGTTTGCTAATTCTAACTCGCCTCATTTTCTGTAGCCAGTCCTTCATTGTGGGGATCAACTGAGTTCGCCATTTTCGAAGTAAGAGGGACCGAGCTACGGCTGTTGCTATATATACAAATTTTACCCATTTATCAGGCAGCCCCAGTGCCGGATCGTACCACAAAACTCTCAGCCTAGTGGTTGCAAGGTTCTGGAATATATCAACCCAGAATCCCTGAATGGATGCGATTACATGCATCCAATTGGCAGGAGATTGGCCTATACATCGGAAACAGATTCCTGGCACACTGGGATTAATGTGTGTTAAAAAGCCGGGGTTCTGTAAAGGAGCCATTTAGAAAAAAAAAACATTGGACGCCTATTATCCCCCCTTTACACACTAAAATTCAGTGTATTAACGTCCTTCCACATCTTATTTGTCATTTCCAGGCCTTCATATTTGTCCAATTTATTTATAGCTTTTTGGTCGAGGTCAGGGCCTTTAATAGCGGAGAGCATTATTTTCCATTCCCCTGGCTTTTCCAGTGCCCTATCATCAATTAGAGCAAAGACTGCCTCTCTGCTACTGAGGATCTGGCCTAAATCTAGATTAGACAATATTTTATTGAGTCTTCTAAATGAGCTCAGGAGCAGAAAGTCATCCTGTATACGCTGCCGGACTTCCGCTAAGATTTGTCATCTATCCCCCATAGGAAATCCGAACTTTTCCTATATCCCACTTTACACCACTTTTGGACGATTTCGGATTCAAGCTTCACCCCAGGTTTGATATCTACTGCCTCCAGGGGTGTCGCCGCATTAATCAGGGGGATGGAATTTCTCCTGTAAAGATCCCCACAATTCCGAAAAAAACACTTCAAGCTGTTATAGCGAACTCTTTTGGGTAACTTAGTAGACTTTAGCACATCCAGAATAAGAAAATATTTAAAAATCAACTGCATAAAATTATTTGCAACTTTGAATTAAACCTAGACATGTATTGTGCAAAATAGGCAAAATAGTAATATTTAAGATTAGGGAGTGCCAAACCTCCATCCTCCCGCGGTTTGTATAAAGCACTTAGTGCAGTTCTGGCTGATTTGTATTGCCAGATAAATGATGAAAACATGGACTCTCCCGATTTAAAAAAGGCGACGTATAAAACCCACGGAGTGGCCGAGAACAAGAAATTGAATAAGGGAATGACGACATTTTAATCAGGGAGACTATCCCGAGAATGGTCAACGGGAGAGAGTTGCGGCCACAAGCTTTGCCGTTCGGAAGATTCTTGATAACCTCATCAACTCCTCTTTATAGAGGGGTAGAGACATGTCAGCCCCCTCTTCTGTAGTTAATGTTGGAATGTTGCAGTCTGCTAAAAATCAGCCCAGGGAGACCATGTCAATCATCTGAGTTTGTGTATATATCTGTCTATAATGCTCTAACATAATTTCTCCCACCTTCTCTAGTTCCCCACTCGTAATCCCCGAGGTTGGGCAATTCAAAGCGTTTATCCTGTTCTTGGCTGCTTGTTCACATGCCTGCCAGGCTAGAAATTTCCCAGTAAAGTTGCTTTCCCCATAAACATTTTGAGAATTGGCCCAGCACAGCGCGGCGCTCTTTGCATAATATGCTTCGCTCATTGCTGGTCTAGCAATGTCGAATGCTTTTTTTTTTAGCCCTGGATGAATTCTTTAAAACCCTGTCATAGCTCTGCTGTACCTTTTGTTCTAAAATTTTAAACTATTTTCTACATCCTTGCTTATTACACTCCCTCTAATGAATGCCTTCATGGCATCCCATACAATGCCCGGTGGTGCGGTCTTATCATTAATCATCAAAAATTCCCTTATCTTCCCTTTGAGAATTTGCACCTATCCATCCTCCTGCAGATATTGTTTGTTAAGCACCCATCGTCTGGGGCACACCGGGGGCTTACCTACTACTATCTCAAGAATAATCATTGCATGATGTGACAACCCATTAGGTATAGTGCTTTCAGATTTATAATTCAAGGCTTTGGAGATTAGAAAAAATCTATATGTGAAGAGCTGCAGAATCTCCCTGGAAAGCAGGTGTATGTGATTTTTGTAGGACATGCTGCCCTCCAGGGATCTACTAAAGCAAGTGTTTCCTGGCATTTCCTAATGACTTTCAAGGATTTTGGTTTTGTCTGTTTTTTTGCCTTAACTGAGGAGTTTACTTTTGGTTCCTGCAGCAAATTAAAATCCTCCGATAATCAATTCACCAGGATTTTGTAATAGCAATTGGAACAGGTCCTCGTATGGTGTAATATTATCTTCAACTGGGGCATAAAAACTGGCAAATGTTATAAGCCTTGGCCATACCGATCAGCTCACCCAGCACCAGCGACCCTCTTTATCGCTGGCACTGTTTACCACTTCAGCACCCAGCCCTTTTGCCAAAAAAATAGCCATACCACATTGGGCGACTTGGGAAGACGAAAACCCTCTCTACGCTGCCCAGTTTTTAAACATCGAGAATGCTGACAGCTTTCCAGCCGATATATGAGTCTCCTGAACCAAAATCACTGCTGGATTTTCACCTAGAAACCAACTTTCTATTGCCCGTAATTTTTTAGTATTATTAAGCCCATTTGCGTTACAGGAGACTACCTTCAGGGAGTTACTCATACTGATAGTCTAATCTTGAGTAGCCTTTAAGGAAAATATTATTTTACTAACCCTCTCCCACACCTGAGCATCAGAGTTGCTCCACCCCATAGTAGCCTTTCACATAGGTGAAAACTTGATCCCACCCTTTAGCCCCATCTTTGTCTTGCAATAAATTAATGAGGAGGAGGTGCATTTGGTGGTTAGCCCACCCTTCAAACAGGGTTAACATTCTACTCTGCCACTCTTAATGCTTGAGCTAAATAACTGCATGCTTGGATCCATTTTCATCAATCCTTTCACCCCAACCCTCCACCTACATCGTGCCGCCTCAGTCCTAGCTCCCTCACTCCCTCCCATAAGCCATGGTGAGTGGTGTGCCATCACACTCACGCCTGACATGCTTTCCCACCCCTAAGAATCTGGCACCCTGACTTGTGCACGGATCGAGCGGCCTACCCCTGCCCCCCTACCCCGTCAGGGTGCGGAGAAAGAGAGGCACTAGCCCGACGAGCCACCAATCAGAAGTTATTCATTTATCTTAAAGAGCTAACAACCACTGACAAAGCCAATAGTCCTGTCTGATTTCTGTCATATGCCCATTGTCTGGATGTAATAATTGAAAGCTCAGAGAGGCACCAAAATATCGGTCGAGTTGCACACTAAGGGAATCACAAAAAAGTACTTTAAATGTTGAAGCCACTCCCTCTATTACATTGGCAATGACACTTTTAGACCCCCCCACACTTTTTTTCATCCAACTAAAAGCCCTGTTTGTACTTGGTGTGTTTACAAACTTTATCCACTCTTAGGTTCTGTGCCAAGAAAGTAACCGCATAGTGGGCATTCTTGAAAAGTTTAGAATGTTGACAGAGTGGTGCAGAGAGGATTGGGAAGGGAAACACTTTCCCTCCAATGCAGATGATTAAAAATGCAAAGCAGAGAGAGCTTGCAACTGAGGGCCCAAGATAACCACGCATTGCATAAGCTGGTTACTGGCGATTTCCTACAGATGAACTTGCATGTGCCCGACAATAATGCACCCTTATCTGAAGTTCTCTGACATGGGTGAGGCCTGGGCCAATAAAAACGGTTTGCCATTTCTCCCTGGAGCATGTTACATGGTCTGTTCTGCCTCAAAATAGCTGTCTTGCTACATGTTACAAAAGTTGACAATTTCCTTCAGCGCTTGTGCAAATCATGTACAAGGGTGGTTTGTGAAGGGAATACAAAACACAAGTCTTCCTTCTTAAGACAAGATATTTTTTTTTCTTGTTGCAATCTCATGTTCATGTTTTTTTTCCCTCCATTTTGTGAAAACCTCCACGTGTCAATCACTTTTTTCTTTGCACTCTTTTGTAAGTTTTCATTTCTCGAGTACAATTCTGTTTCTGCAGACAACGCTCAATGGTACATCGCATGATATGTGTAATTTCTGTGGTAATGACACATTGCATGTGGCAATATCAAGGGCTTTTGGTTTTTTTTGCACTAAGCCCGAGTATTCCATAAAAAGCTAGCTCTCGTGGGAGTTGAGTCGATATGATTTTGTGTACAAATCGCGGTGCTCAACTTTCGAGAAAAAAAAACACATTTTGCATGTGAAAGTAAATCTACACTGTCATTCGTGTCACTTGGCTTTGAAACAGCGACAAAAAGTAGGTAAGGAAACGGACAGCGTTTGGTGCCCTCTCAGCATTCACTACCATGTTTCCATCCATCACCGATGTTGTTTGTACATGCTGTGAGCGGAAACACAGCCCTCTGGGATTGTCTTGTAATTTAGTTTAAATATATATCTCCTACAGAGTGATCACATCACGTTTTTAAACACTCGGAATATCCGGATGACCAACCCCAAAGCCCAGGAACTATGACTGTAATTGACAATCGCTTGCTTGATATGTAAAATCACAGCATGATAGAAAATCACCCGGTGATATAGGAATTACAGAAGTGGAAGGAATGGAAAAACCTAAAGGGTGGGACAACAAGCAATAGAATTAGAAAGCATTAGACACTTTTTGTGCTTGTTTGAAATCACGCGTAGAAATTGCAAAACAATTTTTTTTTTTTAAATGATTGTTTATGTGCAGGAAGGCATACCTTCCTGCACATAAAACAATCAATTGTGTTTTTGCTGTTTCTATGTGTGGTGCACAAGGCAGCACACATGGAAACAGCAAAAACGAGGAGAAATTAAACATTTCTCCTCGTTTCGCCAGGTTAACCCCTTCGATGCTCGTGACGAGCTCAGCTCGTCATGCTGCGCGGTCGCGCTGTGCGCATGACGAGCTGAGCTCGTCACGACCCCACCCGCGATCGGAATGTCCAGCACCTGGGCGGAATTCCGATCGCGGCGAAGCGGTTAAGACTAGGTTTTCCCTGGTCTTAATTTTGGCGCTGCCTCCAGTTTACACCTCCCTTGTAAATAGGGGGAGCAGCATCAAAATCAATGGGTGTTGAGGTGGAACGCCCACCGCAACACACATTGCCCATCCCTTTCACATTAAGTGTAACGTGAAAGGGGGCCTTATTTACAAGGCAGCGTTAAGCCACGTTTAGTGGCTTAACGCTGCCTTGTAAATAAGGTGAAGCCCCAATCGCCACTACAACGTCCTGAAAAGTGAGGTTGTGATGGAGACAGGGGCTTGTAAATAAGCCCCTAATATTTGAAACAAGCAAAAAAAAGAGAACAAGTGAGAAAGCCAAACAACAGCATAGGTAAACAGACAAGACTGACTTACCTTACTTGTAAGTCTTGTCCTCAGCTCAGGCCAGTTGGTGTCCCAAACGGAGGTACTGCACATCTGCAGTTGTTTCCACAAATTACTGAAATGCTCTAAACAGATACACGAGGTGCAAGAGCATGCACAGTGTATCTGGTTAGAACATGCAGCACTTGACCGGTCCCTTGCAGAGCCATGAGTTAAGCCTCAGGACTCTATGACATCAGGTCTCTCACAGCCTGCAAGTCCTCTTGCAACTCCTCTCTTTTCTAAATCGTCACCCTATGACGACTTGGGAAAAGAAGGGGTGGTGAGAGGCAGAATTGACAGGCAGCCATGAGAAGCAGAGTGCTGACATTGTATATGCCTGGGCTGCATCAAAAACATGACACTGCGTTGTGTCATAACTGGGCAGTCAAGGGGACCCCCAAGTATTAATGGCCGGGCTGGCACCATGCTAGTCTGTAGACTGCTGAAAATTCACACCCATAGCTGACAAAATGCGCACTAGCACATGTGTCCAAGAAAAATGGTTGACTGCCTGAAGTCCATTTCGGCAAGCATCATTCTAGGCAGGCCAAGGCAATGCATTGTAATAAAAATGTGGATGGTAATTGCCTTTTGCAATTGCTATCCACAAGTCTTATAAAGTAAGAGGGGCATCGCCCCTCAATCCACCTTCAAAACCTGCCCCTGGAGATAACTTGATTTAATTGTTTTTGGAGCTTAATTGTCTCATAACTTCCAATCACTAGCTTGCTGTGTATCTTAGTCTTAAAAGATTCAATGTCTGTTTTCCTTGAGTGGCAAATTAATTCCTTCTGCAAGAGATATTTAAAACTTCCATAGTGCAAATTTTTCTCCCATTGGATTGGCATCTTCAGTTCTTGCAGCAAGGTGTTGATGACAAGGTGTCAAGCAGTGTTGCTAAGAGAATTTAATTATTTGCTAGGAAGGCGTCTGAGTGATATAGCACTTGGTTGTATCATTTCACGCTAGTACCATAGCAAAGCAGCATTTAGTGCAATTGATTGCTCATTTAAATCAAATTCAAGATGTATCTGGTCTTGCTAGATGAGTTTGGTAGCCTGAGGACTGATCTGTATAAATTGCGCCGGGCCTCATTTAAGCAGCATTTGAGTTTTGTGGGAAAAGCTTAAGATTCATAGATTACTGAATTAAGAAATGTGGAAGATGTAAGGCCAGAAACTCCTAAGGAAACTTCAGAATTTTCAAAACACAGCAGTCAGACTGGTCCTCGACATCCTTCACTGCAGCTACAGCTCCGAACACCTCCGAGAACTCCACTGGCTCCCAGTCAACAAAAGAATTACCTTCAAGCTCCTCAATGACACACGACCACCATACCTGAACTACTGTCTCTCATTCCACGTTCCCACCAGACACCTCCGCTCTGCCCAGCTGGCTCTGGCTACCGTCCTTCAGATCCACAAGACTAGAACCAGAGGAAGATCCTTCTCCTACTTAACCGTCAAGACATAGAACACCCTGCCTACCCACCTCAGACAATCCACTTTTCTGCCCCAATTCAGGAAGGACCTCAAGTCCTGACTCTTCGACTGAACACCTAAGTGCAGACGGATCAGCAGCCACCCTCCCTCCCTCCCAGCACCTTCAGACCCTCATTCATGAGTAGCCACACTTCACAAACCCTGATTGATTGATTGATTGATTGATTGATTGATTGAGCCTTACTGGGAACCAGCTACCTCGTTGTAGCACTTGACTGTCTCAGGGTAGCAAAGCAGAGCAGTCCAAGGCAAAAACAAAACTCGAAAAATCATTGCCAGCCAGTGTTTTTTTTGTTGTTTTTTTTAATATGTCCTCATTTGCCATTACTCATTTCCTGCTGCCTCTAAGCTGTCCTCTTGCCATAGTGTTCTGCACTCACATCAAAGCTCAAGGCCTTAAGAAGAAAGGAGACTGACTGCCATGTCATGTCATCAAATGGCTGTAATCATGGGACCAAATTGAGAGACTAGCCCAATTCGTTTTCTTCCTGTTTGTGTTGGAATTTACATTTTGTCACCCTTTCCCAGCCAGGCAGTCACTGGGGCCCATAGCTTAACAACTTTTTTGGATATGGGTCTGCTCAAATCTAACCTATAGACATATAAAACTGAGTCCAACCATTCTACTTTTGAGGGGGGCACTGGTTGTATCTATTGCTTACAATTCTGCCTTCTCCCCAACAAGATCAAATAGAATAACAATTTGCTGCCATAACCTTGCGGATATCCAACCTCTGGTGATGTCCCAAAAAAGACTAGTTTAGGGCGTACCTGAATTTAAATGTGGAGAAGATCATTCTAAAACTTACAAACGTCTTTTCAAAAGTTCTGAATGCCAGGGCAAAGCACGGACATGTGGATATTGTCAGCATTTGGTAGGCCACACTTCTTACAACAATTCTTATACTTTCCCTTTAATTTTGATGGACTTTTGGGTGACCAAAAAGCTATGCAGAGATGTTAGAACTGGGGGTCTCTAGTTGGCTGAGGTAGGTACCTTAGGCCAAATAGGGAACCTTGTCTCTAAGTCAGGGAAAGGAAGGACACCTTCTCAGATAGCCCCTGCTCACCCCCTCGGTAGCTTGGCACGAGCAGCCAGGCTTACCTCCAAGGCAAATGTGTAAAGTATTTGCAACCACGCTCTCAGTGACACAGTGATAACACCACAAATGGACTCCACACGAGTTTCATAAAAACAATTATATGTTTATAAGAAAAAAGATATACGATGAGACCAAACGATAAAAATCCAACAAATGCGTATTTGTAATATTTCACTGTGCCGGTTATTAGGCCAGCACACACTGGTAGGTTCTTGCAGTAATAATGAGCAATTCTCAATGATCTAATGCAGTCCTAATGCAATGCTATGCAGTTCGTAATGCAAGAATCAGGCAATTCGTAATGCACCAATCAGGCTGTTCGTAATGCGAAAATAATGC
This sequence comes from Calotriton arnoldi, assembly GCA_963921515.1. Lineage (NCBI taxonomy): Eukaryota > Metazoa > Chordata > Amphibia > Caudata > Salamandridae > Calotriton > Calotriton arnoldi. Next base: position 477,451 of record CAWUFW010000043.1, read on the forward strand.
AATTCGTAATGCAACAATCAGGCAGTACGTAATGTAAAAATAGGGCACTTCGTAATGCAACAATCAGGCAGTTCGTAATGCAAAAAATAAGATACTTCAGCACCGATCGCGGTGCTCTGTACGGTCTCTATGCCACTCTTACTGACTCGCGGTCAGCTACTGCCAAAATATGCCCTCAACACTGTTATGATGGAAAACAAAGTGCATCTCCACACTCCGGCCCCGGTACTGCCACTCCTCGGCAAGTACGGGCCGCGATACGGACTTGAGCGGAGGCTCGCCCTGCAAAGATGGGAAAGGCCGAGAGCGTTTCTTTCGGAGCCTGCACCCTGCCCCAGGCGGCGACACATGCACGCTCGCTGAGCATTACCTGGGGGGGGGGGTGTGCGATCTCACTCTCCTCTCCTCTCCTCGCGACTTGGGCCTCCGGTGCGACTTCGTTGATCTTTGGGCAGTGGAACTCGGGCCCCCCCCCCGACGGGAATGGTTCGAGGTCCCTCCTTGGCAAAGGCAGGCTCGGGCCGGTGGCACAGGTCCTCTGGGGATGCCGGTCCGTGCCGATGGCAATGACGATCGCAGCAGCTCTGGTCACGCTGCTCGATCGACGCAGAGAACCAGACTGCTCCGGGACACACAGTCACAGGGCAATTCTCATGAAGGTCTCAGGCTGCAACAGGGCACACGCACACAGCGTCACTGTGACTCACTTGAGCTCCGGGTGTACACGATCACAGGGCAATCATTACGAAGGTCTCAGGCTGCACGAAGCACACGCACACAGCGTCGCTGAGACTCACTTGGACTCCGGGTGCACACGATCACAGGGCAATCCTCATGAAGGTCTAAGGCTACACGAACCACACGCACACAGCGTTGCTGAGACTCACTTGGACACCGGGTGCCCACGATCACAGGGCAATCCTCACGAAGGTCTCAGGCTGCACGAAGCACACGCACACAGCGTCGCTGAGACTCCCTTGGACTCCGGGTGCACACGATCACAGGGCAGTTCTTACGCAGGTCTCAGGCTGCAAAAAGCACAGCGTCGCTGAGACCCACCTGGAAACTTTTATGTTCCTGAGTTTCCACAACAGGGAGCCAGCTCTCCTCGGGCCCTTGGGGACAAATTACTTCAGGACACGGCACACAGCAAAGTCCTCTCAAGCAGGGGGACACAGCACACAGCAAAGTCCCTTAGCCTCTCCTTGGTTAAATCAGCAAACTGCAGGCCAGCCCCAGAACACACAGCAAGGGTCAGTCCTTTCCTTCAGTCTCTTCAGCTGTTTTTTCCTTGGCAGAAGTTCCTCTTGACAACGAAGTAGTTTCAATCCTTTTCAGTCTTGATCAGTCCTTATCAGTCTTGGACAGTCCAACGTTCAGGGGTTTCAGCTCTCATAGTCATACCCCTAAATGTCTTTGAAGTCTTTGTGTTCAGGGGGGCACTGACCCCTGTCTAAACCAGTTCTGGGTGTCTCCCTGCCAGTGACCTCTTTTTCCTTTGATAGTGGGGGTCTGAGTCTTCAATCACTCAGCAGGAGATGGAGCCATTGTTTTATGACGGCAGCCCAGGCCTCTTCACCTCCAGGGGCTACTCCTCCCCCCTACACTCCAGATGCAGGTCAGCCTGTTGCTGTCTCACCTCCTCCCCTGGGTCAGGACATTTCCCAGATCCTATCACATTCAAATCCAGACAGTCAATCCACAACCAGGCAGAGACACACAGAATTGTTAGAACAAAAAAACCAGCCACTTCTAAAAGTGTGGTTTCTAAACACACAATGCAAAAACCACCTTCAGAAAAAGATGTGTTATTAAATTGTGAATTCAGGCACACTAAACTTCACCTTTCCATATTAAGCCTATGGGAAGATAGGCTGGAAACATATTACATAGCCTCCCCCATTCTGTCCTACGGGCAAGATGGCCTTGCAACAGTGAAAAACGAAATGGAGAGTATTTCACAGTCAGGACATGGTACACACCTTAGTACATGTCCTACCTTTCACATACACTGCACCCTGCCCAGGGGGGTACCTTGGGCCTACCATAGGGGTGTCTGATGTGCATCAAAAGGGAATGGTAAGGCCTGGCAAGTGGGTTCACTTGTCAGGACAACAAGGCAGTTTAACAAACTGTGCGCAGGCACTGCAGTGGCAGGCCTGAGATCTCTCTTTAAGGCTACTGGTATGGGTGGCACAATTAGTGCTGCAGGCCCACTAGTAGCATTTGTATTACCAGCCCTGGCACACATAGTGCACTTTACTAGGGACTTTACTAGTAAGACAAATATACCAATTATGGACAACCAATTACCATTACACTTTATACAGGGAGCACTTGCACTTTGACACTGATCAGCAGTGGCAAAGTGCCCAAAGCATCTAAGCCAGTAAAACGAAATCCATCACTGCATTAAAAATAGAAGAGGTAGAGGCAAAAAGTCAGGGGTAATCACGCCAAGAAATGCCAGGTCTAACACGTGTCCCCTCCAGCCGAAAAGTGGGGGGAACTACCCACCCTCATGGGAGTTCTCATCACTAAGGCGGAAAAATCTGGACAGGCCATCAGCATTGGCCTGTTCTGTTCCAGGTCGGTGTTCCACCGTGAAGTCCATTCCCTGTAGGGAGATGGACCACCTCAACAGTTTTGGGTTCTCACCCCTCATCTGCATCAACCATCTGAGGGGCCTGTGGTCTGTCTGAACCAGGAAGTGAGTCCCAAACAAGTAAGGCCTCAGCTTCTTCAGCGCCCAGACCACAGCAAAAGCTTCCCTCTCAATTGCACTCCACCTCTGTTCCCTGGGAAGTAGCCTCTTGCTAATGAAAGCTACGGGTTGGTCCAAGCCCTCGTCGTTCAATTGTGAGAGTACTGCTCCCACACCATGCTCTGAAGCATCTGTCTGCACCACAAACTCTTTGGAGAAATCAGGCGCCTTGAGCATGGGTGCCGTGCACATGGCAGTTTTCAGGGCATCAAAAGCGGTCTGGCAGGCATCAGTCCAGATCACCTTCTTGGGCTGTTTCTTTGAAGTCAGTTCTGTCAAGGGGGCAACAATTGTGCCATACCCCTTCTCAAACCGTCTGTAATACCCAGTGAGTCCTAAAAAGGCCATCAATCCTGTCTGGTTCTTGGGGGGTTCCCAAGCCAGGATGGTATCAATTCTTACCTGTAGGGGCGCCACCTGGCCGCTCCCTACCTGGTGTCCTAAGTACACCACAGATCCCTGCCCTATCTGGCACTTACTTGCCTTGATAGTTAGGCCTGCCCTCTGCAGGGCCTTCAACACTTCGCAGAGGTGTTGCAAATGTTCCTCCCAACTGGAGCTGAACACCGCAATGTCATCCAGGTAGGCGGCGCTGAATGCCTCCAGCCCACACAGCACCTGGTTAACCAGTCTCTGGAAGGCGGCAGGGGCGTTCTTCAACCCAAAGGGCATAACTCTGAACTGGTAGTGCCCCTCTGGCATTGAGAACGCTGACTTCTCCTTAGCTCCCTCGGTCAAGGCAATCTGCCAGTACCCAGACGTCAAGTCAAATGTGCTGAGGTACCGGGCAGCTCCCAGCCAATCCACGAGCTCATCAGCTCTGGGGATGGGGTGAGCATCAGTCTTGGTGACCGCATTGAGCCCATGGCAATCCACACAGAACAGGAGTTCTGGGGTGGCACCGGGCGCAGCAGCTTTTGGCACCAGGACCACTGGGCTAGCCCAGGGGCTGCTGGATGGCTCAATCACCCCTAGCACCAGCATCTTGGAAACCTCCTCCTTGATACTGGCCCTGACCTTATCAGCTACTCTGTAAAATTTATGTTTTACAGGCAGGCTGTCTCCAGTGTCCACATCATGGACGCACCAATGGGTGACTCCTGGGGTCAGGGAGAACAGGGAGGCGAACTGACCCAATACCTGGCAATAGTCCCTCTGCTGTTCCGGGGTCAGGGTAGGCGAGAGGTTCCCCCCATCCACTGACCCGTCCTTCTCCTTGGCTGACAGGAGGTCAGGGAGGGGTTCACTCTCCTCCTCCGCCCCGTCATCTGTAGCCAAGAGCATAGTTACATCGGACCTCTCAAGGTGGGGTTTGAGGCGGTTCACATGGAAGACCCTCAAAGGGTTCCTAGGAGACTGTAAGTCAACCAGGTAGGTCACTTCGCACCTGCGCTCCACCACCTCATAAGGCCCAGTCCACTTGTCCTGGAGCGCGCAAGGCTCCACTGGCGCCATCACCCACACTTTTTGCCCAGGTTGAAACTCGACCAGAGTGGCATTCTGGTCGTACCACTGTTTCATTTCTTCCTGGCTGGCTTCCAGATTCGCCTGAGTGAGTTGCCTGAAACGCCTAGTTTGGTACCTGAAGGCCAGCATGTAGCTATATACATCCTGGGGGGGTTTACTAGGAGCCTTCTCCCAGCCCTCCTTCACCAAACTCAAGGGTCCTCTTACGGGGTGACCATACAGCAGCTCAAAGGGACTGAACCCTAACGACTTCTGTGGCACCTCTCGGTAAGCAAACAACAGGCATGGTAGGATGACGTCCCACTTACGCCTCATGGGTTCCTCAAGACCCATAATCATGCCCTTCAGGGTCCGGTTAAATCTCTCAACCAGACCGTTACCCTGGGGGTGGTAAGGCGTGGTGAACGTGTAGGTTACACCGCACTCCTTCCACATAGATTTCATATACCTCAATATGAAATTAGTACCCCGGTTGGACACCACCTCTCTGGGGAATCCCACGCAGGAGAAAATCCCCATCAGTGCACGGCCCCACGGGGGCTGTCACCGTCCGGAGAGGGATGGCTTCCGGGTACCGGGTGGCATGGTCCCCCAAGACCAGGATGAACCTGTTGCCTATGGCTGTCTTGGGATCCAGAGGCCCCACAATGTCAATGCCCACCCTTTCAAAGGGGGTGCTGACTACAGGGAAAGGTTGGAGGGGAGCCTTGCACTTCCTCCCACTATTACCACTTGCCTGGCAAGTCTGACAGGTCCTGCAATGAGTATCAGAACTCTTGCGCATTTGAGGCCAGTAGAAGTGGGTGACAAGCCTCTCAAAGGTCTTGTCCTGCCCCAAATGTCCTGTTAAAGGTACATCATGAGTCAACCCCAGTAGGAAGGCTCTGAAGCGCTGGGGTACCACCAGCGCACGGGCTGACCCAGGCTCAGCAATCTTAGGCTCACTATATAGGAGATCATTCTCCCAGTAAATCAAGTGTGACCCAGACGGATCACCTGCTGCCTGGTTTGCTGCCTGTTGCCGCAAACCTACAAGAGAAGGTCACTTTTTCTGCTCCTCACAAAATTCCTCCCTGGAGGGCCCTCCCTCTTGCTGCCATTCGGTCAGCTCAGGTAGGTCCCCCAGTTCAGCTACTTGCTCCCCCGTAGGCTCCAGGGCATCCCCCTCAAGGTTCGCCTCCTCCGGGACCGTGGGAACTTTGGGGGCCGGTTTCCCGCGCCCCCGGCCTCTTCTCTTTAAGGCAGGCACCTGGGCCACTGTTTCAGGCTCCAGGTCCTCTTGAACCCCTTTACTGGCTGCCATAGACCGAGTGGTCACACAAGCCCACTCAGGCAAACCCAACATCTCCAAATGCGCCTGGCGCTCCACCTCCTTCCAGGGGGTACTCTCCAGGTCATTCCCCAGCAGACAGTCTACAGGCATGGACGGACTTACAACGACCGTCAAGGAACCTGAGACCCCCCCCCCACTCAAAGGGAACTAGCGCCACCTTGCAGAGGCGCACGGAGTTGTCTGCTGCAACTACAGGGTGAAGTACATTGGGAATTACCTGCTCCTCAGACACCCACTGACACCTGACAGATGTCAAACTGGCTCCTGTGTCTCTCAGAGCCTCCACCCTCCTTCCATTGATGGTCACCCACTGCCTGTACTTCTTAGTATTCTCAGGCAGAGAGACTTCCTGGAACATCTCTCGATCTCCTAATGAGACCAGGGTCATAACTGCTTGCTCCTCCCCACTCCAAGGACTCAATTCCTCCCCCAATGCTACACTCTCTAAACCCGGTGTTGGGGCACCAGTGGGTGAAGGTGACTTCTTGGGGCATTTAGGGGCAATATGACCCACTTCTTTACAGAAATAACAGGTAGGAGGACCTCTGTTGTCCCGCTTGCCCTTATGGGGCCAGGACCTCTTAGCCTTGGGGGACTGGGACCCTTTTACCTGGGAACCACTTTGGGGCCCTTTAGAGAACTCCTTGTGGTTACCCTTGTCCTCCCCCACCTTCTGCGGGGGACCCTGTACACCTTTGGTAGTGGTACCTCCAATCCCCTTGTGGACCCTGGTGCTGGTCCAGCGGTCCGCCTCCTCAGCAAGCTTACCGGGATCAGTCAGCTTACTGTCTAAAAGATGCTGGCGCAGCTCTGGAACACACAGACTACTCAAGTGCTCCCAACTAATTAAATCGCATAAGCCTTTAAAATCAGTTACCTTGCTGCCCGTCATCCAACCATCCAGTGCACGCATGTACGCATTCACACACTCAACCCAAGTACTGGATTCCAGTTTCTTGAAGTTCCTGAATTTCTGCCTGTACTGTTCAGGAGTGAGCCCATACCTGAGGCATAAAGCCTCCTTCATATTGGCATAGGTCAGGGTTCCCGCCCTCTCTAAAGGTGGTAAAACATCCCTCCCAGAAGCCTCAAAGTGTTTCCATAGGCCCGCCCTCCAATGCTTCTCAGGCACCTCATTCATCCTTAGTGCGATCTCATATGCCATGAACCACGCATAAATATCATCACCCCTTTGGTAATCTCGCACTAAGTCTTTGGGAATCTACACTTTACCAACTGGCACTGGTTGTGTGCTGCCACCATTCGAACTGGACTCCGCCTGTTTAGCCTTAATGTCCAGTTCCCTCATGCTTAACTCATGAGCTAAGAGAATCTTCTTCTCCTCCAAGGCGAGAGCGTTCCTTCTCTCCCCTGCTCGCTTTTCACTTTTAATGAGCAGCTTTTTCTCTTCTGCTTGAGCCTTAAGTTTTAAAGCCTCCAACTCATGCACTCTGACCCTTTGGTTTTCCTCCAGCTCCTCGGGGGTAAAACTCCTCCTTGAATGGTTACTACCAGCCCCTGTGGCTGGTCCTTCCACCGGCAAATCCTGTGGACCAAATCCATTCCCTGGGTCATCCTCATCCGCCTCAGCATCACCTGTCTCCTGAGCCTCTTTGGCTTCCCACCAGGCCCTCAAGGCCGTTTGCAGCCCCTCCTTCTTGGCGCTACTTTTCATGGGACATCCCAAAGCTCTGCAGAATTGCCTCAATTGATCAACTTTGTAGGTAAGCAATGCCTCAATGTCGAACTCCAATTCTGCAACCTCACTGACTACTTGACTCCTCTGAGACATGATGTGTGGCTTAAAGGTCGCTCAAAAATAGAACCAAAAATCAAAACACAATATGTGGTTGCGTCGTGGTCTGCGCTAAACTTGTGATGTACACCAATCACTGTGAGTGAATTTGCAAATACACGTTCCAATCCCACACCGCTGACCACCAATGTAAGAACTGGGGGTCTCTTGTTGGCTGAGGTAGGTACCTTAGGCCAAATAGGGACCCTTGCTTCACGTCAGGGAAAGGAAGGACACCTTCTCAGATAGCCCCTGCTCACCCCCTCGGTAGCTTGGCACGAGCAGCCAGGCTTATCTCCAAGGCAAATGTGTAAAGTATTTGCAACCACGCTCTCAGTGACACAGTCATAACACCACAAATGGACTCCACACGAGTTTCATAAAAACAATTATATGTTTATAAGAAAAAAGATATACGATGAGACCACACGATAAAAATCCAACATATGCGTATTTGTAATATTTCACCGTGCCGGTTATTAGGCCAGCACACACTGGTAGGTTCTTGCAGTATTAATGAGCAATTCTCAATGATCTAATGCAGTCCTAACGCAATGCTATACAGTTTGTAATGCAAGAATCAGGCAATTCGTAATGCACCAATCAGGCAGTTCGAAATGCGAAAATAATGCAATTCGTCATGCAACAATAAGGCAGTCCGTAATGCAAAAATAGGGCACTTCGTAATGCAACAATCAGGCAGTTCATAATGCAAAAAATAAGAAACTTCAGCACCGATCGCGGTGCTCTGGACGGTCTCTATGCCACTCTTACTGACTCGCGGTCAGTTACTGCCAAAATATGCCCCCAACACTGTTATGATAGAAAACAAAGTGCATCTCCACACTCCGGCCCCGGTACTGCCACTCCTCGGCAAGTACGGGCCGCGATACAGACTTGAGCGGAGGCTCGCGCTGCAAAGATAGGAAAGGCCGAGAGCGTTTCTCACGGAGCCCGCACCCCGCCCCAGGTGGTGACACATGCACGCTCGCTGAGCGTTACCTGGGGGGTGCGATCTCACTCTCCTCTCCTCGTGACTTGGGCCTCCGGTGCGACTTTGGGCAGTGGAACTCGGACCCCCCCCCGACGGGGATGGTTCGAGGTCCCTCCTTGGCAAAGGCAGGCTCGGGCCGGCGGCACAGCTCCTCTGGGAATGACGGTCCGTGCCGATGGCAATGACGATCACAGCAGCTCTGGTCACGCTGCTCGATCGACGCAGAGAACCAGAGTGCTCCGGGACACACAGTGTTAGAAATGGGATCTCTGGTTGGCTAAGGCTTGCGCCAAAGCCAGGCAGAGACCACCACTCTAGTCAGGGCAAGGGGGTTACATGCTGAAGATAACCCCTGCTCACCCCCTTGGTAGTTTGGCATGAGCAGTCAGGCTTATCCCAGAGGTAATGTGTAAAGCGTTTGCGCAACACACACACAGCAGCAACACACTAGGCACACTACAAAAGGAACTCCACACAAGGTTATATAAAAAATAGCCTTTGTATTGTCATAAACACATTAGAAACAGAATCACACATTTACACTGTGCCAACTGGCACGGGCAATACTCACAGGGGAATTATATACAGGACCAGGCCAATCGGGCCATGGTCAGAACCATCAGAACAGGTAAGTAAATGCAAATATAAAACACAACCAGTAACTACTGGTACCATAATGACCTAAGCATTATCCTATTAGCATTAGACATAAACCCACATTAGGCCCAATCCTCATTAGCATAAACACATTACGCAATGGGCCTCACCTGCATAAAAACATTATGCAATAACCTCATAAGCATAAACACATTACGCATATAGGCACTACGCCAAAACATCATAACATGACATTAGGCAATAAATCACATTAGGCCAAAACCTCATTAGCATAGACACCCTCCTAAGCATAAACACATTACGCATTAGGCCTCACCAGCATAAACACATTATGCGATAACCTCATGAGCACAAACATTATTAGAGGCATAAACCAGGGTGCATAATCACATTTGGCACGTAATACATATCAGGCAGGAACTCAGTAGTGCACCGCAGTAACACCACTTCCAGGTGCATACATCACCTTAGGGCTTTGCGCCCTTTCACGATCCTACCTATGACCCCCAGGACAACTGGCCTTCTCGCAGGGCTCAAATGCCCTATGTCCATCAAAGTCAGGGCGCTAAGCTGCCACTTGCAGCTAAAGCAAAAAGTGCGCCATTGCACCAGCCTAAACGTAGCTGCTGCCCACTAATTGCTGGGCAGCTGTGACCACCACTTGTAGGCACTGGCACTCACTGTGCCACATAAACCTCACTGTGGGACTCTCTAATCCTATGCCCACCGTTGCAGCTGCCCACTGTCTGGCGGGGCAGCTGTGGCGTAACTGGCAATGGCACCACTGTGCCCCTGACTTCCAAAAAGAAATGCCCCCAAACGTTGAAGCTGCCTGCGCTCTCGCAGGGCAGCTGGGAATAGCACTGGCACCTCTGCGCCTGGTGAGCCCCACTCTGAGGCTCTGTAAATAACTTTTGCCTCACGTTGCAGCTTCCCGCGCTCTCGCAGTGAAACTGGGGAACTTGTCGCCTGGGCACCAACTGTGCCTGGGGGAGCCCCGATCACCGGGCTCCTCCGGTTGCCATAAAAAGGAAAATGCCCCCTTCGTTGGAGCGGCCCGCTGCCAGGTGCGGCTGCTCAGGAGATTCCTAATACTGCCTGGGTGCCCCGCGGCACCAACAACATGAAGACCAGCCTCAGCCCCACTCACCGGGCTATGCTGGGGAGGCTCTCCTCCCGCTGGACTCCTCCGGGCTCCTCCTCTGCCTTCACCCGGGCCCCCTCCTGGGACCCGGGACTTCTTGTGGCCGCGCTGCACGTCCGCTTCGCCCGGTCCCCCTTCCTGGGACCGGGACTAAGCTGGAAAGCCCGCAATGCTCTGCACGGCTTCCTCTTCGGTGCAGCGAAGCAGGGGTGGGCTCCCGCTCACAGTCTGGCACCTCTCCTCACTCTTCCGGCTCTCCGAGGGGCTCTCCCTTCCACATGGGGAGCCCCGCCAGTGGCCAGACTCCGTTTTCCTTTGGGGCGCATCCCAGCGCGGGGTGGGCTCCCACCTGGGTCCTCTGGTTGGGCGCTGCTCTTCCGGTCCGCTCACAATCAGGCAAAGGCAACGCCTGACTTCCGGGTCGCCGCGCAATCGCGGCGGCCGTTTCTTTTTCTTCTTTTGCGGTGGCAATCCAGGGTAGGCTCCCGTTTTAACTGAAGACACTTGCGGGGTGGGCACCCGCTAAGTGTATATAAAATAAAACGGCAAAGGTGCGGGGTGGGCACCCGCTCGGTGCCACAATGCGGGGGAATCCTTATGCTGGGGATTCCCTCAAAAGTGATGTGCAGCTCGGCGCTGCGGGGCTCCAGCGTTCTTCTCCTCCTAGAAGTTAGAATATAGCGCTCACGAGGCGCTTAGGAGACACAAAAGTCCTGGAGGTCTTTAGGGATCAAGGGGCAATGCAGGGCCCAGGGAGGCAAGCCCTCATGGCAGCCCCCCTGGGCCCCGGCAGCAGCAAGCCGCCTCCATCAAGAACAGCACACCAGAACAGGAACTGAACATTTTCATGGGGTCACAGCCCCTATATTTATATGCCATTTTCTCTTTGTCTGCAGGACAGGGCTAGGGGAACCAGATGCAACTGGTTCAGGGGGGATTTGTAGTACTTTGTTTTCCAAGCTCCTCTTCCCCTTTGTCTGGTGGGGGCTAGGTGATCAGACCCACCACAGGGGGGCGGAGCCAGCATTCACTAGGGCAGGCACAATCCTATTCAAGGACCAGGCACTTCCCCTCCCACTACTCAAAATGTAGATGTCCCATTCAGCATAGCGCTGACTCACCCTGCCCCTCCTGGAGCCTCACACGCCTCCCAGCCCATGTCACTCAAAAGCCAGACATGCAATTCACATCAGGCAGGCAGACACATAGCACACAGAAATGCCAACTTCTAAAAGTGGCATTTCTAAAATAGTTATAATAAATCTGCGCACACCATTGCGCAGCATTTATTATCACTATTCCAAATATACCAAACTTGACCACGCTGCGCCTCTCATATCAGGAATTACCACTGAAACACTTATCAGGGAATCCCCAATGCATTCCTATGGGAGGGCAGCCCCACAGTAGTGAGAAATCAAAATGGCTGTTTGTCACTACCAGGACATGTCACACACTTAAGGTACATGTCCTATCTTTTACCTACAATGCACCCTGCCCATAGGGCTAGCTAGGGCCTACCTTAGGGGTGACTGACATGCGGTAAAAGGGGGGTCACGGACATGGCACACACTTTAGGTGCCACGTCACAGCGGCAGTAACAGTGCGCGCACTGGCCCTGCAATGGCAGAGGCCTGAGATAGGTTTGAAAGGCTACTTTGGTGGGTGGCGCAATCAGCGCTGCAAGCCCACCAGTAGCATTTAATCTACCAGCCCTGGGTATAGGAGATACCACTTTACAAGGGACTCACAGGTAAATTAAATAGGCCAAACAGGTGTAGACCAATCTTACCACATTTATCCCAGAGAGCACACGCACTTTACACTGAACAGCAGTGCTAAAGTGCCCAGAGTCCTAAAACCACCAACACCATGTCAGAAAAATGGCTAGGAGAAAGGCAAAAAGTTTAGGGGTGACCCTGCAAAAAGGCCAAGTCCAACACAACCCCCTTCCAGCCAAAACGCAGGGTAGACCAATCACCACCTTGATGGGCTTCCCTGCCTTGGGTGATAGAACACGGACGCAGGCCCGCAACTGCAGGGACACCCTCCAGTTCTGCACCTCTCTGAACACACGTGGTTCCCTCTGTCAAAAAGCTCTCAGGACCAACTAGGCTACCCACTGGTACTCCCTAGCTGTCCACGGCCAGGACCAGGCCCTAGGCCACCCAGATGTATTTGGTCCTTGCCAACACACAGAGTGGGGGGAAGGAACCCCTGGCACATAGTAACCATTCTCCACTCTACCTCCCATCAGGGCAGTTCCAAACTGCCACTGATCCTCCAGCCTAGGGTCCGCACCCTCTGGCTGACCAGAAGTCACGGGTGAGGCTCTCCTCCCCCTGCCTCTTCTTCTGGGGTTCCGTGCCCTCCTCCTTGGAGAGGCACCCTCAGAACACAACTCTCCTTCCAGCTGAACTTCTAACAGGAGGACAGCTCACTCAGGCCCATGGAAACTATTTCACTTCGGAGGTACACAGCACACAGCAAAGTCCCTCTTCAAGCAGGTGGGGGGACACAGCACACAGCAAAGTCCCCTTTCCTCTTCCTCAGTGGAAACAACAAACTGCAGGTGATCCCCAGAACACACAGCAAGGGCAGTCTCCTCAGTCTCTTCAGCTGATCCACTTTGGCAGAGATTCCTTCTTGACCTGGAAGTTTCCTAGTCTCCCAACCTAGGGTCTAAACCCTCAGGTTGCACCAGGGTCAGAGGCGAGGACTCCCTCCCTCTGCACCCCTTTCCTGGAGTTCCGCACCCTCCCAACTGGAGTGGTACCTCTGGAAACCAAACCGGTCAGGACAGTGTTTACAGTCATCCTTCCCTCCAGGTCAGGCCGAACCTGAACCTGGCCTCCCCAACCTTGGAGCTAAACCCCGCGGCTGAGCACTTTGCCTGGCACGCCAGGACTTCTGGGGGCGCACACAGCAGCCCCCCGAGGGTAACACGACTCACGCGTTGCGTGACAGTCTGCCTGGCGCAGATCTCCCAACCCCCATCCATCTGACAGTGCGCGAAGATCCCCCAGGACAGAAGTGGTGTCCCCAAGGTCACTTCTAGGAGACTCAGCCCTTATGGCTGGCCCCTGACCCACTGACTCTCCCACTGGGGAACACATCCCCCTCTCACCCCTCACTCTGGACCTCTGCACCCTCCCAACTGGAGCGGTACCGCCAGACACCAGGACAGCTGGAGCTCTAGTTACAGACACTCCACGTCCTCTAGACACTGGGAGATCCTCCTCAAATGTCCTTCAAGTACAGCTTAGGCCCCCGACCTGGCGCTCCCTTAGGGAACCCTCCAGGCCCTGAGACTGGGTTTCAGGCCACCGTGGGACACACCGTCCCACACTCACTCCGTCTCCATTGAGACAGGACGTGAGCCCCTACACCCCTCCCATTCCACTGGGACCTAGCTGGGCTACACTGAACCTCTTCCACCACACAGGACCGGAAGATACCCAAGCCACTACTTTTGGAATCACTCCCCAATGCCTCTTCAGACCCTCTAGCACACAGCCAGAGATATGCCTCCCGTGCAAGCTCCCTGGGATGAGAGAACTCACACCCCAACAGGTGTTGGCGCAACCCTGGAAAACAATTACTGAACAAGTGCTCTCTAACACACAGATTGAACAGCCCTTCAAAATCATTTGCCGTGCTAACCAGCACCCATTCGTCCAGTGCATTCCAACATTCATCCACAAACTCCCCCAAAGACTGGTGAGACAGTTCCTTACTGCCCCTGAATCTCAACCTGTACCCCTCTTACTGGGAACCAGGTACCATACTCTGGGAACGGGGAATGGGACTTCCTGCACTGGACACCATATTGCTGCCACCACTGGATCCCACCCTTACTGGTGAATCCAGACAACTCAAACTGAACTCAGGGGATAAACTACCCTCCAGAGCTAACTTTTTCTCCTCCACACTCCATTTCTTCCCTCCTATCCACCCACTCTTCTGGGGACAGGAAAAGGGATGGGGCACTGGACCCAGCAAGGGACTCCCTATCTATGGGATCCTCCCCACCTACTGGCGTCCTCGCCCTGTCATTTTCTCTCTTCTGCCACCAAAATAAAAGCGCAGAAAACACCATTTAAAAATGACACTCTTGAGGAGAAAACAAAATCAGTAAAAATAATCCCCAACATGTGATTATCTAAATGCAAAGTTTGTAGTGCAACCAGTTGTCGCTGTGGTACTGCGCAAACGCAAGTCCTATCCTCACCGCTGCCAACCAATGTTAGAAATGGGATCTCTGGTTGGCTAAGGCTTGCGCCAAAGCCAGGCAGAGACCACCACTCTAGTCAGGGCAAGGGAGTTACACGCTGAAGATAACCCCTGCTCACCCCCTTGGTAGCTTGGCACGAGCAGTCAGGCTTATCCCAGAGGCAATGTGTAAAGCGTTTGCGCAACACACACACAGCAGCAACACACTAGGCACACTACAAAAGGAACTCCACACAAGGTTATATAAAAAATAGCCTTTGTATTGTCATAAACACATTAGAAACAGAATCACACATTTACACTGTGCCAACTGGCACGGGCAATATTCACAGGGGAATTATATACAGGACCAGGCCAATCGGGCCATGGTCAGAACCATCAGAACAGGTAAGTAAATGCAAATATAAAACACAACCAGTAAATACTGGTACCATAATGACCTAAGCATTATCCTATTAGCATTAGACATAAACCCACATTAGGCCCAATCCTCATTAGCATAAACACATTGCGCAATAGGCCTCACCTGCATAAACACATTATGCAATAACCTCATAAGCATAAACACATTACACATATAGGCACTACCCCAAAACATCATAACATGACATTAGGCAATAAATCACATTAGGCCAAAACCTCATTAGCATAGACACCCTCCTAAGCATAAACACATTACGCATTAGGCCTCACCAGCATAAACACATTATGCGATAACCTCATGAGCATAAACATCATTAGAGGCATAAACCAGGGTGCATAATCACATTTGGCACGTAATACATATCAGGCAGGAACTCAGTAGTGCACCGCAGTAACACCACTACCAGGTGCATACATCACCATAGGGCCTTGCGCCCTTTCACCATCCTACCTATGACCCCCAGGCCAACTGGCCTTCTCGCAGGGCTCAAATGCCCTATGTCCATCAAAGTCAGGGCGCTAAGCTGCCACTTGCAGCTAAAGCAAAAAGTGCGCCATTGCACCAGCCTAAACGTAGCAGCTGCCCACTAATTGCTGGGCAGCTGTGACCACCACTTGTAGGCATTGGCACTCACTGTGCCACATAAACCTCACTGTGGGACTCTCTAATCTTATGCCCACCATTGCAGCTGCCCACTGTCCGGCGGGGCAGCTGTGGCGTAACTGGCAATGGCACCACTGTGCCCCTGACTTCCAAAAAGAAATGCCCCCAAACGTTGTAGCTGCCTGCGCTCTCGCAGGGCAGCTGGGAATAGCACTGGCACCTCTGCGCCTGGTGAGCCCCACTCTGAGGCTCTGTAAATAACTTTTGCCTCACGTTGCAGCTGCCCGTGCTCTCGCGGTGCAGCTGGGGAACTTGTCGCCTGGGCACCAACTGTGCCTGGGGGAGCCCTGATCACCGGGCTCCTCCGGGTGCCATAAAAAGGAAAATGCCCCCTTCGTTGGAGCGGCCCGCTGCCAGGTGCGACCGCTCAGGAGATTCCTAATACTGCCTGGGTGCCCCGTGGCACCTACAACATGAAGACCAGCCTCAGCCCCACTCACCGGACTATGCTGGGGAGGCTCTCCTCCCGCTGGACTCCTCCGGGTTCCTCCTCTGCCTTCACCCGGGCCCCCTCCTGGGACCCGGGACTTCTTGTGGCCGCGCTGCACGTCCGCTTCGCCTGGTCCCCCTTCCTGGGACCGGGACTAAGCTGGAAAGCCCGCAATGCTCTGCACGGCTTCCTCTTCGGTGCAGCAACGCGGGGTGGGCTCCCGCTCGCAGTCTGGCACCTCTCCTCACTCTTCCGGCTCTCTGAGGGGCTCTCCCTTCCACATGGGTAGCACCGCCAGCGGCCAGATTCCGTTTTCCTTCGGCGCACGTCCCAGCGCAGGGTGGGCTCCCGCCTGGTTCCTCTGGTTGGGCGCTGCTCTTCCGGTCCGCCCACAATCAGGCAAAAGCAACGCCTGACTTCCGGGTCGCCGCGCAATCGCGGCGGCCGTTTCTTTTTCTTCTTTTGCGGTGGCAACATGGGGTAGGCTCCTGTTTTAACTGAAGACACTTGCGGGGTGGGCACCCGCTAAGTGTATATAAAATAAAACGGCAAAGGTGCGCGATGGGCACCCGCTCGGCGCCACAATGCGGGGGAATCCTTACGCTGGGGATTCACTCAAAAGTGTTGTGCAGCTCGGTGCTGCGGAGCTCCAGCGCTCCTCTGCTCCTAGAAGTTAGAATATAGCGCTCACAAGGCGCTTAGGAGACACAAAAGTCCTGGAGGTCTTTAGGGATCAAGGGGCAATGCAGGGCCCAGGGAGGCAAGCCCTCATGGCAGCCCCCCCTGGGCCCCAGCAGCAGCAAGCCCCCTCCGTCAGGAACAGCACACCAGAACAGGAACTGAACATTTTCATGGGGTCACAGCCCCTATATTTATATGCCATTTTCTCTTTGTCTGCAGGACAGGGCTAGGGGAACCAGATGCAACTGGTTCAGGGGGGATTTGGAGCACTTTGTTTTCCAAGCTCCTCTACCCCTTTGTCTGGTGGGGGCTAGGTGATCAGACACACCACAGGGGGGCGGAGCCAGCATTCACTAGGGCAGGCACAATCCTATTCAAGGACCGGGGACTTCCCCTCCCACTACTCAAAATGTAGATGTCCCATTCAGCCTAGCGCGGACTCACCCTGCCCCTCCTGGAGCCACACACACCTCCCAGCCCCTGTCACTCAAAAGCCAGACATGCAATTCACATCAGGCAGGCAGACACATAGCACACAGAAATGCCAACTTCTAAAAGTGGCATTTCTAAAATAGTTATAATAAATCTGCGCACACCATTGCGCAGCATTTATTATCACTATTCCAAATATACCAAACTTGACTACGCTGCGCCTCTCATATCAGGAATTACCACTGAAACACTTATCAGGGAATCCCCAATGCATTCCTATGGGAGGGCAGCCCCACAGTAGTGAGAAACCAAAATGGCTGTTTGTCACTACCAGGACATGTCACACACTTAAGGTACATGTCCTATCTTTTACCTACACTGCACCCTGCCCATAGGGCTAGCTAGGGCCTACCTTAGGGGTGACTGACATGCAGTAAAAGGGGGGTCACGGACATGGCACACACTTTAGGTGCCACGTCACAGCGGCAGTAACACTGCGTGCACATGCCCTGCAATGGCAGAGGCCTGAGATAGGTTTGAAAGGCTACTTTAGTGGGTGGCGCAATCAGCGCTCCAAGCCCACCAGTAGCATCTAATCTACCAGCCCTGGGTATAGGAGATACCACTTTACAAGGGACTCACAGGTAAATTAAATAGGCCAAACAGATGTAGACCAATCTTACCACATTTAACCCAGAGAGCACACGCACTTTACACTGAGCAGCAGTGCTAAAGTGCCCAGAGTCCTAAAACCACCAACACCATGTCAGAAAAATGGCTAGGAGAAAGGCAAAAAGTTTAGGGATGACCCTGCAAAAAGGCCAAGTCCAACACACAGTCACGGGGAAATTCTCACGAAGGTCTCAGGCTGCAACAGGGCACACGCACACAGCGTCGGTGAGACTCACTTGAGCTCTGGGTGTACACGATCACAGGGCAATCCTCACGAAGGTCTCAGGCTGCACGAAGCACACACACACAGCGTCGCTGAGACTCACCTGGACTCCGGGTGCACACAATCACAGGGCAATCCTCACGAAGGTCTCAGGCTGCACGAAGCACACGCACACAGCGTCGCTGAGACTCACTTGGACTCCGGGTGCCCACGATCACAGGGCAATCCTCACGAAGGTCTCAGGCTGCACGAAGCACACGCACACAGCGTCGCTGAGACTCCCTTGGACTCCGGGTGCACACGATCATGGGGCAGTTTTTACGCAGGTCTCAGGCTGCAAATAGCACACGCACACAGTGTCACTGAGACCCACCTGGAAACTTTTATGTTCCTGAGTTTCCACAACAGGGAGCCAGCTCTCCTCGGGCCCTTGGGGACAAGTTACTTGAGGACACAGCACACAGCAAAGTCCCCTCAAGCAGGGGGACACAGCACACAGCAAAGTCCCTTAGCCTCTCCTTGGTTAAATCAGCAAACTGCAGGCCAGCCCCAGAACACACAGCAAGGGTCAGTCCTTTCCTTCAGTCTCTTCAGCTGTTTCTTCCTTGGCAGAAGTTCCTCTTGACCACGAAGTAGTTTCAATCCTTTTCAGTCTTGATCAGTCCTTTTCTGTCTTGAACAGTCCAACGTTCAGGGGTTTCAGCTCTCATAGTTATACCCCTAAATGTCTTTGAAGTCTTTGTGTTCAGGGGGGCACTGACCCCTGTCTAAACCAGTTCTGGGTGTCTCCCTGCCAGTGACCTCTTTTTCCTTTGATTGTGGGGGTCTGGGTCTTCAATCACTCAGCAGGAGATGGAGCCATTGTTTTATGGCGGCATCCCAGGCCGCTTCACCTCCAGGGGCTACTCCTCCCCCCTACACTCCAGATGCAGGTCAGCCTGTTGCTGGCTCACCTTCTCCCTGGGTCAGGACATTTCCCAGATCCTATCACATTCAAATCCAGACAGTCAATCCACAACCAGGCAGAGGCACACAGAATTGTTAGAACAAAAAAAACAGCCACTTCTAAAAGTGTGGTTTCTAAACACACAATGCAAAAACCACCTTCAGAAAAAGATGTGTTATTAAATTGTGAATTCAGGCACACTAAACTTCACCTTTCCATCTTAAGCCTATGGGAAGATAGGCTGGAAACATATTACACAGCCTCCCCCATTCTGTCCTATGGGCAAGTTGGCCTTGCAATAGTGAAAAACGAAATGGAGAGTATTTCACTGTCAGGAGATGGTACACACCTTAGTACATGTCCTACCTTTACCATACACTGCACCCTGCCCAGGGGGGTACCTTGGGCCTACCATAGGGGTGTCTGATGTGCATAAAAAGGGAATGGTAAGGCCTGGCAAGTGGGTGCACTTGTCAGGGCAACAAGGCAGTTTAACAAACTGCGCGCAGGCACTGCAGTGGCAGGCCTGAGATCTCTCTGTAAGGCTACTGGCGTGGGTGGCCCAATTAGTGCTGCAGGTCCACTAGTAGCATTTGTATTACCAGCCCTGGCACACATAGTGCACTTTACTAGGGACTTTACTAGTAAGACAAATATACCAATTATGGACAACCAATTACCATTACACTTTATACAGGGAGCACTTGCACTTTGACACTGATCAGCAGTGGCAAAGTGCCCAAAGCATCTAAGCCAGTAAAGCGAAATCCATCACAGCATCAAAAATAGAAGAGGTAGAGGCAAAAAGTCAGGGGTAATCACGCCAAGAAATGCCAGGTCTAACAGGAGAGAAAAAAGGTGGGGGCATATTTACAAAAGAAGTGACAGGGCGCGGCGTTAGCCTTGTTGGCTTAACGCCGCGCTCTGCCACTTCTGAAATGCAGGGCTGTACCGTATTTACAAAAATACAGTGCAGCCCTGCATTTCTCCCTGTGCTGGCACTAAATGTAGCAGCCTAGCGCCAATGCAGGCACCCTTGCACCAGAGGGTAGGATTCTTTATGTGCAGGAAGGTGTGCCTTCCTGCACATAAACAATCTGAAATGGCGTTTGTAACTTCTATGTGTGCTGCTTTGTCTAGCACACATAGATGTTGCAACACGTCATTTTTTAAATGATTGTTTATGTGCAGGATGGGACACCTTCCTGTACATAAACAATCAATGGCGTTTGCTGTTTCTCTGTGTGCTGCACAATGCAGCACACATGGAAAAAGCAAAAACAAGGAGAATTTGAACATTTCTCCTCATTGCGCCAGGGTAAGACCAGGTTTTCCCTGGTCTTAATTTTGGCACTGCCCCATATTTATGCCACTCTTGTAAATATGGGGAGCGTCAAAATCAATGGCTGTTCGGTGTAGTGCCCAACACAATACCCATTGCCTGCCCCTTTCACGCTATGTATAGCGTGAAAGGGTGCCTTATTTACAAGCCAGCATTAAGCCGCATTAAGTGGCTTAACGCTGCCTTGTAAAAAAGGTGAGGCCCATATCGCCACAGGAACGTCACTAAAAGTGACATTCCTGTGGCGATAGGGGCTTGTAAATATGCCCCTTGGAGATATGCTGGTTTAACCATACTCTATAAAAGGTGAAACAATACTTGACATAACTGGTCGATCTTTGTATTCAGCATTACTTTTTTCCACAGGGAGTTAGGCATACTCAGATCTCCATCAGAGAGATCCATAATTAAGCCATACCAGGCTGCACCTTCTTTCGTTGTAGGCTGTTGATTAAAAGCTCCTCCAATTTGTTGGTGCCAGTTTTCTCTCTTCCCATGGCTCAGGACCAGCTTTGTAACTAATAAAATGTGAACCTTGACACCATCTTTTTAGTTATGCTCTGAAATTGATCCCACAAGCAAAGTTCCCCATCTTGAAGGATCTGGCCCCATTCATTAATGCCCACTTCCCTTAGATTTACTGCCAACTTATCCTTCAAACATTCTGGGATGAACAGAGAATGCCAGATTGGAGCATACCTGATATAGTATGACAGATTAGTCGTTCAGCTGATCTGGGCCCACAGTCGAGCAGCCGCCTGCACAATTTTAATCTTACTTTTTTGAAAAATATTTGGTTTCTAAATCTGTACATACATTTTGACCCTCTTCCTTCCACTTCATTTAGCAGGACATCCCATAACTGGTCTCCTCTGGACCCACAACTCCCAGTCAGTGGCAACTTAAAATTATTAATTGAAAAGCACACGCACATAGTTGGAAATATGGCAGCGCATTACCTCCTTTATCATATTTCCGATGCAATTTTCTTCTTGCGATTCTCGCCCCCTCGGAATCCCATATAAATGAGTCCTTTCTACCCTGAAGCTTTTTCAGCCATGCATTCTCAAAATGAAGGGGTATCACATTAACAAGGAAAGGACATTTCGGAAGAATCAACATTTTTATCAGATTTGTTCTCCCAAATATTGTTAGTGACAGGTGAGACGAGCTAAGTAGCAATCAGTTTGTTTTTGCCAATGTCTTGTTAAAATTCTGTTCTGCAAGTTTTTCTAGAGAGCTACTAATCTTTAGTCCCAGATATTTCAGTTTCTTCTTTATTAATTGATGACTCTAATCTATGCTCCACACCATGACCTCTGTCTTTAGCAGATTAGCCTCATATCCCAACACCTTCCTAACTTTTTTGTCAAGTGGTCTAGTCTTTCCAATGTGGGGAGTAGATCTCCTGTGTTAACCATTACATCATCTGCATATAGGGATATTTTCATCTTCCATACACTATGTATAAATGGTTTAATCCCCTTCTCTATCCTAATCTTTTCGGCAAAGGACTCAGGGCATTATTTACAAGGCCCTTGCGCCACTTTTGAGTAATTTTTAACATGGGAAAAGTGACGCAAAAGTGGCGCAAGGGGCTTGTAAATCTGCCCCTCAATATATTAATTAAAAAGTAGGGGGGAAAGTAGGCTGCCCTGTCTAGTTCCTTTTGTTATCTTAAAGCTTGCTGTTAGGTCACCATTTAACAGAATTCTGTCAGTGGGAGCTTTATAAATACACCAAAAAACCCTACAGAACTTGTCGCTCAGATTATATTGTCCCAAGAGGGTACTCAGATAATGCCAGTTCACCCTATCAAATGCCTTAGTGGCGTCAAGTGTTATGATAGCAAGGGGGAACTTTTTTGATATTGCCAAGTCTACAGCCCCTATTAACTCATGACTTAGACCATGTATAACCCTCCCTTTCTCAAACCCTTTTCAATCTTCTACTATTAGCCTTCTGAATACTTTCCCCAGCCTCTTAGCCAATAGATTCGCAGTTTGAGAGGGAGATTAGCCTATAAAACTCACACATCAGGGTCCTTCTCTGCATTTAAGATTAATGTGATAACTGCCTCCTCCCAAGATTTCGGGAGTTGGGCTCCTTCGTCCAAAATCCCTGCAAAGATCTAGGTCATAACCAGACTTATTAGGTCTCTTAGGCTTAGATAAAATTTATTTGATAGTTCATCTGGTCTGGGTGCCTTCCCTCTCTTGCTTTTATTAACAGTCAGAGTAACCTCACTAGGACTTATCTCAAGAGTTTCCTTCACTTCTGCAGAGAGCTTCCTAACTGCCTGACCTTCCAGCCATTTGTTCACCTGAATCTCTGTCACATTCATATTCTCTGTATATAGAATCTCGAAAGACTCTACAAAAGCCTGCTCCACCTCGTTACACTCTACTAATCTATTCCCTGTTGTCCTACATTTTATTTCTCTTATCTCATTTCTCATTAACTCTGTCTCAGTTTTCCATGCCAGGAGCTTCCCCACATTCTTGCTATATTCGAAGTGTGCTAATTTACTCGCCTCCCGATGAGCTCTGACCCTTTCTTCCAAGATTGCATTCAAACAAAGCCTCCGTTCCTGGATCTCCTTCAACAACCTCTCGTCTAACTTTTCCTCAACAGCCTGCTGCCTTCAATTTCTTTCCAGTACAGCTATCTTCTGTTCCAGATCCCGAACTACTTTCTTATACTGCTTATTCTTCTGAGCTGAGAAACCAATTAGAACCCTCCTTCTGTACGCTTTGTAGGAGTCCCATACAGTATGTATGGCCACAGCATTGTTATTAATTGCAGGAAATTATGTTGTACTTGTTCTTAGAGTCTTTATTGTTTCTTAATCTTTCAACAGGGAATGGTCTAACGTCCACCTCCACATATTTTTACCTGATTCCACTCTCAGATCTAAGACCACTGCCGCATGATCTGATAAATGGGCAGCAACATTTTTCATATTTTTGATATCTGCTTTTAGTGACTGATCTGTCAGGAAATAGTCTATCCTTGATCGGTGTTTATATTTCTTGTTGTGGTATGTATATCTCTTTTCTAAGCCTTTCTCTCTCTCTAAAAGTCGCACAGACCTAGCTGTTTCATCAGGGATCTAACATGCGCTTGCATTTTAGAGCAGAAACGTGTTCTGCTATTTCTTGATCTATCCAAGTGGTAGTCCATCACAACATTGAAATCCCCTTACATAATTATCATAAATTGGGTTTCAGCCAACTCTAAACATAGATTTTGAAGGGGTTCTACATTGTCTATGTTTGGTCCATAGTATCCTACCAGCGTGTAATTTCTATCAAATATTTTCACAGTTGCAATGGCCCATCTCCCCTTCTTATCTGTCTTATAACCCAATATGGAGACCTTCACCTGTTTTTAATTCAGAATAAGCACCCCTTTTGTATGGGAGTTTTGGTCCATGCAAACTATCAGCTGTACCCACTTCTGTGTTTTAAAAGTATCTAGGCATTCAGATATGGTCAGGCGTGATTCTTGTAGAACAATTATTTTGGCTGGGGCATTCCTCAAATATTGAAAAATCTTAGCTCTTCGGCTCCTAACTCGTAGCCCATTTACCTTCCAAGATAAGATTTGAATTCCTTTGCTACCCATCCTGTCTTGCTGTATGCTTTGGGGCTTATAATGTGGCGGCACACCATCTTTGAGAGTTTGTAACGCAAAAGGGCACTTTATTTTTTTCCTCCCTCTATGCTCCCCACCCGAACACCCTACCTACTCCCCCACCAAGAGAACCATCCCTAACTCTTCTTAGCTATCATAGACATATTTGGATCTCACCAGGAAGTAAACCGGGATTACCTAGTGGAACAACACTATGAAGAAATTAGTGAAAGGTGACTTGTGAGAAGTAAACATAAAAAGAAAGAAGAAGAAAACAAAAATGAGGAACAATCTTATATGACCGAATAGAGGTATCAACAGATAACACTGCAGTCATAATATCATAGTATCCTAGTACGTGGGCTTCCTACATAATTAGTCAGGCCCTGAAATCACACTTGATTTGCCCTAATATTCTCTAGTAAAGTATCTGCTTCCTCTTGGTCTCTCAAAATATACATTTTATTATTAATCATCACACGTAAGACTGCCAGGAAACGTAGTTGGGCCAACCCCCCCCCCCACCTTTTTAAACCCATCCATCCTTTTTCCTAACTGCCACTGTCTGTTTAGCGTGGCTTGAGAGATATCAGATCTAATCTCAAAGGAGAAGTCTTTCCTGGTTAGAGAGCCTGCTTTCATGGCTGTATTCAAGATCCTGTCCTTTACAGCATATGTAACAAAATTTACCAGGATTCTGCGTGGTTTTACTTTATTTGTGTTCTTCCTGAAAGGGTCTCAATGGACCCTATGTATGTCCCTAACCAAGATCTTTTTCGGGCCTTCCCATGCTCCACTACACCTCAATAGGTCAATTATGAAGGTTTTAATATCCTCTCCCTCACTTCCTTCCGGCACATTCATCACCCTGATATTGTTCCTCCTTGCATCATTTTCCAGTGACACTAGTTTGTCTTGGCTTTCCTTAAATTTCACTTTCAGCCTGTTCATCTCTTGTCTATCCTGAGTGTATTTTCTCTTAGCTCAGCCACCGATTTCTCCAGTGCTTGTGTTCTTTGAGATAGAAATTGGGTTGTTAGTTGTGAAAGATGTAAGGTCTGCACAAGTAATAGGTCCACACTTGTCTCCTTACTGAGAACCAGGTACCTCATTGTAGCACTTGACTCTCTTAGGGTAGCAAAACAGACCAGTCCAAGTCCTACTCAGGGGAGGTGGTGTTAGCTGGTAATCTCCATTCACCGGCACGCAAAAACAACACTCAAACAATCTATCTGAAGCAGTGCTTTTTATTTGAAAAAGGAAAACTACATTTGTACGACACACACTAGTAAATACTCTACATTCATTTGCAAATATATACATTAAATAGATGAGGATACCTTTGATGATATTCTGAAATCACATTTAACCTCTAGTTAGTCATGACCCCCATAATCATAACAGCCTCCACCTATACCAGATGCAACATCACAATATAAGGGAGTGTCAGTGTAAAAAAAGGCAGGCCTATTGGGTTTATCAAAGGGTCACCACATCAATATATAAGGCAAGCCTTTTGGCTTTGTCAAGGGGTCATCTCATCAGTAAACCAGTAAGCACAGGTTAAGATACTCCCTTTACATCAATGAAATCAATAAACATGTTGAATGCATTCATCATGTATATAACCATTGTAATGTTTAACAATATTAATTGTCAACAAAGCATTTATAGTCAAACCATCATTAAACATGAGTTACAGTCCTTCTTTTACTGGAGAAAATATGTGACATATCTACTAAGATATGGTGTATTTTTTCTCTCCCAATGCCCTGGTGCACTTTTGGCAGCCATGCGCCAACACACGTACCGTTGTGCCATATTGCAGTTTGCCTTCTCTGAAGCATAGGTTTTGTACTGGAAGTGGTTTATTTGGGTACAAAAACTATGCTCTAAGGGTTTTCCCACATTGTATGTATGCTATACAATGTAGCACACATGCAAAGTTGGGATAAAGTTGGACAACTTGGCATATGGAAGGGAGGCAACCATGGCAAAATGCTGGCCCAGACATACTGCGGTAACTTTTGACATAAGGGTCCCTATGTTCTACTGTTGCTATCAATTGAAGAATTTTGGCACTGGCATAGTTTATGTCATTTTTGTTATAAGGGACACCCATGGAATATGGGGGCACCTATGACAAAATGTTGATTCTGGTACAATTGAAGGTCGTTTTTGACACATGGGGGCACCCATATCACATTTTGAAAAAAAGGGTCAAGTTCTGAGGAATATCATGATTCATTGGCCTGGTACACCATGAAAGGATTCGAATATTTAAATGATTGCCCTTTCGGCGCCTATGGTATTTTAGCAAATTTATGTGAAAATTGTGCTTAAGTGCACAATTTCATCCCATTCTTTTCACATTTTTCATGAGGGGGAGAAACCACCTAAAAAAGGTCTGGCTTACTTGCTTTGCTCGCTCACTACAGTTCAGGGCAAGTACTATGAGCTAGAACTTTCAGGGATCAAGTCAGCACCATAAATTAGGTGGTACCTAAAATAGACAGTTGTTCATGTTATTCTGTTATACTAATGATGATGTTAATATGGAACTACAGCAATGTCAATTTTTGTGGTGTTAGCGTCATGTAACATGCCTTCCTAGAATAAAAAACAAGGTCAAGGGTATATGATGTCACTTCCTGTGATGTCATTAAGGCCACAGGGTATGAAATGTCACTTTCGCTACCACTGGAATTTTGGTGAATTGACACCCATGCTGCAGCTCCAACCATGGACGTTTGAGAACATGTTTTGGCACAAGCACTTAGGGGCATATTTACAAGCCCCTTGCGCCACTTTTGCGCCGCGGTTGCGTCACTCATGTGACGCAGCGGCGACGCAAACCATGCGCCACGTTGCGCAATATTTACAACGTGACGCATCTAGGGAGATGCGTCACGATGTAAACCCCTGCGCCACATGAAACCTGCGTCAGGTTTCATGTGAAATCTACAAGATTTCACTGAGTCGTTTTACGCCCATGCTGCGTCAAAACCCTGCGCCTGCTTGAAGCAGGCGTAAGGATTGATGCACCATGTTAGGGATAGGGCACCCCGAGCATTGCTGGAGCTGCGTCGCGCTTGCGACGCGACTCCAGCAATGCGCCGCCTTTCCGTCGGGGGATGCGACACGCATCTGCCATTCTGTGCGCCACGGCGCGCCGCATTGTAAATGCGGCGCATCGGCGGTGGCGGAAGGGCAAACTTGCGTGTCGCATCTTCCCTGGCGCATCCCTGCTGATTTGCAGGGATGCGCCAGGGAACGTAAATATGCCCCTTATTGTTTTACCGGTTAGGTGCAGGACAATGCAGACCAAGAAATATGTCATTATATTAGTACTGAACAATCTACAGATATCTTGATGATGGGAATTTTGATAGGTAATGTGTGTGGGCTGTCACAAATAATATGGGATGTTCTTACAAATGGTGGATATTCAATTTCTGAATACACCCAAATAAATGATATTTTTTACAGAATTTTGTCCTGACAACTAGGGGACAGCTAGGGTGTATTGAGTGTATTGACTGAGACTGCATTAGGCAAACAGCATATTTAGCCACTTGCCTACATATTTGGTACCAAGAAACACGTGTAAGGTTTCATGCATGGTTCAAGGAAACACAGTTTTTTCAGACTAATATTTGGTCTAGTGAGACTTTTGATCTAAGGGCCTGATTATAATGTTGGTCGGAGTCGCCTCCGACTGACATCACTGTGGTTTCGGAACCGACCGACCTTGGGTCGGTGGTCCAAAACCACAATTACGATGCGACCGCCCATGGTGTGGTCGCAAACTCCCATTTCCCTATGGGAGCTTGTGTGTAGGTCGGAAACCTGCCGCAGCACAAGCTCCTATAGAGAAGTGGGAGTTACTGTAAATCCCTGCACCTTAAGGTGTCTGCCACACGGTTCAGGGATTTCCCCCCGGCCCACAACCGTAGGCTGGGGAGAGAAGGGGGCCCTGCTATGGGCCCCCATTGTCGCTTTCTGACAGGCTTTCCACGTCGGAAAGCCCAATATGGAAAGCTTATCAGAAACCGACATCATAATCCTGATGGTGGCCGTCCATAAGGGATTATATTGGTATTCCAACAGGCAGACGGGCTCCTTGAGCCAGTCGGAAGCCAGCCAGATTTACCGGCCGGTTTAAACTCAGACCACCTTCTTTGGAATAAGGCGGTCGGAGTTTAAACCATGGATGTCTGTCGGAAAGCCTCTGACCAGCGGTCCAAATGAGACCCTAAATGTGTTCAGCTGTATGGTGAATCTCTGGCTCCATCTTCAAACGACAATTTAGCTAGATCAATGTAAGGGACTCTGTACCTCTGGTCTTTTAACTTAACATCATTAAATGAAAACACGTGTCCCCACATTTTAGTAACTTTTCAACCGTTTGAGCATAAAACAACATTTTTTGTTAAAATCTGCATATTATTTGTTACTGATTATGTGGCAAATGCGAGATATCCATATGTATGAGGAAAACGCTGCGGTCACATAATTATATTGATGTAGCTTAGGCATAAGGCTTAATTACGAGTCTGGCGGTCCATGGATTGCCAGACGCGTGGTGGCGCGGCGGTGGCGGTCTCCCGACCGCCCTATTTAAATAAGTGTGGTCAGCCTGCCATTGCCCCGCCGCAGCCACCAGGGAACCACCATTCCCTGGTGGTGGTGTGCGGTGTAGAGGCAATAATATGCTTGGCAGGACCGCCACGGTCCCGCCAAGCATATTACAAGTTTTCTCTCTGCTATGGTTTTCATGCAGGTTCCGCCGCCATAAAAATTGTGGCAGAGAGGAAAGAAAGGGGGACCTGCGGGGCCCCCTGGTGCCTCACGCCCTGTGGATGCACACAGGGGGGGCACAACATGTGCCCCCCTGTGTGCATGCACACCAGTTCCTGCACGACATGGACTTTACAGTCCATGCTGTGCAAGAACTGTTTTTAGGCGTTCCCATTGCGTTGCCCATTTTCTGAGGCACCATTGTGGAACGCCAAAAACTAGCCCACCAGACAGGAGGAAACTCCTAATCTGGCGGGTGGCCTGACCACAGGTTTTGCAGTGCAGCGGCGTGTGGACCCAATGCCGCACCGCCTAACTGTTAATCAGACCCATAGTCATATTTTCACTGGTTAATGCAGTATGATTGGATTTGAATTGGCAAGAGTTTTCAAACAGTAAGGGCTAGTAGTGAAAATCATATGATACACCGTTTATGAAACAGGCGAAAGTGACTAGTGCACAATAGAGACGAATTAAGTAGAAAAACAAAATCGCACTTTGCAGTGCACTGAGATCACATTTCAGGACTGCTTCATCTTTTGTTGAAGGTTTTGTATGCCTGCGATTAAATGTAATAAGGTCAACAAATGGATTATTTCTAACATTAGAAGAGGGCGCCGTTTAAGAAACAGAAGGCATGCGTGCTCTGTGGCTACGAAGTACAAATGAAATGAAGCCTGACTCGTCACAGTAGTGGGAAGCTTCGACAACCGCTGCAAATCAATGAGAGCGTCCCTTCTGTCACGGAAGCAGACAAGGCCTATTATTTACAGTAATTTAAAACAAAGAGCTGAACAGCTTGAAAAGTAGTTGTTGTATGGCTCCATGATTACCGAAAACGGACATATTCAGACATTGTTATGCTCAAAGGAGGAAAAGCTACATCTGTCAACCCATACATTTGGCAGTTTTTAGAATGATTACATTTAAAAACATTTCATTGTCGATTCGCAATTGCCCAAACAACTCTGCTGCAAGAAATACTGCACATCTGACAACACTGCAGAGTGTAAACAGTTCCCGAGAGGCATGCAAAAGAGAACAGCAGGGGGTTTGAACCAAAATGCGGGGAACGTAGAATGCTTACGAGGTGTAGAGAAAGCATGTTTCGTTCCTTTATGCAGCTATTTTGATGTTGGGAAGCAGGATTTGTAGTTGGTCGTCGCAGAGCTCACAGCACAGAGGCGTAGCTACCATTGGTGCGTAGATGCAGTGGCACAGGTGCCCAGAGCCACGAAGGACCCTTTGCACTCTGATATTTGCTGTATTTTACCACCCGAACAGTAGTTAAAGAGGCCATTTTCATTGCTTGCACCAAGAGTCACTGCATTCTTCATTTGCTACTGATCGAGTAATTTATCTCTGCCACCAGTGCGATATGTTTTTTCCTGTGACGTAGCATGTAGAACGTGTTCACCTTTTGAAAATGGTATGACTTTGACCTGCTGTTACAGTTATCGCTTTGCACCCCTTCTCCTCTCTACCAGCACAGACTCTGCCGTTCTCAGTCAGCAGAGTTGCCTCTGCGACAACGTGGTGTTAATTGGTGTTTGCTGATGGTGTGATAACACATGGATGGGCTATATAGGAAAGTATTTTGTGCTTTAGCTTCTGCGACAGCGTGTTGTGTCTTTAGGCTTAGGGTATTAACACGTTGCTTTAGGTACCAGCTGTAGACGCTGTGTGCACCGCACGATGGCAATTTTAAACTCTGATAGAATCACTTCTACTCTTAAACCCTACCTATAAAGACAACATGAATATTCTTTCTAATTAGCGATGCTTATCATTTCCGCAAGTTCTCTGAAAAGTGCTATGACCGTTATTAGGAGGTTGAATAAAACATGCTATTTTCCACAAACATCCACAACTATTTATTTTGAGAACCATCTGTCCAACTCTTTTCCTGAATAGTACCTATAATGGTAAAATACGAAATATGCTAATTCTCTAAAGTGACATGCAAAACAAACTATCCCATGTTCACTTTACGCCAGTGGGAAGAAGTGATTTACTACTCTCTTTTCGGCTACACTGTTCACGGATTCTGGCCAGCCAGATGGTTTAATGTGTTAAGTACAGGCTACAGGTCATAAGTTTAAACCCCAGCAGGGCCAATGCAGCCTTTCATCATTTAAAAGTTGATACAGAATAAAACATTATATTGGGGGAAGAACAGCAGCTGTTACTTACAATTCACAACTAAGGGCCTCATTATGATGTCAGTCGGAAAGGCTACGAACGGCATTCGGATTTTCCTAAGCCGTGTCGGAACCTATGTTTCCGACCGACTCGGAAACATTTCTGACCGACCAATTACGACAGATGTTAACTGTTCGGTCTTTCCGACTCGGTTCCGACTGGCATTTGGAGACTCCAAGTCGGTCGGAGCCAAATGTTACATCTCTACGGACCGCGTTTCCGACCGACGTATTACGATGTCGGATTCGGACAGCCTTTCCGAATTTGTCTGTCTGACACGAAAAGGCTTTCGGAAAACCTATTGCACACTTCAAGGTAGCCCGAAGAATGAAATGCGTTCAATACTGGAAGCAAATATAATCTTACATAAGTTTGCGTTCTTTAAAGTTAGGTACAGCTAGCTTATTTTATAAGCATGCATAAGAATGTCCATGTTATTGTAGCATGCCCGCAAATGTAATGGAAGGACAAACTAAACTCTGCTTAGCAATGAACAGATAGATAAGCATAAAGACCAGGCATCG
Organism: Calotriton arnoldi; assembly: GCA_963921515.1. Classification (NCBI taxonomy): domain Eukaryota; kingdom Metazoa; phylum Chordata; class Amphibia; order Caudata; family Salamandridae; genus Calotriton; species Calotriton arnoldi. The sequence continues at coordinate 508,774 of CAWUFW010000043.1, forward strand.
TAGATAAAAGGTGTGTCGCACCTCAAGTGTATTTTATTAGTAGACAAATCATCCTCCAGTTACTGCTTGCAAGATTCATCATCCGTAACATTTTGAAATCCAATGACAACTTTGTCCTATTAAGGTTAAATATCGCACAGTATTCATAATGCCCTTAAGTCGTGAGAAATGGTACCCTGGCTCATTGTGGAAGGAAAAGAGAAGAGGGTGGTAGGCAGCACTAATGGATGTTACTTTGGGTATATTCTGCAACATGATAGTAGAAGATTCACATCCATTATCGTAAAATTGAATGATTTTTAGCAATTCAAATAAATTATAAGTGTTTAGTGTTTTAGAATATCTTAATATGAACACAAATATAGAGGTGTTTACATTCACATGAAAGAGTGTTGTAAACAGCTGTGAATATAAACAGAGTCTGATAAAGCTGAGCCTTCTGCAGGAATTATAGTAATAATTATGCAACTTATCATGTGGAGTGCAGTGCAGTAGCTGCATGCATTAAACTGCGTGCTTTCATCCTAGCATCAAATAACGTTAAGCTGAAATTACTATTTGGCATGTGTAATTTAGGCTGAGGGATAAGTCTGTGCCAAATTTCATGGGCCATGGCATGCCATATAGAAAATGGAAACTCATTTTCTGTAATTGATATCATAGGTTCCAAAAGGACCTACTAGAAAGCGGGCCTAGAATGGAATGCACGTCTGTTGTGCAAGTGAATGTGAATCAGTTTCAATGATTGCATCCATGGCTCAACTTTGGTATCTCTGCCCAGTGCTTGAATTTGAGCGGGTGGTTTCTGGTGCTTGGTACCGGCACTTAATTGTAAACACAGGCACTTATGGCAGTCTGTCACATGGTGGCAGTGTTTGTCTCATTTAGAGAAAATATTAACAACAGTTGTTTATTAATTCAGTATAAATTAAAAATCCCTAATGCCTGCTGACAAACCCATTCTTATTGCTTTGGAGGCCTGGAATAATCAGAATTGTCACACTTGTAGGAGTGTGATGGATAGTAGTTGTGTTGCTACTGCTCTGACCACATTCTTCCTGTTGGAGTAGCACCACTACAAGCTCCCCATCCTGCTAAACTTGCATCTGATCTATAATCATCTTGGGATTCTCCCTAAAGATAGCTTTTCCATTCCATGCCTCCCTATTCCTTAACCACCACACAAGATCTCCTTTTGTTTCCTCTGTGAGTACAATCTGTTCTGAATATCTCAAACCACCTCTCAAATGCTTGGCTTTCAACCTCTGAAGCGCTCGATAATTCAAAGGACCTGGGAAAATAGCCTAAATCATTGAGGAGAACAGTCCTACTATTTCTAACATCCTCAAAGATATCTTTTCCAAACTCAACACCTTCCAAATCTCCTTCCTTATCCTTTTGATCTTTTCTTTGGGCAACTTCAATTGGCCTTGCACCGTATTCACCATGAACCCTAAGAACTGGGTTTCCTGACACAACTTCTGTCTGTTCACAACAAAACCTAGATCCTCCAACAATGTAACAGCCATCCTAGTGTATTCCTCTACTTTCAATCTGTCCCTATCCATTATCAAAATGTCATCTAAATATATTATTATACACACTCCACGTTCTCTTGAATATGCCTCCAAGGGGCCGATGATAGGCTGAACGGTAGACAAACAAACTTCAACATCTTTCCAATCCACCTGAACTGAAGAAACCTTTGATGGGGTTCCCAAATTGGAATCATCAGATAAGTGTCTTTTAAATCCAATTGTGTCTACCAATCCCCTGTCTGTAACACATCTCTCAACAAATGCTCACCCTCCATCTTGAAATGGTGGTATTCTACTAAATTGTTTGTTGCTCAGGTTTATCACAGGCCTCATACCCTTGTCCTTTTTCTTCACCAGAAAAATATTATTTACAAACCTCTCTAAATGATTCCTTACTTCTGCAATTGCACCCTTTCCTTCCAACTCTTGAACCTCCTTGCTTACCAATTCTGACATTTCCGTACTGAACCTTATTATACCTGAGAGATGGTGCTGAACAGGTTCCATTATAAAGTCTATGTGATAACCTTGCACTGTCTCTAGAACCCTAGGATCTCTTGTTATCCAAATCCACTTGTTGAAAAACTGAGCAGGAATGCGGCCCAATTTTAATATGATAAAAGTAGGGTCTAATCTTACCTGATCACCGAGTTCAACTGTCTTCACGGCTCCCTCTAGTTCTCAATCTTTGGCTTTGGGGATAGAAATTCCTTGGTTGATAAGAGGTCTGATACTGATTGGGCCTGAAACCTCGCAAACACAAAGTCCTAGTGATGCCCTAACCATGGCCGGTAAACCAACCTCTTGTTCACCCGGACCCTCCAAAAACACAACGGTCAAAGACCTTCTTAATCTCACGTTGAGACATCTGCAAAGAACTAAATGCCCCAACACATTTGGACATGTCCTTAATAAAGTTGTCTCCAAACAGCAAACCATTTGCAGCCTCACCTACCTCATTATTGGCCAATTCCACCAACTTTGGATCAATGTTTAGCAAGATACTTTTCCTATGCCCCACTGATATGGCTGCATTTGAATTCACAAGCAGACACATTGCTCTTTAAATCCACTCTCTAAATTCTTCAACATCTAAAGTCTTTTTTGAAATGTAAGTATCTTCAGTCATATCAAAGATTTTAGTTAATGGCCCTGTCAAACCCAGTATCATGTCCTGACACATTCTTAGGCCCTTGTCTAGGCCCTTACTGGGGTCCCGTCCCCCTTTACCTATAAATGCTAATATTTTGGCATCAAGGTCTAGCGTCATTGAGACCTTATTAGCCAAATTTGGCCTTGGGCATTTCTGAACTTAGCCGCAGGCGCACATCTTTAGGAATCTGCTTCCTCAGCCAGGTCTCCAGATATTCAGCCACATGAGGTGCTGGGGACCACCTAAGGGGAAAGTGGTTGCTTCAGAAGCATAGGATCAAACATAAAGTCTCCTAAGAAATTTGTTCGAAACTCAGTTTCCCCACTTCTTATGCCTTCTAAGGGCTCAGAACACAAAACATTTATTTTGTCTCCCTCACCAGAATCAAATTCTGATGAGCAACTCAACTCCACAGCTGCACTGCCAGAAGACTAATCACAAAGGACAGTAGAATGTCTACGAACACTTTTAGGTGTTTTAAATTCCTTCCCTGGACGCTTCCTCTAGTCCCATTGCGCGTCTTCAACACAACCATGCTTTGTTCCTTCAAATCTGCTGAAAACCTATTCAGCATGTTATTTATTTTTTCCTTAAAAGAGATTTCCATACTCCCTAATGAAGTTGACTCATTCATTTTCAGAATTCTCACTTCTCCAAAGTAAAATCTAAATAATAATCTAATAGCTGAATAATTTCTGATAAACTTGTCCTTACTAACAGCCACAAGAAAACACACTCTAAAGAACTCTAATTTACTATGAATTATTTGTAAAACCTATCCTTAACAAAAAGCTAAACCTAATCAAACTCAATTCTACTGTAACAAACTGCCAGATCAAATATCCTCTTGTTCACTTCTATTCCTATTGCTTAATCGTCGCATCAGCTGAAACAATATCTGCTTCAGCTGTAACTGAAAAAACGGCTCTATCTATCCCAATCTGTCAAACCTCAATAGGCTATTAATTAAGCCTAGCTTTCCCCAACTTCCTAAGATGGCCGCCTGCTCGCCACGTGATGCATGTGGTGGGTGTGCCCTACACTGACATCCGTATTCACTCTCTACTCAGAGAGACGGAGGAACACAGGAGCTTGAACTGGCATCTTTTCTGTACAGGGAGCCAATGGAATTCCCTGATATAGGGGGGTGATGTGGGTTCTTCTGAGGAGATCTAGGAGGAGTCTGGCTACAGTGTTCTGTATGGTCTGTAGTCGAAGGAGGAGGTGAGCAGTGATCCCTGTATCATCGGCTGGAGATGAGGTTCTGGGTGATGGTGTGTCTTGAGCTTTGGGGTATCCGTTTCAATATCTTACGAAGCATGTGGAGGATGAAGAAGCAAGAGGCGGAGACAGAGTTGACCTGAGTTGTCATGGTTAGCTTGTTGTCCAGAATGATGCCTAGGTTCCTAGAGTGGTCAGTGGGGGTTGGAGTAGGTCTGAGTTCTGAGGACCACCAGGAAGCGTCCCATGGGGAGCTTTTGTTTCCGAAAATCAGTACTTCTGTCTTGTTCATGTTGAGCTTCATGCAGTTGCTCTTCATCCAGTTGGCGACGTCTGTCATGCAGTTGTGGTAGTTGGTCTTGGTGGTGTCTTTGAAGAGGGAGAGGATGAGTTGTGTGTTGTCAGCGTATGATGTGATACTGAGTCCATGGGTTTTGGTGATGCTAGCCAGAGGTGTCATATAAGTGTTGAACAAGTTGGGGCTGAGGGAGGATCTTTGGGGAACTCCACAGACAATTTCCTTGTGTTCAGAGGTGAAGGGGGGAAGGCAGACTTTTTGCGTTCTTCCAGTGAAGAAAGAGGCGAATCATCTGAGAGCGGCTCCTTGGATGCCTATGTTGTGCAGCCTTGTGATGAGTGTGTGGTGGGAGACCGTATTGAAGGCTGCTGAGAGATCTAGGAGGATCAGAGCAGTAATGTTGCCTCAGTTCGAGTAGGGCTTGATGTTGTCAGTAGCTGCGAGGAGAGCTGTCTCTGTGTTGTGATTACTGCAGAATCTAGATTGGGAGTAGTCGAGTAGGAGGTTCCATTCCAGGTGGAAGGAGAGTTGCTGGTCGATGGTTTTTTCTAATTCTTTGACTGGGAACTGGAGAAGGGAGATTAGTTGGTAGTTGCTGAGTTTGCAGGGGTTTGCCGATGGTTTCCTCAGGGTAAAGAGACAAAAGGGATTAGTATATCCAGTTTGAAGACTTGCAGTGTGGGGGCCACCAAAGACCCACTGACAAAGCTGGGACCCAGTAACCCTGATTGTCCGGCCACTCCCTGAACCAGCTTTCTTGCAGTGCTGAATTGATCAACTCAAAGTTATCTGTGTTTTTTCTGATCCAAAGGATTATTTTGGCTGTACAATGGCAGTTTGGGCCACATGTACATACCGTTTTGCCAGTTGCAAGCGAGCCGATTCACAGAATCGGCCCATTTGTGAATGCAGAAAGACTTTCTGGGATCTAGAAAGCCCTATTTGCGATTCAGTAACCTATTACAAAATCGCAAATTTGGTTTGTGATTCGGTATTAGGAAGGCACATGTTTAGGGCGTCCCTTCCTAATACTGAAATGCAGCCGCAAAACATTCGCAATACACTACCAATTTCAAAGTGGTGGTAACCCGTTCGCAAATGGGAAGGCGTCCACAAGGGACCAGTTCCCCTTTGGAGATGTCTGTAAAAGCATTTTTTAAGAGCAGGCAGTGGTCCCATGGACCACTGCCTGCTCTTAAAAAATGAACAGAATTTCTTTTTTTTTTTAAACACATACCATTTTCCTTTAAGGAAATGGACTACATTTAAAAAAAAAAAAGATTGCTTTATTTAAAAGCATTCACAGACATGGTGGTCTGCTGACCCCAGCAGGCTACCATACCTGTCATTTTAGTGATTCTCAATGGGTCGTAAACCAAGACCTACCGCATTAATATTCATGAGGTAGGTCTATTTGCGACTCAAAAGAGTTTCATACATTTGAAATAGCGATTTCCTAATTGTGATTCACAGGTAATAGCAATTAGAACCCGCTATTTCAAGGTTTCATATATGTGGCCCTTTGTGTGAGCGATTTATACCATTGTGCCTAAATAAACCTTCTTCCAACATTTTTATTATTTGATGTTTGATCTTTATATTAGGCAAATTGCTCCTATGTACTAGTGTTTGGCAAATGCTTGAGCATTCCTTTTTTCTTAATCTTAAGCATTTGTATGCTAATTTGTTGCAATACATACCACTTGAATATACATAATGCTTGACTACCCTTTGTTAAAACTATTGCACTTCAATATTATACACATCAGTAGAACTTCAGGTGCAGAAGAGAAAGACATGGCAGAGCAGGGAGAGACTTCATTTGGTTGTGGTAATGAAAAGATGACTATTGCCAGGTTCTTCCAGAGAATAGGGAAGGGAAGAGGAAGAATCTGACTACAGCTGCAGTGACATTAAGATCAGTATATATCAGTAGAGGCAACTCAGTAAGAGAAGAGTGGGCATTAAGGTATATCAGTGCCTTGCTCACCCAGGTATAGATGTATGTGATGACCTTTGTTGTTCTAACCCTTTCACATCATCTGAGGAAAGATCTGAATTTGAAGCATCTAACTAAATGGTTGGCCGATGCTTTTCAGCTCCTGTTCAGCATATTAAAAAATAAAACAGCATCTCATGAAATGGTTGTTTGATGCTTTCCAGCTTCCATTCAGCATACATTTTCAGCACAAATCTCACACATCTGATGGTTCATGTAAGTGCTGTATAATACATCTTAGCTATTTGCTTAAAATATAAATTCAAATTCAGGCAGAAGTCCTCTGCTCTTTGTGAATGTACCACAAATCCGAGGGCATTTTATTTCACAGGACCATAAATCAAGCAGTATACTCATGTAACATTGCTCATTAGGTGTTTTTTTTTTTTATTATTAGCGGGGTATTCTGGGGTTGCATTGTCAATACATCATTTCATCAGGCATTATAACCACTGGCCGGTCTATGGTACATTTCATGCTTAAGTTGTGAAAGCTCTCAAACTATCACCACATCTCTAGTATCCCATTCATGTCCAAATCTATTGAACAGGATTTGTGAGTGTGACACCATCCAGGTTCAAGTGCAAAAAAGAGTAAATATTTCTATGGGTTATTTTTGAGCATTCAAGACACCTAAACTAAACTATGCATAGATACATATGAGAGAAAAACTGTCTTAAGTATCCATTGCTCTTCTTTAATCTGTGCTAAACTATTGGTTGAATGTTTTGAGTGCTGCCAAGTGAAAATTATTTTTATTTCCGTAAAATGGTTTTAGGGGCCAAAGGCCATGCCGCACAGGGAACTAACCCTTGTAGTAATATTCTGCTCGATAAACAGTTAAGAAGGCACTAGTCTTTAAATGTTGTGCTGTAAACAAAGTTTAGCACTCAATAACTGCTTTGCTCCACTGAAGAGCTCTTGAAGAGCGAAATACATGTCTGGGGCTAAGAAGCAAGTTGAGAAAATGAAATATTCAAAGGAATTAATAGCTACCAAACTTTGCTTGACTGGATTATCTGCAACTTTTAACATGATGGGCCACATTGTTCAGCATGCACTGGGAGGGCTACTGAGTTGTTTTTCACTTTAAACCCACTGCTGGATTGGTGGATGCCAGTCCTTCTTTGAGTGCTGCCAATTGGCGGTTAATGGTTAACCTTGAAAGAGATGATGAGTAATTTAAGAAGCATCATGAACAATACTGAACAGCTAAGAGACAATAGATACAATGTCTAGACATAAAGATTGCAAAAACGACATGTATATATTAACATTGCTTTCAGACGTCCATTGCCATTTACAGTTTCTGAAAAACAGCTACACCTACCTTCTATGCATAAATGATAGACAGGGTGCATCTTACTTGGTTGAAGTAATATATTTCCTTATGCAGTTTAGAGATGATTCCATGGTTACTAATAGTTTACAAGGATTTTCCTTACTATAAACCTTGTGATATGATTTCATTCCTGCCCGTAGACCATAGTTGGCTATGACCAATTCCATTAAATGCTCTCCAGTCGAACACCTAAATGATGTCTGGTAAATACATATAGAAGTTCCTCTGACAACAGGCGAAATCAAAAGAAACATCTCATGCCCAACTTCCTGTACAAACTGCCTTGCCTCAATGGAGTCTATCATGGCTAAGCCAAAGCCACTTTTTGAAAATTCTGCAACAATGATCACCCACAAAGTCATAGTTTTGTGGATACTCACCCACTATTCCAATACCTTTTCTACACATATCTAAAATGAAACCTTCCTAACAGGCTTTAAGCAAGTCCAGTCACAATTGAGTACAGACATATGACAGGCATTTCAATCTAAATATTGTCATATTTTAGTAGACAGATGTGTGAGAGATGGGGACGTTTAGCTGCTTGTTTCAAGGACATTGGCATCCTGACCATAGCAGTTTCTTTAAGGGTGCTAAACAAATGCTAAAAATTAGAGCATAGCCCAATTTCACACGGTGAATCAAAGAAGAAAATCGCATTGAAAGCTTACTTCCAAGTAAAGAAACAAAGTAAAATATTTTGCTGTCATTTCACAAATTTACCTTATGCAATGCAAATTTTGTTCCATGTGAAGAATGTTTTTTAGGGTTATGGAAACAAGAACATGAAGTCAAACCTGTGAAAAGCATAACACCTCCACTTAAATATATGTATTGTGAATTGGGTAAAAAGGCTTACATTTCTGCAAATGCAAATGCCTATGTATCAAGGGATTTGTGACTTTTTTCTGATAGTCGCTCTAGGAAGAGTATAATTTGGCCCAATCATGGTGTAAACCAATGCCTTTCAGCTTCCACAAATTTGTCAACAGTGGTCTTTGACCGACTGATATATCTTACTGGCTCTTGCTACAATAGGTTGAGATAATACAAGAACTGACAGATTGAATCATTGTTTGTCTGGCTTTGGATGCATCCAAGAAGCTTGATATATAGAGGGATATGGCAACCCATCCACAATGCAGTCCAACACAAAAAGTAGTCACTTTCCACCACCTATAAAACAGAGACAGGCTTTGGCATACAATGAACAATGCTTGAACTGCAGCAGTCCAAATCTACTAAAATGGTAAGGAAATGTACCTGACTCAAGTGAGTTCAGTGACACAAATAATTTATTTTCGTGTGACCTTAAATGAGAGTTATGAGTCTTAATGGGACCTCTACCTCATATGTTATTATAGAATCACTTAAATGTGACTAATCCCTTTAATACTTAACAAACTTTGAAATAAGTTTCATAATCCTTTTCTTAAACAAATTTTATTGAATTTTTCACAGAATTGCACTTCGTGAAACTCAGATAGTACAGCAACAGCAGTCATAGTAGGTGAGCAGCATTCAGGCCAAATGGATACAGTGGTAGTTTCGTCCGGTGGTCAGATTGTGGTGGAAATACATTGGAGGCTCATTCCAACTGATCCAGCTATTTCCCCCAGACCTGACCATGTTTTCAGGAACAATCCCGGACTTTTTTGTACGGGCCGCTCTTGGTGTGCACACCAGTCTACCACCCATCTTCACTTTGATAGGGTAGAGGGGTTAGGATTTTTCCAACAGGCGACTATGTCTCATTTTTCTACCATGAGAGCTGCACCCAGGAACGTTGGTCTGCCCTTGAGCATCTAGAGCCCTCCAAGAACCCCAGCAGAAGCATTACAGGCGAAAGGTCTACCTCCCAGCCCAGCAAGTCAGTTAATTCTGCTACCACAGCAGTCCAGAATACTTGGATCTTGGGGCATGTCCACAACATGTGAAAGAAATCAGTGGGGTCAAAAGCGCAATGGGGCAGGCTGACTCAGAGAGAAGCCCCGTCCAATGCAGCTTGGACAGAGTGAAATAGGCACAGTAAAGGTAATAGGTCTAAATCAGACGCAGCCAGCAGGAAATGGTGATAACCCTAGGCACCATCAGTGCATCTCGCCAGTCGCCATTATCAAGGGGGCCTAGACAACCCTCCCAAAGAGTCAAAAGGTGGGCCAGTATGCCCGGGGAGCTCATAATCAGTGTGCAATATATTTGGGAGATATCACCCTTGCCTAATGCACCCATGAGCAGCTTAGCCTCCAGGGGGCTAAACTTGGGGAGAGGGGTTTCCTGGGGTACGTGGATGTGGAGTGCATGACAGAGCTGGAGGTATTTATCGAATTGAGTAGATATAAGAATGTCAGTAGTTTAAAGGTGTTGGAAGGACTGTATGTGGTTCCCAGACCACACGTCGCCTAGCAACATTATACCTATAAGATCACAACCTCCCAAAGCCCCCCAGTTCCGCCATCTCTCGCAACCAGGTGCCATGCCAGAGGGAATTCTGCTGTGGGAGTCTATTGTCCCAGTGAGTGTGGCAGAGTGCGGCCCTCCAGGCAAGGAAGATAACCTTGGTCACTGCAGGAATGACATTGAGGATTGAAGCACCATAAAGCAGCACCATGATTTAAGGGAACCCCAAGATCCTCACTTCTAGCTGGTAGGTGGGATCTGACCATTTCCCGTTAAACCAATCATTAACCACCAACAGTTGGGAGGCAAGATAGTACAGATAAAGGTTGGTCATCATATGGGGAGCGTTGACAATGAGCAAAGGCCAGGTGAGGCCTGGACTTGTGCCAAAGGAAGGAGGCCGCACTCTATCTAGGGCACGGAACCAAGATTACTGCATGGGAATCAGGAGATTCTGAAAGATATAAAGGAATCTCAGGAAAATCAACATTTTGTATAGGGGTATTCGGCCCATCATGTTCAGTTGAAGAGACTGGCATTTATCAAGATTCACTTTGGCCTTCCGTGTCAGGGGGCCAAGGTTAAGGAACCAAGTGAGCTCTGGGTGAAGTGACACCCAGATACCCAAATAGCAAAAGCTAAGGCAGCATGAGGGAATATTATTTTGCCAATGGAAGCAATCTCACCCCGGAGCCAGAGGTACCAACACCGACCTGGTTGGATTCACTCAGAGACCCAAAACTGCCCCCAAAAAGGTGCTGGAGTTGAAGGCAGCGGGGTACGCTCACCATGGGGCCATAATTTCCAATGTGATTTGTTTTGTATCTCATTGCTGTGAGTGTGGAACTTTGGTGTGTTCTCTATGTCATGGTTTACATATCTTCCTTCTTCCACGCCCTCAGTTTTGTATCATGCAAATTATGGTTTGAACAAGGCAGTAAGCTCATTAATAGAGTAATTATTGCTCAGATTAAACTTGTTCTTCTGATACATCTCCTCATCATGTCCACTTTGAGTCTTATGTGCCAGTTCTCATGTTGAGGAAGAGCCGGTGACTGTTGCTTATCTTCTGCAGTAGTGCTGTGTGCTCCAGGTATTTAATGTAGTGAATCATACACAAAATAAGTGTTTTTCTTGTTTTTCAAGTAATTGGCAGCTGTATGACGAAAATAACCCCACTGCATGTTAATCTTTAGGTCCAGTTTATATTTTTAGAATAGAAAATCCATAATTGTGCACGGCTATGTACATAACTACTGGTTTGTCAGCAACTCCATTCTTGTCTCTAGAAGAATGAACAATTAAGTTGCCCCTATTCAAATCTCTCCTGTGATATCCTACTACACCTAGATTACGGTGAAAATCTAATGATGGGCTTCCGACAGAACATGTAGTCACCTTTAGCTTCTGATTGAATGTATAAATAAAATTAAAACAATAGTATAGGTTTCCTTACTTAAAGAACCCCAAAACCCTCTGGTTTCACATTTCCTGCTGTCCCTGTCTGTAGGGACCTGATGGGCCTGGCAAGGGGGCACCTACTGCCAAAGGAGCTTTCAGTGAACACGCAAAGAAACCTGCACCATCTATAAACAATAATAATATAATTGGTAGAAGGGCAATGCTGCCTAATACCAACCAAGTATACATTTGGGGCTATAGATAACTGTGTTTGCAGTGCTTATTTGTGTTATATTCCAATAGAAGCAGGAGAAAGTTCTACTTCAGTTTGAACCTGTGGGCAGACTTTGCGCAGGGAGAGTATACTTTACAGAAGCGTACTCGATCGGTTGAAATTACCGTTGCCGTTTATCTATCTGATGACAACGCATTAGTTGCTTAGAAGCGAAACATAGAAGAAATTGTTTTAATTGGACGACGTACGCGTCCCAATATCCTGATGCTTCTGGGTCCATTTCCTTACAAAGAAATTGTATAAGGATACAGTTTGGTTTTATAATCAACCCTACGTCCTGAAGATGGTCTGACGGTCTTACTGCCAACACAGACCGAAACGTTGACTACAACGTCTATTTCTCCATACATTTGTTGATTTTAAGGAATTGTTTATAGTTTTCTCAGATTGCTTTCCTTTGTTAATCGATTGAATAGATGTATACATAGTTTTTGTGTAGGTTAATTTGTGATACCTCCAATACTATGCTTGGTTGATTCCATGTACATTTCCCTTGGTCTCATTTTTGTATATATTAAATATATGTTTTTTTGAAGAAAAGCTAGCCCCGTGTTACTTAATCTAGGGTTTTAAGATATATGTCTGCCCAGTAGATTTATTTTCTTTAGATTTCATTTTTAGATTAAGTCTGAGTTCACCATTTTTAGGGTTGAACATCTAAGAATTTTTTTTAACTAAGTTTAGGAACAAAATCCTTTGTAGGCAATCCTTCACTTATTTTCAATTTTATTGCCCAAGCCTCCAAGGGTATATTGGGTTTCCCACTTGTTTGATACATACACATAGTATGGATCAGGACACTAGGTCTGTTCAATAATGGATTTGCATTGTCTGCAGCAACTAAGTCACACCAGGCACTACAGGCAGAGCAGCACAAAAGAGAGTAGCTAGTTTACTCTCTGTTTCTGTGTTGGCGATACCAAGACCCTATAAACACATACAGACAGCACACTAAATGAGCCAGTAACCCAGGACTCCCCTCTTCATAGCTCTGCACAAGTGAAAACAGGGGCAGTGCACCCACCATTATATGCACACTTTTTCTTTACAAACTTTCATACCAGGGCCGGTATTACAGAAGTGTCCCATTTGCACCCACTTTGTGCACGCCTGGGGCACTTTGGAATTTCAGAAGGGGCTGCAGATGCTTGTGTGGCCCCTTCTTTAATACAGATAGTGTTGACGCACATGTTGTGCCAGCACTATCTCAAGAGGGCGTTCCCCTATTTGCATAGAGGCGTGGCACCATGCAAATGAGGGAATCTCTTTACCTCTCTGCCTGCGCTGTATTATGGACTCAGGTGCAGAGGTAAAGAAGCTGTCAGGAGGTAAACTGACAATGCGCTACAAAAAGGGGGCACACTGTCAGTGCGCCCCCTGATGGCAGCCCTCTGCAGGAATGAATGGGGGTCCTGTGGACCTCCCAGACATCCCCTTGCTGGCTGGTGCTGTCACTCACTGCACCCACCTGCAATGGGATCTCTCTCCTCTCTTTAAAGTGCAGGCAGGTGTCGCCTGCATAGTGAAACACGGAGTGGCTTTGAACCAGTCGCTCCATATTTCACTTGAATGCGCTACCCACAGGGCAGCATGAGTTTGCGTCTGCCCTGAGGGCAGCACATTCAACTTCATAGGGTGCACATCCCCTTTTTGAGCATGGCACACCTATTTAAAGGTACTCCGTTGCACTGAAAGGGAAAGTGCGCCCTATACGTAATAGGGCCCCAGGTGTTTTAGGATGCAAATACCTGTAATCAACATATATTTAAGAACAAAAATCATCGTTTAGCATGTACTTAAAATAGTGGTCTAGTATCCAATTTTATTCTAATGCGAAATAAATATATGAAAATGTTGCTATTTTTCTGTGTATGAGTCATGTTTTGTTTTATATCCCATAATAACTTGCTAATGAGTTGAGTGTTTTCCATTTGAAATTTGCTATTATTCTATGGTATTTATTTTCTCGGGATCTGTGATTTAATATGCAAATTACATCAACACAGCTTTCAAATAATCAAGATGAGTTGAAGCACTATATTTTTGGGGAGAATGTATTTCGTAAACGTTTGCTAGCAATTGTTTAATGTGTCGCCAAGAATGCTGTACCACACTTTTGTCCTTTGTATGGCCTCAAAGTGCCTTCTCAGTGTAAACCTCTCTAAGTGGTCGGGAATTTCTCTATGGGGGAGTCGTGGTCGTTTGGTGTTCTTGTTTTTGATCAGTGAAGATTGGTCCAATCAGTGTGGTGAACGTTATGACTTGTATTGACTTTGCTGAATTAATGCAATATGTCATCATGCACTGCAAGTGAGTTTTGCAGTGTATTTTGTTTATGGATACATTTACCATAGAACTCTACCAAGTGACAAAACAGCCCAGGGTGGAGAGTAGTGCAGATAAGGGAAGCATTACACTGATGGAACTGATAAAGTACAGAAATAGATTTAAAAATACATAGCCAAACACAATTGACATGTACATAGTAGACTGAGGTCAAATCAGCACCTGTATCCAAAATGAAAATCAAGTAGGAAAGGTAGTACAAAATAAAACAAATATTTATCAGATTTACTGAGGACTGGTTGAATATAAGGAAAATTGACAATGTTTTGCAATTATGCAAAATATCAGTAAACTAATAATTGGGGTTTGAATCAATTATTCTTGTGTACTAAAACTTACAGGCATACTAGGGGTGGACGGATCTTGTGAAGTTGCACTCCACTGAATTCCGTGGAGTTACATAAAAACTCTGCGAGATTCCGCGGAGTTCCACGAGCGGGCGGAATCAGCATGTTACGCCGATTTTTAGTGCTGGGAGCTTGTTCTGTGCTGCATAATCTGTGCAAATGTCATCACACTGTGCACCAGAGGGTGTTGCTTCTGTGCTGCCGCTCGAGTAGATTGTCTACTCGAGCGGCAGCTTTCTTATCGCAAATAGTCGATGCTAAGGGATGCCAATTCTCGCTCGCACTCTGCAACTTAACATTGGTGAACTGCACCCGAGAAAAGTCTCTACCACGTAGAAGATTTTGCCGGAACTCTGTGTTACAAGCGTAACGCGGAGTGGGCAAAACTCACAAACACTGCCGGTGGAGCGGAATTTAGCACCCACCCCTAAAAATGGCCCTATTCCCTGGCTCTCCTAAGATTGCAAACCAAGAGGTATGGCTTTTCATTAATTATTGTAATGTTTTTTAGTATATATTTTAAATGCATATGACATTATTTTTTGTTTAATTCTTGTTTATGTTTCTTACTATATTAGTTAAATTTTTAGTAGTTATGAAATTTTATTTAATTAAAGTTTGTGTTTTTTTAGTTCTGTAGTGGGATGTGGGTTTATAGGGGTATAGGGCTGGAAGTAACTTAATTATAATAAATTAATGATTATTTTTTAATTAATACTATTTATTTAATTTTGCTAATTGTGCTTTTTTTTATGTAAATGTTTTTTTGTGGGTTGTGGTGTTTATAGGGGTAAAGGGTGGGAAGTAATTTATTTTGTAATAGTTAATAATTATGTATTGATGAATACTAATTAATTAATTGATAACTAATTTTGTTAATTGTTTAATTAAATGTTTTTTAGGTTTGGGGTATGGGTTTTATAGGGGTAAAGGGTAGGGAGTAAACTATTTTATTTCATTTGTTAATTACTTGTGAAATACAAATAATTATTTAATTGTAAATTAATTAATTTAATTGTGTTATTAATTTTTTTGTTTAATTTTAGGATGGGTTTGTGGAATTTATACGAGTAAAGGGTGGGAAGGTAATTCATTTTAATTGAATTTAGATTTAGATTTTCATAAATAATATTTGTGTAATTGATAAATAATTATGTCAATTGTGCAAGTAATTTTTTTAAATTTAGATGTGGGTTGTGGGTTTTCTAGGGGTATGAGGTGGGAAGTAAATTAATTTCTATTTTTAATATTAAATGTATTTCTATTTTGTATTCAATATCTCTTTTATTTATTTACTGTTTTTAAATTATTTAAATTTTGTTTAAGATATTTTACTTGTTTTTAATGTTGCACTGACTTGAGTGGGAGTAGTAAATGTTACTCCTCCGCAATCCAACACTTCCCCTACAGTTGCACTGATTGGAGTGGGAAAAGTAAATTTACCACTCTGCAATCCAACACTTTCCCTACTGTTGCACTGACTGGAGTGGGAATAGTAAAATGTACCCCTCGGCAATCCAACACTTTCCCTACGGTTGCACTGGCTGGAGTGGGAACATTAAATGTTACCCCTCTGCAATCCAACACTTTTCTGACAGTTGTACTGACTGGAGTGATACTGTTGCACTGACTGGAGTGCGAATATTGAATTTTACCCCTTCGTAATCAAACACTTTCCCTACTATTGCATTGATTGGAGTGGGAATAGTAGATTTTACCCCTCTGCATTCCAACACTTTCACTACAGTTGCACTGACTGGAGTGAGAATATTAAATTTTACCCCTCTGCAATCCAACACTTTTCCTACTGTTGCACTGACTGGAGTGGGATTATTAAAATGTTCCCCTCCGCAACTCAAAATTCTCCCTACTGTTGCACTGACTGGAGTGGGAATAGTAGATTTTACCCCTCTGCATTCCAACACTTTCACTACAGTTGCAGTGACTGGGGTGGGAATATTACATTGTTCCCCTCCGCACTCTAACACTTTCCCTACTATTGCATTGTTTGGAGTGGGAATAGTACATTTAACCCTCGGCAATCCAACATGTTCCCTACAGTTGCACTGACTGGAGTGGGAATGGGACATTTTACCCCTCTGCAATCCAATACTTTCCCTACAGTTGCACTGACTGGAGTGGGAATAGTACATTTTCCCCTCTGCAATCCAATACTTTCCCTACAGTTGCACTGACTGGAGTGGGAAAAGTGATTTTTACCCCTCCGCAATCCAACACTTTCCCTACTGTTGCACTGATTGGAATGGGAATATTAAATTTGTCCCCTCCGTAATCTAACATTTTCCCTACAGTTGCACTGACTGAAGTGGGAATATTATTCTTTTTCGTTAATTATAAATGTTATTGTTGTGTTAAGTGTAGTGGGAATAGTAAATTGTATTATTTTGTAATCTTATATTTTATGTAATTTTATATTTATTGAAGTTAGAATAGTAAATCTTATTTTTGTGTGACATAAAATATTTTGTTACTGTTGTGTTGTGTTAGGTGGGAGTAATTATTTGTATGTTTATTTAGTATAAAAAACATTTTTTTTAATGTGGTGGGAAATGTATATGCATTTATTTTAATTTGTAATAATGTATTTTATGTTGAAATTTATATTATTATTATTTTTTATTTTTTTTAAGATTTGGGATTCCGCTCTATTCTTGGCACATATGAGACTGTGTAGAATGCCCCTCAGATAGGCCTTAAAAGCGTCCCATACAATATCTATAGACGTAGACCCAATATTGACTGCAAAATAATCGAGACATGTACGTTTAATTGCTTCTGCTATTTCCGGATCCGTCAGCATCGCTCTTTTAAGGGGTCGATTCCGATTCGGGCCGGAAATTTCTCCGACCGAGCCGGACCCGGAGAGATTTCCGACCGAATCGGACCCGTGCAGTCCGACCGAACGAGTACGATGCGGCCGTATGTTATCGGACACGAGTCGGTCGGACTCCCATTGAACTCAATGGGAGCCGGTCGTACAACGCGTACGCGGGCTCCCATTGCCTCAATGGGTGCGAGGCGGACAAGGGCGCCCCCTACAGCGAGTACGCCGCGGAGCGCTCGCGGCGTACACGCACAGGTAGGGGGACCCTTGGGTCCCCCCTGTGTGCGACTCGCGCGGCTACGCGTACAGGGAGTCCGACACGGACCCCCAAAGTACGGCTCCGACAGCTCTTACGAGCCGGAGTGCGCGGCTCGGTCGGACTGCTCGCGGCGCGCATCGTACTTACCCGGCCGGGAAACGTCTCCATTGCGCGGTGCGAATCGGGTCCGAGCGAGTCGGTCGGAGCGGTTCGAGTCCGAGCGAGTCGGTCGGAGCTGTCGGGACGCCCGGACGAGTCGGTCGGCGAGTCGCATCGTACTCGCTCGGACGGACCCGCGTACGGTTCGGTCGGGAAACAGGCTTTCGCATGGCTTTTTTCCCGACCGAATGGTATTGGGTGCGCCTCCGACCGAGATCGGAATCGGCCCCTAAGTGTCCATCTAGGTCTCGATGATTGGCTGCTTTCTATTAAGAAGATGGCGACCGCAGAGTGATCTGAAATATGACTTGGGTAAATATTAATAGACGTTATGGCATCCATGATAGATCTGTCTGCCAACAAATAGTCAATTCTTGAAAAATGTCCGTATTTCTTGCTTTGAAAAGTGAATCCTTGGGTATTGCCCTTCTTAACCCTCCATACATCTAAGAGTTCCAGATCATGCATCATATTATTTAGGGCCTGACGGACTCGAGGAGCCCCTACATGCCGACTCTGATTTGATCTATCAAGCAGCGGGTCAAGCAGAACATTGAAATCTCCCCCTATTATCATAGGGGCAGTAACTTCCATCAAGTTCCATTGTAGGTTGCATAGATAAGTAGGATTGTCAATATTTGGGCCATAAAATGATGTTCAGGCTAACTCCGTCCCTCCAAAGTCTAGGAGGGCTATAATCCACCTCCCAGTTTTATCTGTTTTAAACGATTTTATAACACAGCCTGCCCCTCCTTTAATCAGGATAGCAACCCCCTTGCAATGAGCTGTCTGCTCTGATGTGCAAAAGGATTCTATCCAGGGGTATCGCGAGAAGGTGGTACTGCTCTCTGAGATATCCTGATTCGTCTCCTGGATCAGGCATATTTGAGCTGAACTCTGCTCTAAATATTTCATAACTAATCTCTGTCTGCACATACATCTAAGTCCATTGACGTTCCATGAAAGGAGTTTTAAGTCCCTAGCTCCCATCAAAAAGAATCATCCATTCAGGTGTCATCCTAGCTAAGGCTATATCTATTATAGTAATTATACAGCTGACTTTCTGACGTGATAGAGGATTATTTTTTTTTTTAAATCTTCTCCCACTTCCCCCACCTTGTGCTCCCCCTCTTCCCCCTCCCAATCCCTGTGCCCCTACCGACCCCCCCCCGGGGAACCCTCCCTACTATACTAGGCCTAAAGCCTAATGGGCCTCAGTCCCCCGGGTGTATTAACTAATTTATTTCACTTTTTTTCCTCCGGGGCTCCTCTGTCTCCGCGGACCCCCTCCATCTCCCTCCCCTCCTCTACGTTCCTGCTACCTTCTTAATTTCTGCTATCAGATCATCTACCTCCTCCACTGAGCGATGTACATACATATGATTGTTCCACATTGTGCGGAGTGAGGCCAGGAATTTTAACTGCGCCCTAGCACCCAGTTTATTCAGCTCCTCCATCCGCTTGCCCATTTCCCATTGCTTCTGGGCAGTAGTGTGGCACACATCTGATCTGATTGAGAACGAAAATGATCTGGAAAACAGTAGCCTTCCTTAAGTGCTATCGATAAAATAGCCTCTTTTGTGGTGTACGTAAGAAAGTTTATCAAAATTTTCCTCGGCTTCTGTCTTGCGGGGTTTCTCTAATAGGGATCCCGATGAACCTGCTGTATCTCCGTGGATAGATCTATGTCTGGGCAGTTTTTAAGGACTGTGTCTCTTAACAGCAAGGTCACAAAAGCCCTAATATCAGACCCTTCTAAGTCTTCTGGAACATTAATCAGTCTCAAATTATTCTTTCTTGGGTGATTCTCAAGGCGCTCCAGGTCATCCCTCATTTCTTTATTTTGCCTCATTAATCTATTCATCTCTGCTGCGGATATATCAAGGGCCTCCTTTATCTTGGGGATTTCCTGCTCCAAAGTATCAGTTCTTAAAGCCACTTCTTCTAGCTTCTGTGCTAGGACTACACAGGAGGCCTGTATCGCCACTTGGTTGTTTTCAGATACCATGAACCTATTCCCCATCTCCTCCTTGAGGGCTAATAAAATATCCGCCAGAGACTCAGGAATCGTCTGAGGAGTATGACAAGGGCTCGGAGCGCGCTGCATTGATACTGGCTGTTCATCCTGATTATCCCCTTCTTGTGGCTCCAGCACAGTGAATCTGTTTGTAGTAGGAATTGAGGGGTGCAAGATCATTATAGAGCTACTGGATTCCACTGTAGTCACTTCGGGCAAATGTGGAGAGGCTCGGACGGAAAAGAGGGATGGGGGATTACACCCGATGCCTCTCGAGGTTGACTCGCCTCCATCCTGATGTTTTTAACAGACCCAAAAACACCTTCCTGAGTGGGGTTTAAGGCTGGTGCAGCAAGAACTTTATAGTAGGATTTCAGTGAAGGTGTAATCTTCACTCTTGGTACAGAAACCTTTTTTACTGTGCCCCTGCCTCTGCTCCTGGGGCTCTTAACTACTGTGGGAATCTCTACTCTATCCCCCTTCTCCCCCCCTCCTTTTCTCTTTTTTTGACCCTCGGGCGACCTAAGTCTGCTAGTATTGCTCGTACTATTCGTGAAGGGGAAGGGCTCCTGATTTGTCGCCTCTGAGAGAGAGATGGATTGTGTACCCCTTGTACGAAGCGTATACCTACACACTTTTCCTGCGGAGAGGTTAAATCTCATTTGCTGGTTTCTACTCCTCTCCATAGGGTGTTGGCCTCCCCTCCCTCCCAATTCCTCCGCTCGCAGGGTGCCGCCTAAGCTTTCCAAACAAGCCACAGGGGGTGAATGTGACAAGGTACCATTAAATGGGACCGGGGACGGATACACCAAGCCTGCAGCTCCGGCCGCCTCCAGGGCCATCTTGCCACCTTCCACTGGCCCGTTCCTGGAACCTGTCCTTGCTGCCCTACCTCCTACCAAAAGGGTCTTTGCTTTAGAGCTGAGATCCCAGGCTTGCTTTAGCACGTCTCCTCTGCAGTCTCCGGTGCTGACTCTGCCTCTACCAGCCCGGATCTGGAAGTTCACGAAGCAGCAGCGATGCCACTCCTGAGCAGCGCCATCCCACAGCGGGGCTCGGGCGCGCAGATCCGGAGTCATCAGCAGGCCAGCATACGCAGCATCAAAGAAGGTATTATGGGGGGCTAGTGGAGAGGGAGCGGGGAGGTCTAAGGATGCCCCAGAGTTTACATTACCGGACCAGGGGGACTTGTCGACCCGCGACCGCTTAGCTGACGGCCGCCATGTTCCCCAGACGGAAAGCACCCAATCCCAGTATTAGGTACCAGAGAAAAATGGAAGACAAAGTAGGCTTATTAGAAGTCGACCTCTCCCGGATGAATCCGGGGATGGTTGAAGCAAAGTCACAGGCCCAGAGACTGTTGGATGAGGCCCGCCAGGATTATAGGATCAAGCTTGACCGGAACTGCAAAGCACAATGGTTTGCAAAATCAATGCAAAATTTTGAGTATTGGGAAAAATCGGGCGCGCTTTTGGCTTGGAAGGCAAGAGTAGACCGGTCTAGGAATCACATAAACCAACCAACAGTAAATGAAAATGGGGATACTTCTAATAAACTAGAGGATATGCAAACCTGTCTAGTTACTCTATTTTCTGAGTTATATAAGGAAGAAAACTCCCCGAATCCTGAGGTTCTTAAATCTTGGCTAAGGGAGATATCCTTACCTATTTTAACATCATACAGCAGTGAACTGCTTGACGCCCCAATAACTAGGGATGAGATTCGTTTGAGTCTCGGTAAAAGTAAGAGCAGTAAAGCATCAGGCACAGATGCACTCCCAAACGAGGTGTATAAACTCCTTATGGAGGAGTTAGTCCCGATCATGGAAATTCTGTTTAATTCGGTCTTTCAACCAGGGGGTCAAGTTCCTAGGTCCTGTAAAGAGGCAACTATCGTACTTATCTTGAAACCCACTAAAGATCCTTCGAGAGCAGACTGTTACAGACCAATCTCCCTGTTGAATGCAGATTATAAGATCTTTATGAGCATTCTGGCAGGGAGATTGGTTAAGCTCGTACCACAACTGATTCATCTAGATCAGAAGGGTTCTATCCCTAAGAGATATATTCAAGAACAGACCCAGCAACTCATTGGCACTATAGATCTTGCCTCTGAACGTGTCGAGCCCTTGGCCGTGGTGGCCCTTGACACAGCCAAAGCGCTTAATAGAGTGTGCTGGGAGTATCTGTGGGAGGTTTTGAGAACAATGGGTTTCGGATCCACTTTCTTATATATTTTTTAAAAAGTGCTACGAGGGTGCCTCAGCCAGGATCTTGCTAAATGGGACCTTAACATCAAGCTTTAATATATTGAGAGGGACGAGACAGGGCTGCCCCCTTTCACCCCTATTATTTGATTTATATATAGAGCCACTGGCCCAGGTGATAAGATCGGATACCTCTATAACTCCCTTTAGATCTCATCTTTATAGCAGCAAGGTCGCACTTTATGCAGACGACCTGCTGTTATACACGGCCGACCCGGCCACAGCAATACCAAGGGTTGAACATTTGTTAGAGGAATGCGGGTCTTTATCGGGATACTTAGTAAATTCATCAAAAACCGAGGTGATGTGCTGGAACATACACAATTGGGAGGGGAAAGTCAGCCAAGAATTTAAGTATCTGGGTATTATAATCGTTAAGGAAATAGATAAGATCCCACAGATTAATTTAGATAGGGTTGCAAGAGAAATAGACCGATTGTTAGCAAGGTGGAAAAATCTCCCTTTGACTATCTATGGGAGGGTCAATTTAATTAAAATGGTCATACTCCCCAAATTAACCTACTTGTTTAATGCCATCCACCTCGGTTTTCCCAAGTTAGGTATTTTAAAATCCAGGGGAAGATCGTAAGCTTCATATGGGCCTATAAGGGCGCAAGGCTGGCATGGAACAAACTTAGACGTAAGGCTCATTAAAGGAGGTTTAGCTCTCCCGGATATTAATTGGTACTGTGCAGCCTTCCAATTTAAAAACATCCGGATGTTGCTTGGGAAGGCTGATGATTCAACTTGGGGGAGGCTTCTGGGTGAACTGGTGAGAGGTGGGGATGGTTTTTTGTACAAATTTGGTGCCCCCAGGTATTTCAAAAAAGTACGCTTAAAAATATTGAAGTCTGCCCTCCACTTATGGTATAAGGTTAGGAGTAGGTGGGGTCTAGGCTACTATTCAGACTTTGCCTCAATCTGGGAATCTCCGGCGACTCCGTTATGTTTGAAAGTAAGCTTGAGCATGCCAATCAGAAGAGCAGGCATCACAAAATGTTCAGACCTGATATCATCGGGAGGCGTCCACCCTTGGGAGGCTCTGAGAGCAAAGATTGGGAATGATTTTTCCAGGTTTAAGTATATTCAATTATCCTCATGGTTTACGTCTGAAAGAAAAGAAGTCCGTGGCGATTGGGAGTTGGAGCTATTTCTCCAAGACGTCAATCTTAAGAACAAGGAAGTCTCTAAGTGGTATGAGAAACTCTTGGAGGCGGACGAGAAGGAGTGCTTACCACAACATCTAGTTTGGAACGGGGCTCCTCTTGAGTGTGACATAGAGTCAGTTTGGGACTATTCCTTGAGGCTCCTATGCAAATCTGTAATACCAGTTAATCTGAAAAATAATCATTTCTTCACCATAAATCGTTTATATTGGACACCGGCCAAGATAACAAAGTTTGCCCCTATCCCCCCCCCCAAGTGCCCAAGATGTGACTGTATAAGAGCTAACGATTTGCATATCTTTTTTGAATGTCCGAAGCTGAGAGATTATTGGGGTGGAATCGAGATTGCTTTTAGGGGAATTTTTGGCACAGAGATCACCCTGAATATCGCTCTCGTTATATTTGGAGAAGATGGGACAATCAGTAAGAGGCTGAAGAACCCACATAGAGGGCTGTTGCTCTATCTGATCCTGATAGCCAGAGGGAAATCTGTATAAAATGGAGGGACCCCTGCCCCCAAAGGTGGAAGATTGGGTTAAGGCAGCCATCAAAATTGCCCGTCTAGATCAAGCAGTGGCGAAGGAGAACAACCTCAATATCTGGCTTGACTTTCTGATATGGAGTAGAGCCTTGGGTTTCGAACATCGTCCCTTGGTCCAATGATTACACCATGACACCAATAAAGGTGTGGGGCTGGTAAGGTGTGCAGACCGAAACGAATGCAGAGGCCGCAGGGCGCACAGTTCAGAAGGGCGGCTATGTAAAGTATTGCAGACGCTTTTTGGTGATAGGAGGATAAAAAAATAAATTAAAAAAATTATATTATTATGTGTTTGATTTATTAGAATATTAATATTATCATTTTCAATCTTTTTTGTTTGCAACTTATTTTTAATTAAATTGTAAAATGTGTGCGTTGTATAATTTTTATTTTAAATTAAATTGATTCTCTTTGTTCATATTTTATGTTTTGGTATATTTAAATACGTATAAATATATTTTTAATAATATTCTGCTAGTTTATTTATGTTTATATATGTATAATTACATATATATAAATATATATATATATATATATGCTCCAAAAGTTGCCCAAAGCAGTAAGCACGCACTCCAGCCTCAGCACGACAAAAAGTCTTTATTCAGGTACAGACAGCATGTTCTGGTGCCGATTGAATTAACAGCCATTTCGTCTAGTCTCGCCTTACGCGTTTCGAAGGTGAAATCCTTCTTCCTCAGAGGCTCCTGGATGGGAGCGGTGACGTGCTCTGTTCCGGTCACAAGTTCAAATAGTGCGTAATTCCACGCCCTGTATGGGCTGCTCATATGAGAACTGTGGGGCACTATGGGAACTGAAGTGCCGGTTGCCATAGATGACGTTGCCATGCTGTCTGTACCTGAATAAAGACTTTTTGTCGTGCTGAGGCTGGAGTGCGTGCTTACTGCTTTGGGCAACTTTTGGAGCATTGAGATATATATATATATATATATATATATATATATATATATGTGTGTGTGTGTATGTGTGTGTGTTTACATTTTTAAAAGGAAGTTTATTTGTTGTATTTGTTAAAATATACAGTTAATTATATTTTGTTTGTAAATTAAATTTAGAATTTAAACTGCACTATTCAAGTCTGTTTAGCGATCACCAGCACTCACCAAGAGTTATAATCAGGCGGGGGAAAACGCTTACCTGTTGGCCGGGATGGTGCCTTCTGGGAGTCGCAGTCTACCGATGTGGACTGTGAGATGGCGTTCCAGTAACCAATCGCCTGAGCTGGGCTTCCACCAATGGGAGTGAAATGGATCATATGAAAGGCGGCAGATAGCAGTTTGTGGTGTTTGGCATTTGATAAAGGCAATCAGCCGAAACGCGTCATGCCTTCTGGACAGCAATAAAGTTATTCATCCTGGCCCCCTGTTGTGTCCCTCCGGTTCTTTCTTTGGTGGATGGAATCTTCGGTGGATATTATTCGCGCCAGCCCTGGGCGTGATTGAGGGACCCGTCTCGTATTGTGGCCGGAGCTTCAAGGGAAACTGTTGTGCTTCTGTACAGCTTTTGTGCTGCCAAGGGATTGGATGGCTCTGGCCCCGCTTCCAGGAAATGTGGAGTTTCGCTGTGATCTGCAGTCCGTGACTGCACGGAGAGACTTGCTCATGGTAGTGGAGTCTCGTTGCCACTCGAATCCTGGAGACTTGCGGTGAGACGTCAATGGGGACCGGGGTGATGAGCTTTGTGCTGCGAGGACACTGGGAGTAATTTTAAACTGCACTATTCAAGTCTGTTTAGCGATCACCAGCACTCACCAAGAGTTATAATCAGGCGGGGAAAACGCTTACCTGTTGGCCGGGATGGTGCCTTCTGGGAGTCGCAGTCTACCGATGTGGACTGTGAGATGGCGTTCCAGTAACCAATCGCCTGAGCTGGGCTTCCGCCAATGGGAGTGAAATGGATCATATGAAAGGCGGCAGATAGCAGTTTGTGGTGTTTGGCATTTGATAAAGGCAATCAGCCGAAACGCGTCATGCCTTCTGGACAGCAATAAAGTTATTCATCCTGGCCCCCTGTTGTGTCCCTCCGGTTCTTTCTTTGGTGGATGGAATCTTCGGTGGATATTATTCGCGCCAGCCCTGGGCGTGATTGAGGGACCCGTCTCGTATTGTGGCCGGAGCTTCAAGGGAAACTGTTGTGCTTCTGTACAGCTTTTGTGCTGCCAAGGGATTGGATGGCTCTGGCCCCCGCTTCCAGGAAATGTGGAGTTTCGCTGTGATCTGCAGTCCGTGACTGCACGGAGAGACTTGCTCATGGTAGTGGAGTCTCCGTTGCCACTCGAATCCTGGAGACTTGCGGTGAGACGTCAATGGGGACCGGGGTGATGAGCTTTGTGCTGCGAGGACACTGGGAGTAATTTTAAACTGCACTATTCAAGTCTGTTTAGCGATCACCAGCACTCACCAAGAGTTATAATCAGGCGGGGGAAAACGCTTACCTGTTGGCCGGGATGGTGCCTTCTGGGAGTCGCAGTCTACCGATGTGGACTGTGAGATGGCGTTCCAGTAACCAATCGCCTGAGCTGGGCTTCCGCCAATGGGAGTGAAATGGATCATATGAAAGGCGGCAGATAGCAGTTTGTGGTGTTTGGCATTTGATAAAGGCAATCACCCGAAACGCGTCATGCCTTCTGGACAGCAATAAAGTTATTCATCCTGGCCCCCTGTTGTGTCCCTCCGGTTCTTTCTTTGGTGGATGGAATCTTCGGTGGATATTATTCGCGCCAGCCCTGGGCGTGATTGAGGGACCCGTCTCGTATTGTGGCCGGAGCTTCAAGGGAAACTGTTGTGCTTCTGTACAGCTTTTGTGCTGCCAAGGGACTGGATGGCTCTGGCCCCCGCTTCCAGGAAATGTGGAGTTTTGCTGTGATCTGCAGTCCGTGACTACACGGAGAGACTTGCTCATGGTAGTGGAGTCTCCGTTGCCACTCGAATCCTGGAGACTTGCGGTGAGACGTCAATGGGGACCGGGGTGATGAGCTTTGTGCTGCGAGGACACTGGGAGTAATTTTAAACTGCACTATTCAAGTCTGTTTAGCGATCACCAGCACTCACCAAGAGTTATAATCAGGCGGGGGAAAATGCTTACCTGTTGGCCGGGATGGTGCCTTCTGGGAGTCGCAGTCTACCGATGTGGACTGTGAGATGGCGTTCCAGTAACCAATCGCCTGAGCTGGGCTTCCGCCAATGGGAGTGAAATGGATCATATGAAAGGCGGCAGATAGCAGTTTGTGGTGTTTGGCATTTGATAAAGGCAATCAGCCGAAACGCGTCATGCCTTCTGGACATCAATAAAGTTATTCATCCTGGCCCCCTGTTGTGTCCCTCCGGTTCTTTCTTTGGTGGATGGAATCTTCGGTGGATATTATTCGCGCCAGCCCTGGGCGTGATTGAGGGACCCGTCTCGTATTGTGGCCGGAGCTTCAAGGGAAACTGTTGTGCTTCTGTACAGCTTTTGTGCTGCCAAGGGATTGGATGGCTCTGGCCCCCGCTTCCAGGAAATGTGGAGTTTCGCTGTGATCTGCAGTCCGTGACTGCACGGAGAGACTTGCTCATGGTAGTGGAGTCTCCGTTGCCACTCGAATCCTGGAGACTTGCGGTGAGACGTCAATGGGGACCGGGGTGATGAGATTTGTGCTGCGAGGACACTGGGAGTAATTTTAAACTGCACTATTCAAGTCTGTTTAGCGATCACCAGCACTCACCAAGAGTTAAAATCAGGCGGGGGAAAACGCTTATCTGTTGGCCGGGATGGTGCCTTCTGGGAGTCGCAGTCTACCGATGTGGACTGTGAGATGGCGTTCCAGTAACCAATCGCCTGAGCTGGGCTTCCGCCAATGGGAGTGAAATGGATCATATGAAAGGCGGCAGATAGCAGTTTGTGGTGTTTGGCATTTGATAAAGGAAATCAGCCGAAACGCGTCATGCCTTCTGGACATCAATAAAGTTATTCATCCTGGCCCCCTGTTGTGTCCCTCCGGTTCTTTCTTTGGTGGATGGAATCTTCGGTGGATATTATTCGCGCCAGCCCTGGGCGTGATTGAGGGACCCGTCTCGTATTGTGGCCGGAGCTTCAAGGGAAACTGTTGTGCTTCTGTACAGCTTTTGTGCTGCCAAGGGATTGGATGGCTCTGGCCCCCGCTTCCAGGAAATGTGGAGTTTCGCTGTGATCTGCAGTCCGTGACTGCACGGAGAGACTTGCTCATGGTAGTGGAGTCTCCGTTGCCACTCGAATCTGGAGACTTGCGGTGAGACGTCAATGGGGACCGGGGTGATGAGCTTTGTGCTGCGAGGACACTGGGAGTAATTTTAAACTGCACTATTCAAGTCTGTTTAGCGATCACCAGCACTCACCAAGAGTTATAATCAGGCGGGGGAAAACGCTTACCTGTTGGCCGGGATGGTGCCTTCTGGGAGTCGCAGTCTACCGATGTGGACTGTGAGATGGCGTTCCAGTAACCAATCGCCTGAGCTGGGCTTCCACCAATGGGAGTGAAATGGATCATATGAAAGGCGGCAGATAGCAGTTTGTGGTGTTTGGCATTTGATAAAGGCAATCAGCCGAAACGCGTCATGCCTTCTGGACAGCAATAAAGTTATTCATCCTGGCCCCCTGTTGTGTCCCTCCGGTTCTTTCTTTGGTGGATGGAATCTTCGGTGGATATTATTCGCGCCAGCCCTGGGCGTGATTGAGGGACCCATCTCGTATTGTGGCCGGAGCTTCAAGGGAAACTGTTGTGCTTCTGTACAGCTTTTGTGCTGCCAAGGGATTGGATGGCTCTGGCCCCCACTTCCAGGAAATGTGGAGTTTCGCTGTGATCTGCAGTCCGTGACTGCACGGAGAGACTTGCTCATGGTAGTGGAGTCTCCGTTGCCACTCGAATCCTGGAGACTTGCGGTGAGACGTCAATGGGGACCGGGGTGATGAGCTTTGTGCTGCGAGGACACTGGGAGTAATTTTAAACTGCACTATTCAAGTCTGTTTAGCGATCACCAGCACTCACCAAGAGTTATAATCAGGCGGGGGAAAACGCTTACCTGTTGGCCGGGATGGTGACTTCTGGGAGTCGCAGTCTACCGATGTGGACTGTGAGATGGCGTTCCAGTAACCAATCGCCTGAGCTGGGCTTCCGCCAATGGGAGTGAAATGGATCATATGAAAGGCGGCAGATAGCAGTTTGTGGTGTTTGGCATTTGATAAAGGCAATCAGCCGAAACGCGTCATGCCTTCTGGACAGCAATAAAGTTATTCATCCTGGCCCCCTGTTGTGTCCCTCCGGTTCTTTCTTTGGTGGATGGAATCTTCGGTGGATATATATATATATATATATATGTATATATATATATATATATATATAAATATATATATGTGTGTGTGTATGTGTGTGTGTTTACATTTTTAAAAGGAAGTTTATTTGTTGTATTTGTTAAAATATACATTTAATTATATTTTGTTTGTAAATTAAATTTAGAATTTAATTTAGGTTTATTTTAATGTTTTAAAATATATATATTTTAAAATAGATATTTAATACAAATATATTATTGTAAACGATATTTTTTTCAATATTTTTGTACTTACCTTTTTAAGTATAGTGAGTTGATATTTTTGTATTCTATATTTTTCCCTTGATATTTTTTACTTCTATATTTTTGTGGTCAGTATTCTGTCAGTGAACCATAAAAAACAATGACCACAAATGATCAATATAATCAACATTGCAAAATGGACTATTGTCAAGTTATTACATTTCTGCTTAACACTTAAACCAGTCAGAACTGGTGCTTAATCTATGTGAGTCTCCTGGGGCTCAGAAGTAATTGCTGTCTTTCCCACCCGAACCTGTGAAGTGGAATAGCCCACTGACAATGTTAAATGCTTTCTCACATAACGGTATCCCTGTCAGACCAGCCAAATCCCAAGCTATATGTGCATGTCAATGTGTTCAATGGTGCTTTTTTCCCCTTTAGAGGAAATGCCCTTGCAGAAATAGGGGAGCCCTTCTCCGAATGCAGTGAGAACAGATGTGCAGTATGTATTGCAATTTTGTCTGATCCCCAGAAAGAGGCTAGCCTTGGACACAGTTTGGGGAAAGAGAGTATACAATTTAAGAAAGGATGAGAGGACCAATTGTGTTAAACAATAATACAAACTATTGTTGCTTTCAAAGTAAGGAACCTTTGTGAGACAGGAAGTGGGTCTCATTCCAATAAAATGCAGGCAGGGAAAGTGTGGGTCCTATAATATGATTTGTTCAGGGACTGTCATCAAATGCAGCTGAGTTAATCTTTTTTATGTTTAAAAGACTTTATTTAAATACCAAAATAAACAAATAGGAATGATCAATATAAATAAGCATACATCTATCATATTGTAGAAGAGAATGCAATAAAATAACAAAAGCCTTTATGATATTAAAGGAAAGAAGGGGCGGGGGAAAGGAAGAGAAGTATATAAGGAAAATATCACTTATACAATAGAAGAAAAAATGTACTCATAATTGTAAGCTTATATAAGGAATTTAAAAAAGACTCTAATTATAAGCAATAATTTCAATAGACATTTACAACCTGTAAAAATAAGAAACAACAGAGGGATAAAACATTCATGGTGGTTAGAAGTTTTTAGAAAAAGTGCAACTGGTAGATGACATACAATTTTCAGTGTTGTTGAGCAAAGAGGTAAAAGGTAACCATAACAATTGAACATTATGAGAATTTGAGCATTTAGAGAGGTAAATATGATCTAACTTATAATGAGAACAGACATATTCCCACCAAGACTTATATGATAATTTATATAAACACGTCCAATTAAAAGCAATTTGTTGAAAGGCAATTGCCATGAAAATATCAAATAATTTACAGTCAAGGAAGGAAGGGGAAAACTCACTAGTTAAAGTTCCTAAAAGGAGATGGAGAATGTTAAAGGAATGTTGTATTTTAAATATTTGTTTGATTTGTGACCACA
This sequence comes from Calotriton arnoldi, assembly GCA_963921515.1. NCBI lineage: Eukaryota > Metazoa > Chordata > Amphibia > Caudata > Salamandridae > Calotriton > Calotriton arnoldi. The sequence continues at coordinate 539,351 of CAWUFW010000043.1, forward strand.
TTTTGTGTAAAATGGAAAGTGTATTGGAACATCTAAACAGCATATGCATAATATCACTTTTGGGGAACTCACAAGCCCAGCATTTAGACGAGGTATCCATTGAAAATTTCGAACATTGTGAGGGGGTAAAATAAAGTCTATGGTAAAGAAAAAACAGGGACTGAGTAATACTAGCTGTTCTAGAAATTCTATAGATATGTGACCAAACCCTATTCCAAACAACAAGGTATTTTTCCCAAAGAAGTTCAACTTTGGACTTGGTTTGTGGAGTATTTGAGGATGAAAGAACTCTATAAATAATAGATGCTTTAGGAGAAGCAGTGAGAAACTTGGTTAGGTCAGAAGTGTGTGATATAGAGAGAGGGTATATTGTAAGGAGGAAAGAGCATTCTAAGACAGAATTTGTAAGCAATGAAAAACAGGTGTGGATAGATTAAGGACATTGAAATGTATGTCTAAAGTGGGTAAACGAGATAGGAGCAATTTTTTCAAACAGTTGTGCTATCCACATAATACATTTATTCTTCCAAGAATGCCAAAAAATCGGTCTGTTATGAATTTTAACAAGTCTATTATACCATATAGACATAGTGAAGAAAATAGAATGTGTCAACGTAATAGGAGCAAACATAGATCTTATCATGGAAATAGTATGTTTAAAAAGAAGGGATGCAAGAATAGAAGTTTTAGAAGAAAAAGATAGAAACTCTTTTGTAGAAAAGGGATGAAGGAGAGCTTTCTCTACATCAATTCATAAAGGAGAGATGGGTGAGGTCAAATCGGAAATCCAAATGAAAGCTTGACATAAGCCAAATGCTTTATGATATCGACTAAAATCTGGGAAATTCACACCTCCTTCAAGTTTTGATTTTTGTAGGAGAGATAGAGAAACTCTTGCTTTCGTATTGTTCCACAAAAATTTAGTAAGCATAGAGTTTATTTTCTTAAAGGTAGATTTGGGAATATGGACCGGCATCATAGAAATGAGATAGAGCAAAAGAGGAGAAATCATTATTTTAATGGATCCATATGAGCCCACCAAGACAAGAAGATAATAAAATTTCAATTTTATTAAAGATTTCCTTAAAGTAAATTGATATTGCTTCCTCACTGATTTTGTAAACTAAATACCTAGGTATTTAAACTTGGAGAATGATGCCCACTGAAAACCAGCCTCTATAAAGGAATATTTGAAGGTGTATTTATTTAGCGGAAGAATTTCTGTTTTATCTTTGTTGATTTTATAACCTGAAGATTCAGAGAAGCTGGCTATTTCAATAAGTAGTGCCAGTAAAGATGTTTCTGGGGACAAACGAAAGAGGAGAGCATTGTCCGCATAAGCTGCTAGGTTTAGATGACAATGTCCATATTGAAAACCATATATGGATGGATTAAGATGGATAAAGGAAAAGAAAGTTTCAAGAGCAAGGACAAATAATAATGGGGAAAGAGGACGACCCTGTGAGCACAACTCTGGAGAGGAAAATATGGAGATTCGGCACCGTTAACACAGATAGACGCGCGTGGGGATTGATACAGAAGGGAGATTAGAGCAATGATTTTAGGGCCAAAATTGTGTCAAGGTAAAGATTTCAACATGCAATCCCAATTGATCCTATCAAATGCTTTCTCTGCATCTATTGTTATTGCTGCAAGTGGAGTTTTGAGGAGAGGAGATTTATTAAGTATGTTAAGAAATAATCTAGTGTTATCTGACATCAATCTTCCCTTTATGAATCCTGACTGCTCCTTTCCAATAAGATGTGAAAGAAAAGATTCTTTATGGACTGTGGAGAGTTTTGTGAAAATCTTGTAGTCCACATTTACTAATGAGATAGTCCTATCATTTTTTACATAGAGTGGAATCTTCACAAACTTTATGTATAAGACATATTGTGGCTTTTTGAGAAGTGCCAGAAGTAGAACCAGTATCAATGAAGTGATTGAACAAGCCTGATTGATGAGGAAGGATAATATTTGAGAAATGCAGAAAAAAACTCTACAGTAAAGCCATCTGGAGTTTTCCCTTTTTTTTAATGAGTTTAATGCTTGGGAAATCCCATTGAGGGTAAGGTTCGTCTCCAAAGAAACAAAGTCTAAACGAGAAGGAATAGAGTCAGGGGTTTGATGTAAATAGTCTTTAATGTGAGAATGTTGTACTGGAGTTTCAGGAGTATATAAAGTTTTACAGAAATTACCAAATTCATTTAGGATATCTTTGTGTTTAGTCAGTAAGACTCCCTGTAAATTAAATAATGAATACATTGTAAGTGACTGTTTTTTCACTTTCAAATACTTAGCTAGCAATTTACTAACTTTGTTTCTCCCACCATATTAACAAGCATTATTTCTTAACAAGATGGATGAGTCATCATTAGTGGAAAGTGTAAGTTAGAGTTTAGCTAATTTTGAAGATCAGAGTTTAATTTAGTAGAGAAATATTTTTGTTGTGGCGTCTTAATGGAGGAGAGTAACGATGTGTATTCTTTGAGTCAAATTTTCTTTTCCTTGGATACCTAGGGGCCGATTACGATTTCGGTCAGAAAGCAATCTGACCGACTCGCACTTGGAATCATTTCAGACTGAATCGGATTCAGGGAGTCCTACCGACTGATTACGATGTTTCCGAACACTGTTCACTCGGACTCCCATTGACTTCAATGGGAGCCTGTGTTCAGACCGACAACGCAGGCTCCCATTGAAAAAAGGGGTGGTCGCGGAAAACCTTGCGCCCTGTGTCGGACACCCCTTGGCGCCTGCCACACCGTGATTGGTTGGGAAGAGGGGACCTGTGGGTACCCCCACAGGCCCCAACTGAATGTCTCCGGGTGAAGTGAGGCCTGCTACTGGCCCCCAAAGTCGGATTCTGACAGCCGATCCATTTCGGACAAACCGATTCAGAAAGGCTGTCTGAATCCGACATCGTAATGCGTCGGTCGGAAACGTGGTCCATGAACCTGTACGATTCGGCTCCGACCGACTGTGGTCTAATATTGTAAGGGTACCCTGTGTAGCAGAATAAAAAGTGTAGTCTCGGGAAGTGGGATTAGAGAGTCTCCAAGAATCAACCAAAGCATCATGGGAGACAGTGGAAAGAAATTGTTTATGCATTTTATGAGGAAGAAAATTGGACCGAGGATTATCTATCCAAAAATGGATCCATAACTTGGTTTCAATCACCCTCTAGAATAAAGTATGTGTCATTATAATGCATGCATTTTTGTGTTACTGCAGGCCAAAAAGTGTAGCCAAGTTGTGTTGGAGCATACATATTTAACTGCTTAACCGCGGCGGCAATTCCGCCGCGGTGCGGCGGTTTAGTAGAGTGGGTGGGGCCGCGTCGGCCAACAGACGTTCGCAGCACTACAGAGGTAGTGCTCGCGACGGCAGTTGGCCGACAGACGCACGCAACGGGTGAAAGATATGTTGTTGATTACAAGTTTAATAACAATCCATCTGCCCATATTATCTTTTTCTTGTGAGAGTACAACAAGATTAAGGGTTTTCCCACATAAAACAATATCACAATTCTTTTTATTGGAGATGGGAGACGCAAACATAGAGCCTACACAACCATGCTTGAGTTTTAAGACTTCAGATTTGGTAAGGTGAGTTTCTTGAAGCAAGACTAAATCTGGAACAGATTTGGCCAAGTGGGATAACACTCTCTGTCATTTGAGAGGATTAATTAATCCCTTTATATTCCATGTGATTACTCTGAATTTTACAACAAAAACAAATTAAATAACCCATGAGGACTATCCAATATCTGACAGTTTAGCAATAAGGATATAAACAGTATATAGGGGATGATAATGTGAAAAGGGATATATGATAATGCAAAGTGGATGAGGAAAAAGTGGAAAAAAGGAGGGGGAAGGAAAAGAAGAGGAAGAAGACAGGACATGTCAAGAACTGACGACTGAAAACACATACCTGGATATTTGACAAGAGGGAGAATGGGGTGGTGACAACACAGATGATGATGGCACTTCTGACAAGGGGGGCACGCACCACAATGGAACAGTATATAAGTAGGAGGGGAATGAACAAGGTAAACAAATACTGTGAATCTATAAGGAAAAATGAGAGAAAATGTTAACTTAGATGTAACATCACCAGGATGAACATTTTATCTAAAAGCACAAGATGAAGATGCAACAAGGCATTTCAGAAAATATTAGTACATTGAAGGACCAGCTGTATCCATAGTATCCACCAGATGAGAGTTTATACATTTTCTAAGTTAAGCCAGTTCTTGATGAGAGGTAGTTTTATTTTGGTAAGTAACCTTAAAGAGGCATGGATGAAAAAGGCCATAGCGAGCACCCAGATTGCATAATGCAGGATGGAGACTGAGAAAGTCTTTCCTTTTGTTGGCCATAGTATTGGATACATCCTGTGAAATAAAAATCTTTCTGCCAGACAATGTGATTTGTTTTTATGATTTGGCAGCATTAAGAACTTTCAAAAGGTCTGTGAACTCTAAAAACAAGAGAATAATTCCTCTCTGTTTAGTAGGTGGCGTCGAAGAAGAGACAAGAGGACCCAGTGTATGTGTACGTTGTATATTAAGATTGGTCGATGGAGGTAAATCTAGTAGTTGTAGAAGAAAGGAGACAGGATTATTTCCCTCGGTACGTTCAGGAGGACCATAAACATGGAGATTGTTGCATCTATTCCTGTTCTCCAAGTCTTCCAAGTGCTTCTTTAATTCAAGAACCTCTTTCTCCAAATTACAATGTTATTGGTTTCATCATGTAAGTCACTAACCTGTTGCTCCACCAAAGACATTTTTGTCGCCATAAGGGACTATTTATCATCAAAATGCTGAATACATTTGTTAGTCTCTTCAACAAAAGGATGAAGGGCTTGAATTTTATGGCATGACACGGAGGCCAACATTATGCAAATCTCCTTTATTGCGCAGCTCACAGCACCCACAATTGAATAAATCAAGAACTTCAATAACATTCTAGTAACATATAAAGTCCATCAGCACAAAGCATTCTCCCTTCTTTGTTGATGTTTCAAAACGAAAAAATGTCTGTAACTTTAGTTTTTCAAGTGTGTTGCTGCTGCTCACATATACGTACACTATCTTTTGCTTTATCTTCAGTTTATCTTAATACTGTCTTAACTGTTGATTATGCACTTTATTAATACCCCACCAACCCTCTACTAATATCTACACCCTCCCTAACCCTTGAAATGCTGAATTCCAACCCTTTTCTGGGTCGCTATAACATGGGTTGATGGTAGAGTTTTTTTATTACTAACTTCATTTCATTTTCCCTAGGGGCGCGATGTTTCTTTCACCCATCCCGAGGAAACTCTCTAATCTCTTTCAGTCATTTCAGGCCGAAAATGAGGTTGTTTCCTTGACGAGGTGAACCCTTCTTGGGTCCGACCTCACGCACCATTTGAGTCGTGTCCTCGGCTTCAAATGTAAACTCAGGATGCTCCTGCTGCCATATCAACGGGACTGTCCTGATGTGTGAGGCATTGTTTATACGCGAGCCGGCCTCACTCTGAGTCCCGCCCGCCGCCTCCACACGTTGGCCGATCTCCAGTGGGAGACCGGCTCACAGTATCACTTTCTGTGACCGGCGAGCGCATTGTGCTGCAGGGCATCGCCGGTCAAAGCCCAATTGTGTTTTATTAATTAGCCGGCAAGCACGCGTTGTCAAGCAGCATCTTGCCGGCAGAAGGGGCTAATTAATCAGACTCCAGAGCAGACGAGCACATGCTAAGAGACAGCGCCTCGTCGGCATCATCATTTAAGTAACAATTTACTAAGTAAACAAAAAATAACTCCTATATAATTTAAAATAAAGAGTAACCAGGGAAAAATAACCCATACAAACAAACAAAGAGTCACATGCTAAGAAGAGGAAAAATGCTGCTTGGTTGTCCAAAAAAAAAAAAAAAAAGGGGGATGACAGAGGTTTCAAAGAAATAAAGGTAGGACTTTAGAGGAAAGGTCATAGGGAACCCCCTGTAGCCATCTTTTATGGTTGGGCTGATACTATTAATTAACATATAACTAAGTCTGGGCGGTGAATTCTGCTCCGTTTGTGGAGTTTGCGGAGATTTCTCCTCGCTTGCGTTCATCAACGTCAAGTTGGCGAGCCAGAGCGAGTAAAATCCACCTCCCGGCATAATTTTTTCTCGTTCGCGATCGTCAACATCAAGTTGGCGAGCGCGAGCGTGGAAAATCAACCTCCCAGCGAGATTTCTCAACGCAGGCGGTCAGATTTCTCATTGTGAGTGGACGCGTATGCTCGCGACCGCTCTCGTTGAGAAGCTGTCTGTTCGGGTTGAGAAAGCTGCTGATCGAGTAAAAATCTTCTCACGCGGCAGAAAGGAAGCAGAGCCCGCTTGCGCTGTGCATGGTGCTGTTCACAATGATTGCACAGTGCAGACAAGCACCTGGCACTGAAAATCACCACGAACAGCATTTACCTATCGCACTCCACCGCTTGCGGAGCTCCGCGTAGCATGGCAGAGGGTTTTTTTGCACTTCGCGGAGTTCCGCGTAGCAGAACTCTGCGAACTCCACCCAGGCTTACATATAACTACCATTTGGTTAGTCTGGGAGACCAAATGAATTCTGGCAGTTGTAGTCTAACCAACTAACACAACTACCCCTTCAAGCAACGCTGACAGCTACCTACCTGTCGGTATGTCTCTCGAAGCTTCAGTAAGTAGTATGGAGGAAAAAATGGAAGGACTTATAAACAAAGCCATCAATAAAGTTATTGGGTCTCTAGATGACACTATAAATAAAAAATTGGAAGCCCTGTCCCAAACAGGCTGGCCAATACCTGCCTCAAGACACCCTGAAGGGGAAGACAGGGCAAATAAGGCCCCAAGGAAAAGAAGCACTGGGGAGAATACTTCAAAGGGATAAAAAAACAAACAAATGGTCAATCACTTCAACTTCACGCACTGGCAGTGAACTTGACAGTGCCCCGGGCACTTCTGATGGGCAAGCAAAAGGCCCAATTCTTATCCCCATCAACAGTGAAAATGAGATGGAAGATGAAATAGAGCTGTCCTGCTCCTCCAACCTAGATTCGGACAATCAAGATATTGAAGAAGAGGACACTGAAGTCAATGATGAGGCACAAGGGGCCTCTGGGTCTAAGATGGGCATTATGGACCCGTTTGGAAAAAATATGTTTGACCCTCTCTTAATGAAACCTCCCCTATCACCAGAGTGGACCCCTATCCAGCACATTGCGGATTACCTCTCCTTTTGGCTCCACAAAGAGATACCTAAGGATGTCAGATCACGCATGAGATCTGAATGTCCGCCTCCTTCCCTATCAAACAAAATAACTGCAACTCCAGAACTTGACCCCAAAGTTGCAGCCTTCATCGCAAAAGGGGGTAAAGACCCAAGAAAAGGCATTGACAGAGGCCTTAAATCACGCCAAGATCGACTACTTGATCTATCTGGTCCACTGACTAAAATGTTTTAAATGGCTGAAGAGGCCTACGTGGATGACTCCCTAATCGACCCAATCGAGTTTCGCCAATGGGCGCAGAGAGCAATCTGCCTCCTGGGAAATGCCAACACGGCACTCTCAAATGAGAGAAGGAAGAGCGTCTTGCTAAAAATCGACCCAAACCTTCTGGAATTGGCTTTCAAAGAAGATGGAGCTTCTGCCCAAGAGCTCCTCTTCGGGGATGATTTCATCCGAGACATGGCAAATTATGTGGGGGCTTTCAGCTCCATTCAAAAATCCCAGAAGGATATTAAAAGAGTTTTTCAGGACAGAGTTTTTGGAAGGGCAGGGAGAACACGGGGTCGGTTCCCCGGCCATGGACAAGGTATTTCAAGACCCTTTTACAGACTGTGTCAAAGATTCCAGTCAAACTTCGGCTCATGCGCACCCTTCTATCCGCAAAAGCAGAGAGCTCGTGGTAGAGGATTCAGAGGAGAAGGGAGACAGAGAGGTTTCTCAGCAGGTAAGACTTATCAAAGACCCTTCACATACCCTTCTAAAGTTGGGAGGGAGATTAGCCCAGTTCTCTGGGAACTAGAATATGGTGACAGAAGACCCTTGGGTCTTAGAAACAGTCAGGGGATACAAAATAGATTTCACTGGTACCCCAGTACAAAAAAGACCACCCCAAGAAATTTTCTTTTCCCACAAGGACTCAACCCTAGCATCACAAGAGGTAAATGATCTATTGGACAAAGGTGCAATACAAGAAGGGACACAATGTGGTTTCGTAAGCAATATCTTCTTAGTAGAAAAGAAAGACAAAGGACTATGAGCTGTGATAAACCTAAAAGAATTAAATGAATTGGTCGTCTACAGCCACTTCAAAATGGAGGGAATTCATCTTTTAAGGGATGTTCTAAGGAAAGGGGACTAGCTAACCCATCTAGACCTCAAAGGTACCTGCCTTACAATCCCAATTTGCCCACCTCATTGAAAATTCCTGCAATTCACCTGGGGCGGGAAACTTTGGCAGCTCTGCAGCCTCCCTTTCAGGTTGTCCTCAGCCCCTTGGTGTTTCACCAAAGTTTTTCGTCCCGTAGCGGGATGGCTCAGATCAAGGGGAATAAGACTGATTATATATCTAGACGACATTCTTATAATGGCCCAATCCAAAGAGAAAGTGGTTCTTCACACAGACCTGACAATAAAACTGCTAGAACAGTTAGGCTTCACCATAAACAAGAAAAGACCCTGCACAATCCCAAGCCAGGAAACACAGTTTCTAGGTTTTGTTATAAACACAACACAAGGGGAATTAAAATTACCTGGAGAAAAACTAAGAAAATTCCGCAAAGAACTGAGGAAATTATTAGGAAAAAAAGATTTCCATCTGAGAACCCTAGCAAGGATTCTGGGACTACTATCCTCTACAATCCAAGCCATTTACCCAGGTCTCTTATATTACAGAGCTCTTCAAAGACTCAAAGCCAAAGCTTTGAGAACAGACCAATCCTACTCCCAAATTGTAACTCTAGACTCCGATTCGAGGAAAGAAATACAATGGTCGTTAAAGAATGCAGAAGCATGGAATGGGAGAGCGATTTTGGGGAAGAACCAGAGAGAGTGATAAACTCAGATGCAAGCTTGGAGGGCTGGGGGCCACTGGACAGAACAAGAAAAGGGATTACACATCAACTGTTTAGAGTTACTGGCAGGCTCCTTCGCAATCCGTTGCTTCACCAAAGATCTAATGAAATGTTCTGTCATGTTACGAATGGACAACGTATCTGCAGTCAGATATGTCAACAAGATGGGGGGACCTCACTCCCAAGGTCTGATAGATTTAGCCAATCTCTTCTGGAGTTACTGCCTGAGCAAGGACATCTCAGTAATAGCGGAACATATTCCAGGCCTGAGCAATGGGGTCCATGATTGGTTCTCCAGGAATTTCAAAGATTCCAGCAATTGGAAATTACACAAGGGAATCTTCCTTTCCATCCAATCAATGTGGGGACCTTTCGGGGTAGACCTGTTTGCAGACAGATTGAACACTCAGATACCCAATTTCTTCAGCTGCAAGCCGGACCCTCAAGCACTCGGGGTGGATGCCTTCCTTCAGAGTTGGAAGGGTCTAACACCCTATGCGGTCCTTCCATTTGTCATGCTTCCCAGACTACTAGTACACACTCGCAGGAACAAAGAAGTTTTAGTAGTAATAACCCCCCTGTGGAGATCCCAGGCATGGTTTCCAATCCTACTAGAAATGAGTATAGACCTTCCGGTTCTAATTCCAACATTCAAGGGAATATTAACAGGCCCAGAGGGAGAACCACACCCTCTGGTAGATCAGCGCCTTCTAACACTGATGGCTTGGAGGATATCGGGCGACAGTGGCAGATCACAGGCCTTTTGACAGATGCTCTCAACCTCATATCAGAGTCATGGGCACCAGGCACAAGGAAAGCATATAGACTGGCTTGGGAGAAATGGGTTCACTGGTGTCTTCAACGGAATTACAATCCCGTTTCAACTAATTTAGTTCATGTTTTAAACTACTTATCTAAGCTTTTCACATCAGGTCTCGCTTACAGAACAGTTAATGTGTATAGGTCCGCCATCGCAGCGGGCCACTACCCCGTAGAGGGAGTATCTGTAGGACAAAACTTACTAACCCAAAAAATTGTGTGAAGTATGCGGGTCTTAAACCCTCCTTCCGCAAAATATGCCGCTCTATGGGACGTAAAAGATGTTCTTCAAGTTTTTGTGAATTGGGGTGAGAACTCCAATTTATCCCTTAAATATTTATCCTACAAACTCACTGTCTTACTCTGCCTGGTGTCTTTTAGATGAACCTCAGATGTTAAAGCCTTAGACATTAACAGTAGGGCCTACCAACCAGAAGGGGTTTGTTTCTACCTGAAAAGAAGGACAAAAACAATGTCAACCTCTATTTTTTATCCCTTTTTCCTTCAAAATGACACTCTTAGCGTGGTCAGAAGCTTGCAAGAATACGAGAGAAAGACTGCGACACTGAGAGGAAACACAAACCAACTGCTTTTATTCTATAGATCACCTCATAAGGATGTTTCATCCCCCACTTTAGCTAGATGGGTCAAAGAGGTAATGAAAGAAGCGGGCATAGACACTACTATATTTGGTGCACACTCTCTAAGGGGTGCCTCTGCATCCAGAGCTTCTGTTCTAGGGGAAGGCCTACAAGATATCCTTAGAACTGCAGATTGGTCCAATAAAACAATGTTTAAAAGCTGTCATTTTAGACCTATTAGTAGTGCTTTTGATAATGTATTAAATGCACTTTAAACTTGCATAATGTTGGCCTCTGTGTCATGCCATAAAATTTTGATTTTTCACAGCCTGGTGGGCAGAAAATCTAAGATAATCCCACCGCTGAAACCCTCCCTGTTGGAGTAAAGTTTTTTTCTGACAATATTTCAATTTTATTTTTAGGATAGGAAATACTACACTTGGAAAACTAAAGTTACAGACATTTTTTCGTTTTGCAACATCAACAAAGAAGGGAGAATGCTTTTTGCTGATGGACTTTATATGTTACTAGAATATCATTGACGTTCTTGATTTCTTTAATTGTTGCTGCTGTTAGCTGCGCAATAAAGGAGATTTGCATAATCCTAGCCCCCGTGTCTTTAATAAAATCCAGATTTTCTGCCCACCAGGCTGTGAAAAATCTAAATTTCTTCCAGTAAAATATCTAATGATTTAGGAGATGGTCACTTTTCGGGTGAAGGGGTGCACTGTTTAAGTCTCTTATTTGCAGAAGAGGGTGACTGAGCCTTTACTGACGAGACAGACGCAGATGCAGAGCGAAGAGTAACTGAATGCGCCATTTTGATGGAAGAAACTAGATTATCCATCAAGGAGTCCCTAGAGGAGGATTGTGTGGGTGTTTCGTGACTAGACTGAGCTTTGAAACTGATATTAAAGAGAGGTTTCTTTATTCTAACCACACAACAGCTGTTCAGAGTAAACTTAGATATTGTTACACATTAATATTATATAGTCCACAATTGTATTGAATCTGCCCCTTTGCGACCAGTATTTGTGCATTTGGGATGCATCATCCCAAATGCAAAAATCGCAAATTGCGATTGCATTTAAGGAATCGCAAATTGCGATGCCTTGAATGCAATGCAAGATGCCATTTAAAATAGCGATTTCGCTATTAGGGGCTGCTAATTACCGAAAAATTATACCTAATGGTAATTAGCGGAAACTTTGAAAAATGCACTAAAGTGCATTTTTAAAAGTTCCAGGTTACAAACACACTTGCCCTTGGGGCATGTGTGTGCGCAACATGTGTTCACATATTGTTGGAAAACGAGGCAGCATCTGTGAGGCCTGCACAAATAACATGACCACATTTGTCCTTCACTGGGAACCAAACACCCAATTGTAGCGCCTGACTCTCAGAGGGTAGCGTTGCAGAGCAGTCTGAGGCTTACTCAAGGGAGGTGGTGTGGGCTAGTAATCGCCATTTACAGGTGCGCAGAAATATCACTCAATAATTGATTGTCCAGTCTGTACTTTGCTTTATAAAAGTAAGAGTACATTTATTAAACACACACACTACTCAATACTATGCACCAATTTACAAATATACATAAGCTATTGGAATTACTTTGTGACATTGCATAACATCTCCACCCCTCCCGCAGGGGGGGTGGGGTCTAGTACCAGCACTCCCATGTATGCACATCATCTTGCCCCCTAATGCAGTGTGTTGAGCATAACCTGGAACGAGGGCCCTGCGCACTGGCACCATCCCAGTGGCAACCCACCCCATTACCTCAACACGCATTAAAAATAGGTTCACCTGCCCTAGTGACACATAACCCTGACTGAGCATCTTATATTGACCATACAGTATGCACCCCTACATCTTCAGGGCTAACAGTCGGGGTTGTTCCTCACTTAAGCACAGCAGCAAGAATACATGTTTACGCATTACCTTAGAATGACAGTACTCATCACATTTGTTGGACATTAGAATGCGTTGCAATTACAGCCCCTAAAGGCATCACAGATGAAATCACCGGATTACGCATATACAGCCAGACACCCTAGCAGGAATGTCTGGCAACATAACCCCACTTTGCTTATGACATCACCTTACACAGGTACTACACATTACATATGTGACCTTCAGTCCCTCTAAAAATGAATAACTGTTAGCAAACGCAGTTCTGGTGCAATTACACCTCTTCACCTACAGGAGATGCCCTTCTCCAGACATCCCCAACTCAGCCCTTCACTCCATGAAGCACTTCGCAATACACCCTCAGCTGCAAAACAAAAGTTCCAGCCCAGAAGGTGTAATAAAGCAGGCTGAGCCCTTGAGGGGTTATCCTTTTCAAATCCCTAGGAAACCTAGGGTGGGACTTAACTTAGTGCTGGGCGGAGACTGCGCTTCTCCAGCAGCTCCCCCAGCACCCTTGCACCAAGTTGGTGGTGACCCCGTCCTCCTGGGGCCACCACAAGCACCAAAATAGCTGATTTACAAATGCCTGGCAAGGCATTATGGGGCGCTTCGTGCTCCTCTCCTGAATATCAGATGAGCGGCTCTCGCGAGGTGCCGGGGAGAGCCGCGCTGGTGCTTCGCCGCTTTCCTGGGCCTCGGTGGGGGGCCCGGTCCCACCCGGACCCCCCAGGTACCGTATTTACGGCTCGGGGAGCCCACCCCCGGCCGCTCCTGCTACTGGTGGGGGCCCGGTCCCACCCGGGCCCCTGGCAGTGTTGCCTTGGTTCTGGGGGTCTCGGTCCCATTCGGGACCCCCGCACGCCATCTGTGGTGGAGCGCAGCCCAGGGAGCCCACCCCTGGCTGCCCCCGCCGGCTCCCCGCGCGGCCCGCACCTCCGTCTGCGGCCGCGGGAGCCGGCACCTTCATTCTGGTCTGCCCGCTCCGGCGGGCAGACATGGAGGTTCTCGCCGATCCGGCGGACCTCGGGGGAGTGCAACGGCACTCCCCCCCGCCTCCTTCCAGCACTTCTGGGGCCCGGGGATGGGGTCCCGGGCCCCTCAGGGCCATCTTCACGGGGGGCGCGAAGGCGCCCCCCGGCTTTGCTTTGGGGCCCGGGGATGGGGTCCCGTGCCCCTCCTCCTCCTCACGGGGGGTGCGACGTCGCTCCCCCCGGCTTGGCTTCGGGCCCGGGGATGGGGTCCCGGGCCCCTCCCAACCTCTTCGCGGGGGCGCAACGGCGCTCCCCCGTCTTTGCTTCGGCGGGGGCCAGGGTGGGCTCCTGGCCCCCAGGGAGTATCTTCACGGGGAGCGCGACGGCGCTCCCGACTTTACTCGGGGCCCGGGGATGGGGTCCCGGGCCCTTGGGCTCATTTTCGCGGAGGGCGCAACGGCGCTCCCCCGACTTTACTTCTTCGGGGCCCGGGGATGGGCACAGTGCTTTGTATCATTGCCTCATTAATGATTGGCTTGATATCTTAAACAAATAAACGATTCATAGCAGATGTTGGCTAAAATCCCTAAATTAATCATAACACATTTCTAACAAATTCCCCGCTTTTTTTACAGCATGATGCCCCAAGATCATGTGATATTCCTATACAAGTAGTTCCATAATGTCTTCTTCCAATCCTTAGCCAAGTTTATTCCTGCCTTTTGCCTAACTCTGCCTAAAATGGATCAACGTTGTCTTCTCCACAATCACAGCAACACACACTTATTATAGGAAACCTAGAGTTTTCCCCCAATTGGTAGTATGGATCCTGCTAAAACTTTTGTACTACCAGCATCTAAATGTGATTTTTTTGGGTGATTGTCTCTTGATATCTAGTTGCCAAAACAGAATGTAGGATCTTGCTTTGTGGGAGCAGTTCTTTTATCACTAAAAAAGCACCCTTGGAAGGAGCTTGCTATTATAGAAAGCACTGACAAGCTGCTGGGCATTTGAGAATTGCTTTCATTACTGGCTGTCTGTCAAATGGCTGTCAAAAAGGAAAGGGCTGGACCAATGCAAGTCTTTGTTCCCAGGAAGAATATTTCAGGGCCATATTTGTACCTTTCGCTGTCTTCTAGAAAGTGTGATAGGGATTGGTGTCTACTGCCCTATAGAAAGCCCACCCAGCTCACGACTTATAGTCACCAGACATAAACTGTTTTCCTAACACCCAGGAAATTAGAAAGCTTTCGAATAGTAATGCTTGTTTTTTTATGCAGTTTTATCAATCTTGAACTTGACCTAAAAGTATTGGAGTTCATTACATGAGCACCAATTGCATTAAACAAGGTCATTTTTATTAAATGATTTGCCCAGATTCACAGCATGTTGATTCGACAACAAGACTTGAACTTGGTTCCCTAGTTCCAAAGTCAGCAGTTCTGGCCGTAATGCAAATAAAAATCCATGTTGAGTTAACATTTTTATTTTCATTTGTTAGCTTTAATCTGTGAGGGTGGTTTCATTTAGGCCTGGGCGGAACTCGCGGAGTTTCACTCTGCTGTATTCTGTGGAGTTACAAAAAAACTCAGTGAGATTCTGCGAAATTCCGTGAATGGGCAGAAATAGGCACATTGCACTGCTCGCACTGGAATTTAGCACTGGGAGCTCGTTCCGCACTGAAAAATCTGCGCAGACGACACCACACAGCACACCGGAGGGCGCAGCTCCTGGAGTTGATTTTGCTGCTGCTTGAGTTGATTTTTTACTCAAGCTGCAGCTTTTTAACCACAAATATCAGCAACTGCCCGCGTTGGAGAAATGTCACCCGGTGCCGTCCTAGTGATCGAAAATCGTGCTAGGGGATGTCAAATATCACTCTCACTCTCCAGCTTACCATTAGCGAGCCGCATGTTAGAAAAAACTCCACCATGCGGCGGGTGGCAGAATTTGGCCAGACCTCCGCGTTACAATCGAACACGCAGAAGCAAAGATTCCTCCAATCCCGCCAGCAGAGCAGAATATATCGCCCACCCTTCATCTCCTTATCTTTTTCAATGGCAAAGTTAAAATTAGTGCTGCAGCCTCAATGGTAACATAGTGATTTAGCTCATGTTACCCCTTTCAATATGCAAGTGGGTGCAAGTTACATGGTTTAAGTTTGAGCATTAAAAAAGCTATTCATTACTTTCGCCTTATGTGAGTTATTCAGTGTAAATTTTGTATTTTAGGATCACTTTGCAATTCACATGTGCATGCCTAGCCTGCAATGTTACATGGTTTTCTTTTAAGCCATGTGTTTTGCTCCCCACAGAGTGGAGAAAGTCAGTGCTACAACTAACGTGGCATTTGAATTTTGTGCTGCCCATGCCATTTGTGCACTTATGGCCGAGTTGCAAAAAATTTAAATATGCCAACTAATTAGTGAAAATGTCTACCGATTTTTAGGGAAAGTAAATGTAGTCAGGAGGCATTTTGCACTCCCTCTCTCCGGCGAGTTCCAACATGCCAACAAAGCAGATCCATAAAAGGCAAAGAAATCAGGAGAATACAAGAAAGGTGTACCTGCCACTGTCATTCAGATGCGGCATGCAAAGTGCTGTGCTCTTGATAATAGTAAAACGTATGATCATATAAGCATGGATCACGATCGATGTCTTGTTGCAGTGAACCCTTTCACATCAGGTGAAAATAATAGACTGATGTCTTGTCAACAGAGGACGTTTAATAGTGTGGAACGGTACAGTTGAAAGTTTTTGAGACTGAGCTCTAAGAAGAGGGAATCAGTGCAGTTGAAGTTGATCATTAAACCATTATTTCTCTCTCTTACAGAGGAGAATGGAATCCAGGATGCAGGGAGGTATTGTACTTATGATCACTCAGTTTAGAAGTGTGAAAGATAAACACAGGTGTGACCTGCTCTTCAAAGACGCAGCACGATGCCTAAAAGAATGAATATTGTTTTTTCACTCCTGCAGTCTAACTGACTGAATCAGATGAAGATGGTCTGTGCCAAATCTTCCAATGCCATATATAGAGTCTGTGTATAGCAGACAGTGGAATTCCTAACTGGACATTGATTTGGTTGGATGTGTTACCATCAACAACGTGGTTGACTTACCCTTCCTATTTCAAGGCCCAGACACCTGATATGATAAAAGGAATTCATTTTATGGTGCAGTGTATTTGCTTTGCAAGTATTATTAGGAAAAGTCTTTTGACTCTTCAATAAAAAGAGGTGCCATTTGGAACCACAGACATTTAAGCCCTTCACCGTCCTTCTGGTAAATATTTAAAATTGATCACTGAACCACTATTCTACATGCACAGGGGACCAGATTGGATAAGCGTGCTGACATTACCGAAACTGCACTTAATTTGAAGGTGAATTAGAGTAGGCTTCTCAAGGGTCAGCATAGTCACAAGGTAAATGTCTGCCACATTCCTAAAAGGAAATCTCATGTGGTCAGTAACTCTGCTGTCCAACGCAGATTCTGCTCTTGGGACTTGAGTTTATTGCCCCCAAATACGTGACTTTTCACCATAACATCCATAGTTTTACTCCATCTTAGACTATTATACATGTAGGTTACACATAGATGCTGAATGTCTGTTTTATTTTCAGCTGAGGACACTGAAGGAATTTTCTGTACTACCTGCCCGCTGCTCACAAAGTGTAGTTAATGTTGTAACTTACCACACAAGCTCTGGCAATTTAATTTATCTGAGCAATCTTGTAAGGTCCATAACCTGGCTGCAGCATAGTAAAAATGTTTCCTTAGAGAGCTATGTGGATTGAAGAAATCAGACTGCCTGCCTTCAGCAATCAGATCATTACACTGGATTGATGGTATAGAAACAGATCCAGTTAACAAGTTGCTGCATTCCTCTTAGGACCTTTCTGTTAAAATGTACCTTTGTTATTGAGTGAAAGTTCACATGATTACAACCTAGTTTCTCTCTATTTTGCATACAATCTAATATTTTTCAAACCCCTGTTTATTTTGCCAATAGTTGGTGCACAATCCTTCTGTATTCAATTTGCCATGTCCTAGAGATACAAGTAAAATTGTGTAACATCTGTCAAGCCTTGGCACTATCAACAGTGGTGTGCATATTAACTGCTTTCGTACCTTCCCCTTCAATCTTTTACAGAAGATGTAAACTTAGCACAGCATCCCACATGGTGACGATTCAGCACTTCAGTGCATAGAGCAAACAGTCCCTCTACCTCATTTGTGCACACAGTGATCTTCTGTGGCCATGGGTCATGCAGCACACTGCTTGTCCCAGAGGAACAGGTGACAATTGATAGGCCCATGAAGTTAAATGTGAGGTGACAAGTCATGCCATAAGTGTGCATGTCCGTGTGCGAGAATTACTGCTCTCAGAACAAGACTGGAGGGAGGCTCGGAGTCCTTTTAAAGAAGCAGACTTAGCAGTGGAACCAGTCCGCATTATCATTTTGAAGACATTCCAAAGATAAATGGATACATAGATCAACAGAAAATCTGAGAAAACATTCTTAACAAGATATGTGGACAGTGATATGCTCATAATACATATAGATATATTTTTGGCAGAATATTAGAAGGTGAACAGGCAAAATAAACATATCTACCATTCAATTAAGATCGAGTAAAATAATATTTCAGTTAGCAGACAAAGAAGACTAGTGTCGGTGTACATAACTTAAAACTAGGTCTCTGTTGTGTGTCATCAGCTACTCGAAGACTTTAGATTGGCCTGCTCTCACCCAGTAAGCCAAATGTGATGTAAACTGTTTTTTTTGTTGTTTTTTTTTAAAGACAGATATTATTTAGTATGAATCCTACAATGGGGTCTTGTCCTTGGTTCTGGTCAGTTTCGATTCTTTGTATCTCCTCTCAATATTTTCCATTAAATGTAACGTAATGAGTGTGTTGGGCGGAATAGTTCCTTGCATGGTGACATATGTGTACGCCTGCCCTGGGTGTCCCAGCTGCAAAGATGAAATGTAAGATTCTTTGTTCCATTTTGGGGGACCCATGACTGACTGGAGAAGCATGAGGTGGTAGAGTACTTCCCCAGACTGATTCGTGGCTTGCTGCATTCCAGTGAGCTGGGCAGGACACAGAACGGAGAAAGAAGAGCCGCACTTTCAGCACACTTCAAAGGGTGATCTTTGATTCGGCGAGAGATCACTGGTTCAGGAGCCTGGACAAGTCTCAGGAAGGAGATGGTGCTGATAAGAAAATCATAAAGAGTAGGATCACTATCCTCTTCCACAAGTCCTTTTCTTTTTACTGTTCTGAAATCCTGGCTAGACCCCCTAGCTTGATATGTTTTTGTGAAGTGTAGAACCCTAGGCCAGAGCTTGATCATAGGCTCAGTGTATGCCCCCGACCAGACTCAATTGCCTTTCTTCTCCTCCCTGTTGAGACTCCTGATGGATTTTGGTATCATGAGGACGATCATTCGGGGGGACTGAAATGTGGTGCCAGACCACCACCTTGATCGTTCCGCCCCTTTGACAGGGCTAATCCTAAGAATAGGGTAGTATTACACGAACTAATGGAAGACCGTTACATGATCCCTGGCGTTTGACACACCCCAGGGACAAAGAATACCCATGTTTATTCTGTGTATATTGGACTTGTTCTCAGATTGGCTTTTTCCTCCTATCCCACTCTCCCCTGCCCTTTATGCATGCCTGTGTTATAGCAGCGAGTGGATCTCGGACCATGCTCCAGTCCTACTGGAGCTCGACCTTGGACATATTTCCCTCCCTCTAAATGCTGGAGGTTGAACCCCTGCCATTATCGAATGTAGGAGGCCAAAGGTCAGTTGAGGGAGCACCTCCACAGCTTCTGTGTCCTCTGCACATGTTCCTTTGGCAGTGGATACGGCCACTCTGAGGGTTGCTCTGATGAGAGACTCAGCACTTCACAAGCGACTGGCCCAGGGCACACAGACCAGGTTGGAGGGTGACATTCAGACCCTTTTGGAGGCTTACTCGAGACATCCCACCATGGATTTCCTGGATCACTTGGAGCTCATCAAGTATGAACTGAATGCTCATTTTCCCTTCCAGGCAGAATAAGCCCTGCTTCACCTGAAGTGGTGGCACTATGAACAGGGGGCAAAGACGGGTAGGCATCTAACAACACAGCTCCATAAGAGGGAAACTTGCAACACCATTCCAGCCTTCTGTGGGGAGACGGGGGATGTCCTAACGCACACGGTGGAGATCATGGAGGCGTTTGCCCATTTCCTTGGTGCAGTTTACTGCTCAGAGGCTCAGGATGACTACTACATGGAACAAGATTTTTTCATCACCCTCCGTTTGCCCACCTTGTTGTCAGCTCCTTGACGGTGAGAGTACGGCGGCCTAGATCAAAGTGACCATTGGGAACATGTCCAATAACAAGGCTTTGGGAGACAATGGCTTCCCAATAGAGTTTTTAAAAATCAATATCGACATGGAGGTGCCCCATATCCATAAATTCTACAAGAATTTGGAGGGCCGGCTGTCTTATGCCCAGAGTACACAAAGCACTTATTAGTCTCATCTTGGAACCTAATAAGGACCCTACTTGTTGTGCGGGCTACCGACCCATCTCTCTTCTCAATGCAGATATGAAGGTGTTTGGAAGGTCATTGCAGCTTGACTTCAATGGGTTATCCCAAACCTTATTCCTGATACCCAGGTGGGCTCCTGGTCAACACCTCCTGGCATGTATGTGAAGAGAGGGACGATAAGCTCCTTCTGTCTTTGGATGCCGAGAAGGCTTTCAATAGGGTGGATTGGGGGTACTTATTCCGTATACTGGACAGGGCAGGAATGGGTCCCAGCTTCTTGGACAAGGTCACATGTCTGTACAGGTCCCTCACAGTGAAGACTGATTGCAGAGGCCACCTTTCCCATCCTGCATGGGACAAGTCAGGGGTGCCCGCTGTCTCCTCTCTTTAGCATTGTATCCCTTGGCAGCCGCCATTTGCCAGTCTGCTCTTATCCGAGGGATTGATACTACGGCGGGAGAATTCAAGATCCTACTTTATGCTGACTACATACTGTTATCTTTGAGTCATCCAGGGGCTTCGGTCCCTCATCTTATCTACTTGATCGATAATTTCTCAGTCTCCTTGGGGTACAAAATTAACTGGACCAAGAGTGAGGTACTTTCATTGACACAGTGTGACCCCCGGACCTCCCTGACTATCTATGACTTCACATAGAAGACAACGGGCTTGAAGTATCTAGGCCAGTTCATCAATAAGGGTCTGCATAATATGGTGCAGGACAACATCCAACCCATTCCCCCAAATAGAGTAGGACTTCACCCAGTGGTCAGCCCTCCAGGTCTCCATGTGAGGGAGAGTCCAGATGATCAAAATGGTCATGGCTACCCGGTTCAATTATATTTTTGGCATGCTGCCACTTCAGTCTCGGCGGCCTGGCTCCGCACCATGAACAGCACATGAAGCTGTTTGTTTGGGCGAGGCAGAAGTCTCGGCTCAAACACGCAAGACTGCACGCTGATACCAGAGCATAGGGGGCTCCGTCTGCCGCACATGCGCATGAGCTATCCTGCTCAGCACTTTTCCCAGGTGGCTTACTTCCTGACCCCCCAAGTCTTGAAGTCTTCCGCAGCCGGCCTCTTGGGAATGGAAGGTGGCCCAAGCTACCACAGGTATGGGACTCCTGTGCAATGCCCCTGCTTCAAGATCTCCCAACTGACCTAACTCTGAAGGCTACCTGGGTGACGTGGAACGAGGCACATCGACTACTGGGTTTTCACCATGTGGTCCACAAGGGGGCACCATTGTGGTCCAATGAAGGCGTGACTGAGGCTGGCACCCTGTGGCATTCTAGGCCTCTGCTCCTGTTGCCAGGAGCTTTGGAATGTTTATATGTAAATGGGCTCTTGGAGACAGTTGAAGTTGAGCCTGCTGCCTGTATGCACTGTTCCTGTGGATGGGATCCTTTTCCTAAGAATAAATCTTCTTTCAAACATCAATCTGCGTACAGCTTGATCTTACATTTGGCGACAGAGGATGGGATTAACTTGGAAAGGATCTCAACACCATCTACCTTAAGCTCATTCCAACTGAGTTTAAGCATCGCTTTCAAAGAACGTTGGACTACCTATCCACTTTGAGGTACTGTTATACATTTATTACCCTCAAGCGCTGCGGACCCCATATTTTTTTTTTTTCTTCCACTTCTTATTCATCTCTACAAATCACGATAACTCCCTCTGGACTTAACAGCGCTCTCCTTTTGCATGAGGCTACTTTTGCACATTTTTGGCGAGCTGTGTGGCTTAAAGTGTATTAACTCATTCCCCTGGCTCACATATCTTTACTTTTAAGACCACCCTCATGCATGCTTGCGCACCCCGTTCAAAGCCTTCACTCGTGCTCACCAGCGCAGCAGCCAGTATTGTTACCTTTTGAATACTGCCTGACCCTCGAGACTCTTCTGCCTTCTCTGACGCTGTGGAACCAGAATCCTGCCATCTTCTCCTTCTTTTCCAGGAGCTCTGGTGATGTCATCCCCACGCTGACGCACTCACGTTCACTCTCACGTTGCGTGGCGGCCATCTTAGGTGTCCACAGTGTCTGCAATCCCGAGTGCAAACCTTTGAATGTTTCATGTACCAGCGTGTCTACAATCCCGAGTGCAATCCTTTGAATGTTTCATGTACCAGCGTATCACTTCTATGATACGCACACTAGTCTTCCAGCAGTGTTCCCGGAGCGTCGGATTGCCTCGTTACGCAAACTCCACCTGCTCGTATAATTAACTTCAGTGCAGTTCAATAGCATCGTGTTGCTAGGACACACAACTCCGACGCAAATACAACGTTACTTCTGCGCATCTTTCCTGTGATGCGCACACACTTCTATGACAACTTGCATTTTTGCTACAGCGTCTCTGTACCTGACAACTTGACAAGTTAATTTACAGTGTACACTTTTCGCTTTTCGCCTGTGACATGCACACATTTGACTCTTACTTTTATTTGCGTGTAGTCTCTGTGATACGCACACATTCTCAAGAAGACTCACAGCTGGGTTTGGTTAAACTTACAGTCGTCTTACAAATTTCGCTTTTACTATTATTCCTTTTCAGGTCACGTTACTATAGTTTATTCACAATGCAGAATGTCCCTGCCTTCTTTCTGTCTAACCCCAGTCATCCTCCCATACGGTGGCAGAAATGGCGCAAAGTTTTTGAAAGGTATGCCAGAGTCTGTGGTTCCTCCTTGAGCGCTGAGAGGAAAACTGCTTTACTGCTGCATTGTTTAGGGTCTGAGGGCCAAGAGGTCTTTGACCACCTTCCCGAAATACATGAGCCTGATTTAAATGAATTTGAAATTTGTATTGCGAAGCAAGACAAACATTACCTGCCCAAAATCAGTACCATCCTGGAGAGATACCATTTTGGTCGCAGGAGCCAACTTGAAGGTGAGTCCATAGAAAATTATATAACCTGTTTGAGAAAATTGACTTAATCTTGTAAGTTTGGCTCCACCCTTGATGAAACAATTAGGGACCAATTTATGTTGGGTTGCAATATTGAACGTGTCAGAGAGGAATTATGGCAAAAGGATGAGCCTTCACTTGAGGATGTTCTGGTTATTGCTAAAAGGATCGAACATTCCCTTAAGTGTGTGGAGGTTAGAAAAAAATGGTGATAAGAAAGAAAAAAATTCAGCTCAAATTGTTAAACAACCCCAAAAAGTGGTGAGAGAACATGAACAAAAGAAACCTAATGTGGAGGGAAATAGAAAGGTCAGTACCTTTCAACCTAAATGTTTTCGCTGTGGTAAACTAGTTCACTTGGCCAACGACAAGCTATGTCCAGGTTGGAAAGTTACATGCAGCAATTGTAAGAGGAAGGGTCATTTTGCTGCAGTATGTAAGGGCAAGCCCTATAAGGGAAGGGTCAATGAAATTTATGAGGAAGAGGAATATTCTAATGATACAGATGCTGAGGTTGATTGTGGTCAAATTCTTCTACAAGTCACTGGTAATAGTGAGGGTAAGAATTGTCCTGTTGATGAGGTCTTTGTGGAAGGTGAAAGTACGAGTCTCCTGTTTGACTCAGGTGCCAAGATCACGATAATTTCAAAAGACTTCTATCAGAAGAAAATCATGCACAAAGTAAAAATTGTCCGCCTTGACATTACACCACGTGCTTATGGGGGTGAACCCATTAAGTTGTTAGGTTACTTTTGTGGCCTTTTAGAATACAAGAACAGAATAATCAATGCCAAGGTGTACATGTCTCAAAAAGGGGACAGCATATTAAGCTGGTTCCAACAGAGATACCTTGGTGTAATCCTAAATCCCAATGCTTCACCTCCCATCAGATTAAGGGAAAATTTCAATGCAAACTTAATCTTTTCTATAAGAAGTGACTCCTCTGAGGATTTCATGCAAATGCTGAAACTGAAGTTTCCTCAAGTTTTTTGTATAACCTTGGGCTGTTTGAGAAATTAAGTGCATCACATTCGGCTGGTCGATGGTGCCAAACCTGTGTGCAGTAAGGTACGCAATGTCCCCGTGGCGGTACATGAACAAGTGCAAAGTGAGTTAGAACGACTGAAAGCTGATGGCATAATTGAGGAGGTGGAAGCCACGCCTTGGCTTGCCCCAGTGGTAGCCGCAGAGAAGGCTGATGGCTCTTTACGTTTGTGTGTGGACCTGAGAGAATTCAACAAACATGTTGTGGTAGATCGCTACCCCTTGCCGAAGATCGCAGACATGTTGATGTTACTCCAAGGCGCTAAGGTCTTCAGAACCATTGATCTGAAATCTGCTTAACATCAGATTAAATTGGATGAAGACTCAAAAGACCTTACGGCTTTCGTGACCCCATTCGGTACCTTTCGCTTTGCCAGGCTTCCTTTTGGCCTGTGTCAGTGGCTTCGGTTTTTCAGCGAGCCTTAGAGAATGTTTTAAAAAATCTGTCTGGCGTAAGGGTATATCAGGATGATATATTAATCTTTGGGAGGGACAATAGAGAGCATGATGAGCGGGTCTTGGAAGTTTTGAGTAGACTCGATGATCATAACTTGACAGTCAAAATTGAGAAGTGCAAATTTAGGAAGGATTCTATTGATTATCTGGGTCACTCCATTTCTGCGGGTGGTGTGATGCCCAGGGTGGATCTCGTGGATACTGTTCGTAAACTGCATTCTCCCGCCAATAAGGAAGAACTGATGAGTTTCTTAGGAATGGCTGAGTATTACAGCAAGTTTGTTCAGGGCTTTGCCTCTCTGTGTGTTAAGATGAGGTCATTGCTGCGCAAAGGGTGTGAATTTGTGTGGGATCAGGCTTGTGAGGATGAGTTTCGCAATCTCAAGGAGAGATTGAACGCCGCACCAAAATTAAGCTGCTTTGATCCTAAGAGGAAATCCTTTTTGATAACTAATGCTAGCATGAAGGGTCTTGGTGCGGTATTGCTACAAAAAAAACAGGGTCAGGATGACATAATCTTGTTTCTGTCACACAGTCTGCGAGGTGCTGAGTTGAGATACTCTGTCATAGAAAGAGAAGCCCTCTCTGTCTTTTGGTCCATAAAGAAACTTAAGAACCTTTTGTGAGGGAGTGTGTTCGAAGTCAGGACTGACCACAAGCCTTTGTGTGAATTTTTTTTTAAAAAGGGGCATCGATGCAGTGTCAAGTAGGATCACCAAGTGGGTTGTGGCACTACAGTATTATGATTTTGAGATCAAGTACTTGCCTGGTGTGGAGAACAAATTCGCTGCTGCGTTTTCACGTTTGGTTGATTGTGGTGAGCAAGGTTCTTCTGATGGTCATGAACAGGACGAGGACTTGGTTTGTTCCATTGAAGGTGAGAGTATTACCCGAGAAAAGTGGTTTGAGGCTCTTAGCTCTGACAGTGTGTTGCTAGAAGTCTTGGAATGTGTCAAGGCTGGTTGGAAGACCAAACCCAAAAGTCAAGATGAGTTGGAGAAATTCTGGCATGTCAAGGATCAGCTTTCGGAGCACAGTGGTCTACTTGTTAGGGGTTTGAGGTTAGTTCCACCATCTGCCCTTAGAGAAGAACTCATTTCTTTGGCTCATACAGGACATCAGGGAATGTCAAAAACCAAGGAGAGGCTGAGATTATCCTATTGGTGGCCTGGGATGGACTTGCAGGTAGAGCGTATCATCAGAGATTGTGTGCAGTGTGCCTTGAGTGAGAGGGTAGCCAAGCCGAAGGTTCAACCCATGGTCATACGAGATCGCCCTGATGGTCCTTGGAAAGAAGTTGGACTGGATATTGTTGGTCCTGTTCGTTCCTTGGGTTCTGAGTGGTACGTTCTGGTAGACTTATTCTCCAGATGGCCAGAGATAGCTATTACACGTGGTATAGAAACAAAGCATGTGAAGACATTTTTGCAAAAACTCATAGCCAGGGAAGGCATACCTGATGCCATCTTAACTGACAATGGCGTTCAGTTTGTTTCCAGAGAAATGGAACAGTTCCTGGTTAAACATGGCATCAAGCACAAGAGGTGTGGTTTATACCATCCAGTAACCAACGGAATGGTGGAACGCTTCAATCGTGTTCTGAAAGAGACAATTGAGATGGCTAAATCCACTGGGTTGGACTGGCGTGATGAAATCTTCAAGAAAGTTGAAATTTACAGGTTAAGCCCCCACGCCACAACTAAGGAAACCCCCTTTGAGCTATTCAGGGGTAGGCGTGCCAACACGTTGGTGGCTCCCACATGGGTCAATGATTTGCAAAATACTTGTGATGCAAACTGTGATGGGCATGATTGGAAACTGGCTGAGTCAAGAAAGATTGTAGCTCGCAAGGAGCTTTATGACCAAAGAAAGAGTGTAAAGAAAACTGTTGTGAAAGTGGGGGATTGGGTCCTTATTAAAAATCCTTGTAAAAGAAGCTCTTCCGCTGCATTTTTGAAACCCTTACAGGTTATCAAGATCTTTAATAATGCCGTCAAGACTGTTGATCACTGCATTTGGAACCTTAACAGAGTGGTTGTAGTCAGAGATGATCTGGTACCTCTTCATCCGTTGTACAGAGGTTCCGGTTCTAGCTCAGTTAATGGCTCTAGTGGTTCAAAGGACTCTCCTGCAGGTTTGAAGGACTCTCCTGGAGCTTCGGGCACCATTCGTAGGTCCTCAAGAGTGTCTTTTTCTCCGGCATATTTGAGAGATTATGTAAAGTGAATTTGTTGCTTATGTAAATTGAGTTTCTTCTTTATGTTCCTGTGTTATTTCTCTAGTATGTTTCTTCATATTGTATATTATTTTTGAATCTAGTGTATTTTGTGGAGGAAGGAGATGTGTGGCCTTCTAGGCCTCTGCTCCTGTTGCCAGGAGCTTTGGAATGTTTATATGTAAAGGGGCTCTTGGAGACAGTTGAAGTTGAGCATGCTGCCTGTATGCACTGTTCCTGTGGATGGGATCCTTTTCCTAAGAATAAATCTTCTTTCAAACATCAATCTGCGTACAGCTTGATCTTGCACACCCATTTACCTGTGCCCCCTGGGAGGAACTGAGGATCAGGATGATTGGAAACCACTTGGAGGGTGACTCTTTTTGTTAATTTGAGATGCTCAAATTACCGTTCCTGCTACCCCAATCACAGCTCTGGTGTTACTAGCAATTTAGACACTGCAGTAGGTGAATTTTGGGGTGGGATCCAATCCAACTCCCCGATTTTGGACTACCTCCGGTTATGGGGACTATCAAGAGGGGCTGTCTCTAACTTGTATCAAATCCTCATTGACATTGTCTACTCCCAGGACACACGCACCACATCTCAGGTTTCCTGGCATGAACAACTGGGTTCAAAATATACGGATGAGGAATGGGAAGAGTTCTTAAACCACCATGACCATTCCCTCAGGGAAGTACAACTGAAATTCTCCTATTTCAAGGTTCCCCATTACTGGTACTGGACACTGTACAAACTCTGCGGGGCTCGGCTATTGCTGATGGATGCCTGCTGGCGTTGCTCCGCTGCTGCATGTGACTTATTTCATGTCTTATGGTCATGTCTTGCTGTGATCCCCTACTGGCGCTCTGTGTAGCAGACCCTTCACTCCACCACCTACATCCCCTTTCTGGACTCTGCAAAAGTAGCTCTGTTGCATGATTTTACAGACGTGGATGAGGCGTCCTCCAATTGGTGCAGGTGACTGTCGACGGCCATCATGGTGGCCAAAATATGTATTCTCTGCCATGTACATTCTCCCCAGGTACTCACTCCACAGGAATGGTACACAGAGCTCTATCGGTTGGCAACTTATGAGCAGAGGATCTATAAACTTCAGGACTTCTTAAATGTGTATAGGGTCCCTTCTTACATCTGGAGGGGCTCTAATTTTGTACTATTGGGAGGTACTCATACCATCAGCTCACCCCGACCTCTGAGCCTTGTGATCTTCACTCTCAAGGGGTGCAGGTGTGGGCTGCCTGACATGCATCATTGGATTGGTTCTGTTAGAGGGGCACTCGTGTTGCTGACCCGGCCCAATGATGTCATGGGGTGGGTCCAAGGTGAGGAGGAGGATTAGATGTTGGTGTCAGGATCTATGGGGACATGGTTACTGCCGGGCTCAGTGTGGCTGTGGTGATGGGCGGGTGGGATGGCACTGGTTGGTTGGTATTCCTCCTTAGCTTGACTGTGATGGACATGCTTCTTAGTGAGGCACACAATTTGCTTATTGTTGATGCTATATATGCTCTTGTATTCATATCTTTGGTTTAATCTCTTCCGTGTGTGTTCTGCTCCTTTTCCCAACAATGTCTGTCATGCTCCCTCTAATGTATGTACAAGCTGTGGGACACTGGCAGGTGCTGCCTCTGAAATGTTTGAAAACTTGAATAAAGAAATATTTTTTGAAAGAGTAGAGCTGACAGCCCTGGGGTACCCTTCTGGTGCACATATCACTATGGCTGACCTCCAAGTGTGAACCTCTAGTCGCTCCCGATCCCTGTGTTATAGGGCTATCAGATTTGAGGTCAATCCTGTTGTGACAGGCTGTTTTCTGTAGGAAGGATACAGCAGAGGATTGAGCTCTTCAAAAGGAAACAGACCCCCAACATAAACTTCAGAGACTTTAACCCTATATCGTATTTGATGTCTGAAAATGGCTTATAAGAAGGGGAGCTTGAGGGTCCCAAAATTGTCAACTACCAAGCAGCCAACTGGGCTATATGAGGAGGAGAGGCTCTGCAAGGTTGCCAGTAAGCTAAGTGACTTTCGATTTTTTAGTTTACATTTTTCCTCTGCTTTCTTGCACCTAACGTTGCCAAAGTTCACTTGTTGTTTTTTTTTTAACACATCTGTATAGTTGTTATTTTTTTTACAAACTGTAACTGAATTTGAATGGGAGTCTTAATGTTTAATCGCTGGCTCATTTTTGCCCACCACTAAGTTTACCCTAACGTTACCACCCAGTCTAGTTGTTTGAGAGAGGGTGGGGGGCCATTTAAACTTTCTTCATTACATATAAGGAGGATGTGAGTGCGAACGAACAGTGGGCGTGCCGCTGATGCACCAAAGGCAAGCCTGTCTGTGGCTGTCCGCATCTCGAACGTTTTTCCCTAGAGACAGTAAGGAGAGTGTCTTTCAGTAGGGAAACCTTCCTAAGTCTCCAACTTCCTAAATGTAATCATTATCTCTCCTGTGTGAGAAAGAGCATTGTATACATGTCCCAAATGCAATTTTCAACTTGCTCCAAACATGAGCTCTCCTTGCAGGAAAGCCCTGATAATCAATCTCTCATGTGGGACACATAGATACCACTCTTCGGGAACATATGAACCCCTTTCACATAGAAGCTTTGTTAGAACTGGGGGTCTCTAGTTGGCAGAGGTAGGTACCTTTGTCCAAATAGGGACCCTTGCTTCTAGTCAGGGTAAGGGGGTACACTCCTGAAATAACCCCTGCTCACCCTCTTGGTAGCTTGGCACGAGCAGACAGGCTTAGTTCTGAGGCAGTGTGTAAAGCATTTGTGAACACATACAGTAATCCAGTGACAACACTACAAATGGACACCACACAGGTTGTATTATAAAAATAAGTATCTTTTATATAGATTTACCACAAGACCATAAACGACAAAAATAATCCACAATACTGTACTTTAAAGATGGTAGAATTAGCTTGAGTCTCTTACAATGAAAATGCGACACTTTGAGTTCAATGTACCTTAAGATGCGTAACGCAGGGCAACGAAAAGTGTTGCAGGGAAGGTGATGCGGTAGTCCCTTACATGCAAGGACGGTGATGCGTTGAAGATCTGGTGCAAAAGAAACAAAGTGGCATCTTCTTGAGGTTGCGACAACGAAGAGGTGATGCGTGCACGCCCGACGGCCGTGCGGCGATTGCGATGAGTCTTTGGAGCCGCGACAGGCCCTGCGACACGCTTCCCTGGCGATGCGACGGCGTCTGTTGCGAGGTCGACGATCTTCTCCGGGGATGCGGGGCGCGCCTCGTGTTGCGATGCGTCGGCGTCTGATGCGAGGTCGATGCTCTGCCCCGGGGATGCGACGGCGTCTGATGCGACGGCAACACTCTTCTCCGGTGCTGCGAGGCGCTTCGAAGGATGCTGCGCGCTTCTTCGGGGATGCGCCTGCGTCTGATGCGACGGCGACACTCTTCTCTGGCGATGCGAGACTCAGCGGCTGTGGCGACACACTTCTTCGTGTTGAGTCGCGCTTCCAGCTCCCAGAGACACGCAAGTGTGTCAGAAGGTCCAAATTCCCAGCAAGGGAATACAGGGGGAGCTGGTGGGTGAAGTCTGTTGTCCCTGAGACTTCAGCAGGAGGCAAGCTCTAAAATCAAGCCCTTGGAGATCCTTCACAAGTTGATGAAAGTACACACAAAGTTCCCTTCTCCTTTCTTTGGCAGTCAGGCAACCACTGCAGGCAGATCCCTCTAGCTTAGGGATAGTCTTCTCCTCAGTTTCTTCTTGGTTCAGCTTCTCAGCAAAGGTTTCTTCTTGTTTCCCAAAAGTGATCTAATTTCCTAGGGGTCTGGGTCCCCTTTCTATACACCTTTTCTCTTTGTTCTCTGAAGGCAGAGAGGCCTTTGCCTAGTCCAAAACCAGTTCTGGTCAGTCCTGGAGCACTTTGTTTACAGGACTCCTTCTTTCCTTTCAGAATGTGGGGCAGAGTGCTCAGCCGCCCGGCAGGAGGTGGAGCCAGCATTGTGGAAGGCAGGCACAGCCCTATTCAGACCCAGGTGCAACTCCTCCTTCCACTCTGGATGCAGATCTCTCTATTCAGCCCTGTGCTGACTCACCCTGTCTCCTGTAGCCACTCCCAGCCCCTGTCACTCAAACTCCAGACAAGGAATACACAACCTAGCAGAGGCAGGCTTGGATAGTTTAGGCAAGAAAATACCTACTTTCTAAAAGTGGTATTTTCAAACACAGAATGTTAAAACCAACTTTACTAAAAGATGTATTTTATCATCCTGAGTTCAGGCATACTAAATTCGTTTTTCTACCATGTTCCCTGGGTCAGTTAGGATTATAAGCTGTAATAATCAAACTGCCCATTCTGGCCTATGGGGAGCAGGTAGCCTTGCAATAGTGAAAACGAAAATGGCTGTAATTCACTATTAGGACATGCCACACACACCAGGGCATGTCCTACCTTATACTTACAATGCACCCTGCCCTAGGGCCTACTTTAGGGGTGACCAACATGCAGTAAAGGGAAGGTTTAGGGCCTGGTAAGTGGGTGCACTCACCAAGTCGACATGGCAGCCCTAGGCTGCACACAGGCTCTGCAATGGCAGGCCTGAGACACATTTTACAAGCTGCTTCTGTGGGTGGCACAACCAGTGCTGCAAGCCCACCAGCAGCATTGGATTTACAAGCCCTGGGCACATTCAGTGCACTGTACTAGGGACTGACAAGTATACCAATCATCCAATCATGGAGTCACTAATACATACATCAATTTACAATAGGGAGCACTTGCACTGTGGCACTGAATAGCAGTGGCACAGTGCCCAAAGCATCTAAACCAGCAAAAACAGATCAATAACATTGGAGGCATCATCAAAAAATGGAAGGGAGACCCACACCAAGGATGCCAGGTCTAACAAGCTTAAACCGAGCTTCCGGTCCATTCTATAGTTCAAAAAACCAACATGCCCAATGAAGGGGTTATAAAAGCTTGCTTAATAAATGTCAGATCACTCCCTAAACATAAAACAGAAATTGGGAATATTCTATAGGATAGCACCTGGGATCTAATTTTCCTTACTGATGCGTGGCTGAAAAACTGTTCAGGACCCGATCTGAAATCCACAATTAGAAATGGTTCTTTTACCTCACAGATAGAGTCAGCACAGCTGGAGGAGGTGTGGCAATTATTTATCACTTTAATTTCTTCTGCTCCAGCCAGCCTTTAGATCTACTGGATAAGGCAGAGTCCTTTGCCTTTACTGTTAAGATCTCTGAGAACTTTCTCTCTCCGGAGTCCTTGTTTACTGTCCCCCTAGGCCGACTCTCTTTTTAGTGAGACTCTATCCAATGCCATTATGCCCCTTTTCCTAAAATATGCAAACCTTATGGTACTTGGTGACTGCAATCTTCACGTTGATGACCCATCCGGCAAATCTGCCGAAAGGCTGACGGAAGCTATGTCCGATTTTAAGCTAGTTTAAAAAGTGGGTGGTCCCACACACAATGTGTGCCACACTTAAGATGTTATATTATCCAACTTGCCTATGCTTGAAGCAGAGACTTCTGTACCTCTAGCTTCAGACCATCACTTAATTCTTTTTCATTTAAAATCCCCATTGCAACAGGTCTCCAAAGAAAAAAAGTATGAATTGCTACTGCCCCTGGCACTCTATTTCTGATGTAGCCTTAAACTTGGCTTGCTCTCAAGTCAAGGTAGATCAGTTGGTAGACATAGATTCGGCAGTCTCATCCTTTAACTCAAGGATAATCTTGATGTAATAGTGCCCTTGAAAAGCTGCAGTAAAAGAACTTCTCGATCTGCCCATTAGTTCTCTGCAGAGTTAAAAGCCAAAAACAGAAAGGCAAAAACAAGAGAGGAAATACAAGCCAATTTTACAGCTAAAGACAAATCCAACTATAAGGTGGCCCTTTAGCAGTTCAGAAAAAACAATAAAACTGCCAAAACCTGTATGTTAGCAGGACAAATCGAGGAAGCTGATAATGCACCCAGGACAATATTTAAAGTTATTTTCTGAACCCCAAAGACAGAAAACAGTCAATGCCTTTATCTCAGGATTTGCTGACAATTTGTCAAGTTTCTTCCATGACAAGGTTTGTAACATCTACTCGAGATTTATAAAAAATAAGATTGTTATCCTCACTAGATCATCACCAAAGTCTTCGGGCAATGCCTGCCAACTCACCTCCTTCAATAAGATTTCACTGAAGGAGTCTGAAATGATCATCCAAACAGCCAGATCAGGGTCTCCTTAACTCTCTAAATCCAAATCCCAACACTCTTTTAATCTCTCCCTACAATCTGGAGTGGTGCCTAATAATTGGAAAAAGGCACTGGTGCTTCCACTGCTAGAACAAAACAACTTGGACCCTCTAAGTCTCAGCAATTATAGAGCAATCTCTTTACTTTCTGCGTTAGAAAAGATGCTGAATTATTGGGTCAATTGCCAAATCTCTAAATTTACAGGGGAAAATAATCTTCTACACCCCTTGCACTCGCTTTTGGGCTGGCTTGAGCAGTAAAGCAGCCCTATATGGGTGACTGACTTTATTAAAACCCAGCTGGACACAGGAAAAAAATCTATGATAGTGTTACTTGAGCTATCTGCCGCCTTCAATACGGTGTCTAATGACATTCTTCTGCAGTGGCTAGAAGAAGCTGGCATAGACACCATATAGAGTTAAATTAAATATTTTCATTCTGTCAGAAAACAAGTTGTATTTCTATTTCCCTTCATCTCGGAATTCAAGGAAGTCAACTGTGTTGTCCTGCAAGGATCTGTCCTTAGCCCTACCTTATTCAATATCTATATGGCCTCCTTGCCTCCATTCTACAAGCCTGGGGATTCAATGTGGTGTCGTATGCTGATGACACATAATTGATGTTCACCTTTAATAACTTGGACAACTCTGTTACAGCCAACTTCCAGGGTTGCCATTTGGCAGAGGCGAAATGGAAGCACAAGAGCTTTTTCTGCCTAAATTCGTCCAAATCTGAGATCCTGTTCTTTGGCACTTCATCTACACTGGACTTAACCAGAATCTGGCCATCTGAACTGGGCAAACCTCCAGCCATACAGCCGTTGTGAAAAACCTGGGAGTTAAGATTAACTTCACCATCTCTTTCAAGCTTCAAGTTAAGAACACTGCTGGGGTGTGCTTTGCCCTACTGAAATCTCTGAGAAAGACTCTTAATTTTCTTGTAGAAAATACTTGGAAGGGCATCATCCATGCCTTAATCTCGTCAAGACTAGAGTATGTGAATGTATGTGAATGTATGTGAATGTCCTGCTCCTGCTCCTTGGTTCTCCTCAGTGTGAGAAGTTGGCCTGGCATATGCTGTCCACTAATTATAGTGGGCACCTTGCACCAGTCCAAATCGACTCTTATGGTAGGTAGGTTAAAGACAACCTTATTGAAAGCTATCCTAGTGGTAGCTATGGAGAGCAGCCTTCAGGCTAAGTCTTGAAGGAATGTAAAGCAGCTTGTTTTACCAGTCTATAATCTCTTGAGTGACCAAATGAAAGAGCACCACACCAGGTATATATTCAAAATATATGTATTTATTACTAAACACACCCTCTAGTCTCTTTATGAGGCTAGAGTTCAAGTACATAAGTTATAAGATATTTAAACACAGTAATAGCACAAATACACGTTTGGGCCCTAGGGGCGTACCAAACCATATACCAATAAAGTGGTATAAGAACCACGACTGAACTAGACACTAGGCCTAGAGCCTCTAGAAATGCTTGGACCACAAGGAACCACCCAAGGTAGTGACACAGGGGACCCACGGGGGACGCGTGCAGTGTAAATACACAACCGCGATACGCCGTTTACTTCTATGGAGAAAGTCGCGGTCAGGAAATTAAAGGAAAGGGACACTTAGAGGAGGACTAGGAACAAACCCTTTGAGATCTAGGACTTTGAAGAGTCTCTACCCACGGGAGCACCGGAGTACTCGTGTTACCTCACCCAGGGAAGCCGGGTGCATAGGTGCCGTTCGGGGTCGGGTTTCGCTGTCGATTCCTATGAAGATCTGCTGCAAAGTGCTGCTGGCGACCAGGAGGAAAGTGTCCGGGTGGATCCAAGAGTGGATCGAGGATCTGAAGTACCTGAAAGCAGAGGGGACAGAGTCTGGGTCACTAGCCAGTGACCAGGAAGGCGATGAGCAGATGCCCACCGATGTCGGGTGCTTCAGGTGCGTCGTCGGTCGTCTTGACTCCACAGTCACGAGGTCCAGGAGGCGTTGTCGGCGTCCAGGAGCAGGATTCGGACTGTACCTCGACGTCTGCTGCTTGCTGACGTGTCGGCGACCGGATTAGACCCAACAAGCCTTGGCAACAGCAAATCTCGTGGAAGTGAAGAAAAGTCAATGGCGCAGACCAGCAAGGTCTGGGTAACTCACCCAGCGAGGGTAAGTCAGGACAGGCCTGGAGCAACCAGAGGAGCCCTTTGGTTTCTTTAGAAAGTCTTCTGGGGACCCCCGAGCCGGCTGGCAAGGGATCGCAAAGATACCTCGGGCGGAATCACTCAACAGGGGCCCACGGTCACTCGGGACGGTGTAGGCCTCTGATCTTCGGAGGGATTCCTGCTGGAGGCCGGGACCACACGTGATCCAAAGCACAAGTTCGTAGAACGTTGAGAAGGGGTTGCACTCGACAATAGTGCACGGTACCCAGGGGTCGCGGTTCCTCATCACTCGTGGGGTCCACTTGCCTCAGCTTCACTGGGGACTCACGATGGCCTTGGAGAAGTCAGGAAATCCACTTCTTGGGCTGCAGGGACTTCGGACTCCGGCGGGAGCGGCGTAGTTTGCGACCGTCGTTGTCGTTTTTGGTGCCTGCCAAGCAGGGGAGTCACTCCTTGACTCCAAGGAGATTCTTCAGTCCTCTAATCGTGATGTAGAGCGTCGAAGGTCCAGGATTCAGTTTCAAAGTTTAGTCCAGGGATATCTAATCTTGCTGTGGCAAGGGTTCCCCATTTTAACCAGTAAAACAGGGAGGGACTAACTCTATGACCCCACCTATGGGAGGGTCAAGGGAGGGGTGGCTACACCCACTTCCCTTTGTCCAGTTTCGCGCCAGAGCAGGGGCAGGTAGCCCCTGAGCTGGTTTGAACTGGCATATGCACAGAGGAGCCTTTTGCTCCCCCAGTGCAGGACTTCAAAGCACTCTAAGAGTGCACCCACCCAGCCCCAATACACATTATCCTGTCTGGGGAGGTGGTCACACCTCCCTGCAACAGGAAACCTATTGTCCAGGCCTCCCCTGCCGGAGTTTCGTCCAGCAGCAGGAGGCCAGACTTGTGTCTGTGGCAGCAGCATCCATTTTGTGATGCCAGGGCTTCAGAAAGAAGTTACCGGGTAAGCCAGAGTTAACATGTCTTTCCCTCTAGAAGGGTGGAATGCTACCCCCGCCACCAGGATTGGCGGGGGGGTAGTATTCCAAGATGTTTAACTCCAAACACGACATGTTTAGGTGCAGCCATTCCAAAGTTAGCATTTTACCGCGAGGATATAATGCGCTTAAGAGTATATGGTCAGGCTGCACTACAAACAGCATCAGAGATGGTCTCCGAACGCTGCAGAGGGGCCCTGCTCATGCAGGGGCACCCTCTCACATAGGAACCATGCACTCTGCCTTTAGGATTGATAAGGCCTGCCTTAGGAGTGACTTATATTTTTATATGTGTGTATGTATTTAGTGATATAGGTAACCTATATCACAGTAAGGGGTGCATGCACCACCTTACCCAGGCTGCAGTAGCAGACCTGTGGTGTCAGTTTGGATGGCCTTCCAGGGGTGGCATAATACATGCTGCAGCCCCTGGCAGGCCTCTGAGGTACCTATGCCCTTGGTACATAGTATACCATATACTAGGGACTTATAAGGGCACTCCAGATTCCAATCAGAGATGTGCCTAAGGCACATGGAAACCTTTTACAGAGAAAGCAGATAGACTGGGGCCCTGAATAGCAGGATCCCAGTCCAACTAAGTCATAAACCAGCAAAACACCATAAAAAAGTGGGGGCAACCATATAGTCAGATTCCACCTTCCTACATAACCCCCCAAACGAAAGGAGATAAGGCTAACCTTGGCCAGTTGAGCCTATATTGACTAAGTGGCCATATAAGGAAGCACCTGCACTAGCATGGTTGCCCCCTATGTTATGGTCCACTAAGCAATCCCTCACCCTAAGGGTATGAGAGGGTCTCCACCATGGGGAATCACTACCTCTGATGTGCTTAGGTAAAGTACAAGGCTGGTGAGGTGTCTGAGTAGGGAAGTGAGGCCCTAGGAATGTTTGCCTCAGCTTCCTCAGATCACTGGTCACCATGTATGCCTGTCTTTCCATGACTGAGTTGCACTTTGCTCTAAGGGTCAACCTTGGCTGCCTACAGCTGTGGGTTGGGTCCCTTTGGATGGACTACTGGAGGGACATGGCAGGTTTGGAACCTTCTGGTCCCAGGTTTGCCCTTGCCTACCAGAGTCCTTCTGGGGAGGTCCCTACATAAAGGTATAGGGGATCCCTCAGTGTGTAGAGGAATTTTCACCTGGCTAGGGCTACTAGACTGGGTGCCCCTAATCTGCTGATGTGGGGCTTCCTCTGGACAGGGGGCCCTGGGGGTCCACTGACCTCCCTGACCTCTGCAGCCCTGGGCTGACTGAGGCAGGGTAGAGAGGGGCAGGTTACCTGCTCCAGACGGGGTACCACCTTGGAAGGGTCCTCTGCCATCAGGGGTGTGGCCAGGCCAGGCCTGACTACCTCTGTGGCAGTTCCTTCACTAGGGGTAGGGTCAGTTCCCTGAGGAGGCTGACCCTTACCTACTGTTTGGGGGAAGAAGACTTTTCTTCAACCCTTGTGCTCTCTTTTGGGGGAGAGTGGGCCATTCTTTCAGGCTCCATCTCTCCAAATTCTTGGGCTGGGGCTGTGGCCATCACAGCCCCACTAACCTTCACAGGGACGCCCAACATCCTAAGATGGGTTTGGTGTTCCACTTCAGCCCAGGCTGAAATTTCCAGATCATTGCCCATCAGGCAATCTACAGGTAGGGTTGGGGACACTGCCACTCTTTTGGGCCTGTGACCCCCTCCCAGCTGAGATTGACTATGGCCATGGGGTGATCTGTTCTGACACCATCAATGTTGGTCACCTGGTATTTAAACTCAGGTAAAAGCTGGTGAGGGGGACTAGTTTCCTGCCACCATGGTGACACTAGCCCCTGTGTCCCTAAATGCCACAGCTTTCTGACCATTAATTATTGGCTCCAATCTGTACCTGCCCAATGCTATGGGACCCATGGTAAAGGTGGCAAATCCTATACCACCATCAGAGTCAGAGGAGTCTGTTGAGGGGTCCCTGTCTAAACTAGGGCCCACCTCTGTTCCTCTTGCAAAAGCACCTAACTTTTGGGTGCACTACTCCCAACTGGAGGATTACTACTGGTAGTACCAGGAGGGGTGGTAGTAGTTGTGGGAGGAACATTTTCTTTATTGCCAATCCTGGGGCAACTGGGATCAGTTTTCCAGTGCCCAGGCTTTTTACAGACATGGCAATAGGGTTTCTTTTCAGGAGAGGAAGGAGTTTGGGACCCACCCCCAGAAGAGGAATTTTGGGGCCCTGTAGGGGACTTATCCTTAGATTTATCCCCACCTTTCTCTTGGGACTTAGTAGAATCTTTCTTCTGGTCACCACCCTGATTTCTAGTTTTTACTCTGGTTCTGACCCATTTGTCTGCCTTCTTTCCCAATTCTTGGGGAGAGGTCAGATCAGAGTCCACCAGATACTGGTGCAAAAGCTGGTTTTGACAATTATTAAGGATCTGCTCCCTCATAATCAAATTGTACAATCCTAAAAAGTCATGCACTTTGTTGCCATGTATCCAACCTTCCAGAGCCTTTGTAGCACAATCTACAAAATCCACCCAGTCTTGAGTCTGAGCTTTTTGGGTGTCTCTGAACTTCAACCTATACTGTTCAGTGGTTAGGCCAAACCCATCTATCAGAGCACTCTTCAAGACTGTGTAATTGTCAGCATCCTCTTCTCTT
Organism: Calotriton arnoldi; assembly: GCA_963921515.1. Classification (NCBI taxonomy): domain Eukaryota; kingdom Metazoa; phylum Chordata; class Amphibia; order Caudata; family Salamandridae; genus Calotriton; species Calotriton arnoldi. The sequence goes on from CAWUFW010000043.1 coordinate 577,990, forward strand.
ACAGTGAGGAGCTTGTCTCTACCTTTGTCTGCAAAGGAGAGCCACAAGATTGCTGCCCACTGCCTCTGGGGGACCTTTCTGAACTTTACAGGCCCTCTCCAGTGCAGTTATCCATTTGTGGATGTCATCCCCACTCTGGTAGGGAGGGACAATCTTGTTTAGGTTTCTATGGTCATAAGACCTGTCCCTATCTCTAGGGATATTGTTGCCACCATGGGACTCTAGTCCCAACTTTCTTCTCTCTCTAAGGAGATCTAGGGATTCTCTATCTAAAGCTAATTGCTTTTTTCTGAGTTCCAGCTGAGTTTCCTCATACTGGACTAGCCTCTTTCTTCTCTCATGAGAGGATTCTCTCCTATGAGATGAGACAGAGCTCCCTATAGAGGTGCCAGAGTGGTTAGACTCCTGAGAAGGAGACCTAGACCTTCTGGGCACACTCTTAATCCTTCCTGGGGGACAAAGAGAGCATCATTCTGATCCTCCTCTTCCTCTTCCTCAGGAGGGGTTGGATTATCCAGGTCAGGGCCATTGTCGCCCTCCTGGCCAGTTTCAGAGGGGGGCTGGGGGTATTGGTACCCCTGGCCTCCTCCTCTTCTTCTGCCCCACCCTCAGCTCCTACCCCTTCAGTCCCTACAGGCTTACTAAGGTCATAAGCCACCAACAACTCCTTGAGGTGTTGGGTGGTGGGGCTTTGGCCTGTCCTTATTTTTCTCAAGTTGCATAAAGCTCTCAATTCCAAGAATGGGAGTGTATCATACTTGGAGGGTGGAAGCTCAATGGCTTCCTGCAAGGATTCTTTGGATCCTCCCCTTAAAGACATTACTAGTGTGGTGTGGTGTATGCACTACCTACTCTAGTGTGGCCTACTAAACTCTCTTGAGTTGTAGAAAGGGTTGTGCTATCCCTTAACACACAACTCTAAGTTCAGTAGAACTTACTGTTATTCTAAGCTTAAATTATATGTACCTTAGGTACCTTTAGTGGTTTTCAGTTGATCAATTCAATTGAGATTATCTGGTAAAACAATAGCAAGCTGGAATCCCACACGCTGCACACCAATGTGAGAAGTTGGCCTGGCATATGCTGTCCACTAATTATAGTGGGCACCTTGCACCAGTCCAAATCGACTCTTATGGTAGGTAGGTTAAAGACAACCTTATTGAAAGCTATCCTAGTGGTAGCTATGGAGAGCAGCCTTCAGGCTAAGTCTTGAAGGAATGTAAAGCAGCTTGTTTTACCAGTCTATAATCTCTTGAGTGACCAAATGAAAGAGCACCACACCAGGTATATATTCAAAATATATGTATTTATTACTAAACACACCCCTCTAGTCTCTTTATGAGGCTAGAGTTCGAAGTACATAAGTTATAAGATAATTAAACACAGTAATAGCACAAATACACGTTTGGGCCCTAGGGGCGTACCAAACCATATACCAATAAAGTGGTATAAGAACCACGACTGAACTAGACACTAGGCCTAGAGCCTCTAGAAATGCTTGGACCACAAGGAACCACCCAAGGTAGTGACACAGGGGACCCACGGGGGACGCGTGCAGTGTAAATACACAACCGCGATACGCCGTTTACTTCTATGGAGAAAGTCGCGGTCAGGAAATTAAAGGAAAGGGACACTTAGAGGAGGACTAGGAACAAACCCTTTGAGATCTAGGACTTTGAAGAGTCTCTACCCACGGGAGCACCGGAGTACTCGTGTTACCTCACCCAGGGAAGCCGGGTGCACAGGTGCCGTTCGGGGTCGGGTTTCGCTGTCGATTCCTATGAAGATCTGCTGCAAAGTGCTGCTGGCGACCAGGAGGAAAGTGTCCGGGTGGATCCAAGAGTGGATCGAGGATCTGAAGTACCTGAAAGCAGAGGGGACAGAGTCTGGGTCACTAGCCAGTGACCAGGAAGGCGATGAGCAGATGCCCACCGATGTCGGGTGCTTCAGGTGCGTCGTTGGTCATCTTGACTCCACAGTCACGAGGTCCAGGAGGCGTTGTCGGCGTCCAGGAGCAGGATTCGGACTGTACCATGACGTCTGCTGCTTGTTGAGGTGTCGGCGACCGGATTGGACCCAACAAGCCTTGGCAACAGCAAATCTCGTGGAAGTGAAGAAAAGTCAATGGCGCAGACCAGCAAGGTCTGGGGAACTCACCCAGCGAGGGTAAGTCAGGACAGGCCTGGAGCAACCAGGGGAGCCCTTTGGTTTCTTTAGAAAGTCTTCTGGGGACCCCCGAGCCGGCTGGCAAGGGATCGCGAAGACACCTCGGGCGGAATCACTCAACAGGGGCCCACGGTCACTCGGGACAGTGTAGGCCTCTGATCTTCGGAGGGGTTCCTGCTGGAGGCCGGGACCACACGTGATCCAAAGCACAAGTTCGTAGAACGTTGAGAAGGGGTTGCACTTGACAAAAGTGCACGGTACCCAGGGGTCGCGGTTCCTCGTCACTCGTGGGGTCCACTTGCCTCAGCTTCGCTGGGGACTCACGATGGCCTTGGAGAAGTCAGGAAATCCACTTCTTGGGCTGCAGGGACTTCGGACTCCGGCGGGAGCGGCGTAGTTTGCGACCGTTGTTGTCGTTTTTGGTGCCTGCCAAGCAGGGGAGTCACTCCTTGACTCCAAGGGAGATTCTTCAGTCCTCTAATCGTGATGTAGAGCGTCGAAGGTCCAGGATTCAGTTTCAAAGTTTAGTCCAGGGATATCTAATCTTGCTGTGGCAAGGGTTCCCCATTTTAACCAGTAAAACAGGGAGGGACTAACTCTATGACCCCACCTATGGGAGGGTCAAGGGAGGGGGTGGCTACACCCACTTCCCTTTGTCCAGTTTCACGCCAGAGCAGGGGCAGGTAGCCCCTGAGCTGGTTTGAACTGGCATATGCACAGAGGAGCCTTTGCTCCCCCAGTGCAGGGACTTCAAAGCACTCTAAGAGTGCACCCACCCAGCCCCAATACACATTATCCTGTCTGGGGAGGTGGTCACACCTCCCTGCAACAGGAAACCTATTGTCCAGGCCTCCCCTGCCGGAGTTTCGTCCAGCAGCAGGAGGCCAGACTTGTGTCTGTGGCAGCAGCATCCATTTTGTGATGCCAGGGCTTCAGAAAGAAGTTACCGGGTAAGCCAGAGTTAACATGTCTTTCCTCTAGAAGGGTGGAATGCTACCCCCGCCACCAGGATTGGCGGGGGGGTAGTATTCCAAGATGTTTGACACCAAACACGACATGTTTAGGTGCAGCCATTCCAAAGTTAGCATTTTACCGCGAGGATATAATGCGCTTAAGAGTATATGGTCAGGCTGCACTACAAACAGCATCAGAGATGGTCTCCGAACGCTGCAGAGGGGCCCTGCTCATGCAGGGGCACCCTCTCACATAGGAACCATGCACTCTGCCTTTAGGATTGATAAGGCCTGCCTTAGGAGTGACTTATAGGTTTATATGTGTGTATGTATTTAGTGATATAGGTAACCTATATCACAGTAAGGGGTGCATGCACCACCTTACCCAGGCTGCAGTAGCAGACCTGTGGTGTCAGTTTGGATGGCCTTCCAGGGGTGGCATAATACATGCTGCAGCCCCTGGCAGGCCTCTGAGGTACCTATGCCCTTGGTACATAGTATACCATATACTAGGGACTTATAAGGGCACTCCAGATTCCAATCAGAGATGTGCCTAAGGCACATGGAAACCTTTTACAGAGAAAGCAGATAGACTGGGGCCCTGAATAGCAGGATCCCAGTCCAACTAAGTCATAAACCAGCAAAACACCATAAAAAAAAGTGGGGGCAACCATATAGTCAGATTCCACCTTCCTACACTCAGGAGCTGATAAACAGATTCCAGAGGTTACAGAATGTGGCTGTCTGTCCGGTGTTGAACATCCCACTTCCCCACTCAATTTGCAAGGCTTGGCAACCCTTCATTGGCTACCTGTGAGCCAGAGAATAACATTTAAAACCCTCATTTTCATGTTTAGGACTTTGCAACAAATAGCTCCCTCCTACATCCAAAACAAGACCACAAAATACCAACCTCTCAGAAATCTTCGCTCTACTGAGCAAAATTTGTTATGCCTCCTTAGGATGCACAAATCAAGAGCGGACCTAACCATCTGCGAAGTATTTCACCAGAGGCTATTTTTAAAGCTCACCTGAAGACCCATCTTTTCAAAGAAATCTGACCCTCGTCTGATGTTGCTCCTTCTTCTTTTCTGTAAATATTAGGCTTTCTCTTTTAGTCTCTAGCTTCTTTGCAACTAGAACCAGGACGATACGGTTGGAGCAGTTGTCGTGCTTTACAAAAACATTTCGTTCATTCAAGGCTTCTGCCGGTGACCAGGGCTAAGGCCTGACAGTCTTCCATCTAGGTGAAGGGACATTAAACCGGGGAGCACCCAAATCCATCTGCCCCTGGAGCACCAGTGCTTGCCTGCCTCCTTGCCAAGACCAATGTGCCCTGTGTGGAAGAGGAGTGCTCTGGAGGGAGTGAGGTCCAGTGGAGGATCGTGGCCAGTGGATCCTTGTAGCAAGGTGTAAGGAGACAGCTTCTGCACTGTTAGAACTGGGGGTCTCTAGTTGGCAATGGTTTGCACCTTTGTCCAAATAGGGACCCTTGCTTCTAGTCAGGATAAGGGGGAAACACTCCTAAAATAACCCCTGCTCACCCCCTGGTAGCTTGGCACGAGCAGACAGGCTTATCTCAGAGGCAGTGTGTAAAGCATTTGTGACCACATACAGTAATACAGTGAAAACACTACAGATGGACACCACACAGGTTGTTTATGTAAAAATAAGTAATCTTTATATAGACTTATCACAAGACCCAATAGCAAAAATCCACAATACTGTAATCAAAAATAGGCTTTAAAAGGTTATAAAATAGTTCAGTTCTCTCAAGTTGTAAATGCGACACTTTACTCTCAATGTACCTTGAATGCGTAACGCAAAGAAAACAAAAGGGTCGCAGGGAAGGTGATGCGTCGGTTCCTTACACTCAGGGGAGTGGATGCGTCGGTTCCTTACTGCTGCGCAGGGGAGTTGATGCTCGCTTCCTTACTGTGTGGGGAGGTGATGCGTCGGTTTCTTACTGCTTTCCGGTGCGATGCGACAAGATGGCACCTCGATGCGATACTCTTCTCCGGTACGATGCGACAAAATGGCGTCTTGATTGTGATGCGACAACGTTGGTGTGATGCGTGCACGCCCGACGGCCGTGCGGCGACTCGATGATCTTTGGAGCCGCGACAGGCCCTGCGACGCGCTTCTCCGGCGATGCGACGATGACCTCTGTGGCAGCGCCTCGCTTCTCCGGTGATGCGCCGCGCTCGGCGATGCGATGATGACAGCGGCAGCGGCGCCTCGCTTCTTCGGCGATGCGATGACCGCGGCTGCGGCGGCGACACGCTCTCGTTGTTGCGTCGCGCTTCCAGCTCCCAGCGACACGCAGTCTCTCAGAAGGCCCAGCACAACAGCAGGCACTTCAATTCCCAGCAAGGGAATGCAGGGGGAGCTGGTTGGTGAAGTCTTGTATCCCTGAGACTTCGGGCAGGAGGCAAGCTCTAGTTCAAGCCCTTGGAGATTCTCTTCTTCAAGATGACAAAGCACAGCAAAGTCTTTTCTCCTGTCCTTGGCAGAAAGCAACCACTGCAGGCCAACCCCAATCAGCAAAACAGCACAGGGGCAGTACTCCTCCTTCAGCTTCTCCGGTTCTTCTCCTTGGCAACAGGTTTCTTGATTTCCCAGAAGTGATCTAATTTCCTAGGGGTCTGGGTCCCCTTTTTATACACCTTTTCCCTTTGTTCTCTGAAGGCAGAGAGGCCTTTGCCTAGTCCAAACCAGTTCTGGTCAGTCCTGGAGCACTTTGTTTTTCTGACTCCTTCTTTCCTTTGAGAGTGAGGGGCAGAGCCATCAGACGCCCGGCAGGAGGTGGAGCCAGCATTGTGGAAGGCAGGCACAGCCCTATTCAGACCCAGGTGCAACTCCTCCCACCCATCCTCCTTCAGGCAGACCTATTCAGCCTAGTGCTGACTCACCCTGCCTCCTGGAATCCCCCAGCCCCTGTCACTCACAAACCCAGACACACAATACACAACCTGAGCAGAGGCAGCTGGATGAGTTTAGGCAAGAAAATACCTACTTTCTAAAAGTGGTATTTTTCAAACAAAGAATGTTAAAACCAACTTCACTAAAAGATGTATTTTATCATTCTGAGTTCAGGCATACTAAATTCGTTTTTCTACCATGTTCTCTGGGTCAGTTAGGATTATAAGGTGTAATAATCAAACTGCCCATTCTGGCCTATGGAGAACAGGTAGCCTTGCAATAGTGAAAACGAAAATGGCTGTAATTCACTATTAGGACATGCCACACACACCAGGGCATGTCCTACCTTATACTTACAATGCACCCTGCCCTTGGGCCTACCTTAGGGGTGTCTGATATGAAGATAAGGGAAGGTTTAGGGACTGGCAAGTGGGTGCACTTGCTAAGTCGACATGGCAGTCACAGACTGCACACAGGCTCTGCAATGGCAGGCCTGAGACACATTTTACAAGCCGCTTCTGTGGGTGGCACAACCAGTGCTGCAATCCCACCAGCGGCATTGGATTTACAAGCCCTGGGCACACTCCGTGCACTGTACTAGGGACTGACAAGTAAACCAATCATCCAATCATGGAGTCACTAATCCATACATCACTTTACAGTAGGGAGCACTTGCACTGTGGCACTGAACAGCAGTGGCACAGTGCCCAAAAGCATCTAAAACCAGCAAAACATAAGAGGCAACAGCAAAAAAATGGAAGGGAGACCCACGCCAATGGTGCCAAGTCTAACACGTGTCCCCTCCAGCTGAAATGTGGGGAGAACTACCCTTCCTCCTGGGAGTTCTCATCACTAAGGCGGAAAAATCTGGACAGACCATCAGCATTGGCGTGTTCTGTACCAGGGCGGTGTTCCACCGTAAAGTCCATCCCCTGTAGGGAAATGGACCACCTCAACAGTTTTGGATTCTCACCCCTCATCTGCATTAACCATCTGAGGGGCCTGTGGTCTGTCTGAACCCGGAAGTGAGTCCCAAACAAGTATGGTCTCAACTTCTTCAGTGCCCAGACCACAGCAAATGCCTCACGTTCAATCGCACTCCACCTCTGTTCCCGTGGGAGTAACCTCCTACTAATAAAGGCTACAGGTTGGTCTAGGCCCTCCTCATTCATCTGTGAAAGCACAGCCCCAACACCATGCTCTGAAGCATCTGTCTGCACAATGAATTCCCTTGAGAAGTTGGGCGCCTGAAGCACGGGCGCCGTGCACATGGCAGATTTCAGGGCATCAAAAGCCTTTTGGCAGGCCTCAGTCCAGTTCACTTTCCTGGGCTGCTTCCTGGAAGTCAGCTCAGTCAAGGGTGCAACAATGTTGCCATACCCCTTGACAAACCTCCTGTAATACCCGGTGAGTCCTAAGAAGGCCCTCACCTCTGTCTGGGTTTTGGGGGTTCCCAAGCCAGGATGGTATCTATCTTGGGCTGTAGGGGCGCCACCTGGCCGCTCCCTACCTGGTGTCCCAAGTACACCACAGAACCCTGCCCGATCTGGCACTTACTCGCCTTGATCGTGAGGCCTGCCCTCCGCAGCGCCTTCAACACTTCCCAGAGGTGGTGCAGATGTTCCTCCCAAGTGGCGCTGAACACTGCAATGTCATCCAGGTAGGCGGCACTGAAATCCTCCAGCCCAGCCAACACCTGGTTGACCAACCTCTGAAAGGTGGCAGGGGCATTCTTCATCCCAAAGGGCATCACCCGGAATTGGTAGTGCCCATCTGGTGTGGAGAATGCTGACCTCTCTTTGGCCCCATCAGTTAAGGCGATCTGCCAGTATCCAGACGTTAGATCAAACGTGCTGAGGTACTGGGCAGCCCCTAACCGATCAATGAGCTCATCAGCTCTGGGGATGGGGTGCGCGTCAGTCCTGGTGACTGAATTGAGTCCTCGGTAGTCCACACAGAACCGGAGTTCAGGTGTGGCACCAGGCGCGGCAGCCTTTGGGACCAAGACCACTGGGCTGGCCCAAGGACTGTTAGAGGACTCAATCACCCCTAAGGCAAACATCTTGGAGACCTCCTCCTTGATGCAAGCTCTCACCCTGTCAGTCACTCTGTAAGTTTTGTGCTTTACAGGAGGACTGTCCCCAGTGTCCACATCATGGATGCACCATTCAGTGATACTGGGAGTCAGGGAGAACAGATCAGAAAACTGTCCCAACAGTTGGCGACAGTCATTCTGCTGCTCCGGGGTCAGGGTGGGAGAGAGGTTCACACCATCCACTGACCCATCTTGCTCTTTTGCATACAGGAGATCAGGAAGAGGTTCAGTCTCCTCTTCCATCCCAGCATCTGTTGCTAAGAGCATGCCCACTTCAGACCTCTCAAAGTGGGGCTTCAGGCGGTTCACATGCAGGACCCGCAAGGGGTTCCTGGGAGACTGCAAGTCCACCAAGTAGGTGACATCACTCTTGCGCTCCACCACCTCAAATGGTCCGGTCCACTTATCCTGGAGCGCACAGGGCTCCACTGGGGCCATGACCCAAACCTTTTGTCCAGGCTGAAACTCGATCAGAGTGGCGTTCTGATCATGCCAACGTTTCATCTCTTCCTGGCTGGCTTCCAGATTCGCCTCAGCGAGTTGTCTGAAACGCCGAGTCTGGTTCCTGAAGGCCAGCATGTAACTAAATACATCCTGGGGAGTTTTCCTGGGAGCTTTCTCCCAGCCTTCCTTGACCAGACTCAGAGGTCCTCTTACAGGATGGCCGTACAGCAGTTCAAAGGGACTGAACCCTAAGGACTTCTGGGGCACCTCTCTGTAAGCAAAGAGCAGGCATGGCAAGAGGACGTCCCACTTACGCCTCATGGGTTCTTCCAGACCCATAATCATGCCTTTAAGGGTCCGGTTGAATCTCTCAACCAGCCCATTACCTTGGGGGTGGTAAGGAGTGGTGAACTTATAGGTTACACCACACTCCTGCCACAGGGACTTCATATACTTGGAAATGAAGTTAGTACCACGGTCAGACACCACCTCCTTGGGGAACCCCACACGGGAGAAAATCCCCATCAGTGCACGTCCCACCACGGGGGCCGTCACTGTCCGAAGAGGGATGGCTTCCGGGTACCGGGTGGCATGGTCCACCAAGACCAGGATGAACCTGTTGCCCATGGCTGTCTTGGGATCCAGAGGCCCCACAATGTCAATACCCACCCTCTCAAAGGGGGTGCTGACAACAGGGAAAGGTTGGAGAGGAGCCTTGTGCTTCCTCCCACTCTTACCACTTGCCTGGCAAGTCTGACAGGTCCTGCAATGAGTATCTGAACTCTTGCGCATTTGGGGCCAATGAAAGTGGGTGACAAGCCTTTGAAAGGTCTTGTCTTGCCCCAAATGTCCTGCTAAAGGCACATCATGAGCCAGACCCAGTAGGAAGGCTCTGAAGCGCTGGGGTACCACCAGCACACGGGCTGACCCAGGCTCAGCAACCTTAGGCTCACTATACAGGAGACCATTCTCCCAGTAGATCCAGTGTGATCCAGACTGATCACCTGCTGCCTGGCTTACAGCCTGTTGCCGCAAGCCCTCAAGAGAAGGGCACTTCTTCTGCTCCTCGCAGAATTCTTCCCTGAGGGGCCTCCCTCCTGCTGCCAATGGGTCAGCTCAGGCAGGTCCCCCAGTTCAGCCACTTGTTCCCCTGTAGGTTCCAGGGCATCCCCCTCAAGGTCTGCCTCCTCCTGACCGTGGGAACTTCGGGGCCGGTTTCCCGCGCCCTGCCTCCTCTCTTTAAGGCAGGCACCTGGGCCCTTCTTCCAGGCTCCAGGTCCTCTTGAATACCCTTACCGGCTGCCATTGACCGAGTGGTCACACACGCCCACTCTGGCAGACCCAACATCTCCAAATGAGACCTCCGCTCCACCTTCGCCCAAGGGGAGCTCTCCAAATCATTGCCTAGCAGACAGTCAACAGGCATGGCTGGCCTCACAGCTACTTGAAGGATACCTGAGACCCCCCCACTCAAAGGGAACCTGGGCCACCTTGCAGTGGCTCTCTGAGTTGTCAGCGGCAACTACAGGGTAGAATACATTGGGGACCACCTGCTCCTCAGACACCAGCCGACAACTGACAGCTGTCACACTGGCCCCGGTGTCTCTCAGAGCCTCCACTCCTATGGCCATTGATGGTCACCCACTGCCTGTATTTCTTAGTGTTATCAGGCAGCTGGGTCCTAGGGACCATCTCACTGTCTCCTAAAGAGACCAGGGACATCTCTGCGGGACCCCACCCACCTTGGGCACCCAACTCCTCCCCCAGGGCTACACTAGCCATCTGCCGGGGTGGTGCACCAGGGGGTGCAGTGGTCACAGTATTGGGACACTTGGGACTTCCTACAAAGTGACCCACCTGACCACAACTAAAACATGCTTTGGGCCCCTTCTGAACAGACTTATCTGTTGGGACCCATGGTCTTTTCTCAGTGGGAGGCTGGGAACCCTTACCTTGGTTCCCTTGGGGTTTACTTTGGGGCCCTTTTGGAACTCCTTCTGTTTACCCTTGTCCCCCCCACTCTTCTGCTGGGGACCCTGCCCACCTTTGGCGGAGTCTCCCACAAGACCCTTGTGGACCCGGGTACTGACCCAGCGGTCCGCTCTCCTCAGCAAGCTTCCTAGGATTAGTCAGCTTACTGTCAACTAGGTGCTGGCGTAGCTCTGGAAAACAACTACTGGACAAGTGCTCCCATGCGATTAAATCATAGAACTCCTGTAAGTCATTTACTTTGCTACCCTTCACCCATCCATCCAATGCTCTGCAAAAATAAGACACATACTCCACCCAGGTACTAGACTCCAGCTTTTTGCAGTTCCTAAACTTCTGCCTATAAAGCTCTGGAGTTAACCCATACCTTGCCACTAAAGCTTCCTTCAGGTGGGCATAGGACATCTGATCCACTGTGGGCAAGGCTAGCAAGGTTTCCTTCCCTCACCTGCAAAGCGGCCCCACAACCCCGCTCCCCAATCCTTCTCAGGGACCCGGTGTGATGTCATGGCGATCTCATATGCTTTAAACCATTGCCCAATGTCCTCCCCCTTCATGAAATCCTTAATAACCTCCTTGGGGATGTACACTCTACTTTCTACAGGCACTGGAGGTGTGCTGCCACCAGAGGGAGTGATTTCTAGGCTTCTAGCCTTTAGCTCTAGCTCCCTCACCACTCTCTCATGCTCTAAAAGCATCTTCTTTTCTTCCATAGCCAACCTCTTACTTTCTAACTCCAATTTCTTATGCTCAAGGCTATCATGGCTTCCCTGTTTCAGTTTGGCCATCTCCATTTCATGCATCCTGCTTTTGTCCCTGTCCTCCAGCTCCTCTGGAGACAGGCCCTTTGAGAAACACTGCTGCCCTCCCTGGAAGGCGCTCTCCTCCCAGTTAAGCCCAATGGCCCCTCAAGCTGCCCATCTAAATTCTCTGCCTCCTCCACAGGCTCCTCGGACTGCCCACTGGCATTCCGTGCTTCCAACCAGGCTCTCAGTGCCTTGTGAAACTCCTCCTTCCTGGTGAGGCCTCTCATAGAGATTTTAAACTTTTTGCAAACAGCTTTGAGTTCTGGCACAGTGTAGGTATCAACCCTATCTTCTTCAAATTCAATATCTGCAGGTGCAATGGATCCTTTTTGCTCATGGTGAAAATTGGCAGTTCTCAACAAAAATAAAGGTTCCAAGGAAAAAAAGTCCTATCAAAAAGGTATGTGGTCGCGTATTGGTCTGCACTCACTAGTAGTGTACACCAATCACTGTATATGAATCACAAATGCAAGTCCAAATCCTCACCGCTGACCACCAATGTTAGAACTGGGGGTCTCTAGTTGGCAATGGTTTGCACCTTTGTCCAAATAGGGACCCTTGCTTCTAGTCAGGATAAGGGGGAAACACTCCTAAAATAACCCCTGCTCACCCCCTGGTAGCTTGGCACGAGCAGACAGGCTTATCTCAGAGGCAGTGTGTAAAGCATTTGTGACCACATACAGTAATACAGTGAAAACACTACAGATGGACACCACACAGGTTGTTTATGTAAAAATAAGTAATCTTTATATAGACTTATCACAAGACCCAATAGCAAAAATCCACAATACTGTAATCAAAAATAGGCTTTAAAAGGTTATAAAATAGTTCAGTTCTCTCAAGTTGTAAATGCGACACTTTACTCTCAATGTACCTTGAATGCGTAACGCAAAGAAAACAAAAGGGTCGCAGGGAAGGTGATGCGTCGGTTCCTTACACTCAGGGGAGTGGATGCGTCGGTTCCTTACTGCTGCGCAGGGGAGTTGATGCTCGCTTCCTTACTGTGTGGGGAGGTGATGCGTCGGTTTCTTACTGCTTTCCGGTGCGATGCGACAAGATGGCACCTCGATGCGATACTCTTCTCCGGTACGATGCGACAAAATGGCGTCTTGATTGTGATGCGACAACGTTGGTGTGATGCGTGCACGCCCGACGGCCGTGCGGCGACTCGATGATCTTTGGAGCCGCGACAGGCCCTGCGACGCGCTTCTCCGGCGATGCGACGATGACCTCTGTGGCAGCGTCTCGCTTCTCCGGTGATGCGCCGCGCTCGGCGATGCGATGATGACAGCGGCAGCGGCGTCTCGCTTCTTCGGCGATGCGATGACCGCGGCTGCGGCGGCGACACGCTCTCGTTGTTGCGCCGCGCTTCCAGCTCCCAGCGACACGCAGTCTCTCAGAAGGCCCAGCACAACAGCAGGCACTTCAATTCCCAGCAAGGGAATGCAGGGGGAGCTGGTTGGTGAAGTCTTGTATCCCTGAGACTTCGGGCAGGAGGCAAGCTCTAGTTCAAGCCCTTGGAGATTCTCTTCTTCAAGATGACAAAGCACAGCAAAGTCTTTTCTCCTGTCCTTGGCAGAAAGCAACCACTGCAGGCCAACCCCAATCAGCAAAACAGCACAGGGGCAGTACTCCTCCTTCAGCTTCTCCGGTTCTTCTCCTTGGCAACAGGTTTCTTGATTTCCCAGAAGTGATCTAATTTCCTAGGGGTCTGGGTCCCCTTTTATACACCTTTTCCCTTTGTTCTCTGAAGGCAGAGAGGCCTTTGCCTAGTCCAAACCAGTTCTGGTCAGTCCTGGAGCACTTTGTTTTTCTGACTCCTTCTTTCCTTTGAGAGTGAGGGGCAGAGCCATCAGACGCCCGGCAGGAGGTGGAGCCAGCATTGTGGAAGGCAGGCACAGCCCTATTCAGACCCAGGTGCAACTCCTCCCACCCATCCTCCTTCAGGCAGACCTATTCAGCCTAGTGCTGACTCACCCTGCCTCCTGGAATCCCCCAGCCCCTGTCACTCACAAACCCAGACACACAATACACAACCTGAGCAGAGGCAGCTGGATGAGTTTAGGCAAGAAAATACCTACTTTCTAAAAGTGGTATTTTCAAACAAAGAATGTTAAAACCAACTTCACTAAAAGATGTATTTTATCATTCTGAGTTCAGGCATACTAAATTCGTTTTTCTACCATGTTCTCTGGGTCAGTTAGGATTATAAGGTGTAATAATCAAACTGCCCATTCTGGCCTATGGAGAACAGGTAGCCTTGCAATAGTGAAAACGAAAATGGCTGTAATTCACTATTAGGACATGCCACACACACCAGGGCATGTCCTACCTTATACTTACAATGCACCCTGCCCTTGGGCCTACCTTAGGGGTGTCTGATATGAAGATAAGGGAAGGTTTAGGGACTGGCAAGTGGGTGCACTTGCCAAGTCGACATGGCAGTCACAGACTGCACACAGGCTCTGCAATGGCAGGCCTGAGACACATTTTACAAGCCGCTTCTGTGGGTGGCACAACCAGTGCTGCAATCCCACCAGCGGCATTGGATTTACAAGCCCTGGGCACACTCCGTGCACTGTACTAGGGACTGACAAGTAAACCAATCATCCAATCATGGAGTCACTAATCCATACATCACTTTACAGTAGGGAGCACTTGCACTGTGGCACTGAACAGCAGTGGCACAGTGCCCAAAAGCATCTAAAACCAGCAAAACATAAGAGGCAACAGCAAAAAAAATGGAAGGGAGACCCACGCCAATGGTGCCAAGTCTAACATGCACCAATTGGGCTGTCCCATGTATGCAGGTTCAAGTCAGAAATCCTGTATGCCAGAGGGGCCCCAATGAAGTTAGCTGTGGTCAGCATCACTGCCATGTCACTAGGGCTGAAGCACATGTGCAGAATGAAGTCACCAACCATGTTTGCCAGCTGGGGCCGCCGTGAAGATTACTGCTGTGCCAATCAGGCCGTCCATGTGCAAAGTAAGGTTGCTGACCCCGCATGCCAGGTGAGGCAACTGGAAAGGACAGGAACCAGGGCCTAGTTCATACTGTCGTCGTGAGGAGAGGCCACCATAGTGACCCTGAGTAACCTGCTTCCCACTTGTGAGAACGATCAGAGGAACTTACTGTCTCACCAGAGGAAGTGCCATGGATGCCTAGCTGCTGCCCCTGCAGAGCCATGAGAGCTACTCACCAACAGCAGCTGCTGCTGCTCCCTGCAAAAACTGTGGCCACACCATCGTTGCAGGAGCAGGTAAGACTGATTGCAGGTCCAAAGATCCGTGGGTGAATTTATTCTTCTACATAGCCCTTCGGGCACTGGAACACTTTTGACTTTTATGAGAATGGGAGTAGGACTCCTGAGACTCAGAATATAGTGCAGCCTAACCTGAATGTCACCTGTAGTGAATGGGGAATAACCACTACAGCATGTGAGGGGAAGGTGAGACTCAAGGAACTGTCTATTGAATGCCAGAGCCCTGAACTCCGGGGGCTGTGTGTATTGCTAGTGTGTACCGATTTCCCTTTTTGTTTGTATATAAATACTCTTTTTATCATAAACAAACAGTATTTCACTGGGCAATAATTTATTGCTGCTACTGAAAGTATTTTGTGTTGTGAGCCTGTGTTCCCCCCCACCCCCCGTTTCAATGTCCCCCCTGGAAGCCTTGTACTGCTCAACCTGCGCTATCACTGAGAATCAAGTGCTGAAGTGGGTACTTTGCCGACTTGCTTGGAACGCATAGTAGGTGGTGCCCCAGGACATCAGGATTAAAAGGCCTCAACCCCCATGGTTGGGTCCAGTAGCTTCTGCTTGCCCTGTGGCCCTCTGAAAGGAGTTCTGACAGCTGTAACAAAAATCATTACTCTATTTTGTTATCCAGTTCTTGTAAATTGATAATTCTTAATAGTTACTAACACTTTAAGGAATTACTGAGGGAATCAAACCTGGAATTTCTTTGTGGTCCTTCAGCTCTCAGAGTAACTGGTATTCTCCATAGCAATGCTTCAGGGAAACGGATTTATTGGCACAATTCTCTGGCTACACTTACAGAGGGCATAAGTATAGAACACAAGCCTACATATGTCCCATTTGTCCGGGTAGACTAGGGCCTATACAGTGCACCTGTAGCCAGTGCTTAGTTTGAGAAAAATTTTACAACTGAGGCCGTATCATGGTAATCTTTGTTGGTGCATCCCAGAGGCGAGAACCTGTTTTATACGCCGGCAGCATGTAAACTGAATTTATTTAACTATTTCTAACACATTTCTCTGAGGTAGTGCTATATTTTCAACCAACACAGGTCAGAAACAGAAAGAGACAAACCTTGTCCTCTGTTTCTGGCCTGCATTATCTTAAAATAAAGCACTAACTCAGAGAAATATACCATTAGATGAATTGACTTTGTGCACTGCAGGTGGGTAAACCAGGCAATTGGCTCTGCGCTGCCCCAGCAAAGCCCACCATGATACGGCACCAGAACTTTACCTTACTTTTCAATTTCCTTCACAGAAATGTCAGCACAATCAATGTTTCCAGTAACTTGATTCTGTAGTCCCGATTATGAAAAACAAATGGTAGCCGACAATTTTGTGCATGAAATAAACAGCCCCATGGGGTTCGTAGCTAACAGCTCCCTTCCCACACCTCTTTATTACTCATGATGTGATCCAGTGCACCCCCCTCGAGATGTGTCATTGACATTTCAGTTTGTTTGACTCCTTTGAAGTGTTCTCGCATTTAGCCTTACACCATTTGATGAGTGGTGCCAACAGAGGCAAATTCACAAAGCCTAATAAGATCGTGATTTTCAACTCTGGGAGACTGTATTACGTGAGGTACGTTCAGTAGGCCTTCTAAAGGCATGAAAACAGAACATTGTGTGACTGTTTAGAAAGCTTTAGAGGCAGGGTTGGAAAAACTGAGATCTTTATTACGGTCTGGCATGACAGCACAGGTGTTATCAGACAATTATGTCAGTATCACTAGAAAGGGGCTTTGACTCCCCCCACTAGTTGGGAGTTAGGAAAACGTGTTTGATTGGGCAGAAGTTGTGTGCCTCCACAAAAAAAGTGCTTGCCCTTCATGAAGCTGTGATTTTTTTGCTTATTTATCCAGCTTTCTGAGCTAGCACTTTTATTGGCACACATATGACACTGTAATGGTATTAAAGTGTCTTAGATAACCAGGTGATATATGGTGTTTTCCTCTGGCTGCAGCACAGACAGGAGTAGGGCCGTAATTAGCCTACATGGATGTTTAGTTCTGGCTTGAAAGTGCAACTGTCATCTTACCTTTAACCTTAACCTATATTATTCTACGGTTCTTTGCTTCCACACAAAAGCATATCCATTCACATTCTATTTATTTGTGATGCTTCACATTACCGTACAACATTCCATTAAAGCCAGACCTATTGCCATTAACAATGCTTGTTTTTAATGTGAACCTGTACCTGTGACTTTAAAATGCACCTAAAAACTTCGCCCATAATGCACTGCATTGCAGAGTTCGGCTTTTCCACGATGCTGTTTGTTGTTGCAAACTGTCACCTCCAAACAGAAGCACATTATAAACAAAACGGAGCTGTTCAAATTTAATTTTAGCTTCAGAGCTGAAGGTGCCATAAAACCTGCGAAGCTGCAGAGGCGGGAGAGAGGACTGTAGCTTTCAACCGCACACCTGAATTATGAGCAGTAACCTTTGGAAACCCGCTTTGGTAAATGGTTACAATCTCGAAAACCAAAGGAGCGTACAATTACAGTAATCCTTTTTCCATTAACAGTAACACGACAAGCTAAAAAAATCACTCTAATTTAATCTGAGTAGATCCCGGTGTGAAGATTAGGGCTGCCATCAGATGTAGGTCACAGCAGAGCGGCCAGTACCTGCATGGTGCTGCCTGCAGTGTGCACAGAACAATGTGCCGCTTTATTTCGCATTGCTCCAACTGGCTTTTTTTTGCTCAGCCAAGATTCTTGGAAGGTACTTGTCAGTCCCCACTTCATATGAAGAAAAAGCACTTTATAATGGCCTTCTGACCGAAGGCACAATGGTGGATAATTGAGCTCGATTACTGTAATCGGTGCAGTTAAGTGCAAGGGCATCCTGCTGTTATCAAATTAAGAGATGTCAAAGTCACGCAGTCTCGCGAGCCTTCTGTTTGGGCGTGTGCTCGCTGGCTGCCATTCATATATCGTTTCCCTTCACTTAAGCTCCTCGCGGTTCTTTGTTTGTGTGTTGCTGTCATGCAGCGTCGGGGTCAGATGGCGTCAAGCAGTTGGTCTCGGCTGTACCTCTGTACACACTCCTGCCTGCTGTGTGGTAGGTATCGCGCTTAACGAAGGAATTACTGCCTGGCAAATCTCTTTGAATATCATTGCAACTGCGAGGCAGTGCTCGCCCTAAGGGATCTATGACCCATCAGATTTGTGGAACACGTTACGTGTATTCTCGAAAGATGAAAGGTCGAGTAGTCCTTGACAGGTTTAGAAATGAAATCCACAGATCTCGCTCTCCGTCTCTCTCTCTCACGCACGCACTATTTCCGTCTCTCTCTCTCTCCAACTGATGTTGAACAAATGAAGATTTCATGAAGACCCTTGATTATGTTTACTGTCGCCTTTCGCTGTAAACTACACCATAAATGCAGCTGCGTTTCCTCTTTTACTCCTCTCCGTGTTTATTTAGCTTGTTCTGGCCTGGAGCTTGGCGACTTGCTTCTCTTTCTATAAGCTGCTTAGGAATTATTCTTTTTAATCACTGAGTCACTTTGTGATCATGTGTAATTCGTTTGGTGGAGCATTAAATAAGCAGAGGCCAGGGAAGGAAATGCTAGCATGCCAACAACATCTGTCCATCCGAATAAACGCAAACAAATATTTCTGTAACATTTAAAAGAGTGACCCCCGAATCGCAGCTAGTTTGATGTTTTTTAGAAGTAGCAAGATGTCTCAATTTTTACATGGCAATTGTCACAGAATAATAATACAAAAGCCCATTGCACTGGAGCTTTAGGATTTAAAATCAAGTTATGTTTAATATTGTTTATTAATAAACAAAAAATGTTTCTCCATAATATAGTTTATAGAGATTTTGAGCAATTATGGTGACATTTATTTATTGTAGGTGATGCAGAGCTAATCCTGTGCACCAAAGAAGCGATTTATATACTAAAACGCTTAGGTTACAGAAGGAGTTTTACAGTACCCCATAACACAGCACTGCAGCTGGCCTCCAAACTTTGGGAACAATTTTACTTTGTGAAAGGGGGCAGGGCTTTGTAGGGGTGGGCTTTTGAGCCGTCCCCGCCCCTAACCAACCACGGAGTGCTGTTGCTTATTGATCACCACTGCCCAAGTGGAACTTCCCCAAAATACAAATAGCAAAGGCTTCTGAAGGCTGTGGCCGATGACCTGGGAAGGTTGTAAAGCCACCCTACCCAAAACAAAGCATGATTATGGTTGCTTTGTGTAGATTCTCCCGGTTCTCATGTATATCCTTTCATGTTTAAGTTGATTTGGAATTCTGGTCTTTTTCCTTGACACTGTCTCCTTTTTATCATCCTTTATTACAGTTTGTTTCAGTCTTCTGCCTCTCAATAATTAATGTAGTTATTTTACGATGAAATTCTAGAATTGAATAGTAATATAATATCATACATATATATATATATTGTTTCGCAGTTACCCCTGATGAAGGGTGTCATCACCTGAAATGCATTGGGTTTTCGCTTATTAACTCTTTGAGTTAACAACATCCACATCGTTCTTGGATACCTTCAAAAGCGGATCTTCATCATTGTTTTGTAACACAGTCAATGAATAAATTGATATGTTGTATTGACAAATTGTGTTAAATTGAAGTTACTTTGGCATTAAAAGATTGATGACGTAAAAAAATTATTGAATCTATTCTACGGGCTCTATGGTTGTAGCACCCTGATTCTAGTTAACCGTTGGTTAATGGACTCTTGCAGAATTTGAGAAAGTTGCCACTTTGTTGCCAAAAGTTTTCCAGTGACCATTTATGGTTGCACAAAAGCTGCTGTCCATGAGACAGACTTCTGCTCTCCTGGGGTGAAATGTGAACGACTCTCAGAAAGGAGCGCAAAGCGGCTGCTATTGGAAGAGGTGTGGCCACCTCCTGGCAGGAGGGACACACACAGTGTGAGCCCAAAAGGTGAGCTTCAAAGGGGAAGCCACATTTGAAGGGCGAATGGTAGTCACACATGAGAGCTGCTGCTTTTTTCTTTTATCAGACAGGCTGGCATCTCTGACAGAAAGAGGAAACTGTTGCCAAACCCTTTTGTGTGTGGACATGTAGTCCCCAGGTTGCCACACATCTGGGATAGACTAGGAAGCTCCGCATACCAAGAGAAGGATTCTGCCATGTTGGGAGTGGTCAGAATGGAGCATTCTGTGCAAGCTAGGTGCCACATTTTACAGGAAGTCATCCCTAAGTGGAAGGGGACCATTTAGCCCTTTGGCTAGTAGTTGCCACATTCCCCGAGGATGTAAAAGTGGCACCCCTGGCAGTCAGACCTCAGATCATGCCTTTACTGGAGCCTGGACAGAAGAAAAATTGCCCTGCTGTTCTCTGGAGCCAGCAAAGAGAGGCTGCACCAAAGACTGGACTGCACCTGCTGCACCTTGTGCTAGCAAACAGAGGACTGTGCCTGTGGTGTACCGCTCAAGGAAAAGTTGTCCCACAGACAGAGAAGGTGACTCCAAGATTCAGTTGACTGACTGCCTGTTACAGCCACAGGGTCATGAAAGCTAAAAAAAAAAAAAGCCTGCCTTGACTAGTTGGTAGCCAAGAATGCCTGACTGCCGCTGACATCCAAAGTGCAGCTTGGAAGACTAAGTCCTCTCCTGCAAAAGTTGAACCCAAGTCTGCTGGACCTGAGAGAGAAGTTGTAGTGCAGTTTGGTTGCCTAGCATGAAAGTTACTGCAAGTTAAAGGCAACCACTTGTTTTGCGATAACAGCAGACCTGTAGAACAGTGGCAACTGGTTTTGTGCTGGACATCACCAGGACTTTGTGTGACATCTGCCTCTGAAGCCAAAGGCACCCTGCTGGACAGAGAGGTGGCCACAGGAAACCCCCTGATACTGGCTCAGTACTCACAGCATCCTTAAGCATCTTCAGCATCCTGTTTTCTTGCATCAGCTCCACTCCATTGATTCCTATGGCCATTTGCCCATAGACATTGAAACTGGGCTTGAGCCTTTTCTTGTCAGGGACCTTATTGGTCCCTGTGACTAGCTCCCTTGGTGAGTTGGCTGCCTGAAGAGTGCCCTTATAGCTGTTTTCAAGTTGCAGTAGTTTATAATCATTTATTGCGCTAAGGGAAAGCTGTTTTTTATTGTTTCTTTAAAAAATAATACCTCTGGAATGCTCCATTATATTTTTGTCATTGAGGTGTCTCTTTTAAGATAGAAATGCAGCCTATTTTTATAAATCGGCATTGGATGTTCATTGTGTTGTGCTTTCTTTGTATTTAACTGTTTTGGTACTTCTAAATGCTTTACTTTTGTTCCTTTGATAAAGCCTGACTGCTCAGAGCCACAGCTACCCAGGACTATGCTAAGGCTTTACAAATGAACCTGACTGAACCTGATACAGAATTGTAACTTTATTACACTGTGAGGTTGCACAACCACACCATGTAATAAAGCGCTTTCCTCACTTACTATGAATCTAATTCTTTTGTAAAGTCGGATTAGTAACAAACATTAAACAAAAAGTACTTTTAAAAAGTTATCTTTAGTCTGCCGAAAGTCTCTAGAAGACCATTTGCCTGATCTTCTAACTGTCACCCAGGAGCTGGATCAGGTGTGAACTGGCTCTCATAATGGTGACAAAGGGCTTGAATATGGGGAGGTGTCCTGTTCCTCTGACAGGATGACGATCTGGGCAGTGTCCAGAAACAAATCTTCAAAGGGGCCTGCCCTGTCATAGGCAGATGTAGCTCGCAACTGGGCCTTGCCCCTCTATTATCCTTCTAGCCAGCTAGGCACCAATCTCAGTGAGAGAAGAACTGCCCCCATGAGTGACCACAGGGGAGGGTTTGCTACTGTCCGTGGCCACACCTCTAGGGTGGGCACAGCAGCTCTGCACAGGGGAAGACATGTTCTGCCATCTTGGTTTTAGGTAGAGAGGGCACAGAAGGATTGTTGCAGTAAGGCACAAAGAAACCTCTGCAAAAGTGTTCTGGGTTACCCCCGGTACATTATTCCCTATTGGTCAGGGAGGAGCCAGGATTCGCCTCCACCCACAGACTAGTGCCTGGCATAAATGTGGCACCCCTGAGCACTCTCTTCAGCACACGACTGGACTTGTGGAAGATTGAAGAAGAACTGCACCTGCTGTTGAGACCTGTGAGGAGAACCCTAAGGAATTGTCATGCTCCCACTTTTACCCAGGACAATTAAGTAGACTCCAAGGATATCAAATAGGAATGGCAGTTCGACATTTAACTTGGCAAGTTCCAAAGTGCATTGACTTAATCAATTCACACATGTTGAGCTATACCAGGAATCAGAAATGTTCCTACCTGTGCAGAATTATTTTATTTGACTCATCCAATATGTACCAAGAAGAGGGATAAAAATCATTAGTAACCTGTCTACCCGTTAAGAGATCACTGTTTATTTAAAGCTTTATCTGTTTCTATTGCGACAGTAAGGACTTTCAACCACTGTTAAACTATTTTGAGGCTGCCTGTTTTCATATTTTTATCATTTGTGTTGCCGCAAGAATCTTTTCTATTGCACAATGAAAAATCTGTATCATTGTCAACAATCCCTAATAATATTGAATATTTGCTAATCTTAAAAATGAATCGGCACCAGAATGGAACTTTGGGGAGCCTTCAAATCAGAATGCTCCCGAAGTGGTCTATCATTACTGTTATAGGCCTATAAAGAGACCATTCTGTGCTACAATCTCCTTATATCATTTTTGTGTGCTGTAGTCCTTGGAGAACTGCTGGAGCAGGAGCGGTCTCCTACTTTCAAGACTGGTGGAAGAAACACAGCTTTGTTCTCCTATGATGCTCCCTCAGCCTCTTCTGGAGCAGCTGCTTGCTCACAGACAACTGTCCGGACTCATGGTTTTTCTGTGATGGAATTCCAATTTTAACTTTCCATCAGCTTTGGAATTGTGGTGTCTTGTAAAAGTTGGTAGCTCTTTCTGTCACCTTAAGTATAATTAAATCTCTTCATCTGTTTGTTGGAAATTGCCCAGTAGTAGAGCTGCTAGCTTAGGAGAGCCAAGGTCTCCTACATTATTGAAAATCATAAGTTTTTCAGTTAAAATATAAGGCTATCCTAGTCCACCTGTGAACTCCTAAAAAATGACCTTAATTCATCTGATCTGCTTTGTAGGTAAATATATTACTACATAATCATGAATAAACAGATGATTAACTTGAATACAACTGTGATGAAAAAGAATCCTGTGAGGGTGAACTAGATACCAAACTATAGGTTTATACTGATGCTGTCATCAGAATGCAAACTGAGCAATAGGCTCATGACTGAGATGCTTTTAAAAACATTGAATGACCAAATGTATGACATTGAATTGTTTAGTAGAGGCGTGTTATCTGATGAGTAACAGTAACTGAGTTAGGTGCAGCACAAACCACATATTGGCAAGAAGAAAAAACAGGTGTGATACCATACGTGAAGTAGATGATTACCTTAAAAATTAATGATTAAACATTCAGAACAACACTAGGGAGAAATGTTAATGTTTCTTACTCTGTACGCTTGTCTTTAAGGCACACAGTGTTTATACAAACATGAGATGTACATTCTTCCATCTTTCACTCTGTAATGACCACCCTTAGGTCACTGTTAGAAATGGGGTCTCTAGTTGGCTGTAGTTTACACTCTGTCCAAGTAGGGACCCTCACTCTAATCATGGTAAGGGAGTCACACAGCTAAGATAATCCCTGCTCACGCCCTTAATAGCTTGGCACAAAGCAGTCAGGCTTATCTCAGAGACATGCATTAAGTACTTGTACACACACAAATAGGAACACAGTGAAAACAATTCAAAAGTACACCACACCAGTTTAGAAAAATAGCCAATATTTATATGAATAAAACAAGACCAAAACATGCACAAGTCAAAATATCACCTTTATAAAATTAAGCAAGTTTAGTCCATAGAAATTAATGAATGCATTTGTTTAGGACAAAATACCTTAGATGCATCAAACATGAAAGACGAGGCAAGGTGCAGGGGGGATGAGGTGACGGAAAAGCTACACGATGTATTGGTTCCTTACTACGCAGGAGAGGTGATGCATCAGTTCCTTACTGGCAGGGGAGGTGATGCATAGGTTTCCGGACACGCGGTATCAGTTCCTTACTGAGGTGCAGTGTTGATGAAGAATTAGCGTCCAGGGATGATACATCAAAAATCCAGACAAGCTGCATCGGTTCAACAGTGGCCAAGCAGCTGTAGCGTCAATTCTACAGCGGTGAAGTAGGCGCTGCATCGGAGGCAAACAGACAGGGGAAACCACGCCAAAAGATGCCAGGTCTAACAGCCACCATTAGGCTATAAAGCAATATGGGAAAACTGACTGTCATATACTATAGAAGTGTTGCCTGTGTAACCGATGATAATGAGGCCTAGCATGGTTCCTCGATCCTCTTATTGAAAGATGCCATGTATCACACCAAGAATTGTGGAATAAGGTCTTCTGTACCCCAAACCTCTGCATGAAAGCCTGCACCGCCTGTCCCTCGTGTTACTACATTTGTACCCCACATAACAGTGTCACATGAAATTGACTTGCCCACCCTTGTTCACTTTGAAAAATACAAAAAAAGTAATTGATGGAATGCTTGAGTTAATCTCAGCCAATGGTAATTACTTGGCCCTGCATTCCTGCGCAATGTTTTTT
Organism: Calotriton arnoldi; assembly: GCA_963921515.1. Lineage (NCBI taxonomy): Eukaryota > Metazoa > Chordata > Amphibia > Caudata > Salamandridae > Calotriton > Calotriton arnoldi. The sequence continues at coordinate 602,297 of CAWUFW010000043.1, forward strand.
CGCCCATCATGCCACTTCAGATTAGACCCAGCCATGTACAGATCAACAATGGACCTGCTCCGTAGGAAACGTTTGGCCCAAATTTCCAAGCCAGGTCCTCTCTGAACCAGAACACAAGCAATCTAGGACTTCTTTCAGCCAAATCAGGCCACCTCAGTTGGGTGCAGCTTGACTCCAAGGGCGCAGTGAGCATGGGACCCACCTCAGGGGATGCCCCTCACACTTAGGGTGTCACAATGAAAATAAAATAAGTGATGGATGGAATACTTGAACTAATGTCAGCTACTGGTAATTACTCCCTCACCTTTGCTCACCCAACATGTTCCCACTCACCCCAACTTCAGTCCTCTTTCACTGACTATTATTGCTCACATTTACAGGCCTCGATGTTCACTGACAATACCCATTTCCCCCACATGATTACAGATGTCACACCTCAGCCCCAATTGTCAGCTCATCCTATTCTGCATCACTGCAACTCGAATAAATCTTCCCTCACACCCCTCAGTTATCCACCTATATTAAATGTGAAATCAATCAATCAATCAATCAGTGGTTTGTAAAGCGCGACTACTCACCCGTAAGGGTCTCAAGACACTGGGGGGAGGAGGGAGAGCTGCTGGTCCATCGAAGGTGCTTTGGTTCAGCCGAAGAGCCAGGTCTTGAGGTCCTTCCTGAATTGAGGCAGTGATGGTGATTGCCTGAGGTGGAGAGGCAGGGTGTTCCAGGTCTTTGCTGCAAAGTAGGAGAAGGATCTTCTTACGAATGTGGTCTGTCGGATACATGGTAGGGTAGTCAGAGCCAGTTGGGCTGAGCAAAGGTCCCTGGTGTGTACGTGGCATGCGGGGTGGTAGTTGAGGTACGCAGGTCCTGCGTCATCTAGGGCTTTGTAGGCGTGTGTGAGGAGCTTGAAGGTGATTAATTTTTTGACTGGGAACCTGTGGAGATTTTTGAGGTGGCTGGTGATGTGGCTGCGGCAGGGGATGTTGAGGATGAGTCTGGCGGAGGTGTTCTTAATATTCTGCAGTTTCTTGATGAGTTTCTGGGTGATGCCGGCTTAGAGTGTGTTGACGTAGTCAATTCTGCTGCTGACGAGTGTGTGGGTGACTGTCTTTCTTGACTCGGTAGCGATCCATGAGAATATATTTCGGAGCAGGCATAGTGTGTTGAAGCAGAATGATGAGATGGCGTTGATCTGGCGGTTCTTGGTGCGCGAAGAGTCTAGGATGATGCCGAGGTTCCACGTGTGGTCTATGGGTGTGGGGGAGTTTCCAAATGCTGCGGCCCCCAGGAAATATCCCAGGAGGATGGGGTGGAGCCCATGATGCGGACTTCGGTCTTTTCTGAGTTGAGCTTGAGGCAGCTGTTCTTCATCCAGACGGCGCCAGCCTTCATCCCATTGTGAAAGTTGTTCTTGGCGACTGCGGGTTGGTGAGGGAGAGAATCAGCTGGGTGTCGTTGGTGTAGGAGACGATGTTGAGTCTGTGGTTTCTGACAATGGCTGCGAGTGGGGCCCTGAGGATATTGAAAAGCGTGGGGCTCAGAGAGGAGTCTTGAGGTACTCCGCAGCTGATCTCTGTGGGTTCCGAGAGGAATGGAGGTAGTCTGACTCTCTGTGTTCGGCCGGTGAAGATGGAGCAGATACATTCCAGGGCTTTGTCGAGGATGCTGGCATCGTGGAGACTTGTGCATAGGGTGTGGTGAGAGACGCTATTGAAGGCAGCCCAGAGGTCCCGGAGGATGAGGGCTGCAGTTTCCCCTCAGTCAAGGAGGGCACGGATGTCGTCTGTGGTGGCGAGGATGGTGGACTTGGTGCTGTGGTTGCTTCGAAAGCCGGATCGGGAGAGGTCCAGGATGTGGTTTGCTTCTATGAACTTGGAAAGTTGGGTGTTGATGGCCTTCTCGATGAGCTTGGCTAGGAAGGGAAGGATGCCCATACAAGAGTTCAAAGGGAGTGAACCCTAGGGACTTCTGCAGTGCCTCCCGGTAAGCAAACAACAGGCATGGCAATAGGACGTCCCACTTACGCCTCATGGGCTCACCAAGACCCATAATCATGCCCTTCAGGGTCCGGTTGAATTTCTCAACCAGCCCTTCACCTTGAGTGTGGTAAGGAGTGGTGAACTTATAGCTAATACCGCACTCCTGCCACAGGGTCTTCATGTACTTGGATATGAAGTTGGTAGCCCGGTCAGACACCACCTCTCTGGGGAGTACCACACGGGAGAAGATCCCCATCAATGCCCTACCCAGCATGGGGGCTGTCACAGTCTGGAGAGGGATGGCATCAGGGTACCGGTTGGCATGGTCCTCCAAGACCAGGATGAACCTGTTGCCCATGGCTGACTTGGGCTCCAAAGGCCTCACAGTGTCAATACCTGCCCTCTCAAAGGGGGTGCTGACTACAGGGAAAGGTTGGAGAGGAGCCTTGCACTTCCTCACACTCTTACTACTTGCCTAGCAAGTCTAGCAAGACTGACAATGGTTTTCAGAGTTCTTATGCATTTGGGGCCAAGTAAAAGTGGGTGACAAGCCTTTCAAAGTTCTTGTCTTGCCCCAAATGTCCTGCTACAGGCACATCATGAGCCAGACCCAATAGGAAGGCTCTGAAGTGCTGGGGTACCACCAGCACACGGGCTGACCCTGGCTCAGCAACCTTAGGCTCACTATACAGGAGACCATTCTCCCAGTAGCTCCAATGTGATCCAGACTGATCACCTGCCGCCTGGTTTGCAGCCTGCTGCCGCAAACCAACAAGAGAAGGGCATTCCTGCTGCTCCTTGCAGAATTCCTCTCTGGAGGGGCCCCCTTCCTGCTGCCAATGGCTCAGCTCAGGCAGGTCCCCCAGTTCAGCCACTTGCTCCCCTGTCGGCTCCAGGGCATCCCCCTCAAGGTTTGCCTCCTCCTGCACCGTGGGAACTTCAGGGGCCAGTTTCCCTCGCCCCTGCCTCTTCTTTTTCTGGCAGGCACCTGGCCCACTCTTTCAGGCTCCAGATCCTCTTGATTGCCTTTACCGGCTGCCATAGACCGAGTGGTCACACATGCCCACTCAGGCAGACCCAACATCTCTAAATGAGACTTACTCTTCACCTTCTCCCAAGGTGAACTCTCCAGATCATTGCCTAGCAGACAGTCAAAGGCATGGCTGGCTTCACAACTACTTTTAAGGTACCGGAGACCCCCCACTCAAAGGGAACCTGTGCCACTTTGCAGAGGCATTCTGAGTTGTCAGCTGCAACTTGGGGACCATCTGCTCTTCAGACACTAGCCCACAACTGACAGCTGTCACACTGGCTCCAGTGTCTCTCAGAGCTTCCACCCTATGGCCATTGATGGTCACCCACTGCCTGTATTTCTCAGTGTTATCAGGCAGATGAGCCCTTGGGACCCTTTCACTGTCTCCTAGTGAGACCAGGGTCAACTCTGTTGGCTCCCATCCCTCTAGGAACCCCACTCCTTCCCCCAAGGCTACACTAGCCAACTCATGGGGCAGAGCACCTATGGGTGCAGTGGTGGCTTTCTTGGGACACCTAGGATCCCCAATGAAGTGGCCCACCTGACCACAAGCATAACAGGCCCGGGGGCCCTTCTGGGCAGGCTTACCTGCTGGCACCCTTGGCTTCTTCTCACTGGGGGGCTGAGAACCCTTACCTTGGTTCTCTTGGGAATTACTTTGGGCCCTTTTTGGAACGCCTTCTGTTTACCCTTGTCCCCCCACTCTTCTTCTGGGGACCCTGCCCACCTTTGCCGGAGTCTCCCACATGACCTTTGTGGACCCTGGTACTGACCCAGCGTTCCGCCTCCACAGCAAGCTTCCTGGGGTCAGTCAGCTTACTGTCAATCAGATGCTGGCGTAGCTCTGGAAAACAACTACCAGACAAGTGCTCCCATGCAACCAAATCATAGAGCCCCTGAAAATCATTTACCTGGCTACCCTTCACCCAACCATCCAGTGCTCTGCAAAAATAGGACACATACACCACCCAAGTGCTTGACTCCAGCTTCTTACATGCCCTCAACTTCTGCCTGTACAGTTCTGGTGTCAAACCATACCTCCTGATCAAGGCTTCCTTCAAGTGGGCATAAGAAATTTGCTCCTCATTTGGTAAGGCTAACAAAGTTTCCCTCCCCTCTGTCACGAAGCGGCTCCACAACCACGCTCCCCAGTCTTTCTCAGGGATTCTGTGGGACCTCATTGCTGCCTCATATGCCTTAAACCACTGACCAATATCCTCATTCTTTACAAAATCCTTAATCACTTCCTTGGGGATGTAAACCTTCACTTCTGCAGGCACTGGCAACAAGCTGCCACCATTGGAACTGGGTGTCACACTCTTGGCCTTTATGTCCAGTTCCTTCAAATATCTTTCATGCTCTAAAAGCATCCTCTTTTCCTCCATGGCCAGTTTCCGCTTTTCTAACTCCAATTTCTTACTCTCCATGTCACACTCCTTCCCCAGCCTAAGCTTTGTAAGCTCCAACTCATGCACTCTGCTTCTCTCTCTGTCCTCCAACTCCTCTGGAGACAGCCCCTTTGAAGACACACTGCTGCCCCCCCTGGACGGTAACTTCCCTCCAGGCAGACCCAATTGCCCATCCTGCTGCCCATCTAAATTCTCATCCTCCACCATAGGCTCCTCGGTATGCTCACTGGCATTCCTTGATTCCAACCAGGTTCTCAGCACCATTTGGTATTCCTCCCTTCTGGTGAGGCCTCCTACTGAGATTTTAAATTTCCTGCAGACAGCTTTCAATTGTGGCCCAGTGTAGGTTTCACCCCTATCCTCTTCAAATTCAATATCCACAGATGCAAGTGATGCTGGTTTAGTCATAATGAAAATGGCAGTTCTCAAGTTGCAAAAATTCCAAGAAGAAAAATGTTCCACCAATTGTATCTGGTCACGTAATGGTCTGCACTATACTAGTAGTGTACACAAACTACTGTATGTAAGGCACAAATGTAAGTCCGGATCCTCACCACTGACCACCAATGTTAGAAATGGGGGTCTCTAGTTGGCAGAGGTAGGTACCATTGTCCAAGTAGGGACCCTTCTTCCTAGTCAGGGTAAGGGGGATACACTTCTAAAATAACCCCTGCTCACCCCCTTGGTAGCTTGACACGAGCAGACAGGCTTATCTCAGAGGCAGTGTGTAAAGCATTTGTGCTCGCATACAGTAATACAGTCAAAACACTACAAATGGACACCACACCAGTTTAGAAAAATAAGTAATCTTTATCTAAACCAAACAAGACCAAAATGACAAAAATCCAGAATACAGTAATAAAAATATGACTTTCAAAAAGGTAGAAACAGTTCTGTTCGAAGCAAATTGCAGATGCAAGGCTTTCAACACAGGGGGGGTGATGCTTCGGTTCCTTACTGCCACGCAGGGGAGGTGATGCGTTGGTTCCTTAATGAAGGGGAGGTGATGCGTCGTTTCTTACTATGCGGGGAGGTGATGCATCGTTTTCTTACTGCGTCCCCAGTGTCCTTGTAGACTTGGTGCCGTGGTACGATGCGTGAGGATCGGGAATGCGCCAGTTCTCGATACGGCGGAGGCAACAGCGATTGTGTTGATTTCTTCAGTCACAGTCCAATGATGCATTGCTTCTTGCAGCCGCACAGCAGGGCCTGTGTCAGAATCGGTGCGGTGATCTCGGCCTTCGAAGATCGGTGCACTCAATGCGGCATGCAGCAATTTCTCGAGCCGCAGGCAGGCGCTGCACCAGTTTCTTTGGCGATGCATCGGAAACAGGTACGGTTGCATTGTGCTTCTCCTCGTTGCATTACTTTTCCAGCTCCCAATAGCCAGAACAACCTCCAGAGGCCCAGAACAGCTATAGGCACCTCTTAGCAAGCCAGAACTCTCAGCAAGGGATGTCAGGGGAGCTGGGGGTGAAGTCTTTGTATCCCTGAGACTTCAAAGCAGGAGGCAACCTCTACTTCAAGCCCTTGGAGATCTTCCTCAAGCAGGGGACTCAGCACACAGCAAAGTCCTTGTCCTTTCCTTGGCAGAAACAGCCACTGCAGGTCAACCCCAGACAGCACACAGCAAAGGGGCATTACTTCTCCTCAGTTTCTCCAGCTCTTCTCCTTGGCAAAGGTTCCTCTTGAATTCCAGGAATGATCTAAAAGTCTGTGGTCTGGGCCCCTCTTTTTATAATACAAAATCCTTTGTTCTCTGTGGCAGAGAAGCACTTTGCCCAGCCAAAGTCAGTTCTGTCCTCTCTGGTGCAGCTTCCTGGCAGGAGATGGAGACAGGATTGTCCTTGGCAGACCAGGCCCATTCAGGTGTGAAAGGAAACTCCTCCCCCTACTCTGAATGCAGCCCAGGTCAATTCAGCCCAGCCCTGACTCACCCTGGAAAGGCAGGACACACCTCAACCCCCCAAGTGGCTGTCTGAACAGAATGCACATCCCCAGCCCCTGTCACTCCAAAGCCAGACAGTCAATACACAACCTAGCAGAGGCACACTGGATGGTAGGCAAGAAAATACCTACTTTCTAAAAGTGGTATTTTCAAACCAAGAATGTGAAAATAAGCTTCACTAAAGGATGCATCTTAAAATGCTGAGTTCAGGCATATCAAACTTTATTTTCCTATCTTATTCCCGTGGGCACTAATGCTCATAAGATGTTATGAGCAAAGTCCCCATTCTATCCTATGGGACAGATAGCCTTACAATAGTGAAAAACGAAATTGGCCGTATTTCACTATCAGGAAATGCCACACACACCAGGGCATGTCCTACCTTTCACATACACTGCACCCTGCCCACAGGGGTACCTCGGTCCTACCTTAGGGGGGTGACTTGCATGTAAGAAAAGGGAAGGTTAGGGCCTGGCAAGTGGGTGCACTTGCCAAGTCGACATGGCAGTACCAAACTGTGTACAGACACCGAAGTGGCAGGTCTGAGTTACATTTACAGGCTGCTTATGTGGGTGGCACAATCACTGTTGCAGGCGAACTAGCAGCATCTGATTTACAGGCCCTGGGCACACACAGTGCACTGTACTAGGGACTGACTAGTAATTCAAATATGCCAATCATGGAATCACCAATCCATAACAACAATTTACAGGGAGCACTTGCACTTTGGCACTGAACAGCAGTGGCAAAGTGCCCAAAGTATCTAGACCAGCAAAAATTCCAACACAGAGAAAAAACACAGGAGGCAAAGGCAAAAATACAGGGGAAACCCATGCCAATGATGCCAGGTATAACAGTACTGTTTGACTAAGTTCCAAGGGCACATTGAATAGACAAATCCCTCACAGCCGAAATCCAACATGTGAACAGGATTCTCCATTGACAACAAACTCTCTGCTCTTTGATCCCAGAAACAAATAATTTCTTCCTGTTCTACAACAAATGCATTTCTACACTTTTTGGTTTTAACTGCAAAAGAAAAGCAAGGTAGGCAGAAAGTCTAAATTGCAGAGGAAATAATTAATTATTTCCTCAATAATGGAAAGGCGGCAGCAAAGGCATGCTAAAACTACCCATCTATGTCCTGTTTAGTGAAATTCTGGGAAGCCTGAGCTAAGGCAAAAGGCCTTGTAGAACTGGCTAAGTTAGTGAGTCTGCTCTTCAGCTCATGATCAGCAGTTATTGCCTTTTTATATAATGGTGGAAAAGTAAACAAGAGCATCAAACTTGCTTTGCAAATGTCTGCACTTCGTACAAAACTGTGAAACCTCTGCCATTCTGTTATCAATGACCACCACTAAGCCAATATGTACAATAAGGAAACAAAATAATAAATAAAGAAATAGTAGTTGACAGTCAAGCCTGTCAGGTCATAGTGTGGACCCTGTGTAGGCCACAATAACAATTTTAAGATGTAGGAAAAATATGGAACTATTCTGGGTGGCGAATTAACAAAATAAGTGTGAGGACCCAATTGAAAAAATGTGTTTTACTTCTGGAGTATTGCTCCTACATTTGAAACAAATTTCTGACTTTTTTGCAATGCACAAATTTGTACTTCTTAGTTTTTTCATTCTCCACATGGAAAATACTTTATCCATGAAATAACCCCTATTCCTACACATCCAACAATTTTGGGGATATTTCTTCCTCTTTTGTTTCCTGGAAATAGGTTTACTACTACTTTTGGCAGTAAATCAGAAACCAATTTCAAGATGGAAAATTACCTACAAAATATGTGTAGGTAGTTCAGCTTCTTTTGTAACTGCAACTGCCCTGAATCACTTGCGATGCTGCCCAAGGCCAATTCTTTGTAAATATGCCCCTTAGGGGCTTATTTTCAAGCCCTGTGCGCCACTGGAACATGACTTTTTTGACGTTCCAGCGGCACACAGTGCAGACCCATATCTGTGAGGCCAAAAAAAGCCTCCCTGCGTGACTTTTCATAGCCTCATATATATGGTGTAAGGCAACGCAGCGCAAATCTCTGCGTTGCCTCACACTGCGTTGGGAAGGCATGCCATGGGCATTGCTACACCCACCCAACAGCTATAGTTTTTGCACATTACCAGATTTACAACATAGCGTAACTCTGGGAATGCGTCAAAACCATGCGCCTCCGCAGGGCAGGCACAGGGGTTGTTTTTGAGAAGGAAGGTGTCCCTACCTCTATAAAAACAACCTGATTTCAACACAGGCACCCTTGCGTCATGGCGCACGTGTGCCTGCGTTGGCACAAGGCTATCTACACAGCTCCAGTGCAAAGGAAAGTACAGGGATACATCGTATTGCCGTAAATATAACACATCCCTGCACTTTCCTTATGACTCAGCGTGATGCTGCAAGCTGCTTGCGGCTCTCCTAGTGTCTATTTCTTGTAAATGAGCCCCTTATTTCCAAGCCAAAATGTGAATACAAAAGTAGAGCACGCACTCCCTGGCACACATGCCCCTAAAATCCTTAAGTTCATTCTGTTATTTTCTACGAGCTGTAAGCGTGATAGTGTTGCCAGTTGCAGCGAGACTTTCCTGTTGGCACAGACTGGCGCAACCATACAAATAAGTGTTCAAATAATGCGATTCAGTGGTGTGGCGAGGCTTTGCAAGACACGTTTTAAATCCCTCTGTTACAATTCTGGCCCTACTGTAAAATAATGTGTTTTAGTCCCTGGCGCCTAAAATCCAATTATAGGAACATAACTTGCAAAGCACTCCGAAGCACTGAATCCCCTATAAGCGCCCTCTGAAACAGAGCTCAGGAGCGCATATCAACAATAAACCAGAGATGCAGCAATAAAGCAACACCTGCCCCCGTGAACCGATCAGATCTCTCCACGAGTAACAGGTCCACCCTCACTGGTAATTGTACATGCCCGGATCGCTCCCTTTCAGTACATTTCTACTGCACGCTGCAGTTAGAGCAACATATTTACATTCTTAGCCGGTGGTTCCCATGGTGAGCTGGAGTGCCCGCGGAACCGCCAGCGAACGTAACAGCATAAATGACTTTTCTGTTCACAGAGGCGAACGGCGCTGTATATTGCAAGACCCGGGGGCTTATGTTTGTTTGCCAAGATTAGCGTAGGAAATAAGAATGCGCCAGTGTGCATTTCAAATATAATTCTGAAGTGTGTATTATGTGCGGAAGGGCCCGGTTTTGGATGCATTCAAAGGCTTCGCGTTTCCATGTCGCACCACTCTCGGGCCGCCGCATTCTGTAACCTGGCATTGCAGGGACGGACAAGTAGCTCACTCAGTAGTTTTCCCCGAGCACACAGTACTGTAGTTCGGGTAATTTAGGCTTGGTCGTTTAGCCTGCAGGGAACAAACATCGTACACGTTTGATTTCTGTTGCTTTTTATATCTGCACTCTTGAAATGCTATTAAGGATAGAGGGAGGACGCGGGGAGAGGCGCAGTGTGCGTGCATTCCGCTGTTCTCAGAGTGAGAACGAAGCGGCTACATCTGTCTGCACAAAAAAGATTGGTTAACCATTTAGAGCCCGAGGAAGATGAATCACTGCAAACACCGTCGGAGTTATGCTTTATGAATATTGATTATATGCCGTGGGGCGATATAACTTCTTGGATTGCGTCACACACATAAACGACGGAAGTTTGCTTATCAAGCGTCCTGGCTTCATAGGCACCTTTGAAGATTATAGTTTTATTTTATTTGACGTACAGTACGTTTATTCGCTCATTTCCTTTAGTCCGTAATTTAGTGCTGCTATAGGGGCTACGCTTGTACTTTTTAATGCTGCTAATGTTGAAGGAGGGTGAGTCAGGCCAGAATCTGTCGACAAATCGGCCACTAATCTTTTTTTTCGTAGTAGTTTTAAGCACACAGATGCTAGGTTGAGGAAGATGACTCCCAACTCCATGTCGGGGGAGAGAGAGAGACTCACGAACAAATGAGCCCATTTTGGTGGGACAGCACTGTCTCTTTTCACTTGGAAATTTGATTTCAGATGCTTGCACCAAAGCAGCAGCTTGAAATGTCACTCAAATTGGCCTAGCAGTGATCTGTAGACAATCAGAAATGCAAGAATATAGGGGCCTCATTTACATTTTTTTGACGTAGGGCAATGCCGCAAGCCTTCCTGCGGCTCTTCCCTACATCAAAAGAAAAGGGCAGGAATGCACCCTATCTATAAAATATGGCGTATTCATGTCCTTTCTCCCTGTGCTGGCGATCAAAGGGCTGCCATGTGCCAATGCAGACACCTTTGCACCATGGCGCAAGGGTGTCTGTGTTGTAGAAATGATTGTTTTTGTGATGGAAGGGACACATTCCTGCACAAAAACAATAAATGAAGGTGATTTCCTCTTTCTATGTGTGCTGCTAAATGCATTAGAAAGAGGAAAAAACAAGGAGAAATAGTGTTATTTCTCCTTGTTTTGCCTACCCTACGCCTCCCTTGGGGAGCCATAGACTTTTGACACATTCCCAGGCTTTCAGAACATTGTAAATCTGGGAATGTGTCAAATGCCATGGGTGTTACGTGGGAACAACACCATAACATCCAAGGCATGCCTTCTTATAGTAGCGTGAGGCAACACAGCGACTTGCGCTGCTTTGCTTCACTCCATATCTACAAGGCCTTGAAAAGCCACACATGTTGGGTTTACGTGGCCTTGGAGATATTGCTAAGCCCTGTGAATTGCCGGAAGTCACAAAAAGCACACAGGGCTTGTAAATTAGCCCCTACGTTCACAATCTTTAGTGCTTTAGTAGAGTTCATCCATTGGTATTTGTACTTGGAGCACCGGTTCTCTATCGCCCATGTGGGGCTCCTCCCTTGTCAAATTGATAGGGTGCATCTTGATACCTATTCAAGGTGAGTGAGGAAGTGAAAACATGAGTGAGTTGGTTGAATACACAGTAGGTGCATTGTGGAGGGATAACCAAAAGGGGGGAGAAAGAGGACATCTCCAAGGTAGAGGGAGATGACTTCTGGCGTGGCCCCACTCTGAAGAGGCGTTAGTATGAACTTATTGCATGGTACGAAGGGTGACAGATGTAGGATTATGGATGGAGGTAATATGAGGCGAGCAAAAGGGCATGGTAGAGGGAGAAGATTGGGGATACAGAAGACAGAGGAAGAGGGCACATCCGTATTTCTAACATTGCAAGCTGAATGGTGATTGGTGAAATCTCCTAAGGCACAAGGTATTTGCATGCTTCAGTCCAGTGTTTTAGTGGAACGCTGGTAGAAACATAGAATTTTGATCCCTCCAAAGTCCTCCCTCTTTTCCTCTTGCACCCCTGCTTGTCCTCCATCAGGGTTGTGTTCTCTGGGATGGCTCCTGTTGTCTTGGACCTTCAGTTGTTTTATCTCTTTGCAAGTGCACTGTGGCTGCCCCTGGAGTCATGAATGCTCGCCCATTGAGCCCCTCTCATCAACACCTTTTGCTGCCTCCAGTTATTATTTTTAAAATAACAACCTCAGTTCTATTCAAGGTGTGCTCATCAAGCATTTTTGCTTTTTTCTGTCTGCCACAACTCCTCTTCCATTCTGTTCTCAAATTCCTCAAACATAGTAATCTTTCTGCCGGTGTTAGTCTTTATTTTGCAAAGTAGCAAACTCATCACTGATTCAAAACACTTATTGCAGCATTTTGTTGCTCTTTTTTAAACTGTGGCACTTTCTCACCTAAATGAGACTATTAATAGTAGCAGTATTCAAGTCTGCAGTGTCCGGAGAAATACAACACTGTACTCAATAGGAAGCACCTTATTAGTCATTCACTGTTTTCGCTTACCATCATTCTATGAATCAGGACTCTCTTTGTTTTTGGGGTTCTTGATTGTTGTGCAGGAATGTTAGAAATGGGGGGTCTCTAGTTGGCCGAGGTAGGTACCTTTGTCCAAATAGAGACCCTTGCTTCTAGTCAGGGTAAGGGGGATACACAAGCTAGATAACCCCGGCTAACCCCCTTGGTAGCTTGGCACGAGCAGACAGGCTTATCCCAAAGGCAATGTGTAAAGTATTTGTACCAAGACTTACAGTAACACAGTGAAAACACCACAAAAGGACACCACACCAGCCTAGAAAAATAAAGTATCTTTATCTAAACTAAACAAGACCAAAACAACAAAAATCCAACATACACAGTTAAAAATATGACTTGCAAAAGGTTTCAAGAACTTTTACCATAGAAAACTATGGATGCGTGACTTTTTACCAAAGTACCTGTAGTTGCATCAAAGTTCACCAAGTCAAACAGCCGCAGCGTCGGAAAACATGTGACACTCCTGAGACCCTGAGGAGGCGATGCGACAGAACCGCTGCACGCAGAGGAAGGGCTGCATCGATTCCGGTCTGTATGGGGAGTGCTGCGTCGATTCTTTGTGCCAATTCCAGCCCTCAGGTGATGCGTCGGTAGAACTTGCCGCACAGGTACGATGCGTGGAAATCCGAGAGGTGTCGACGATCGATGCAGCGGTGTTAGACTTGGCATCTTTTGGCGTGTTTCCCCTGACTTTTTGCTTTCTGACCTCCCGGTTTTGACTCTGTTTTTGCTGGTGTAATGATTCTGCGCACTTCCCTCACTGCTGTCCAGTGGGAAAGTGCAAGTGCTCCTGTATAAAATGTGTTATGGATTGGTGTTTCCATGATTGGCCTATTTGGTTTATGTGTCAGTCCCTTGTAAAGTGCACTGCGAGTGCCAGGGCCTATAGACCAAATGCTGTTGGTGGGCTGCAGCACTGGATTGTGCCACCCACGCAAACAGCCCGTAAAGTGTAACTCGGGCCTGCCATCGCAGAGCCTGTGCGCAGCCTGGGGCTGCCATGTCGACTTGGCAAGTGCACACACTTGCAAGTCCCTAAACCTTCCCTTTTCTACATGTAAGTCACCCCTAAGGTAGGCCCAAGGTACCCCTGTGGGCAGGGTGCGTTGTATGCGAAAGGTAGGACATGCCCTGGTGTGTGTGGCATGTCCTGATAGTGAATTACAGCCTAGTTCGTTTCTCACTATTGCAAGGCTACCTGTTCCCCTAGGCCAGAACGGGCAGTTTTGATTATTGCAGCTTATAATCCTAACTGACCCCGGGAACATGGTAGAAATTCGAGTTTAGTATGCCTGGACTCAGAATGATAAAATGCATCTTTTAGTGAAGTTGGTTTTAACATTCTGTGTTTGAAAATACCACTTTTAGAAAGTGGGTATTTTCTTGTCTAACCATCCAAGCCTGCCTCTGCGAGGTTGTGTATTCCTTGTCTGGAGTGTGAGTGACAGGGGCTGGGGATGCCAGGAGACAGGGTGAGTCAGCACAAGGCTGAATAGCAAGATCTACATGTAGATGGGTGGGAGGGGTTGCACCTGGGCCCTGAATAGGACAGTGCCTTCCTCCACAATGCTGGCTCCACCTCCTGTGGTGCGTCTGATGTCCCTGGCCTACTCTCTGAAAGAAGGGACGGAGACTTGTCAACAAAGTGCTCCAGAACTGGTTTGGACTAGGCAAAGGCCTCTCTGCCTTCAGAGAACAAAGGAATTTGGGATATAAATATTGGGGCCCTGACCCCATGAATTTTGATCTCGCTGGAATCAAGGAACCTGCCAAGACAAAGAGCTGGAAGAGCTGCCAGGAGGAGTACTGCCCCTTTGCTGTGTTGTTGCTTTGTTGGGTTGGCCTGTAGCTGCTGCTTCTGCCTTGGGCAGGGAAAGGACTAGACTGAACTTTCTACAAACTTGTGCTGAGTATCTCCAAGGGCCTGGAACCGAGCTGGCCTCCTGTTAAGAAGTCTCAGGGACTACAAAGACTTCACAAGCCTCTGGGTACCGCTTCTGGAACGCTGTTTCAGTTGCCACAGAGGAAGGGAACCGCAACCGACTCCGTCAACGGAATCCATCCCTGGCCGGTGACCTGTTTGCACCGCAGACCGCATCGCCCCGCTTCGCATCGCAACCCTGGTCTCACCGTGGGCGACGTCCGACGCCGCCAACACCGAGCCGCTGCTTGCACCGTGACCTGTGGGCACCGCAGTTCGCATCGCATCGCTTCACTGAACCAGCCGGACCCGACCGACGCGGACGCTGCAACTGGCTCAACAGTCGTGACCGCATCGCATTTGGGGCACCGCTCGCACGCTTGCGACGCACCGCTCCGACTCGCACCGCTGTCCGACGCCAGCTCCCGCACTCCGGCTTGGTCGCCTGCATCGCAACCTGCCAGCACCGCATCGAGCATCGTCTCACCCTGCATCGCACGCCTTGGACTCACCGACTCCGTCTGCACGACGCTCATCGAGCCGCTGACTGCACCGCATCGAGGGACACCGCACCTTGCATCGCTCCGTCTTGCACCGCAACCGCGACGAACGCCGACCGGCTCGTACACTCCGTTCCAGCCCCAACGAGAAAGGTACTGTGACCGAGTCTGTTCACGACTCTGCCGGCCCGTAGCGACGCGGTCGGCTGGAACTGTTGGACTCTGTGTAATTCAGCATCGCGGTAGGCCCGGACGGGGCTACCGACTCGTACTGAACTTTGTTTTTGAACTATTCCTGCAAAGAAGAAGTTACCTTATCAAGCATTCATTTTCAAAGTATAGTATTGTGCATTTTTGTCGTAATTGGTCTTGTCTTGAGTATATAAAAATATTGGTTATTTTTCTAAACTGGTGTGGTGTCCGTTTGTAGTGCTTACACTGTATTACTGTTGGTTATGTGCAAATGCTTTACACACTGCCTCTACAATAAGCCTGACTGCTCGTGCCAAGCTACCAAGGGGGTGAGCAGGGGTTATTTTAGGAGTGTAACTCCCTTACCCTGACTAGGAAGAAGGGTCCCTACTTGGACAAAGGTGCAAGCCCTTGCCAACTAGAGATCCCATTTCTAACAGGCGGCATTGCCCGGCGCTGCGTCGGTCCTCTTCAGCTGCGATCACTCGATGTGTCGATTCTTGCAACGACGACAAGCGCTGCAACGGTTTTCGCAGCGGCGCAGCGGTGCGTGGAAATACTTCTTGCGCCGTGAAGATGTGTCGGAAAAACAGCCGCAAGAAGAGCGATGCATCGATTTGTGTAGTTTTTTGAGTTTCTTCTCTCTTCCAGCTCCCAAACAGCAGCAACAACCTCCAGAGGCCCAAAACTGGCACAGGGACCTCAAGGCAGGTCAGAACTCACAACAGCAGAGTTCAGGGGAGCTGGGGGTGAAGTCTTTGTGTCCCTGAGACTTCCAAACAGGAGGCCAGCTCACTTCAGGCCCTTGGAGATCTCCTTCAAACAGGGGACACAGCACACAGCAAAGTCCTTCTCCTTTCCTTGGCAGAAACAGCAACTGCAGGCCAACCCCAAACACACAGCAATGGCAGTACTTCTCCTCAGTCTCTCCAGCTCTTCTCCTTGGCAAAGGTTCCTCTTGAATTCCAGGAATGATCTAAAAGTCTGGGGTTTTGGGTCTGATACTTATACCCCAAAATGTCTTTCTTCTCTTTGTGCAAGCGGCTCTGAGCCCAGTTCAAACCAGTTCTGGGGGGCACTCTGCAAGTGCACAACAACATCCATTGTCAGTGTGAGCCTTGGCTCCAGACACACCACAGGGGGGCGGAGCCAGCATTGTGGAAGGCAGGCACAGCCCTATTCAGGTACAGGTGCTACTCCTCCTAGCACTCCAAATGCAGATCAGGCCTATTCAGCCTAGTGCTGACTCATCCAGACTCCTGGAACCACTTTACCTCCCCAGCCCCTGTCACTCCAAAGCCAGACAGTCAATCCACAAACAGGCAGAGGCACACAGGATGGTTGAACAAGAAAATAGCCACTTTCTAAAAGTAGTATTTTCAAACACACAATTTAAAAACCATCTTTACTAAAAGATGTGTTTTTAATTTTTAGTTCAGGGATACCAAACTCCATTTTTCTATCTTATCCCCATGGGAAGATATGCTTGTAAAATGTTACAAAGCATTCCCGATTCTGTCCTATGGGGCAAGATAGCCTTTCAATATTGAAAAACGAAACTGGCAGTATTTCACTATCAGGACATGTGACACACACCAGTACATGTCCTACCTTTCACATACACTGCACACTGCCCAGGGGGGTACCTTGGGCCTACCATAGGGGTGTCTTATGTGTAAGAAAAGGGAAGGGTAGGGCTTGGCAAGTGGGTGCACTTACCAAGTCGACATGGCAGTTAACAAACTGCGCACAGGCACTGCAGTGGCAGGCCTGAGACCTCTTTTCAGGGCTACTCATGTGGGTGGCACAATCAATCCTGCAAGCCCACTAGTAGCATTTGATTTACCAGCCCTTGCACACTTAGTGCACTTTACTAGGGACCTACTGGTAAAACAAATATGCCAATCAGGGAGAACCAATCACAATATCAATTGACACAGAGAGCATATGCACTTTAGCACTGATCAGCAGTGGTAAAGTGCCCAGAGTCATATAGCCAACAAACACAGGTCAGGAAAAAAATAGGAGGAAGAAGCAAAACGTTTGGGAATAACCCTTCAAAAAGGGCCATTTCCAACAGAACCCCCTTCCAGACTAAAGCCAGGGTAGACCAATCATTACCTCCATTAGCTTCCCTGCTTGGGGCAATGGAACCTGGAACCTGGCCCAAACAGCAGGGGTCTATTCCTGTTCTAAGCCTTCCTGAACCCAGTTGGATCCCTCTATCCATACTCTCAGGGCCCATTAAGCCTAACCATGGGGGACCCTTCTCCTCACCTTGGGACACCATCTGTGCAGTGCCTAAACTTTTGCTCACAGAGGTGTCCCAACTGGTTGATAGTACCCACATGGCCAACACAGTGGTGTGGCCCAGTCCACCCCCGGGGTGTGACTCCTGCCCCTCTCCCAGGGGCAACTCTGTCCACCAGGACAGCCAGCCACAGTAGCCACTGACAGCTGTCAGTGATAAGATCCAGGCCTCATGCCTTTCAGGCTTCTCTAACCTCTGTGGTGTCAGAAAGTGGAGGGCAGTATCCCCTGGTGCCTGGCACCTTTTCTTCACTCTCCCTGCTGCCAAGTCAGGTATGGGATCCTGACACTGGCCCACTAGCCCAGGGTCTGTACCCTGCGGCTGGACAAGAGACTGGGTGGGCTCTCCCATGCCCTGTCTTCCTCCTTGGGACTCTGCACCCTCCCACCTGGAGCAGTACCCCCAGAAGACAACTTGGTAGGGGCACTGTTAGCAGTCGCCCCTTTCTCCAGGTCAGGGGGGACACCCTGAACCTGGTCCTCTAACACAGGGTCTGTACCCATAGGCTGGACCTGTGCCTGGCAACCCAGGACTTCCGGCGGAGTACACCAACCCCCCCCAAGAGAAACACACTCCTCATGAGTGGTACGAGAGTCTGCCTGGTGCAGGTCTCCAGCCTCCTGTCCACTTGACAGAGCATGAAGACCCCCAAGGCCAGAAGTGGCCTCACCAGGGTCAGTCCTGGGGTGCTCTGATCTCAGAGCGGATAACCCCTGACCCACTGGTCCTCCCACTGGAGACTGTCTCCACCTCTTACCCCTTTCTCTGGACTCAGGCACCCTCCCAACTGGAGTGGTGCTGCCAGACACCAGACCTGGTGGAACGCTAGTTACAGCAGTCTCCCCCAGTTGACCTAATACCTTGGGATCCCCCTCAGGAAATGGCCTCCCGGTACAGACTAGGCTCCCCTCCTGGTGTTCACTCATGGAACCAACCAGGCCCTGGAACTGGGCCTCAGACACCTTGGGACACAGCCCACCCCCACCGCCACTCCCTCTACTCAGAGACAGAACATGGGGCTCCTCACCTATTCCACTACACTGGGACCTACCTGGGTTACTCCAAACCTCCCCTACCTCACCTGGTTGGGGAAAACCTGAGCCACCTCCTTCAGGATCACTCCCAAAAGCCTTATCAGACCCTCTGGACTCCAAAAAAAGGTCTGCCTCCAGCGCAAGCTCCCTGGAATCAGTGAATTCACACTCCACCGGGTGTTGGCATAGCTCTGGAAAACAGGGACTTAAAATATGCTCTCCAACAATTGCATCACACAGCCCCCACAGTTGTTAACCAAGCTACCCTTTGCCTCACCATCCAGTGCCTCACACAAGTACCCCACATCACTCTCCTGAGACTGGCAAGACAGTGTCTGACTGTCTCTTCACTCAACCCACACTCTTCTGGGCGGTCTCAACACATGCATACCAGGACTTCTATCATGGGGGAACCCCTCTCCCTCCACCTCTCATCTAGAGTCAGTAGAGTGTCCCTCACACTACTAGGAAAATGATCCCCAGTGTCAGTTCCCCAATCCACTTCAGGGACACTGCATACCACTGGAGCTACCTCATAAACCTGAACCCCCTGGTGTATGTTAACCCCCTCCCTCAAGTCAGGCGCCGCATCTCTGGGTGTGTGTACTTCTCCCTCAGCACTAGATAACACAATTTTGCTGCCACCATCTGAGCTTGAACCCAGCCAAGCTCACTTCCTGAGCTAGTATAAAGAAAAGGTTATGCTGTTCCTGAGGAATGTGAGTCAGAAGGAAGGGAATCTAAACCAACCCGACCAGAGTGGTTTAAAGTTGGGAATCCATTTATTGGATTATAATGCCCTCACACACCCAGTAGGGTGTCATGCTTCATCATTGGGCTGCTCCTCGTTGGGTCGGCAGTGCAATACCTGACGGGCTCCCTATAGTAGGGACACTTTAGCGGAGATCTTTTTCCAACAGCCGTAAGGTGAAGTGGGGGTGAGGGGCCAAGTGTGTGTAGATGAATATTATTTGAGTGAATCTAAAATAGGGTTAGGAGTACCAGCGACAGCAACTTTTAATCAATAGGTCTCCTACCCTAAGTAAAAACAATTAATAAGGCGCTCGACTAAGCTTGTGTCTTAGATTAAGCGTACTTATTGGTGACAGGTCAACATGTTTCTCGCTCAGTGTTAAGTCAACAGGCGATTCGTCATGACCAGAAAATGAAAACTATCTACAACTCAGAAATGGTGACATGGATGCATACTCACATCAACCATACAACTAACTAGTTGTGTACCTGGTAGTACTGGAACTACCTATAAGGGGAGAAAATGTGACACTGATTACATCAATTTAATTACAAATGTGTATATCTTCTCCTTTCCCTTGTGAGGCTGACTCTTAATATTCAGTGGTGAACATGAAATGAAAACACATTAAAAACTGTTAAAATAAGTGCCACACAGGAAGATATGCTTGTAAAATGTTTCAAAGCATTCCCCATTCTGTCCTATGGGGCAAGATAGCCTTTCAATAGTGAAAACTGAAATTGGCAGTATTTCACTATCAGGACATGTTACACACACCAGTACATGTCCTACCTTTCACGTACACTGCACCCTACCCAGGGGGGCACCTTGGGCCTACCATAGGGGTGTCTTATGTGTAAGAAAAGGGAAGGGTAGGGCCTGGCAAGTGGGTGCATCTGCCAAGTCGACATGGCAGTTAACAAACTGCGCACAGGCACTGCGGTGGCAGGCCTGAGACCTCTTTTCAGTGCTACTCATGTGGGTGGCACAATCAGTGCTGCAAGTCCACTAGTAGCATTTGATGTACCAGCCCAGGCACACTCAGTGCACTTTACTAGGGACCTACTGGTAAAACAAATATGCCAATCAGGGAGAACCAATCACAATATCAATTCACACAGAGAGCATATGTACTTTAGCACTGATCAGCAGTGGTAAAGTGCCCAGAGTCCTATAGCCAACAAACACAGGTCAGGAAAAAAATAGGAGGAAGAAGCAAAACTTTTGGGGATAACCCTGCAAAAAGGGCCATTTCCAACAAGGAAAATTTAGAAGAGCAGGGAAACCAGAATTTTGTTTTAGATTTTCCACAGATGCATCCTTTAGAAGCCCCAAAACAGTAAAAAATAAACTGATAATAAATTATTTAATGTTTTCAAAAGTGCCCTAAGCATCATAATACAACTATGAGCAGTCCAAGTCTTTCGCCAATTGAATCAAGACAATTTAGGGACTGTTAGACCTGGCACCATTGGCGTGGGTCTCCCTTCCATTTTTTGCTGTTGCCTCTTATGTTTTTGCTGGTTTTAGATGCTTTTGGGCACTGTGCCACTGCTGTTCAGTGCCACAGTGCAAGTGCTCCCTATGGTAAATTGATGTATGGATTAGTGACTCCATGATTGGCTTGTTTGGCTTACTGTCAGACCCTAGTACAGTGTACTGCGTGTGCCCAGGGCTTGTAAATCAAATGCTGCTGGTGGGCTTGCAGCACTGGTTGTGCCACCCACCGGAGCAGCTTGTAAAGTGTGTCTCAGGCCTGCCATTGCAGAGCCTGTGTGCAGTCTGATACTGCCATGTTGACTGGGCAAGTGCACCCACTTGCCAGTCCCTAAACCTTCCCTTTTATACATATTAGTAACCCCTAAGGTAGGCCCAAGGGCAGGGTGCATTGTAGGTAAAAGGTAGGACATGCCCTGATGTGTGTGGCATGTCCTAATAGTGAATTACAGCCATTTTCGTTTTTCACTATTGCAAGGCTACCTGTTCCCCATAGGCCAGAATGGGCAGTTAGATTATTACATCTTATAATCCTAACTGACTCAGGGAACCAGGTAGAAATTCGAGTTTAGTATGCCTGAACTCAGAATGATAAAATATATCTTTTAGTGAAGTTGGTTTTAACATTCTGGGGCCGATTCCGATCTCGGTCGGAGGCGCACCCAATACCATTCGGTCGGGAAAAAGCCATGCGAAAGCCTGTTTCCCGACCGAACCGTACGCGGGTCCGGCCGAGCGAGTACGATGCGACTCGCCGACCGACTCGTCCGGGCGTCCCGACAACTCCGACCGACTCGCTCGGACTCGAACCGCTCCGACCGACTCGGTCGGACCCGACTCGCACCGCGCAATGGAGACGTTTCCCGGCCGGGTAAGTACGATGCGCGCCGCGAGCAGTCCGACCGAGCCGCGCACTCCGGCTCGTAAGAGCTGTCGGAGCCGTACTTTGGGGGTCCGTGTCGGACCCCCCTGTACGCGTAGCCGCGCGAGGCGCACACAGGGGGACCCAAGGGTCCCCCTACCTGTGCGTGCACGCCGCGAGGCGCTCCGCGGCGTACCCGCTGTAGGGGGCGCCCTTGTCCGCCTCGCACCCATTGAGGCAATGGGA
The DNA here is from genome assembly GCA_963921515.1 of Calotriton arnoldi. Taxonomy (NCBI): domain Eukaryota; kingdom Metazoa; phylum Chordata; class Amphibia; order Caudata; family Salamandridae; genus Calotriton; species Calotriton arnoldi. The sequence continues at coordinate 623,840 of CAWUFW010000043.1, forward strand.
GCCCGCGTACGCGTTGTACGACCGGCTCCCATTGAGTTCAATGGGAGTCCGACCGACTCGTGTCCGATAACATACGGCCGCATCGTACTCGTTCGGTCGGACTGCACGGGTCCGATTCGGTCGGAAATCTCTCCGGGTCCGGCTCGGTCGGAGAAATTTCCGGCCCGAATCGGAATCGACCCCTCTGTGTTTGAAAATACCACTTTTAGAAAGTAGGTATTTTCTTGCCTAACTATCCAAGCCTGCCTCTGCTAGGTTGTGTATTTCTTGTATGGAGTTTGAGTGACAGGGGCTGGGGGCTTCCAGGAGACAGGGTGAGTCAGCACAGGGCTGAATAGAGAGATCTGCATGCAGATAGGAGGGAGGAGTTGCACCTGGGACCTGAATAGGGCTGTGCCTTTCCTCCACAATGCTGGCTCCACCTCCTGTGGTGTGTCTGATGTCCCTGGCCTACACTGTGAAAGGAAAGAGGGAGTCTTGTCAACAAAGTGCTCCAGGACTGCCCAGAACTGGTTTTGGACTAGGCAAAGGCCTCTCTGCCTTCAGAGAACAAAGAGAAAAGTAGTATAAATATTGGGACCCAGACCCAAGAACTTTAGATCACTTCTGGGAATCAAGACGAACCTTTGCTGAGGAGAAGAACCAGGAAGCTGAAGGAGGAGACTACCCCTGTGCTGTGTGTTTGGGGGTTGGCCTGCAGTGGTTGCTTCATTACCAAAGAGAGGAGAAAAGGACTGAGTGTGCTTTCTATCAACTTGAAGAAGAATCTCCAAGGGCTTCAACTAGAGCTTGCCTCCTGCCTGAAGTCTCAGGGATACAAGACTTCACTAACCAGCTCCCCCCTGAATTCCCTTGCTGGGAACTGAAGTGCCTGCTGTTGTGCTGGGCCTTCTGAGAGACTGCGTGTCGCTGGGAGCTGGAAGCGCGACGCAACGACGAGAAGCGTGTCGCCGCCGCAGCCGCTGTCATCGCATCGCCGAGGAAGCGAGATGCCGCTGTCATCATCGCATCGCATCGCTGAAGCGCGGCGCATCGCCAGAGAAGCGGGACGCTGCCACAGAGGACATCGTCGCATCACCGGAGAAGCGCGTCGCAGGGCCTGTCGCGGCTCCAAAGATCATCGAGTCGCCGCACGGCCGTCGGGCGTGCACGCATCACACCAACGCTGTCGCATCGCAACCAAGACGCCATTTTGTCGCATCGCACTGGAGAAGAGTATCGCATCGAGGTGCCATCTTGTCGCATCGCACCGGAGAGCAGTAAGAAACCGACGCATCACCTCCCCACACAGTAAGGAAGCGAGCATCAACTCCCCTGCGCAGCAGAAAGGAACCAACGCATCCACTCCCCTGAGTGTAAGGAACCGACGCATCACCTTCCCTGCGACCCTTTTGTTTTCTTTGCGTTACGCATTCAAGGTACATTGAGAGTAAAGTGTCGCATCTACAACTTGAGAGAACTGAACTATTTTATAACATTTTAAAGTCTATTTTTGAGTACAGTATTGTGGATTTTTGTCATTTGGTCTTGTGTTAAGTCTATAAAAAAATACTTATTTTTATAAATACAACCTGTGTGGTGTCCATCTGTAGTGTTGTCACTGTATTACTGTATGTGTTCACAAATGCTTTACACACTGCCTCTGAGATAAGCCTGCCTGCTCGTGCCAAGCTACCAAGGGGGTGAGCAAGGGTTATTTTAGGAGTGTAGCCCCTTACCCTGACTAGACGCAAGGGTCCCTATTTGTCACAGGTACCTACCTATGCCAATTAGAGACCCCCAAATCTAACAGGGACCAAAGCAATGATATGAATTCTAGGCCCATATGTTGTGGGTATTCTCCACAAACAAACTTGCCTCTTAACGCTTTTAATTTCAGCAGAAAACTGTATTCTTAAAACTCTGTACATGTCTCATGCACTCGCATGGGTGGCAGATGGAGGTGGTAAGACATGATCCCATCTTGTCTATGTTTACACTGCAGGGAGTAAAGAGGTTTATTTTCATAAATAGAACACATGTTAGAATTGTGAGTTTTCATTCACTTTCAAATGGTTAATATAAAGTACTTCATAAAAAAAATAGTGAATTGGGGAATTAGGAAAGTATAATATTTTACAAGATGGCTTCTAACTGGTTGATTTCGAGGTGATAATCCATTCCTAGCATGTCCTTGAGGTGGACTTTCAATATGCACACATTCTCTTCTGAACGTTCAGTGATGTGTTCGAGGTGCTGGTGTATTTTTAAAAAACAAAAATTCAGTGACCTTTTCGAGTGTTAATCATCGTGTACGTGATTAAAATGAACTCAGAAAATGGACTATTTGTAATAGATTGCTTAGCTGCGTGCTTAGTAATTATCCTCTGCTACTATACTAACAATGCTTGTTAGCATGGTAGGTGGGAAGCTCCCATAATGAGCTGATCTATTAAAACTGCTAGAGTCAGACAATACACAGAGACTCCACGGAGAATTAATTTGTTCAGAAAAATAATATGCATGGGGAATGGGCCAAACCGCTCATGATGCAGAGCAATTCCCCTGCAACAAAGAAGTCCTGGATATATAATCGCAAGGTAAATCACGTGATTCTCACAGGGATTCAGAGCAGTGTTGCACGGTAATTATAGCAAAAATAATGGGCACGTTTAAGAACAAAAGCTGGTATTTATGAGACCATCTGAAAGATTGTTATGTTTGCGTTAGTAAATCGAACTGTTCTTAGAAATATAGTAAGACAAATCATGCGTGACGCTCCAGTGTTTTAGAACCTTTATTGTTTGATAGAACAAACATATGTACATTATTTTCATCATATATGCATACTTAACAAAGCCGACGTTAGCAATGCTGCAGCAAAAAAGTTTCCAATGAAGTTGTTTTAGGTAGCTAAATTGGCATGTCAAGTTTTGGGCAGATCTCATCTGGGGGGTAGATTAGTAATAAGGTGCCAAAAAGCTGTGGTATGTGTTTTAATGTTAGATTACCTAACCATAACTGGTGAATGTTAGTTCTTTTTAGATTTTGTTTGGCAACCATAACTGAATTTGAACTGTATATATTATGATGAATTATATAACATCCAAATTGCGATCTCAGGGTTGGGGTGACATCATGAACCTCCCGAGATGGCAGCAATACAGAGCCACATTACACAAGTCAACTCATATACATTTTAATTGACATGTTTAGCAAGGGAGTTCATTGAAAACAGACAGTGAAATAGTGGATGATACTGTTGGTTTTATTTATAGAAAAAGCTGCAATTAATCTTACTTATGTAGTTTTGAATGTAGACATTTAGAAAAACACCCTTTCTTTGTTGCAAAATACATTCTGTCTGTTAAAAAGACAGACTATTGAAGTCGTTCTCTGCAATGTGCTGCTAACAATCGGCATAAGTTTTAATTAACGTGTTATGGTTTTGGTCACCATTCTTGAAAAGAGTGTTGCTTAGACAGTGGATAATGATAACTTGGTGCAGAGAGGTTTGGGGCTGAAACCTGTATTTGACAGGGACCTATGAAATATTTTCAATAATTCCCCAGGACCCAGGAACCCTTTTCTATATTTCACAGTTACTGTTTATATATGTGTTGTATAACTCAGAAACACAATAGTAAACACAGTAATACAAATTAATCTCCACAACACCACACAATGACACAAATGAATAACACTTATAGGCAATAAAAAACACAACCGCTCAAGTAAACAACATATCAAAATAGCTCACCACAACTTCACACCAACACAAACAAAATAACAAGACAACAACTCAGCAACAAAGAATAATAAACTAGCACTACAAAAACAAAACAAAAACATAAGCAACAAACGTGAATAACACCTCAACACAACGCAGTAACTCAACCTGAAAATAACACCGAAACACTATCACATAACCTCATAAGAGCACAGTACTAACGCAACTTACCAAAACACCGTACAGCACAAACTTAACTAGACAGAACAAACACCACAAATCAATAGTGAAACACAGCGTAATGCAAACAACGAACATATAGCAGAACAAAATTCCAGCAACACACTGGCATCACAAAAACACAACACACACAGCACAAATTACAGCATATCATAGCAACACAGCTCAGCAAAATAGTACATCTCAATAAAACACAAAAGCACACACATTCACCATCTATCCAATTTAATTACTGCTAACGTGCATAATTTGTACTTTCTATTTACATAATCCATGTATATATTCCAAAGTATAAAAATCTGACATGGAAAGCATCCTTTTTTTAAGGAATGCTACCACGTTGGACACTACTTATAATATTAATAGATTTTACATTTATTTAACAGAATGTGACACACTGCCATAGCTGTATACATATTAACTGTGAAAATATATAAGTAACTTTTATTATTATTATTATTGATACTTGGTTTGAATCAAGGTTTCTTTTTATTGATTTTAAAATGCGGATCCATAGTCTGTTTGGATAATTGACTGAAGACAGTTACAAAACATTCCAAAAAATGAATAATTCTCAGTTATAATGTAGCACTTTAAAAATATTAGAAATAATTTCTAATTATAAAATATAAATAATTGCATTCATACAGTTTATATTTCAAGGTAGCATAATGTATCAGTTAAATTAACATTCCCCCCTAAAAATAAATATATACACTGTTCATAAGTTTATTTTAACACTTGGAAATTTAATTCATTATATTTATAACTACTAAAACATCTCCGTGTAAAAAAATAGTTTGACTTTTCTCTAGCAGTTATTTAATCTAACAATACATTATTCAAAAATTCACTAACAGTGAATCATTGCAAAAAATTCCAAAATGACGTTGATTTTGTTAATAAAGATTCTAAAATTAATAACTTCAACTTGTTTTTATAAAACATAACTTCAAAACATTAAGGGCCAGATCTAAAGTTTGGTGGACAGTACTCCATCTGTCAGGATGGCGGAAGATATTACATACACTACTCTGACAGACTACCTTCTAATTTAGAGGTCACCACTGGCCCTGTGGTGATCTCTGTATGTTGATAGTTTGGTGGTCTCTGTATGTTGATAGTTTGGTGGCCACAGACAGTTTTAATGGCCGTCCACCACTCTTTAACAAACTTTATTTTTCAAAAACCAACACCCACAGTGGAATTGTTATTGGAAAAAAAAAATCTAATGGCCTTCACCCCAGGAAGTTTTTTCCCTGGTTGGGGGAGGGGGTAATTATTTATACTGTCACTCAACAGTGATGAACATAAAAAAAGGGTGTCACTCTCTCCACCCCAATTAGGGCAGGCAGTGTAATGCTCTTCCTCCGACAGGTCAGCTTGTGGGTGGAGGTGACTCCTGGTTACTCCCTAATCAAAGGGGTGAATGTTCCTAGGGCTAATCCTACCGACTTTATTTGCACTTCCTGTTTGCTTTACTGAAAACAGCTCCACATGCCATGTGTCAGACATTTTCAAGATGATGAAGTCTTCCACCATACTAAACCTGTTACAGGGCTGAGAATGGCAGGAGTCTCCCACGCACAGTCCTCATGAGTGTGCACACATGTTCACGTGTAACCAGCCAAGTGCCTCTTACGCTTGCTGTGTCGCAGTGGCTTTATCTTAAAAGGCAGACACTGGTGCTATCCACTCGGCGTCCATTTACAATGAGATTACCGTGGGTGAGTCACAGGTTATGTTTTGCACTTCCTGTTTGGCTTAGTGAAAACAGCTCCAAAATACCATGTGTCAGACATTCAATTCTGGTGGAAGACTTTCAAGGTGATGAAAGTCTTCCACCATGCTAAACCTTGGCTCCCCCACAGTAAAAGGTCAAAAACCAGGTGAGCAAAAAGCAAAAAATCTGGGTAGATTAGATGGGCAGAACCCATCTTCTCACAGTAAGCCTGCTTTAATTTAATTATTTCAGCATCACCACCTCATCGTTTGTACTTTCCCGTTCCATTTTCAGAAATAAGTGATACTTCCTTTTATTTTTCTATTAATGATGTTATATTTCCAAATCTTCCAATCTCCAAATATATGTACCCCTCCTAATGTGCCTTTTGTCCCTTACCTGAACACTTTACCCTTTATCCTTTACCCATTGCTGTACATTTAACCTCTTATCATTCCCTCCTCAGCCTTTACCCTTTTAGCCTTAACCCCTGCCTTTTACCCCTTAACAATCCATCCATAAGAGTTGGCTTTAACCCTTTACCTTCAATCTTTAGACTCTTGCCCACTTACTTGTACCCTATACTTTAAGCCCTAACCCCTAAACCCTTACCTCCTTAAATTCACCCCTACCATCAGTGGTAACCTCTTACCCATAATCCCCTGCCTTCTTACCACTAACCCCATCCATAACCCTTTTACACTTAATCTCTTGTTTTTACCCCTAACCCCTTACCTGTACCCTTAATCTGAACTGTTTATCCTCTTTATTCTTACCCTTAAGCCCTACCGTCATCCCCTTACCTTTAACCCCTTAACTTTGAGCCCTTATCTTTAATCTCTTATCTTTACCCTTAACCTCTTACCACTTTATTATGAACCAGTACCCTTTACCCTTTACATCTTACACCATATAATTTATCATTTACTCGTAATCATATCCCATTACCTTTACCCTAATCTCCTTACTCGTCTGCCGTTACCTCTTTAAACCCTTACCCTTAACTCTACAAATGCCTTATCTTTACCCCTTCTTCCCTTACCCCAACTCTTTCTCACTTATTATATTCCTAAAAATATGATTTATATAATATATTTTATATATATATATTTTATTATAAATGATTAGATGGTCTACAATGTGATTGCAGTCCAAGAGGAAATGCCCATGGGGCATTGACATGGCATTTAAATGGATGCAAACAAATAGTATGCTCTCCTCATTACCAGGCATGCTGATAATTATGTGTAAGTAATTGGGAGGTTTGCTCTTCATCACCTGTGCTGTTATTAAAATACTCTTAAGGCCTGATTTAGATCTTGGCGGATGGGTTCCTCCATCACAATGGTAATGGATATCCCATCCACTGAAATGTAAATCCCATAGGATATAATGGGATTTATATTTCAACAGACTTGATATCTGTCAACGTTGTGATGGAGTAACCCATCTGCCAATATCTAAATCAGGCCCCGAGTCTCAATCATATACTGAAGTTGCTACTTGGTATAGCAAGTTAGAATCAATATGTGGTTTGGATAGTTTCATGAGACTTAGTAATTAAATATAGATATATATTGAAAGGGGGTTTTCAATGCTATAATGACCACATGTGAGCAATGGAAAAGTAGTCCATCAGGCAAGTAATAGATCATCATTTATGACCCAGACTGAAACCTGATGCAAGGGGTAAGAAGCTGCTACACTATATAGAGAAACAACAACTATGCTGAGTGAATGACAGAACCATTAAGAAAACATCAGATAGTTCCACAGAATGGTACATGTTGTCTTTATCTCAGATTGATTATGGTTTCACTACAGTAAACCTAATTGAATTATTTTTAATTATTCCTGACATAGGAAAGTGATAAATATATACAGGCTCCAATCATAGGATTCTGTGCTTCAACCTATAAGAAGATCTTAATGATGTTGTAATTAGGATCATAAAGAAAATATGCTGGCCAGATTAAATATTATTGGGACATTAGATGCCTTGAAAAATAAATACTCACATATTTACGGACACATTTATAAAGAAATAACATATCACTAACTAATAGAGTATTATGAAAACAAATTAATAAAGATGATTCTGGCTTGTATTAGAGAAATTATAACTTATTAGAACATTGGAATGTGGAGCACTCCATTGAATACAATGGAGTGCTCCAGCTTCTACGGGCCGGTAACATTCCAATGTTGCTTTTGTTCGCAGCTTTTGCTGTGAACAAAGGCCTCTCGGAGCTCGAGGGGATTTAAACCCCTCGGGCTCCGAGAGGCCTTTGTTTTATTTGTTAGAACATTCTGCCCTCTAGTGGCAGAATGTTCTAATAGCCTTATAGCCCTTCGTAGCTGGGCTATACCGGCTATTAAAGTCCCGCTCCCTTGTTAAAGGCCCTCGCATTCTGCTCGGGCCTTTAACGCTGGAGCGGGCCTTTAATAGCCGGTATAGCCTGCTACGGTGGGCTATAAGGCTATAGTAAGTATTTCCCTGTTGGAAAAACAGTAAATAGGCATTAAGCAGTAAATCATTAGAGAAATGTGAGCAATAACTCTACAAGTGTTTATAGTAAATGGGAATTTGTCATTTGGAAGTCATTTCCCTAGAGTAACGATTCAAGAAATGTGATGTGATACAAAAGGAAAACAGATAGTGAAATGTGGAATAATATGAGTAAAGCAACTTTGAAGAAAGTTAGCTAAAATTTGTGCATTTAAAAATGCTGTGAGTAAATCACAAGAGTGAAAAGTGAGGAGTATTGTGAACGCTATTTGAGGTTGGATGGTGGAGTTATATGTATACTCTCTATGGTGTAAGTACAGTGGACATCAGGCTCATGTGGAAACTGAGATTATTAATTATAATAATTGTTGCAAAGACATCCTGTGTGCCCTGGGGACTCCCATTTTTTGCTGACTGGTACTGGTGGTAGCAAACTCTGACTGTCCCTGGACTCTGTCTAACCAGGCCCTGGGCCAGTATTATGTTGAATACACAAGTGAAAACACACATATGCATTAGGGTACACTTACAATTGGCATGACCTACCCTATAAGTCCCTAGTCGATAATAGGGCAGAGGGATTAAAACTACCTATAAGTCGCTAGTATATAATAGGGCATGGCAGTTTAGAGGCCAGCAGCCTTTTCTGCACTTGCATGTGTGCACTGCTGAGTGCCTGAGGTCATTTTAAAAGCAGCCCTGTGTTGCAGCACTGCTTTTAAAAGTAAATTCACTGCAAACTCGACTTTGGTGGTAGGGGCACTTAAAAAGTGATAATCTACAATATTTTGGAATATTAGGTACCCCCAGGGTCGCCACTAGGTGTCCCAGGGGTGAGGAGTCATGTAATCATAAGGAGGGCCCTTATAAAATATGTTTTATATGCCCTGGGGCTGGAGTTACTGCAAATTTCACTTTCCCCATTGTAGTAAAGTGTCTCCCAAAATCGACTTTGGTGCTATGAGCACTGTGGAGTGTGGATCTACATTATTCTTGCATACTCAGAACTCCCAAGGTCTCCCATAGGTGTCCCAGGGGTGGGGGTCATGTAACTATAAGCAATATATAAAAGATGTTTTATATGCCCAGATGATGGAGAAATTGCACATTGCAGTTTCCCCATTGCAGATGCCTAGCCCCATAGGATAACAATGCAATAGTTTATGAATGCATAAATATTGCTAGGAACTGAATAATTAGCATTCAACGACTTAGGAGAATGGTATTGATAAATGCAACAGTATGCCATTGTTGAAGCTATCCTAAAATATACAGAAAAGAAGTACTAAGACTTTCTTGTCTGTAAGCCAAAATGCAGCCTTTCTGCAGTCTTCCTGATTGGTCAGAGTTAATAGGATTAGCCAGGCTACTTTGATAAAGTGATAAGTGACTCACCCAGGGAGAGGCTATCTGGTGGAGAGGGCTCTGCTACACAGAAATGCCAGAACAGGGGGGAGGGGTCTTAAAGCATGAAGCTTCAAAGGAGGAATAGGACAAGCAGGGAATGCCAGGTCCATCTGCCCCCATTCCCTCTGACCCAGCCAGATAGGGGGGCTTAAGGCAGCAATCTGCAGATGTTTAGGGGTGGAGAGCTATGGAAATGAGCCATACTGAGAGTTGGGTTAGTTAGCTCTTCATGCTCTGCTGAGATTTCAGCCATGTTGAAATTTAGAGGAATAGTGCTTTCTGGGGGACGATTATGCCACACTTTGGAGGAAGTGATCATGCTCCGGGGTGTTGCCTTGTACCTCATTAGATAAGAGTGCTCTCCTGCTTGACCCTCAAGAACACTGAATAAATATGTGATAGGTGCAGAGCCTCTCATGTCTGCTGCTTGAAACTAAGAGAAGAAGAAGGACTGCCATGCTGGAAAGCTGATGTGCCCCACCTGGGCCTTCATTCGGACTGACTGCGCCTGCTGCACAATCTGGAACTAAAGCCCTGTGGATGTACCTTGCTTCAAAAGGAATAAAGAGTGGACTCCCTGCAAGCTACATGTTAACAGAGATCACCTGCATCAACCGCACCAATAGTCCCCTGCCTGAAGTGCATCCAGTGGACGTTTAAGGGTTTTGGCCAGGTGCATTGTGGGAATCGTGGTCCCAACCTTTCAAGGACCATCCTGGAGCTTCCAGACCCTTGGACTCTGTTTTGGACCCTTTGGACCCCTCAAGAGGAACTTCAGGATGAAGTTTCAGATGTTTGGAGAAGTTGGGAGCAACTTTGGAAAAAAGCTCCATAAGGTGACTAAGGGGCCCATTACGATACCCGGCGTAAAAAAATCCGCCAGGCATGGAAGCGGCAAAAATCCGCCCGCACACACCGCCTGAACACCGACCACGCCATTATGAGTACACAAACCGAAAACCGCCATCGGCGGAAAAATCACACAAAATACCGCCCGCCATCGTCCGAGTCTGAGTCAAACCGCCCGCCACGGACGGAAACACGCACGACAACACAAAACCGCCCGCCCACACGGCCGACACACTGCACGTGAAATTACGATCGCACCGCCATGAGCGCGGAAAAACAACAAAAATACCGCCCGCCAGCGCAAACAACGCCGATGAGAATCGACACGGCAGAAGCCATGGCGCCAACGTACCTGCACAGAAACCATCCGCACACAAAACCAATAGCACACAACATGGCCAACAAGTCCACACAGCAAGGCACACACAAATACACAAGCACAGTACACATCCCGAAAACACCCCCCCGGACAAACAAAAATTACAAAGGCCAGAACCCCAGACACAACACACCTGAAAACAACAGACCATGAGGACACACCCACATAGGTGAGTACAAAAGCAGCACTCCCACAGACCACAACCACTTGCTACATTGCAAACCAGAGAGGAGAGGAGAGGACACAGTGACACAGCAAGGACAGCAGCACACCACAGAAACGCACACATCACAACCACCACCACCACCACCAAACACCGGCACCACAAACCCCCTGCACATTACACAACACACACCGCACCAGCACCACAAACACCATGGCACCACAAAGGATGCCCAAGTTCACGCCCATGGAGCTGACGGTCATGGTCGACGAGATCATCAAGGTGTACCCACAAATCTATGGGAACATGGTCCAGCACACACCACTAGCCACCAGAAACAGAATGTGGAACCGGATCGTAGACCAGGTCAATGCAGTCGGGACCCTGCCCAGAAACAGAGTCGAGATAAACAAACGTTGGAATGACGTAAAGAGCCTGGTCAAGAAGAAGGAGGGCAAAAACAGAGAGCTGGCTGCCGTCACTGGCGGAGGGAATCCCGCGCTCTTTAAGACCTTCAAAGCGTGGGAGGAGAAGGTGCGAGTCGTAATCCATCCGGGAGATCCTCGCCGGATTAGCAGGGGGAGTGGAGGCTGGTAAGTACAAACTAATGTATACCAGCACACCGCTATGTACTCACATGCGCAACTACCATGCCACAGCTCCCAGGGACAAACACCCCCATGTCCAGCACACAATACACAACACATCACACACACATGCAACAGACACTACCACACACAGCCCAAACCGAACAACTGTAAGATGCGTGGGGACATGTGTACACTAAGCCAGCCACGTAACCACCAACAGGTCCCCAAATATGCCAGAAGCGCCACAACGAGCACCCACCACACCCATGTGTCCGCCACAGCTGCACTAACCGACAAGTAACAGGTAAGTGGCAGGAACACAAAGTGCAGTGGGTGGGAGGGTGGACAGCCCAAGTACAACACACACCAGGCCCCAGTCCCACAGCACAGCAAGGAGGAGCATCCCCCACACCCCACAGCCACGTGTCAGCCACCGCAGTGCACAACGACAGCCGAAAGGCAGACATCACGGTCCACAGCAATCGCTGTCAGTGGGTGTACAGCCACCCCCACGACCCACTACACCCCCCACCCCCACAGACCTGCAACATGGAGCACCCCCGCTTAGAGCCATGTGGCATCCAGTACAGTGCACGCACGAACAACTTGCAGGTGGGAAACTGGACAGGGCTGGATTACTGGAGGCATGAGGACCATAACACCACCAACACATGGGACATGTCACGTAGCAGACGAACACGCAGCACCGCCCACCGTCACGAACAAGTGAACAATGTGCACACGGACATGAACAACAGACTCACACCCCACATGACCCATCACAGACATAGCAACACCCAAGGAGCCACGTCTGCATGCACAAGCCACACTGAATATAGTCCCACACGGCAGCCACTGTGCAACTCATCACACACAACCGAAACACCATTGAAGTCCTGTCCATGTAGCCCCCACTGCCTGTCAACCCCACACCCCACAACTACGCCTATGTAAGACAAACAACACTAGACGCAACAGAGCGGAACAACAGAAATGCACACGAACACCACTGAACCCATCAAACTCACAGACACACCATGCACATACAACATACCATCCATCCCATCCGTCAGCCCCAGTCTCATGAAAGGCATGTCATCCGCACAGCTGCCACACATACAGCAGTCACGCTAAGACACATGCCCATGACCAACCATGTGCCAGAAGTCAATTAAGCGCACAACACACTGTGAGCAACAACACACAACATGGGCCACACCCCCCGAGCACTGCAGTGATGCACATGGCACAGGGCAGCACGCACACCAAGGAGATGGGACAACTGCAATACGTTGGCTGGCACACAACTATCACTCACTCATAACGATGCGTCCAATGCCATGTCCAGTAACCACAACAGACAGCAAATATGCAGGGCATGTCAGGCATGCACACACCTCAGACCATGCACTGTCATGCTGCCACAACACATGTCACGTTCGGCACCCATGGCTCACAGCATGTACCCCAAAAGCATATCCCCTCCCAAATGCGAATCTGGGGCATGGCCCTCATGTTGCCATATGCGTTCCTAAGCGTTCCATTTGAACCCCAAAAGCATATCCCCTCCCAAATGCGAATCTGGGGCATGGCCCCCATGTTGCCATATGCGTTCCTAAGCGTTCCATATGAACTCCAAAAGCAAAGTACAAACCAGACCCAGGATGGGCCAGAGCCCGCATACACCAGAGTCACAATGAGTAGGGGCACAGCAACACACCCATCGGCATGGCCAATCCGTCCCATGCCACATGTGCACAGCACACAGTCCCATTGCCTAGCACACACAACTACAGATGCCACAGCCACACACTCGCCTCCGGGAAACCCATGTACGAGATTGCATGAACTGCCAATGTCAGACGACTAATACATACTTCGCCAGGTGCAACACAATAACAAATCTCATTCTCTCCACAGGTGACGAACTGCTGGATGCTGGGGATGGAGACAGCAGCCAGCACAGCCAGCCCACAAGCCCCCAACGAGGACACACGGATCTGGAGGATCTGTCCTCCTCTTCGGACACGGACCACCAAGCTGGCCCATCTGGCGTGGCAGGGCCCAGCCGCTCCCCAGGACCCCTCCTACCCACCAACCCATCATCCAGGGATGCTGAACAGTCCCAGTCCCCTGCTGCCACTGTCGTTGCGGCCACACCCACGGTCATTGCGGCCACTACCACTGCCGCAACCGCCACCATCGCCGCAACCGCCACCATCGCCGCACCGACCACCACCGCCTCCACCACCACCACGTCTTCGCTGGCACCAGCCCCAGCGCAGGTGGTGGCCCGGCCGACTGGATCCACCCTGGGAGCCACAGCGAGGACCGTGGTGTGCAATGTGGCTAGTGGGCAGGCCGGTGGCAGCAGGACTGGTAGGAGGAGCAGGGTCAGGGAAACGCCAGCCTCCCCTGGGAGCCATGCCCTGCCTCAAATGGCCAGAGTCCTTGGGGCCTATGAAGAGGCCCAAGGACAATGGGCCAGGTCTGCTACTGACACGCGGGAGGTGCTGGGGGTGCTGAGGTCCATGGACGCCCATATGGGCCAATTCGTGTCCCGTATGGACCAACTCGTGGACCTCATGGGCCAGCTGGTGGTGGCGGTGGGGTCACAGGCAAGGCCAGCAACACCACCTCCGCCACCACCTGCTAGGGCGCAGGGTCGGGCAGCAGTGTCCACTTCCCCTGCGTCCACAGCCAGTGAGCACACCTCACCCACCACCAGCAGGTCGCCACCACACACCCCCCCCTCCCAAAGGTGGAAGGGGCCGTCCGAAGAGGAAACAGATCTCCCGGGAGGACTTCGCACGCTCCAGTCGCAAGTGAGGCAGCCAGCCAGCCTTCCGCCAGCCTTCCTTGACCAGCCACTGCATTGACTTGCTCTACGATCCCACTCCACACAGCCAGCTGGATGGCATGTGTGTGTTGGACTATGGACATAGAACCAGTGGGTACACCCTGATCATCACGCAGCCATGACCGACAGCTCATTGTCACTGCACGCACCACTTTTGTCATCACCTTACACACAATCACATGTCACAGTTTGTAATAAATGCACCTTTTTCACTAACTGCTGTTTGTGCCCTGTGTTTTATTTGTACGGAATACAACGGCCACCTTGGGCGGAAAGGCACCTGATGCGTGGCATGGCAATGGAATCCGGAGGAGCCTGTAGGGACCTAGGGGTGGGAGACAGAACAGGAGCACATTCAATGAGTGTGTCACACACCCATCACACAGTACATGTCAACAACTACAAGCAATGTACACACATCGCACAGAGCAATAGGGCACAATGCCACAGTCACCAACAGTGGCATACTACCCTGGCCATGGAGCGTTGACACACTGCACGCAGTGAACATACGGCCACCCTGACACAGCACACACACACCTGCACAGATACAGACACATCATCCGTCGTACATGGACACTCACCGTCAAGTGAAGTAGCGGGCGATGAGCTGCTGGCGCACATTCCCAGCTTCCTCCTCTCCGCTGTCCACCTCACTCGAGCTGTCCTGGTCTGCGGGCTGGGGCCCTGGTTGATCTCCGTCATCCACAATGAGGGGGATCTGCTTCCGAATGGCCAGATTGTGCAGCATGCAGCACGCCACCACTATCTGGCACACCTTCTGTGGGGAGTACGCCAGTGCACCCCCGGTGCGGTCCAGGCACCTGAACCTGGACTTGAGGAGGCCAAAGGTACGCCTGACCACACGTCTGGTCCTCCCATGTGCCTCATTGTATCGATCGTCTGCTGGGGTGCGAGGATTCCTCAATGGACTGAGCAGCCATGCCCCATTCGGATACGCAGAGTCACCTGGGTGTGAGGGACACAGAGAACCGTTGCAATTCCAACTGGACAGGGGACAGCATCGCACAACCAGCACGCTACACCACTCCACATACTCACCGACAATACAGGCACGATCCTGTTGCAGATTGGCCATCAGTCGTGGCAAGATGCTGTTGCGCATTATGTGTGCGTCATGGGCCGAGCCTGGAAACTTGGCACACACGTGGGTGATCACCATGTCCGCAAGGCACACCACTTGCACATTCAGGGAGTGCGTGTGCTTCCTGTTGCGGTACAGGTGCTCAGTGGCCTGTGGTGGAACAAGGCCAACATGAGTGCAGTCAATGGCTCCCACGACGTGTGGGATTCTGCCAAGGGCATAGAATGCACCCTTCACTGCCGCCAATTCACGAGCCCTGGGGAATCTGATGTACCTGTTCCGGTACAGCATCATGGCTGCCAGTACATCCCTCAGCACCTTGCTGAACATGGGCTGGGACATCCCTCCTCCACTGCCCACTGTGTGCTGGAATGACCCAGTGGCGAAGAAATGCATGGCGGCCATCACCTTAGCCGTGGGGGTGACAGCAGTCGGATACACCCTGCGGGGACGGAGATGGGGCTCTAACATGGCACACAGTCGATGCAGAGTTGGCCTGTCCAGCCGAAACTTCCTGATTACCTCTGTATCGTCCATGTCCGCCAGCAATTGGTATGGGCGGTCAATGTTCGGTCTCCGCCTGGATTAAATGGCAGAGGACACATGTCAAAGCAACACGGCACATAGCAATTTCTCATACACATCACTGACATGACTGAGCAAGCACATGAGCCACAGCCCAGCTGTCAAGCTGGGACGGCACGGCCACAATACACTTACACAGGTCTCCCAACAATGGCAATGGCAAGTGAGACATACCACTGCCATGTGCATGCACATGGGGATCTAGGCCCCAATGACTTGCGGGGCGTGCTGATGGGGACTGACTGCATATTCGTCAAGCGGCAACGCCACGGCAACATGAGTGTCTGCTGAGCATGGAACTGCTTCCGAGGCTGGATGAGTATGGCACACGACGACGACGATGTGGGCACGGGCTGAGCGGCCAATACAAGTGGGACCTGTGGCACGAGGGGATATGAGACAGTAGTAGGTGTCAGCACTGCACCCTATGTACAGCACTGTACGGATCACAGCTGCCGAAACATTGACTGGTGTCCACATTGACAGCCCCATGCCAAGACGGCTGTGTGCTTGCAGTCACACGTCACAGGTGAGAGGTTACATTGCACGTGCCAGGTGGCAGACGTACATAGTGGGAGCTGGCATGTGTGTGCATGTGTCTCCTGTTCAGGATCCACCAGATGGGCGCTGACTCTGTACTGAGCATTGGACACAGCATGTTCCGTGGAAGGCTTGTGTGTGTGGGATGGTGGCACTGGATGTGCCTCCGTTGGGTGGGGGCCATGCACAGGGCGGGTACGTCGATGATTGCGCATTGTTGGTCACAGTGGGTGCACCTACTAAGATGTGTTGCCCTGTGTTCAATTCCTATGTCCGCATGATGATGGACTGTGGATGTGGGCAGACTACACATTGGTCGATGTGCTGTCTATATGCATGTGCCTTCACACCAGGCACAGCTGCCCCTGCACATTTGACCCCTGCTGGACTCGCTGCTGGGTCTGTGGAGCTGATGCACCTTCTGCGCGTGGGGCGGACAGCTCTCCTCACTTCCCTCATTGCGCATGTCATGTCTTTGCCGCAGGTGACATGGATCATGGAGGGCCCACATGTACGCGTGGGTAGGCTACACATGATTGTTCACTGGTCGCCACCCCCAGTCAGTGTTTCGAATGGGAAGGTTGTCGTGCTGGTGGTATGTTCGATGTGGCGGATGGGCGGGCCTAGGTGCGGGCTTACATTCCGGACATGGGGGTAGTTGGATTGGCGACTAGTTGCAGTACACACGGGACACGTCTCTTCCTTTCCACATCTGGGTCATCCCTTGTACTAACTGACAGTGATACAGTCATCTTCGCCCCAGCCCTCATGTCCTCCCTCGCCCCCCAATATGCATGCTCACCTGCGAGGCTAGCGCTTGCACAGGCAGCCCCAAGCTCGCACCAGAGAGGGCAAGGAGTGTATGTGTGGGTCCAGGGTATGATGTGTGGCGGGACGCCGTCCACCTGCGTGGTGCCCCAAATGGAGACCCGGCCTGCATGGACTATGCATCACAGTCTTCGCCTTCCGGATCCGCCACCTGCGACACCCAGTGGCTGTGGCTGCCCTTGCGGCCAGGCCGCGTCCGTCTGTGGCTGATGGCCCACACATTCACTCTTTGGCCTCTCTGGGGAGGGCTCGGGGGTGGTGGCGCACGCGCTTGCACTTAGTCGCAATGGCATGTGGCGTGGTTGGTATGATGGGCAATGGATGGGATGGTGCGAGCCACCTCCCGTGACGTCAGTGCTGCTCGTGCTGTGGTGCGTCCCCCCTACACTTCCATTTGACTTGTGCCATGCTAGACGTTGAGGTTCTATTGCCTGCGTGATATGACCAGGAGGAGCGCGAGGAGACCTCTCACACACCATGCTCCACTGCCATCCCGTGCCCTGTATCGCCTGTGCGGATTGACTATGTTGGGGTTACACCTGGTCGACTGGGGCTGTGTGTGCCTTGTCAAGGGGCATGGCGGGCGCACAACAGGATCCAGCTTGTCCACAGAGGGTGGGCTGAGGTGCGCCTGGTACCGCTTTGTACGTGTGCCCGGCTGCTGTGCACACACGTGTTCACTCCCCCCGACAGGTGTCCTCTCACAATGCCCAGGGAAGCGGTGGTGTACTGTTCATGACCCCTCCCAACACGGCGTGCTCCAACTTGGCATGTGCGCATCTACCCGTCGCACCCACCCACCTGAGCACTGCGTCCATACGACTTCACACGACACATGTGTGTCTTCCACAGTAGTGCTACTCATTTGCGTTGACATCCAATACCAGTGGACTACATGGTCATGTCACGACTGCCGTGTACTTCACATACTCTCATCCTCTCTCATTCGTACTTGTGAAATGAGTCAGCGGAGACAGTTTTGGTTTCAAACATTATATTGAGTCTTCTGTCCTCTGTGATGCAGTATAGTGGACACTACTGGCAGCGGAATACATGTTGAGGATATACTGAGCATGATTACAAATGGGATAGGGTGTGGGGTTACATCTGCTTGGCCAAGGCTGTGCTAATGTACATTTACGTATAGCTGCGGAGCTGCGGACTTTGACACAGACGGTATACATGTAGCCTACCAGACCGCTCGGCATCATGGGCACAGTCCATCTCAGTTCCATGTGACAGGTTTGCTGCGGTTGTTCCTCATTCACGCGTGCATGTGAGATGACATCAGGGCATGTGCTTGCGTGCATGCAGCGGCGTGCCACTTGTTGTTGCACTGTGGTGGTTACTGGACATGTCACAGTCACTGGGGTCGTGTTGTTGTTGTATGCACTTGTCGTCCATGCAAAGGTCCTGGTATGGGATTCCCGGGGCGGGGGTGGGAGGGGTGCAGCACCCACAGACTCCAGGCGACCTATTCATGTCCACTGAGCGGTGTGTGTGTCCATGTGCGCTGGATCCATGTCGTGTCCTGGTTGTTCGTGCAGTTCCGTCCATGTGGGTGCGATGCACAGAGCCCATGCCACTGCCTCCCACGATGCATGCGGTGTTCCTGGATGTGATGGGGAACAGTGTGCATGTCCCGGTCATATCCGATGTCATGGCGATGTCGTTGATGGTGTGGTTACAGTTGCCGGTCGTTTGGTATGGCTGTTGTGGTGGTGACTGGCCAGTCCGTGCGGAAGCTGAGCATGGGTGCGGGGTTGGACTTCATAGGTCACTCGGGGAACCTGCGTTGTGGTCCGACGTATTTACAGGTTGTCAGGTATGCGATGCCGTCCAGCAGGGCTTCCATGTCATTGGTGGTGTACATGTTTGCCAGCCAATGAAGCGGATGGTGGCTGTCAAGGTGTTGTTCGTAGGTTGTCCCTTGGAGGACCATGATGGGGCATGCTGGGTGACATTCGATGTAGCTGTTCTCGATGATCCGTCGTGTGGAGGCACAGTGGTTCCATTTCAGTGCGCGTGCGATGTTGGCCACATACGCCATGCCCCCATAGGCAGAGCAGGCCCTGTCGTGTGCGTCCAGAGGGAGGAGTAGTGGTAGCAGGTCCGCCTTCAGACATGCTGGGTTGGAGAGGCATATCTCGACGGGATGCTGGTAGGGACACCTCCGACAGTAGAAGACGGGCATGACGCAGCTGAACAATGTGATGCGGTAAGTCAGTCGGTAACTTACGTTCAGCAGTGACAGGAGATCGCATCCCAATGTATGTATCGTGTTGGTTTGGTACAGCTTGAGCTGTTCGGCGTAGTTGGGTAGGTGTGTTGCGGTTGCCATTTCGCAGCGGTTCGTAGAGGTGGCGTGCTCCGGCTGTGTGTGCAGTCTGCAATGTGCATGCTCCGGGGTTGCTGTGAGCTCTGTGTAGTCGTGGGGAGACAGGACTTGTGTTCTGTTGGCTTGTTTGGAGGACACGGGCCCTCTTCCCACATGCTTCTCAGACAGTTCAAGGTCAGTGCTGTGTGACTCCTTCCAATTAACTTGCATGTGGCCGACATGGGGGAGTGTTTTCTTCTTTCTTCCCCGTCCGTTGTGTGCTTCTGTGATATGTGCTATCTGCCCTGTGGTCGGTCTCCTCGGCATGCCTGTGTTGGTCTATTCTTGGACAATGGCTGTATTCACTGGCTTCTGTCGTAGGGCTGTGGTTTCGGTGTTGGAATGGAAGGTCATTCAGTGCTGTCTGCTCTCCCTTGTGTGGGCGGCAGGCTGCCTTTCCGCTCTGCGTTGGGCCTTGTGTGTGGATGTTATTCTTGGGCCACCTGTTGTCGGTCCCCGGGCTCTTTGGTGTTCCGTTTCATGTGTCTTGTTCATATGTGCAGGGTGGTATGGGTTTTTCAGTGTGGTACTGGCGTTCCTCTTCCCGAAGGAGCCCTGCTTCTCCTAATTGGTGTTGCCGCCGCTGTGTGCTTCGCCATGTTTGTTACACTGGGGTGTGTCCTGCTGTTGCGTGACTTCACTGACATGTGTGCGTCGGTTGTGTGGCGTTGGGTGTTGTCCGTGAATTGGGCGTTGGGGACATGTCTGTGGCCGGCCTGTCACGTGTCATGTGCGTTCGGGGTGGGGCTGATGTGTGTGCTGCTTGGTTGTGTCCCTGTGTCTGTGTGCGACGCATGCATGGCGCTGCGGTTGGCCTCTGCGTTGTGCGCATGTGTGGCGGCGTCATCGGTGCTTTGGGGCCGTGACGGGGTGGTTGGTTCCTAGTCCCAGGTGGTGTGTACACATGTGTTCCGCGATGTTAGGATTTGGCCTGTGTGTCATATGTGGATGCAATGGTGGATGTGTAGTGTGCACGCGCTGGTGGGGGTTGTCCGCTTTTTCCGCCCTTGCACTGTGTGCGCTGTTTGCGTGCACTTGTTGTGTGTGTGCCTACCTGCGTCTCCGCGGTACGTTGCGTCCTTGGTGGTGCATCAGCAGAAGCATGGGAAGGGCCTGCAGTGCTGGATTCATGCCCGGGGTGCCGCTTCTTCGTTGTCCGTGCTCTGCGTCCGTGTTTCCGCCTCTCTTTCACGTGCGGTGTCTCTTTGCCGTGGGAGCCGTTTGTTTGCGGCATCGTAATTTATGCGCCGGGCGGGACGTGTTTCGTCGGACGGTGTGTGTCAGTTGTGCTGCGCCGCTACGTGTGCGGGCGCACTTTGATGGCGGACGGTGTTGCTGGCTTGCCGGCGGTGTTTGGCCTGCTTTTCGCATCGTAATTGGGCGGGCGTGTGGACTGCTGCGTGCCGGCGGTAACTGGTGGTTTTTGCATCCGCCAGCACGGCGGTTGTGCTTCCGCCCGCCATCGTAATGAGCCCCTAAATGCTAGAAAGTGCTTATTTAAAAAAAAAAAATCATATGTCTGATTTCCCTATATTGGATTGTTGTTGTTTTGGTGTCATTTTAAAGATAAAAATATTTCCTATTTTCATAAATTGGTGTGAGAGTTTTATTGTGGGTTGTGGTTTACTTATTTACTGAATTGGTGTTTTGAAATGTTTTAAATACCTGTCTCCTAAGTTAAGCCTGCTTGCTCGCAGCCAAGCTACCCAGGGTTGAGCATTGGAATAATGTATTGAGATCTATACTGCACCCTAGACTGGGTTGGTTGCCTTATTGCTAGTGGTGGGTGCCTACTTACCACTACACATTAAAGTAAACTCCCAATGTCTTTTATGGATAGGCTTATTTATTGAGACCTTTTCTATAAATGTTGAAAGTGATTCCAGAATGTAAATTTGTCACTGGTACCTGGAGCGGAATTATATAATGCACATTAATCAACAAAAGGGTGCAAATAAACCACAAAGGAGTCAACATATTGTACTGGATGGCTCTGTAATGGTCTTTGCTGAAAGAATACTTTATCTCCTTCCAGTTATAAGCCAATGAATGATCGAGATTGGGTGTTGTAAAAGTATGGCCACATTGTTGACTCATAGAGCATAAAAGCATGAATCTTCATTGTGGTTTTGTATTCTTAGAAGAGCATTTAACTTAGGTGACAGGTCACTCATGTGGGTAATAGTTTTAGCGATGGATCAATATTGGACAGTTCACCCTGCTACACATATCCGACATGATATATGGGTGGAGTTGTGGCCTGAAAGCAATGGCATAGTTCTACCTATGACTATTTTGAAGATTCTCACATATTGACACCTGTTTTGCTTAACTTATATATTTTCAGTCTGCGTCGGGGTCTTCTTAAAGCCAAAGCTTTACCTCTCAAGCTGGTGATTCCATTAATAACAAATGGTTGCCAGAAACATATTTCGGACTACAGACAACAAAATCTTCCTTGGAATCACATTTAAAAAAACATAAACTCAATCAAGAGAAAACGGAAATACTCCTCATTTCCAACAAAGACGAAAACCCCCAAATTGCAGAATGGCTCAAAGCTATTGACGCCCTCAAGGGTAACCTCATCCTGGCGGATTCGGTAAAATCTCTAGGCATCACCCTAGACCCGAAACTGGACATGAAAAAAAACATTACAAGATCCGCTAGAAGTTCCTTTCTCAACTTGAAATTATTGTACAAAATAAAACCCTTCCTCCCGCCAAAGGACCTGCAACAAGCCACCCAAGCACTGGTGCTCTCCAGAATCGATTATGGGATTGCAGCCCTGACCGGTACAGCAAAATCCCACCTCGCCCCCCTGAAAACAACCTTTAATGCAGCAGCCAGAATGCTCACCGGTACTAAGAAATTCGAACACATCTCCCCTGCACTCAGAGAACTTAAATGGCTCCCAATTGAGCTGCGAGCCAGCTTCAGAACAGCCTGCCTCACGCACAAAGCCCTGCACACAGGCAAACCGGAATACCTAGCCGCCAAACTCAAAAGGGCCGGCCAGTCCAGGAACCTCAGGAGCTCCAACACTCTGCTACTCATCCAGCTGAAAACTCGCAAACAAAAAACTGCGGCCAAATCGTTTGCTGGAAACGCCCCCAAAATCTGGAATTCCATCCCCCCCACATCAGAACGATCCCCTTGTTTCCAAAATTCAAAAACCTGCTCAAAGTCCTCCTCCTTGACCGCTCTCGAGCAAACCGATAGGAGCCAAGGAAGTACCTTAGCCGGCATTCCACCTAACTTCAACTATGTGACCGGTGACACTGACTCTGATCAAGAAAACCTTTTGGATACTCGCATTGCTGGATCAAGAAAACCTTTTGGATACTCGACTTAAGGAATGTGGATTATTATTTTCATAACCAAGTCACTTTCCAGGACACTCTGCATATATTTTCTTGTGTAATTTGACAGAACTGTAATATGCTCTGACGTTATAGGAGCATTTTTACTGATATATCTATTGTATTTGTTGCTTATATGTTCATGTAACATATGTGGTTTATATGTGCATGCAATGCTAGCTTGACCTGCACCCTCCATGCTCCCTCTGCTCGATCACTCCTTTGTTTGATCCTTATCCGGCACGAA
Source organism: Calotriton arnoldi (assembly GCA_963921515.1). NCBI lineage: Eukaryota > Metazoa > Chordata > Amphibia > Caudata > Salamandridae > Calotriton > Calotriton arnoldi. The sequence goes on from CAWUFW010000043.1 coordinate 647,313, forward strand.
CCCCTATGTTCTTCTATATTCTCTGTATTGCCTATTTGCACATAAGCTACTTGCTGTGAAGCGCTCTGATACCCTCGGGTCCAGCTAGCGCTATATAAAACTCCTTAAATAAATAAAATAAATAAACTTTGATTCATCTATCTAAATGCAAATTTGTATGCTTTTAGAAGAGATACAAGTGAGGTTACATCGCTCTTGGGCAATAATTGCACAAAGCAAGTTATTTCCTACATATATCTTGGCATTTTAATTGACATATCACTTTCAAACAGACTATATTAAGGGCGCCTTTATAGTGCTAAAAGTTATGGCATATGTGAAAGGTTTAATTAGTTTTAACAAATAAACAATTCAAGGTATACTTCACTTCCATTGATTAAAACATAAAAACAATAACTTATGCTGTTTATATGTATGTAGATGCCAATGTGATCTAAATACAACCAATGTTATTGAAAAAGCTATTTGGAACTGGGAACAGTATATCAAATCTTTTACTTGGAGATATTATAAATCATGCAAATTGGCTAGAATATATTTTATTTAACTCTGCTAGGTTATGTTACATGCTCATCTGTGTTTCTCTCTACTGTTATTCATTAAGCAATGGTTAACTAAACAAAAAATCTAAGATCATTATAATACACAATGCGCTGAAGAAAAAAAAAACTGTCTGACTTCTCAAAGAATAGAAATTCTTGGTCTTTTCAATTGTGCTAAACTAAAAGCTATTTTAAAGGATTATTGTAAGGAATGCATCTTTTCTGTGTGTTCACCCCTGACTTTTTGCTTTGTGCTGGAACTTATTTTATTGCTGGTTTTTAGACTCTGTGCACTGTGACTTTGCTGTTCAGTGCCCAGTCTATATGGAGAAATTGGCTAATCCCTGATTAGCATATTTAACTTTTCTGTAAGGCCGTAGTACATAATACACCCATGGTATGAAAAGTTAAATGCCACCTGTTTCCCACGGCAGTTATTGTGACAAAAGAAACCATGTTTTCCATTGTAGCCTGATTGCTCTAGTGTATAACCTGCGGTGCAACCTGTTAAAATGACCTAATTTGACAGGTAAAAACCTCCCTTTTAAATTTTAGTAAGTCACCCCCATAGAATCATTTTAGCCTACAAGATAGCGTGGATAGTATTTAAAACCGGAACATGTAGAAAATTAATGTTACCATGCCATTTCAGTGATAAGACCCTAAAATCTATTATCACTGTGAGAAAACTGTTGTACAGATAAAGTACAGATTAAAATATTAATACTGTATTTGAGGAATGGGATTAGCTAGAAACATATGTAAACCACTATTTCGTGATGGCTATTAAAAATTCAGTTCAGTGGTGAAATTAGATTTTTTAATAAATTTTAAAGAAGTCCCTGGAAGCAACTTTGCATTAGCTCTCTAGCTTCTCCCAGCCTGTGCTCAGCCTTGAATAGATTTGAACAAGGTGTAAATGGCCTCCTCGGAGCAAAGAAGAGGCTGACCTGAATGGGCATAGGTGACTCCTCGGCACTCCACAGAATATTCAGAGTGGGGGCTGTGGACATCCTGTGACACCAAAGTGTCACATGTTACTTGACAGGCCTGTTGAGCCACATGAACACTTGGGACACACTTGAAAGAGAGAGAGCAGGATGCCAAGACAGTTCATGTTGATCACCTGCCTGGTTGCTAAATGGCCCTGCTTTTGACCTACCAGATTTCTGTTTCTTAGTTTGTTGTGGGTGCACTGCCTGCTTCAAGTTTGATTTTAGTTTTAGATGTGGGAGGACATTCGGATTACCACACTCCCAGCACCCCCGCACCAACCAGCAAACACCCCCAGCCCTCAGAGCCCAGGTTTAGTTTAATCATCTTGAAAAAGTCTGACGCATGACATTTTGGAGCTGTTTTCAGTAAGGCAAACAGGAAGTGCTAAAAATAGCATATGACTCACCCTCAGTAAACTCACAGTAAATGGACTGCGCGTGGCTACTGCCAGTGTCTGCCTTTTATGACAAAGCCACTGCGATGCAACAAGGGTAAGAGGTACTTGGCTGGTTACACATGAACCCATGTGCGCATGCGGGAGGGCTGCGCCTGAGAGACTCCTGTCGTGCGCAGCCCTGTAACTGAGAACAGGCAGCGTGCCACAGAGAGGAATCTGTAGAATTTGATATTGACCTGGGGTAGGCCTCACAATGTTAGTGTACACTCATATGGGAAGTCAGTGTTGTTTACTCTATTGTCTGTAGTGACATCCCATTATACACCTATGGGGAGGGCTGCCTTAGAGTGCAGCTTTGCTTTCCTTTGGCTTACAGAGACCAGTGACACCTTGAATGCGGCGCAACCTGTATGAGAAGATCAATTCTGCAAGTTACAAAAACATATCTGTACAGCTTATGGGTCTTCCAGAAATGTCCAATTTCTCTGGCTCAGCTCAGGATCAGAGCCCATGCCTTCTGTCACACTGCTGTGTTAAGTTAATTACCTTTCTTTCCAGATGGAGAAACAAAGGCCTCCCCGCACAAAAGGAGCACTTAACAGTGCTTCACTCAGCTCCTGAGGAGGAAATGGCTGGGGTGGGATGCTCTGCATCAATCAACCAGCTGTCACATTGCAGGGATGGGCTTGCTCAAGCCCACTAAACCAAGGAGGGAGCCCAGACTTCTGGAACCAACCCAGGAGGGGGCTCCCTTTGAAGATTTGCTGGGAAAGGCCCTAGCAGTGATGTCAGTGAGGGGAAGAGCTGAGGCCCCCAGAGCATATGTGGCAAGTGACTCCTGGGTGATGCCATTTTTAAATGTCCCAGCAGGCTGTGCAGGAAGGTTGGGACAGGGGCGGAGAGGTGATGTGATGTGGCACCCCAGGATCGGCCAGAGGTGCCTCACTGCTGGACCCTCCCACCCCCACTTAAAAGGTTTTGCGTGGAGGGGAGCTCTCTCTTGGTTGTGATTTTCTGCTGGACACTAGAACTGGTGGCAACTGCTATGGACAGTTGGAAGGACGGACTCCCTAATGACATCTGGACTAAGGACTCTGAATTCAATTGACCCCAGCACTGTTGGGGCTCTCCACAGGACCAGGGAAGCTAGTCCTCTTATACACCCTGATGACCATTTGGGGGAAAGCCCTGGAATTTTGCACCCAGAAACCAAGACTAGGAGGAATGCTGACACGGGGAGCTAAGAGAACCAGCTCTCTGAGGATTACACTGCTTTGGAGGTGAGGAGGTCTGCTGCAACTGCCATGGGGGCTAGAGCTCACCACCAATAGCAAAATAATCCCAAGATTGTCAAAATCAGCCCAATGGGGCTCGACTTATGGAAGTTTGAAATTTGGTGACCGTTGACCCATTTTATCGGCAACAAAGCATGTGGGGCTCCGCCGCCATTTCCAGATTTGCAGCCAGACTGGGTCAGGGCCCGGGGGTTGGCACAGAGTGAATACATTAATTTTCTCCAGAGAGGGTGCGTGTCTGGGGCCCCCTACCAGGACTCGCTCCTGGCTCGGATACCTCATCCCCCAGGCCGTTCTTATAAAAAGCAGGGACCGGGACCTTAAACTAGGTTTCAACACTAGAAAATAACAACTAAGAGGAAAAAACCCTAGCAGGATAAATCAATGCAACTCAAAAATGAGGTCTGCTTATTATTCATCTCCTCAGATGTGAAAAGACAACCTTAGGAAATAAAACAATGAAATTCTAATACTTTAAGTAAGATTCAACATTGAGGCATTGCTGTGCTACAGTAAAGAAAATCACTGGCAACAATAGATTATTCTCAAAACAAAATTTACTTATTCAAAATTTAATTTTTGTACGGCGTAGTGAGTCTCCACATGCCAGTTTGTGGATCGTGTTCGTGACCCAAACCCGTCCAGCATACTAGGATATTTTTGCCACCACCTTTCAAGCTAATTGACCCAGAAGCTGTATATTAACAACTATAAGCCAGCACTCACATTGATAGCCCTACCTGGGGCTTTGGGCACCCCTGCACAACAATCCAAACAGAGGGCGAGCCGTTCTGAAAAGCTATTAACCCCCGTGTTTTCAGTTAACAGGCTTACATAGTGGCGCTTCATTTTCATGCGACCAAATATTACCTCAATATCCTCCTCAGCATGGCCCAATGTTTGGGTGACATTCATTCCGCCAAGACATGAAGAGGCCATCAAGCACAAGGCTGAAATGCTTCCACCTACATCTACCAGGTTCAACGCCAAACAAGGAGAGCAAACACAGAGTCTAAAACGTTTTGACAGACCGATTACATAGTCACAGTTTTACACAATGTATTTTTTTACTGCATTAGGTCTATTGTAATTAGGCACTCCTACCTAGTGACAGTTATTATTTGGTCACCATTAACAAGGTTTGCTTGTCCGTCATTGCGGATACACTGTCTACCTTAACATTATTGCTTTTTCACACGATTTATGTTTTTCTAAAAATATCGGTAAGCTTCATCAGAATAGTGGATATGTTTTATTAATTTGTACATTAGTTGTCACTTTGCCCCCCTTCCTTTCAGTACATAATTTATAAAAAAAAGTAAATGCCGGGGCCCCCGTCAGGAAGCAACCCCAATTTGCACCACACATTGCCATGGTACTTGCTCAACTACTAACCATCACACTGCTACAAGTGTGACAATTCAGAATGTTCGAGGCCGCCAAAGCTTTAACAAAGGCTTGGGTGGCAGGTATTAGTTGTTTTGAATGTCTATTGAATTTACAAACAACTGTTTTTCTGCTCATCTTTAAATTACACAAACAGCGTCATCATGTGGCAGCTGTCATAAGTGCAGGTTTCGGCAATTAAGTGCTGGTGCAGGCAATGAAGTGCCGGTGCCGAGCATCGGAAACCACTGGCTGAAATTAAGCACTGCTTCCTTTGCAAAGTATGCAAATGAAATTTGGAATAAGTAAAGTTTGTTTTGAGAATAATCTATTGTTGCTGGTGATTTTCTTTACTGCCGCACACCAACGCCTCAATGTTGATTCCTTCGTAGAGTATTGGAAGTGTATTGATTTAATTACTATGGGTGTCCTTTCGAACCTTTGAGGCAATAAGTTGACCTCATTTTTGAGTTACAATGATTTATCCTGCTAGAGTTTTAAATCCTAGTAGAGGTGGGCCTGCCCCGCTCCCCATGCCCGTGTCTAGGAGGGAGCAGGTGGCCACTGCAAAGAAGAATCTCTGTCTGCAGGAGTGGGCAGGGGAGAAGAGCTGCTGGCTTCTGCATGCAATGGAAGAGATGCTGCCCATGCGGGGAGCCAGCAGGGGCAGCCATGGGTAGGCTACCTGTGCTGTCCCCATCAGAGGAGGCACGCAAGGGTGCAAAAATGGGACCGAGCACTCCCCCACCAAATAAAAAAAACAAAAAAAAGCAAAAAGGAAGGCAGTGGCTCTTCCCGAAGCAGCAGGAGAGCGCTCATCATTACTCACAGCTCCCTGAGGAGCGCCTAATAATGCCCTGTGGGGATTGTCCATTTTTTCCAAGCATTTTTCCTCTTGTGGTGGCCCCAGGATGCCTGGGCCACCACCAACAAAGCCAAAAATAGCGCAGGGGTGCTGCAAAGGTGCCGCAGCTCCCCACAAGGGCCCCAGGAACTGTTTGTAAAAGTACTGACCCTAAGTCTGATGGGTCTAAGAAAGCATGACTAACCCAGGATTTCTTTCAGTTTTCAAATATTCCTCAGCCTGAAATATGTGCTCTTTAGCTGGAAATGGTGCGCCCTCTAGTGGCCAAGTCTATGGCTGCAATTATTGTGGGATAAGGTGGTGAAGAAATGTCCATGGTGTGCAGCGCTCTCTAGGAGCGGATTGTATGATTGCATGTGTCTGTGATCAAAATGTGATGCCCTCTAGGGGCTATTTTTACCATTGCGTTTTTTATGCTGCAAGTATTTATGAAAAGCACACAGGCACATGTGAAATTCGTTTTGGTAAATGCTTTATTGGTTGAAGTAGTGATGTTGACAGCCACTTGTGATCTAAGCACATCTGCTTTATTGCCAGCAATAAGTGCCCTCATGCATGGTTATATTCGATTACAGCATTTATTCCTAAGATGGTGATTTTTGACATGTGGTTTTGTGATCCTGACCATTTAGGGGGTCAGAGATGATTACACAATGTCATCAAAAGGTATTTCCATCAGCCATATATGTATTTGTAAAATATTGCATATTATTGAGTAGTCTGTGTGTAATAAATGTACTTTTCCTTTTACAGAAGAAAAAGCACAGACTAGAAAATCATTTATTGAGTGGTATTATAGCGTGCCAGTGAATGGTGATTACTAGCCCACACCACCTCCTTTGAGTAGTCTTTGGGCTGCTCTGCTTCAGTACCCTGAAAGAGGCAAGCGCTACAATGGGGTGTTTGGGTCTCAGAGGAAGACAAATGTGGACCCATTACTTGTGTAGGCCACACAACTAATGGCCCGTTTTGTTACACTTGCCTAGTACAGATGAGAAAATGGTAAGTGTGGAAAAGCTCACAGGAGAATGTAGGCAAAACTAGAATTGTTCTATATTTGGTAATGAGCCATTAAGATATAAACATCCTCCAAGATTTCAATATAAAAATCAAAGCTGTGTTACCTGCTGGGATTAGTATCCTGTATTATGATGAGAACAAACATCAGAAAAAAAAAGTATTAATCTTTTTAGACCAGGGCATAATTTGAGCCCCACACAACATGTTGTGGTGCACACTATATGAGAAAGGAGTAGATACCCTGGGGCATATTTATGAGCCCCTTAGCATCACTTCTTGCACCACGCCATGTGGTGATTGAGTGACGCAACAAAAAAATGAGATTTATGAAGCCAAGCAAAGCCACCTTGCGTGGCCCTGAGTGGCTTCATAAATCTCAAGTGATACAACACAGCACAAAACGCTGCATTTATACTCTGCGCCAGGAAGGCGTTTCCATGGGTGTTGTGTGGGTGTTCCCATACAACATCCATGGATTTGGATGCATTCCCAGATGTACCAGAAGTGGTAGACCTCGAAATGCACCAAAAACCTATGCCTCCCAGGTGAGGTGTAGCAAGGAGAAATATCTTTATTTCTCCTCATTTTTTCCACTTTTTATGTGTGCTACATTCTGCAGCACACACAGAAAGAAGAAAAAGCCCCAGGGGATTGTTTTTGCAGGAAGGTGCCCCTTCCTGTACAAAAACAATCTTCCTTACAACACAGCCACTCTTGCACCATAGTGCAAGGGTGCCAGCGTTGGAGCCAGCACGGAGGAAAAGGCAGGAATATGCCACATTGACTTAAATACAGTGCATTCCTGCCCTTTCCCTGTCACACAGTGAAGCGCAGCAAGGTGACTTGCTGCGCTGCACTGCGTGACTTGCCCATAAATATGGCCCAGAATGTGTAGGCACCTGTAAGACATTAGCCACTACATACTTCTTCATTTGGGAACAATTTATACAAACATCATGCAGTGGTCTGGTTATACCCTAGCATATTCTAACCAAGCTGGGCTTTGTGCCCTAAGCTAATGGGGTGAGTGGGATTCAACAATTCAGTAGTCACCACTATTTAATATGGATCATAGATTTCTGATTTTGGGTAAATACCTTTGTTGCTGGTATGAATGGTCCTGCACGCCCCAGTTTGCCAAGGTAGACTATGAGAGCCCAGTCCTCTTTATATATTGATAAGCATTGTATGGGCAGTGCAAATCTATTTGTGCCACTATTGACACTATCACAACACTTAGCTTATTTATGTGTGTTTTGTAATGTCTATGTATCTAACTACCTTACTTGGAATCATGGGAGTTGTAGGCTGATTCAGAAAGATGATTATATTGTGAATAATTGGTAAATGACTGTGTCCTGCATAGTAAGCTACATGTGCATCTGACTCACTACATTGAAAGCACGGGAGTTATTCACTAAAATGAAATATGCTTGTATTGGTAATGAGCTGTGGAAATCTGTGACCCCAAACTTAAAGCATTAAACAAATTGCTGATAATGTTTGAGATAGTACATATTGGCGTATCTGACCTAGTGTTTGTTGGTGTTAGTTTGGTTTAGCTGGTTCGGTTTAGCTCATACATCATTTGACATCATGTTACAATATAAACATAATCAAATGTCTTAATATGTTTTGGCTTTTATTTTCGGTCTGTATGTTATGTCTGGAGGTTCATATGTACCTAAAAGAATATCTTGTGGTAAAGTATAATCTGCAGCATAAGGATACACACAGACTAAATAGCATGCAGTCTGTGCTGGATGTGTCAATTATGTATTGTACTATATGCTGTCTTCATTTAACCCCAACCAACCTGCAGAAATTAGGAATATATTTTTGTTCTTTTCTCTTATGTTTCTTTGAAAGGGAATTGATATACACCCAGTAATTTAATTTCTGTAGGCTGGTCAAATTGAAATCATTTTCAGAGTGACCCTTTCCAAGAAGTGGATGACAGGGTTTGTTGAAAGTTCATCTCATGGCGCATTTGTGCTCCAATTTTCATGTTCTGATCTTTCTGTAGTCATTCCTGTGTATCATAAATTGTATTACATTTTATCAAATAAAATCACTTTGTGACTATGGCCACATATGTGTAAGTCCTAGATCTTGTTCTTTGCTTGATTTTGTTCTATGGACATATGCTACAACTGCTACAAATGAAGTGTCCTGACACCACAGCTAAATCACACAAGGTTTTGTTAGGAGTAATCTTTGTGTTTCATTGGTGAAGTGCAGCTTTTTAGATTACTTCTTTTCTTGAAAACAAAGGGTGGTCTATTGAGCGGGTGTGAGAAGGTGGTTCCAACCACCTGAGCAGTCCGCATTTTTATCACCTGATTTTTGCCCTTTTACTGTGGGAGAGCCTCGTATCCTGGGACTTGCCCACGGTAAATGTATGGTAAAATGGACTACCATGTTTACTGCCCGTGTCCACCTTGTGGGATAAGGCCGCTGCGACGCAGTCAGGCTAAGGGGCACTGGGCTGGTTACATGTGGACACATGTACACACATGTGAGGGCTGCACTTGGGAGACTCCTGACATGCACAGTCCAGTATCTGTGCACAGGTAGCCTGGCACAGAAGGGACTAAGCAGAGATGGGTGGTGACCCAGAACAGGCTTTATAATGGGGAGTACACATGTAGGGAAGTCAATGTGTTTTACTGTGTGAAATGTAGTAACACTCCATTATATTCCTATGGGAAAGCTGCCTTGAGGTGCAGCTTCAGTTATCTGGGGCTCACAGACTCCAGAGACGCACTAATTTACACTGTAAGCTGTGTGAGAAAAAAACTTTGCAATGTCCAAAAGCATATCTGTACCACCTATGGATGACCCAGAAATATCATATTCCTCTGACTCAGCTTCTCATAACCAGAGCCCGGCCCAGCGTGACCCTGATACGCTGGATTAATTACTATTCTTTACAGCTGCAGGATCAGAGGCTTCGCCCTTCAAAGCAAGCATTCAATAGTGCTTAGGTCAATTGTCCCAGTGGGAGAGGCTGGGCAAAGTTGCTCTACAATTATCACCCAGCTCCCTCAATCTGGACGGGGAGGCCTTGGTTGGGATGTCAGCGAGTGGGGAAGTTGAGACCCTCAGAACCCATGTGGCAAGTTACTCCTGGGATACGCCATATTGTAGTGTCCCAGAAGCCTGTGCAGGAAGGTTGAAACAGGGGCATGGAGGTGATGTAGTGCCGCAGTATAGGCCAGATGTGCATTCCTGCTGGCACCTCCTGCCCCCACTTAAAAGGTCTTGCACCGAGGGGAGAGGTCTCTGTGGGATGTGCTTTTGCTTAGAAACACTGGGACTGGAGGCTGATGCCATGGACAGTTGGAAGGAGGAGCCCCCAGACCGCCTCCAGGACCCAGACCTCTGTCTCTAAGTGATGCCAAGACCAGTGGAGAAAGAGCTGGGCTTCTGCACAAGGAGGAGAGAGGATCAGGAGAGAAAGGTGAATGGCTGGTGCAGGGAGCACAGGAAGCCATCTCCCTGCAACCTTCATCATTCTTTTAAGCCAGGAGGCCTAAGGAACGTGCCCTATGTAGCTTGGGCTCACCACCAGGAGCAGAAGGAGACCAGGATCATCAGAATTAGCCCGAGATCCCCCCGTCTGACATTGGGGGATCTTTGACCTCTGCAGAACTGATGACGAAGCATGTGGGGCTCTGCTGCCAGTTGCTGGTGTGTCCCCAGAAGAAAACAAAGTCAGGGAGCACCATTATGCTTCCAGTGAACCAACCCATGGACCCAGGACGCCACCCCTGGGCCCTGTCACAGAGCAACGCCCAGGCCCCGGCGAAGAGGTGGAAGTCGGGGAGCATCTTTGTGCCCCCCTGTGAAGGTGCACGGGGCCAAGGACCCCATCCCCGGGCCCCAGAGAAGAGGAGGAGGAGCACCGCTGCATTCCCCAATGCAGCCACTGGCCCATCGCACAGCATGCCTCTGCTTGCAGAAGTGGGCAGACCAGAAGAGAAGGGCCGGCTCCCACAGCTCACGAGGGGAGCTGGCCGGGATGGGAGTTGTTGAGAGCAGACGTGGTGGTCTCCCTGAGCTGCTCTCCTGTTGGCAAAGTGCGCATGGGGTGCCCTGGGAGAAGAAGCCGTGGTGTGAGACTGCGCACCCACAAATCGTGGGCAAACGGAAAGGCACAGCGACTCTCCCCAGGTCAGCAGGGGAGCAGTGGGGGATCCACATGCTGACGGAGGAGTGTGCTATAATGCCCTGTGGGTCCTGGTCTTATTCCTTGCCAGCAACTGCTCTTTTTCAGCTTGTGGTGACCCCAGGAGGATGGATACAAAAAACAATGTCTCAACTGGAAATTATTTCACGTGGCAAATTCAGAAACAGATTTAATCTTAAGGAAGAATGGATATAAGGGAGACCCAAAGAGATTCGTGGAGAAACAAAAAGGTTCTTATTTGCAATTAGTTATAACAGCACTACAGTACATTGTATGTAATACTAACCTTAAGTGGGTTGTGCACTGAACGTGCTAGTGGTAGTGAACGGCGCAGTGACACAAGAGAAAGTGAACTTCAGGTCGTCATCAGGACCAGGTTACTTGATTTGGGGATAGTGCTGAATGGAAGGAGTAGGCGTCCCAAGCGGCAAGCGTGGGAATGAAGGTATGCCAGGAAAAATCTGCAGGCAATTAAAACAGGTAGTGAATTGAGGGAAGGTAGAATCAATTAAATCTGTTTCTGAATTTGCCACGTGAAATAATTTCCAGTTGAGACATTGTTTTTTGTATACATACTGTATCCGGGTCTCGACTGGGTTAACGGGTTTACTCCTGTCTTTATGTTCCCAGGAGGATGGAGTCACCACCAATGTGAAGCAAAGGTGTGGGGGGAGCTGCAGGAGTTGTGCAGTCCCCCCTCAAAAGAGTTTGGCAGGTCCCCAGCCTAAGTCTATGGGGACTACCTCCAGATAACCCCTCAAGGGTTTTCATTGATTATCAAGTTGTCTTTGGAACTTTTTTCTTCAGCGTCGGATAAAGAGTATGGCTACACCCAGGTGTGGCCTGATGATGGATAATATGAGTCTTCATATTGTGAGACATTCTCTAGGGGAGGAAGATGATAAATACACAGATGTGCATTTATAAAAGTGATGTCCTTAAAGGACATTGTGTCAGATGCAGTATGTTATGCTAACTGTGATTTCTCAGTGTATACTGCAAGCATCCTTTGTGGGTGTGATTTTAATTGCACAGAGTTGTAATTATAAATGTGATGCCTTTTAGGGGCTGTGATGGAATTGCGTTATTCATGCTGACAGTTATGATAAGTACACTGCCCTCCCAGACATGCTTGTACATTGATTCTTGCTAAAGCTTTATTTGAATAATGCGACTGACAGCCACTCGTGGTTAGAGTCTGCATACTTTATTGCCAGTGTTAAGTGTCCTCAGTCCTAGTTATATGGAAATATTGCATTTATTCCTATGGTGAAATGCTTGTTGACATACTGAGGTGGACAGCCACTTGCTTTGGTGCCAGACTTAAGTTATGTTCCTCCAAGTTATGCTCAACCCTTGGCATTTAGGGACAAGATAATGTTTACACATGTGAATTGTGGTGCTAGACCCCTCTTTGGGAGGGGTAAGAATGATTACACAATGTTACCCAAAAGTAATTCCATCAACTTGTGCATATTTGCAAATTGTGCAAAGTATTGAGCAGTGTGTATGTAGTAAATGTATTTTCCCTTTTTGGTAAAGAAAAGCACAGACTGGACAGTCATTTATTGAGTGTTATTATTATGTATCAGTGAATGGTGATTACAAGCCCACACCACCTCCCTTGAATAGGCATTGGACTGCTCTGCAATGCTACCCTATGACAGTCAAGCGCTAGAATGGGGTGTTCCCAGTGGAGGACAAATGTAGACCCATAACTTGTGCAGGCCACACAACTAATGCCTCATTTTACAACAGTGGTAGATTATCAACATATAGAATTCTCCAGTGTATGTTTAGCAGTTACTAATGTGGTTCGAATTGGTTCAAAAAGTCATGATGTATGTCACGCCGTCATGTGTGTCTTTCTCATGAGTTTCTATCAGGGGTTCTTAGGGATTTCTCCAGTCCCTTTAACTTCAGGGTACTTCCCTTAAGAAAACCTCACTTAAGGATCGTGGGTGGGGATTATCAAAGCTTCATAGGGAGTTTCAGGCTGTAAGTTTGGAGAAATATATATATATATATATATATATATATATTATCTACTGGCGGTCGCCAGTAGATAGTTATAGTTAGGACCTATTTTCCATAGGAAATCCGCGACATTCTATTTGAAATAACTCTTGCGTCGGTTGACGAATCTTCGCGAAATTTTCAAACTTTATGGCCCGCTCCGGTCCGCTCCTACTCTGAAAGTTTCGGGGTGATTCGTCAAGCGGGGGCCGAGAAAAAAGGGGGGTCCCAAAACGTGTTTTCCCCATTCATTTTCCCATAGAAAACTTTAGCCACGGCTACAGCCCGAACTGCTGAACGGAATTACACCAATTTTGGCAAAGAGGTAGTTCTTGGTTCAGAAAGAACCCTTTTTGTTAAATGGTGTAAATCCGTTCAGTAGTTCCTGTGAAAATCAGAAGGAAAATCACATATATATCTATGGCCGCGTCGGATTTGCGCACCCTCCCGATCACGAGCTGCATGCTAATTGGCTGTCAACACTCCAAATCAGGAAGTGTTGGCAGCCATTTTATCCCTCGGTAGAACCGAGGGACAGAAACAAGTGCGCAAAAAGGGGGCGGGGTAGAAACACCCTGACCCCTAGGTCTGCTCAGGGGTCCCACAAGGACCCCTGGGCAGAAAAAGCATTTTTAAAAAAAAATATCGGCGGGATGCGCTTAGGATGCGCAAATCCCGCCGAGGAAAAAAAAAAGAAACAAGTGCGCAAAACGCACAAAGGGGGCAGGGTAGAAACACCCTGACCCCCTAGGTCTGCTCAGGGGGTCCCACAAGGACCCCCTGAGCAGAAAAAAGCATTAAAAAATCTCCCGCGCTTCGATGCAAATTTGCCCCCGGGTGGCCCAAGTCCCGGGGCATGCGGGGGGTGGGTTTATTGTTTATGGGTGCCTCTAAGACCCCCCAAGCCCCGGGGACCGCCACCCCCCGGGGCTTTTTAAAAAAAATGATGGCAGGAGGGCTGTGCGCCCGCCCGCTGCCCCGGTGACCGCCACCCCCGGGGCTGTTTTTTTTAATTTAAAAAACCTGTGTGGGGGGGCTCCAGCTCCCCACACGCCCCAGGGACTGCCACCTCCCCGGGGCACTAACCCCCAGAGCCCCGGGGACCACCACCTCCCCGGGGCTTTGAACAAGTTGGGAGGAGGGCTGCGCGGCCCCCCTCCTGGAGCCAGTGATGGCCCTGGGGACCACCACCCCCCAGGGCCGGCTCCTGCAGATGCCACCACACTCCACGCTCTCAACCCCGGACGGACGCACAACTGCTTCAAGGCCGCCCCGAAACGCACCCATGGTCCCTTCACCTGCCGGAACTGCAGCTACACCAGCCTCAGAGCCACCGAGGCGCCCGCCAAGAAGGACCGCAACCACCTCCGATGCATCCTACTGAACACCCGGTCCGCACGCAAACACGCCGTCGAGCTCTGGGACCTGCTCGACACATCATCACCAGACGTCGCCTTCCTGACAGAGACCTGGATGAACGACTCCTCCGCCCCCGACATCGCCATAGCCATCCCAGACGGCTATAAGATCACCCGCAGAGACCGCGTCAACGCAGTAGGAGGAGGAATCGCCATCGTCCACAAGAACACCATCAGGGTCTCGACCAGCACCGACAACACTCTCAGCACCGCCGAACACATGCACTTCCAGATCCACACGGACCCCAACACCACCCTTAGAGGCACCCTTGTCTACAGACCCCCTGGGCCCCGACCCCAGTTCAGCGACTCCATCAGCACGCACGCCCTGACCTCTACCGACTACATCCTCCTCGGAGACCTGAATTTTCACCTGGAGAACAAGAACAACAGCAATTCCACCACCCTGATCGACAACCTCGCCAACCTTGGTCTGAGCCAGCTCGTCACAACACCGACCCATTCCGCCGGCCACACGCTCGACCCCATCTTCTCCTCAAGCTCCCACGTCTCCTTCAGCCACACCACGGAACTCCTCTGGACCGACCACCGCTGCATCCATTTCACCTTCCAGAAACCCACCACTCACCACCGCACCCAACAGATCCCACGCCGCTGCTGGAGCAAAGTCACCGAAGACCAACTACGGGCAACCCTCGCTCTCAGCCCTCCCTCCGACCCATCCAACACCGACGACGCTGCCTGCAACCTCAGAAGATGGATGGACGACTGTGCCAACACCCTCGCCCCGCTGAAAAAACTCACCGACGCTGACACCACCAAAAGAGCCAGCTGGTTCACCTCGGAACTCCTAGCTTCCAAGCGTACCTGCCGGAAACTAGAGAAGAAATGGCACAGTGATAAGACACCGGACAGCCACGCAGCCCACAAAGACGCCATCCGTAACCACCACCACCTCATCAAGTCCGCCAAGAGAATCTCCTTCAAAGACCGCCTCGACAACAACGCACACAACAGCAAGGAGCTTTTCAACATCGTGAAGGAACTCTCCAACCCCAGCTCCAAAACCAACGACATCCCACTGTCGCAACCCCTGTGCGATTCCCTCGCCACCTTCTTCCACCGCAAGATCGCCGACATCCACGACAGCTTCAACACCCAGACAGCCCCAACTAAGATCGATGCACCAGACCCGCCGCACACCATCGACCACGATCCCCTGCCAGCCTGGGCCAGCGTGAACATAGAGGACACCATCAAGACCATGAGCACAATACACTCCGGCTCCCCGTCAGACCCTTTCCCGCACCACATCTTCAACAAAGCCAGCAGCTCCATCGCACCCCACCTGTGCAACATCATCAATCTCTCCTTCGAGACCGCGACCTTCCCAGAGAGCTGGAAACACGCAGAGATCAACGCCCTACTCAAAAAACCCAAGGCGGACCCGAGAGACCTCAAGAACTTCCGGCCCATCTCCGTGCTTCCGTTCCCAGCCATGGTCATCGAGAAGATCGTCAACAAACAGCTAACCCGATACCTCGAAGAAAACAGCATCCTGGACCCATCCCAATCGGGGTTCCGCAGCAACCACAGCACTGAGACTGCCCTCATCGCCGCCACCGACGACATCAGGATCCTGCTGGACAACGGTGAGACCGCAGCCCTCATCCTGCTGGACCTCTCCGCCGCCTTCGACACTGTCTGCCACCGCACTCTACGCGCACGCCTCCACGACGCAGGGATCCGAGACAAGGCCCTGGAATGGGCCACCTCCTTCCTCGCTGGCAGAACCCAGAGAGTCCGCCTCCCACCATTCCGATCTGAAGCCTCCGAGATCATCTGCGGCGTACCCCAGGGATCGTCCCTCAGCCCAACACTGTTCAACATCTTCATGGCCCCGCTCGCACGCATCGCCAGAAAGCACGACCTCAACATAATCTCCTACGCCGACGACACTCAACTGATCCTCTCCCTCACCAAGGACCCCCTCGCCACCAAATCCAACCTCCATGAAGGGATGAAGGCCGTCGCCGATTGGATGAAGATCAGCCGACTAAAACTGAACACGGAGAAGACAGAGGTCCTCATCCTCGGCTCCAACCCCTCAGCCTGGGACGACTCCTGGTGTCCAACGACGCTGGGAGCAGCCCCGACACCCACCGACCACGCACGCAACCTGGGAGTCATCCTCGACTCAACGCTCTCCATGGCCAAGCAAGTCAACGCAGTCTCATCCTCCTGCTTCAACACCCTCTGCATGCTTCGCAAGATCTACAGGTGGATCCCGACAGACACGAGAAGAACAGTCACCCAGGCCCTCGTCAGCAGCAGACTCGACTATGGGAACGCCCTCTACGCGGGAGCCCCGGCCAAGCTCATCAAGCGACTACAACGCATACAAAACGCCTCCGCACGCCTGATCCTCGATGTACCACGCCACAGCCACATCACCCCCACCTGAGGAACCTGCACTGGCTCCCCGTCGACAGGAGAATCTCCTTCAAACTCCTCATCCACGCACACAAGGCACTCCACAAGACTGGCCCAGCCTACCTCAACAGACGACTCCTCTTCTACGTCCCCAACCACCAACTCCGCTCCGCCGACCTCTCCCTCGCCACCGTCCCTCGCATTCGAAGAACCACCACCGGCGGCAGATCCTTCTCCCACCTCGCCGCCAAGACCTGGAACACCCTTCCACTAAGCCTACGACAGACCCAAGACCTGCTGACCTTCAGGAGGCTACTCAAGACCTGGTTGTTCGACCAGTAGCAGCACCCCCTTTTTCTCCCCCAGCGCCTTGAGACCCTCGCGGGTAAGTAGTGCGCTTTACAAATTCTGTGATTGATTGATTGATTGATTGCAGTGTCCCGGGGTGCCTACCCCTGGGACACTGTAGTTTGGTATGACAGGACGGGAGCATTGCGGCTCCCATCCTGTCATAGCAAACTTGGTTTGCATTTTGAAAGAGAGAGCAGGAAACCTGCTCTCTCTTTCAAAATGCAAACCCATTGCTTTCCACACGGGGAGCAGCATGTTAGCTGCTCCCCATGTGGAAAAGCAATGCCGGCTCGCGCAGGAGGCGGGGAGCCGGCTGGGACTGTGGGGGGATTGGGGACCCCCCCACAGTCTCCAACGAGAGGCCAGGCCCCGGGGGATGGGGTCCCTGGGGCCATAAGTGGCCCGGGAGAAGGGCAACGCAGCCCCCCTCCCCAAAAAAAATAATAATAAAAAAATAAATAAATAAATAAAGGCCTGCCCCGGGGATGGGGTCCCCGGGGCAAAGGAGGCCTGAGGAGGGGGCCACGCAGCCCCCTCCTTAAAAAATAATAAAAGAGTGGCCATGCCCCGGGGGATGGGGTCCCCGGGGCCAGAATTGGCCACGGGAGGGGGGCCATGCGGCCCCCTTCCCGTTTTAAAAAAAAAAAAATGAAAAAAAGGGGTAAGGCCCTTGGGGATGGGGTCCCCAGGGCCCAGAAAAAGGAAGGGGGGCCACACAGCCCCCCTTCGAGGAAAAAAAAAACGATTGTGCCGCAGGCCCCGCCCCCTTCCTTTACCAATATGCAAACGCACCCACTGGCGCGTTTGCAGAGGGGGAACGAATTCCCCTTGAATACTGGGGGTCCCTGGGGCCAACTAGCCCACCAGGAACCTCCAGTATGCGCCAGGGGGCTGCGTTGCAGAGAGGTGTACAGAGGCCACGCCCCTTTTACACCTCTCTGCAACGCAGCTCTGTGGCGCTTACTGGAGGTACCTGGTGGGATAGTTGGACCCCAGGGACCCTCAGGATTCAAGGGGACTTAATCCCCAACTTAAAACACGCCACGGGGCGCGTTTGCACAGTGGTGAAGGGAGGGGCGGGGCTTCAGGTGACATGTGTGCAAACAGGCCCCGTGGCGCGTTTTAAGATGGGGAATTAAATCCCCTTCAATCCTGAGGGTCCCTGGGGGCCAACTAGCCCAACAGGTACGTCCAGAAAGCGCCACAGAGCTGCGTTGCAGAGAGGTGCAAAAAGGGGCGTGGCCTCTGAACACCTCTCTGCAACGCAGCTCCCTGGCGCATACTGGAGGTACAGGGTGGGCTAGTTGGACCCCAGGGACCCTCATGATTCAAGGGGACTTAATCCCCCAACTTAAAACACGCCATGGGGCGCGTTTGCACAGATGTCACCTCAGGCCCCGCCCACTCCCTTCACCATTGTGCAAAAATTTCCTTCCATAGGATATCATTGCCTGCTTTTTGCTGAAAAAGTTTGTGTCGATTTTTGTAACATACAAATATTCCTCTAAAATCAGCCGAACTACGAATTCCGATTTACTCACCTGTTAATAGGAGAGACCTCAGTGCTGCATCTTTGAGCCCAATACTGATCCTGAAAAGTAATTTTAACCGCACTTACCAGTAATTTGAATTTCCTTCCATAGGCTAACATTGACTGGTTTCACTTGGAAATTCTTCTAAGTGTGGAGTTTTGGAACTTTATAATATTCCTCTAAAATCAGCCGAACTACGAATTCCGATTTACTCACCTGTTATCAGGAGAGAACCCAGTGCTGCATCTTTTAGCCCAGCACTGACCCTGAAAAGTAATTCTAACCGTACTTACCAGTAACTTGTATTTCCTTCCATTGGAATCCATTGTCTGGTTTTCAGCAGAAAAGTTTCAAAGTGTCGATTTTCACAAACTACAAATATTCCTTAAAAATCGCCTGTATGACTTAAACGCATTCTTTCAACTGTTTACAGGAGATGCACCAGTGCTGGATACAGGATCCACCACTGAGTAAGAAAAAGTAACGATAACACTACTTACCTGCTAAGTGAATTTCCTCCCATAGGATAACATTGGTGATTCTATGTGAAAAAGTTTCTAAGTGTCAACTTTTAAAATACAATAATATTCCTTAACAATCACTACTGTAACCAAAACGCTTTTACTCAACTGTTTACAGGATATGTCCCAGGACTGAATCTAGGATCCAGTCCTGTGGTTAGAAAAGTAATCCATAAAGTAACTAATTGCATTAACTAGAAATTCACATTGAGCTCAATGTTGCATTGTGTTTGAAATTGTGTTGCCCATTGCAACAACTGTAACTACTGTACTTAAAAGTCTATTGCCTATTTGCAAAGTATTTAAACTAAAGTAATTCATTCTGAGAAAGTATATTTTGTAATGTAATGTATAATGTATTTACAATGTAATTTAAAAAATAAAATATGTAAAAATAAATAGTTTAAAAAAATGTAGTAAATCAGTATCAAAAAAATAAATATAACAATTAATACATTTAAAAATTGTCATTTACAAAACCTTTGAAATTCACTGAAAAAACCATAGGTTTTAGGGGCGTTATAGTTAGAAATTAGCATTTAAAAAACCTTTGAAATTCACTGAAAAAACCATAGGTTTCAGGCACGTTATAGTTAGAAATTAGCATTTAAAAAACATTTGAAATTCACTGAAAAAACCATAGGTTTCAAACACGTTATAGTTAGAAATTAGCATTTAAAAAACATTTGAAATTCACTGAAAAAACCATAGGTTTTAGGGACAGTTATAGTTAGTTGGACATTTCACTCGTACAAAACCATAGAAATTCCCCTGTTATAGTTAGTTCAGCTAACTATAACTCGCGCCCGCAATGCACTGCTGATGACGTCACATATTACATCACTCATGACATGGTCAGTGACATCACTGATGACATCACTGATGACATCTCAAATGACATCACTGATGACATCATCCACGTGATAATCTGATGCACCTCCTCACACCCTAATATAACCTTTGATACACCCATTCTAAATTACACACTGCCATTCGCAAAACCATAGACACTCCAACACCAATAACTACATACCCACTCACTGATTCTTAGGTCTACACACACACATCCACTCACTCACCCGTACAGTCACTCATACGTACGGTCACTCAGTACAGGACTATCATATGCACTCATACTCCTATATAGACACTCAAACACCGCCACTCATCCATAGAGGTACTCATACACCTAGTCAGTCATGCAAATAATTAATCACACTGCCATTTACTCACCTATACAGTTATACACACACCAGCTCACTTACTCATACAAATACTAGCACATTCTTACGCTCTTATACAATCACTGATACAAGCACACACTCATCCATACAGTCACTCTCACAATCACACACTCTCGCTTATAACTATTTATATACTCCAACACAGATATATACTGCCTTTCACATATGTAGTTACTCACACATGTACCACTGGGACATACATTCACTCACTAACACACTCTTACACACACTTACCCACCCATACAGCCTATCACAGATGCACTCTTGAAACCATCCACCCAGTGAATCACCCACTCACACATCTATGCACAGAGTCGCACACACCCCACCCACACAAACACTCAGGCACCCATACAGATACTCAGACAACCAATCAATAACTCATATAGACACTCATGTAGCTATTCACAAACCCATGCAGCCACTTACACAGCAACAGACAGACGGTTACAGACATTCACCCAGTTTAGTCACTAACCCTTGCATTCAGTAAGATACGTTTAATCACTCACTAATAGAGTCAGTCACGCACCTACTAAATCCTTCATCCACACACTTATACACCCACTCATTCTTCAATACACCTTTCCCTATATATTAAAAATATTTAAACTTTACAGAAACACAGTCACTGGATGATGTCATCAGTGATGTCATTTGAGATGTCATCAGTGATGTCATCAGTGATGTCACTGACCATGTCATGAGTGATGTAATATGTGACGTCATCAGCAGTGCATTGCGGGGCGTGAGTTATAGTTAGCTGAACTAACTATAACGGGGTAATTTCTATGGTTTTGTACGAGTGAAATGTCCAACTAACTATAACTGTCCCTAAAACCTATGGTTTTTTCAGTGAATATATATATATATATATATATATATATATACACATATATATACACTGTATGTACACTGTAAATTTATACACTGTATACAGTGTATAAATATATACACAGAAAAAACCATAGGTTTCAGGTACGTTATAGTTAGAAATTATCATTTAAAATACCTTTGAAATTCACTGAAAAATTTCTAAGGTTTTTTAAATGATAATTTCTAACTATAACGTCCCTGAAACCTCTGATTTTTTCAGTGAATTTCTAATGTTTTGTAAATGCTAATTTCTAACTATGCCTACATAGGGAGGACGTGCAGAAAGAGGAAGAAACGCGTAGAAAGAAGCAAGAGAAATGCAGAAAGAAGCAAGAGAGGTGCAGAAAGAGGGAAGACGAGTGCAGAAAGAGACAACAGGGGTTCAGAAAGAAGCAAGAGAGGTGCAAAAAGAGGCAGAAGAAGTGCAGAAAGAAGCAACAAAGGTGCCGAAAGAGGCAAGAGGGGTGCAGAAAGAGGAGAGAGAAGTGCAGAAAGAAGCAAAAGAGGTGCAGAAAGAGGCAAAAGGGGTGCAGAAAAAGGGGACAGGTGTGCAGACAGAGGCAAGAGATGTGCAGAAAGAGGGAAGAGGGGTACAGAAAGAGGCAAGAGGGATGCAGAAATTTGCAACAGAGGTGCAGAAAGAAGCAAGAGCAGTGCAGAAAGAACCAACAGAGGGGCAAAAAGAGGCAAAAGGGGTGCAGAAAGAGGTAGGAGAGGTGCAGAAAGAGGCAAGAGGGGTGCAGAAAGAGGGAAGAGGGGTACAGAAAGAGGCAAGAGGGATGCAGAAATTTGCAACAGAGGTGCAGAAAGAAGCAAGAGCAGTGCAGAAAGAACCAACAGAGGTGCAGAAAGAGGCAAGAGGGGTACAGAAAGAGGCAAGAAAAGTGCAGAAAGAAGCAAAAGAGGTGCAGAAAGAGGCAAGAGAACTGCAGAAAAAGGCAAGAGATGTGCAGAAAGAAGCAGAGAGCTGCACAAAGAAGCAAAAGGGGAGCAGAAAGAGGCAAGAGAAGTACAGAAAGAAGCAACAGAGGTGCCGAAAGAGGCAAAAGAGGTGCAGAAATAGGCATGAAAGGTGCAGAAAGAGGGAACAGGGGTGCAGAAAGAGGCAAGAGAGGTGCAGAAAGAAGGAAGAGGAGTGCAGAAAGAGGCCAGAGGGATGCAGAAAGTTTCAAAAGAGATGCAGAAATAAGCAAGAGCAGTGCAGAAAGAAACAACAGAGGGGCAAAAAGAGGCAAGAGGGGTGCAGAAAGAGGTAGGAGAGGTGCACAAAGAGGCAAGAGGGGTACAGAAAGAGGCAGGAGGGGTGCAGAAAGAAGCAACAGAGGTGCTGAAAGAGGCGCGAAGGGTGCATAAAGAGGCAAGAGAAGTGCAGAAAGAAGCGACAGAGGTACAGAAACAGTCAAAAGAGGTGCAGAAACAGGCAGGAAAGGTGCAGAAAGAGGGAACAGGGGTGTAGAAAGAGGCAAAAGAGGTGCAGAAAGAGGGAAGAAGGGTGCAGAAAGAGGCAAGAGGTATACAGAAAGAAGCAAGTGAGGTGCCAGAGGTGCAGAAAGAGGCAAGAGAGGTGCAGAAAGAGGGAAGAGAGGTGCAGAAAAAGGTAAGAGGGGTGCAGAAAGAAGCAAGTGAGGTGCAGAAAGAGGCAAGAGAGGTGCAGAAAGACGCAAGAGAGCTGCAGAAAGAGGCAAGAGAGGTGCAGAAACAGGCAAGAGAGGTGCAGAAAGAGGGAACAGGGGTACAGAAAGAGGCAAAAGAGGTGCAGAAATAGGGAAGAAGGGTGCAGAAAGAGGCAAGAGGTATACAGAAAGAAGCAAGTGAGGTGCCAGAGGTGCAGAAAGAGGCAAGAGAGGTGCAGAAAGTGGAAGAGATGAGAGGAAAGAGGCAAAAGAAGTGCAGAAAAAGAAAGAAAGGTGCAGAAAGAAGCAACATAAATGCAGAAAGAGGCAAGAGAGGCGCAGCAAGAAGCAAGAGTGGTTTGCACATCATTAATACCAATTTAATACCCACATTTAGCAATAAGTAACAGGTGACCATTCTCGGTTTGCAAAGGGCCTTCCACCATGCTGAAACACTTGTCGCTGCATTTTTGGTAACATTTGAGCCGTTTGAGCTAGAAACAAGGTTTTTTTGTTCAAATCTGCAGATTATGCAGCAGATGATGGATTATGTGGCAAATGCGGAAAATGTACAACTGTGCAAAAGTCGGTGCAGCCAAACAGTCGCATAATTCCAGTGGCCCTGCTCATACATCTGACTAGGTCCAGAAGTGCTCCTCAGTGGTTCCTTCTTTTTTTTGTCTCATTGAGTTTATAGTTTAGCTTCTACGGAAACGAGGAACACAACACCTGAGGTTACCACTCCACAACACAGACTATCATACCACACAATTACTCTCCATAACACATAATCCCACTCTACATAATTCCTTTACACTAAATACCATAGACTTTCTATCCACATTATTTCACTGCACAACATACCACATAATTCCACTACACACAACCTACATCCACTCCACTCCAAGAAACGTTAATAAAACACTTTTACATTTACAACGCCAATAGCTCTAACTCTCGCAAATGCGAAACCTATTACATTGCAAGTGCTTCTTTAACTAGTAGTCGCGTTTGCAGAGAGGTGGAGAAAGGGGGCTGGGCCTCCGACCACCGCTCAGGAATTCTGATGCGTAGGACTTACAGGAGGTACCAGGAGGGCTACTTGGCCTCCAAAGTCCCTCAGGAGAAAAGTGGACTTCATCCCCCAACCCGTAGTGTGCCAGCAGGCACGTTTGCAGAGTGGTGGAGAAAGGGGGGCTGGCCTCCGAAGACCTCTTAGCAATCCCATTGTGTTGGACTTACTGGAGGTAACAGGAGGGGTAGTTGGCCCCCAAGGACAACCTTGGGGGCCAACTACCCCTCCTATTACCTCCAGTAAGTCCCGCACAGCAGCATTGGTAAGTTCTCATAGCAGGCCACGCCCCCTTTGCCCACCAGTCTGCAAACGCGCTCCCTGGCGCGCTCTTCAATTAAAGTCCCCTTCGCTGCTGGGGGTGGTTAGGGGCCAACTGGCCTATCTGTTACCTCTAGTAAGCCCCACACAGTGGGATTGCAGAGAGGTGGACACAGGCCACCCCCCCTTTCTCCACCACTCTGCAAACGTGCCTCCTGGCACGCTCTTGGTTGGGGGATGAAGTCCCCTTGCCTCCTGAGGGTCCCTGGGAGCCAACTAGCCGCCTGTTACCTCCAGTAAGCCCCACATAGCTGGATTGCTGAGAGTGGTCCAAGGCCACGCCCCCTTTTCACACCACTCTGCAAACACACTGCCTGGTGCACTGCTGCTCGGGAGATGAAGTCCACTTCAGTCCTGAGGTCCTCAGGACACAAGAGGACCACAAGAGGACCTCATTGCCCCACCAGCAGTGCGCCAAGAGACACGAAGCAAAGCAGAAGTTTGCAATGGCAGGACGGGAGCAGTGCTCCGACCCTGCCATAGCAAACTGCAATGTCCCATGGGTGGGCACCCCGGGACATTGCTGGAGCTGGCCCTGGGGGGTGGTGGTCCCCCTCCCAACAAGTTTAAAGCCCCGGGAAGGTGGTGGTCCCTGGGGGTCTGCAACAGACCCCCACATTTCAATAATTAGTGCCCTGGGAAGGTGGTGGTCCCCGGGGCAGTGTGCCACACATATTATTAATATTAGCCCCGGGGAGGTGGCGGTCCCCGGGGCTTGGGGGTGCCCGCAAGGCCCACCACCTCATAAGTAGAAATGCCCCGGAGAGGTGGCAGTCCCTGGGGCAACCTGGGGGGCAGGAGCCCCCCCAAGCATTTTTTTTTAAAAAAGTCCCGGGAGGTGGCAGTCCCTGGGGCTGCGGGGGCCCCCGCAGGCCCCCGCTACATAAATTTGGATTGTCCCCAGGACCTGGCCCACCCGGGGGCTTAAGGAAAACGATGTGCGGGAGTCCACGCTTCATTTTTAAAAAAGAATTTCTGCCGGATTCGCGCACCCAGCGCGACTCCGGCCGAAAAGTAAAAAAAGTAAAAAAAAAAAAAAAAAGCTTTTTTTGGGCCTGGGGGTCCCTGAGCAGGCCTAGGGGGTCAGGGTGTTTCTATCCTGCCCCCTTTTCTTGTTTTTTATCTTTTTTTTACTGTTTTCGTATGACTCGGTTTTACCGAGTCACAAGTTGGCTGCCAACACTTCTTGGTTTGGAGTGTTGGCAGCCAATCAGAATGAAGCTCGTGATCGGGAGGGATCGCAAATCCTCCTCGGTCACCAGATATAGATATTTTTTATTTTTTAATTTCTCAGGGACTACTGGGGAAAGAGTTGCTGTAGGAAAGAATATTAGCAACATAGGGAACTAGGTTTTTCAAATGTTCAAACCCCGTGTTGCCTTAAAATGTTTGTCCCCTCTGGCCAGTAACCCTAGCATATATTTTTTTAACACTTCATGAAATGAAACGCAGGTTACTGTTTTGATCCTGACGGGAAATTTCAAATTATTTGTATTTATTGTTTGCATCAAACTATTTGTTTTTTATTTTTTGTTAGATTTTTGTGTTAGTTTGTAAGTTCAACAAAACACAGTGTTGTCCAGATCTGTTGTTTGTGAATTGAAAAAATGATTTAAGTCGGAATTTGTTTAAAGAATTGACATATTAAATTATGTAGACCAAGAAAACTGAGAGTTTGGTCTT
The DNA here is from genome assembly GCA_963921515.1 of Calotriton arnoldi. Taxonomy (NCBI): domain Eukaryota; kingdom Metazoa; phylum Chordata; class Amphibia; order Caudata; family Salamandridae; genus Calotriton; species Calotriton arnoldi. The sequence goes on from CAWUFW010000043.1 coordinate 673,047, forward strand.
AGTCTGTTTAAATCAATAAACAGCACTAAAAACGGTCAGCTAGATTTTTTGTATTTTCTGTACTTACTGGCCCATTCTAGCTGAGTGCAATAGGGCCACACCCCTTTTTGTAGCGCTGTTAAAGTGGGCACAGACTGCTGCAGCCGGTGCCTGTCTGGATCCAGCTGGCTGACCAGCAATGATTTTGAAGCTCGTAGCTGACAGCGTGCGCTCTAGCGACTGCCCTCCTGCGGCTTCCGCTCCGAGCTCTGCCCCATGGCCCCTCACTTTGGCTGCTAGGGTAGTGTGGGCCCCCCTTTCGGCCCGGGCACCTCGCTGACACTGCAGGCGGCCTATGGGATTCCACCTGTCTCCTTTTGACCCCATACCTTGGCATGCTTCTGCGGTACTACCCCACAGGTACCCTCTGTGCCTTCTCATCCCTCCATTACCTTGGAAGGCTCCCAGCGAGGGTCGCTCCAGGTGGTCGTCTGGTTATTGTGATCCACGAAGAATGGCCATCCAGTGTGAGGGTCCAGTTTGATCTCCCAGCCCGGGGGCAAGGGCTTCCCCCAGGGACTTGCAGTGGGCTCCGCATCCTCCTTGGTTGAGGGTGCTCCATGGGCCGCCACGCTCCCTAAATATCACCCCGGGCCTGGCTTGAAGGCTCTGGAAGAGCCAGGAGGAGAAGGGGGAGCATCCAATTGAGGTAGGAAAGAGAGGGAGGGCAGGAGGGAAGAGACATATAGGGAGGAGAGGACTGATAGGAGGGGAATAGCGGAGCCAAAGGGAGAGGGGAGGAGAAACAGGGCGATGTGCCAGGCAACAGGAGCGAGGAAGGAAAGGAAGACGGGGAACAGGGGAGGGGAAAAGATGGAGATGAGGAGGAACAGTGGAGCTTGAAACGAGGATAGGGGAGGAGCAAGCGGTTGGGAGGAGATTAGGGGAAGGAAAGAGAGGAGCGAGAAAAGGCATATATGATATGGGCCAAGAAGAGGCATAAGAATTGGAAGAAAGAGATACGGAATGAAGGACAAACGAAAATGGGAGGAGCGGGTTAGAGGATGGAGAGGGAGGAACAAAGACGAGGAGAAGAATGGGGAAAGGGGGAGGGTTGGTGAGCTGGAGAAAAGGGATCGGGGAGGAGATTGCCAGGCATCTTTATTTTAATTTGTGTCTTTTTTAGCCTCTGAACGCAGTGCCAGAAAGGAGCACACAGAGTACAGACTCCTCTCTATTTGGACAGAAGCCACCAACTGCAAACTTCCTGCAGAACCTGAGGAATACTCAAAACAGACAGAACAAGACCAGCGCGCACATGTGGCGAGGGAAGCAGACTAAAGGCGCCCCCACGAAGTTGTGCCAAGGTACAAGAACACGTCAGGAAAACTTCCTTTGTTACTGGATAGGGCGCGCTCCAACAGCAAACTTACATTTTGCCTAAAGCGTTGACAATCCTTACTCCGTCTTTTAAAGATGAGGGACATCATCTTATAGAGGAATGTCAATGTCTGCCCTGAACCCCACTCTTACTACGAGGCAGACAAATATTCCGAGGACATGCAGCCTTTCAGGCACCACACTGTCACACAGCAGTATGTGCGATACTAACAGCATATCAGATTAAAAAAAAACCTAAGGCTGCATAACGATGATACCATTTGACACTACCTTCTATGCAACTCAGGGCAGCAGCATGGCTGACCAGACCGCTATTACTGAAGCAATCTCAGAGAGAAATGGTTTAATTGACAAAGAGTAGTCACCACTTTCATTCTACTGCCTGACAATTAAGGCCATTTAAAAGCACAAAACCATCTAAAATAAACATCCCCTGCAGACAATATTTACAGGTTTCCCCTTCCTTTGGCAGCACAGTGAGCAGTCCAGGTCAATGAATTTAGCAGCATCACCAGGGCTAGAGTGGGGCCCGGCGGGGCCAGAGAGGGGCCCACCCGGCCCAATCTCATGGCTACTTCCTCAGCTAGGAAACAGGGCTGATAACTATTGCCCTCCCCTCCGTCCAACGAACTGATGATAGTGCAATTTCATTCCGTTTATTTATTACTATTTATTATTATTTTGGTGCTAACAAAGCAGCAAGCGAAAGGTGTCAGATCGCATCACAGCTATTTAATACAATCAATAAAAAAATATACATATTAGGGAAAAAGGGGGAAGAGATTTGGCCCTGCACTATTTAGTATGGTATAATAAGCCAGACTGTTAGCCCCAAAGAAAAAAAGAAAAAAGTTGAGGAGGCATCAGGTTGATTATTAAAATAATTTCGAGGGTTATCGCATGACTGCTCTTCATTCAATTCTCTCATTCAGCACTGTTTTGCTATTGAATGATAACAAATTGACTGTAATCCAATCAAAATAATCAGAACAGTTCCTTCAATGACATTTACTTTGCCACAGTAACCCAAATACAATTTTATCCAAAATTGGACAGTGCTTCCAATGCAGTTTCTTCACCCAACATGTTTAGCGACAGAGTCGCATCCCCAGGGCTCATTCATAAATACATAACTGCTTTCTTTTGTGTCTTTTTTTAAATTATAAACTACACAGAGGTCGAGCAAATCATACTGGCTCGAACAGCTAAAATTATCAGCCTTGCAATATAAAAGATGAAACTCTTAACGATGAGCCATGTTCCACATTTAGGATACAGTGTCTCATTCTGCATCACACCAAGCTCATGACACAGCCCTTACTAAAACATTATTTAGGAATATGCTTTTTTAATTAGATGTAATGAAGCGATCAAGATCCAAACCCATTGAAAACACTGCTTTTTCGGGTCAGAGAGAAGGGCGATTGAGTGGAGGTCAGAAGCCTGCCAGAGGTATTCAGTGGTCTTTCAGTCTGGCGACAAGGCCCTAGAATGGGATGAAGAAGAAGTTTTATTTGGTTTAGGTTTCTCAGAATGGGTTAATCTAGGCTAAGTCTGAAGTGTGATCGAGATTTGGTTTCCCTCATATGGTATTATGGTATTATGGTGGTTGGAACTTGAGTTATTAAATATGGTAAGTGGGGGTTTAAACCCAGAATGAATTCTCCTAGGAGATGGATTCTGAAGTAGCGAGATGATCTGGATTAAATATTTTGCATGGTTTGGATTATTGCCTTGGTGTTACTGTACAGATATATATATTCACTGAAAAAACCATAGGTTTCAGGGACGTTATAGTTAGAAATTAGCATTTAAAAAACCTTAGAAATTCACTGAAAAATCCATAGGTTTCAGGGACGTTATAGTTAGAAATTAGCATTTAAAAAACCTTTGAAAATCACTGAAAAAACCATAGGTTTCAGGGACGTTATAGTTAGAAATTTTCATTTAAAAAACCTTTGAAATTCACTGAAAAAACCATAGGTTTCAGGGACGTTGTAGTTAGAAATTTTCATTTAAAAAACCTTAGAAATTCACTGAAAAAACCACAGGTTTCAGGGACGTTATAGTTAGTTGGACATTTCACTTGTACAAAACCAGAGAAATTCGGCCGTTATAGTTAGTTGAGCTAACTATAACTCGCGCTCCCGCAATGCACTGCTGATGATGTCACATATTACATCACTCATGACATGGTCAGTGACATCACTGATGACATCACTGATGACATCATCCACATGATCCTCTGATGCACCTCCTCACACCCTAATATAACATTTGATACACCACTCTAAAATACAGACTACCAATATCGACACCATAGACCGACCAATACCAGTTAGTGCATACCCACTCAGTGATTCATACGACTACACACATATCCACTCACTAACCCATACAGTCACTCATACATGCAGTCATTCATCAATAGAGCCACTGATATATCCACTCATACACCCATATAGACACTCACACACTGCCACTTACCCAAAGAGTTACTCAAACACCTAGTCAGTCACCCAAAGAATTAATTACACTGCCATTTACTAACCTATACAGTTATACACACACACCACCTCAATTATTCATAGATAGTATCATATACATACTCTCTTCAACAATTACTGACATAAGTACACACTTATTCATGCAGCCACTGTCACAATCACTCACTGTCGCATATACTCATTTATATACTCCAACACTCACATATACTGCCTTTCACAAATGTAGTTACTTATACATATACCACTGAGACATCCATTCACTCACCAACACAGCTATACGCACACTCACTCACCCATTGAGTCCCAAACACATGCACTTATAAACCCATACAGCCAGTGAATCACCCACTCACACATCTGTGCAGGGAGTCACACCCACCCCACCCACCCACACAGACACTCAGGCACCCATACAGGTACTCAGACAACCAATCATTAACCCATATAGACATTGAAGTAGCTACTCACCAACTCATGCAGCCACTTACACACCAACTGACAGACTGATACAGACATTCACACAGATTAATCATTCACCCATGCATTCACTAAGACACGTTTAATCAC